>JAVGWX010000010.1:21065272-21665272 GCA_036924085.1 Ariolimax columbianus | reverse complement strand
CCAGCTCACGTTCACGTCCGTTATCCTGGAAACAGTCTGTGTCACAGAGGTTTAGTGTATCAAGGGGGGGGGGGGGTTCTTGAGAAGCTTAGCATTGTTTTGCAACCTGGCGGACCCCGACCCACTTTGTTTAGTACACCTCTCGATGTAACAAGAGCCAATGTAACTTGGTGGACCCCGACCCACTTTCTCCAGTAGACCTCACGATGTAACAAGAGCCATTGTAACCTGGCAGACCCCGGCCCACTTTGTTTAGTACACCTCACGATGTAACATTAGCCAATGTAATCTGGTGGACCCCGACCTACTTTCTCAAGTACACCTCATGATGTAACATGAGCCAATGTAACCTGTCACCTACAATTAAATCAACTCAACTCGAGTAGCTTCGAGCTACAAGATCCGGTGGGATAGCTAGTTCCTTTCCGTACTGTCTTTCCTTCTTAAAAGCATTCAGGTGCCCATTTACAGCTGGGTCGATTGGAATGTGTAACGGGGAATTAATCCCGCACCTTTGCTGTGAGAAACGAGCACTCGAACACACTGTGGATACAACTAATTGATGTTTTCAAATTGAATTACCCTTTTCTCAAGTGTACTGTTTTTATTTATTTCTACTAGTTTTCGTTTGTCTGATCCTCAATTATAACATTGAGCCAGAACATGAGTTCACTGTTCTCATATAACTTTGTTTTATAGCTTTGCTTGCACCGATGTTCTAGATGGGTCATGCTAACATATCCAGCAACACATATAACCAAGTATCTTACGATATGGTTGTCTTGCTGTGTTCATTTGTATTGCTTGCGATGTTGTTCGTGTTTTGAAAGCGGTTGTACTAAGGTCTTCATTCATGCATTCATCCATCCATTCAGTCATTTACTCCTTCATTCATACATTCATTCATCCATTCAGTCATTTACTCCTTCATTCATTCATTAACTAATTCATTCTTTCATTAATCGTCCTATACTTCAACAGGGGAAGATAACCCCATGCAGGTCTCAGCTCTAATGTGAGCTGGATGTAGCAAAGAGGAGGATGTTTTGCTTATCGGCCTAGGCTCGCCTAGCCTATTACTCCCCTGCGTTGAGACAAGTGCTGCAAAAGGTGGTTTATCGATTTGCATGTCCATCTTAATAGACTACAAAACTAGAGCAAAGCACACCTGTAGGCTGTTAGGCTCCATCTATGCTGCTCTTAACAAAACCACTTAACCATGCCCGGTGTTATTTCATGCTATTGATTCATTCCGTAATTCATTCTTTAATCACCCACTTATTTCTTCATTAATTCACGATGACGGGATTGGCACGCGGAACCTTCTTTAGCTGGCGATTACGACATGCTGTGAACGAAACATCAAATTCTATTATGCTTTTCCTGGAAGTCACTTGTTATTATCTTCCGAACAAGGTTTACAATGGCATTCTTTACATCCGACGATGTACTGAAGGAGTTGCACTTGGGTTCTCCTGGCTATAGTGCAAAGCAAGACTTCTCAGTTGGCTTATCATTACAGGATACCACAATGATGATCCCTACTTCATTGAACATACTGCTATAACACAGTCTGTCTTCAGGTGCCCGCATTGACGCGAGAAGAGTATCTTAGTCAATATGTATCACCTCACCATAACGTTAGTGTGGCAGAGTCCAGGTTTTCATTGGGGTTTGTCTATCTGTAATGTTTCTACATCATTCCCGACCACACATAGCAACTAGCAGGGGGCATATTTATTAATATCACATTCAAACAAAATATGAGTGAAGATGAAATTACAAATTACAAAAGAAATACATCTTAACTAAATAATTATAATTTATCTATAAATATATTTATTATTAATTTGCGGAGGTTGTTAGCATTAGCTTTTAAATATTACCCCCAACTAACCCAATCCAGTTCTAGTCGCTACCCTCTCCTCCCCTTATCTGCATACTCACCACACTCTCCCAAACTCGTCTTCTCGATCGTATGCTGTGCATTTCACTCAGATCCCATCAGGCAGGTGATCTTTATATTATACATTCAGATCCCTTAAGGCAGATGATCTTGACATTTCACATTAAATCTATTCAACGTATACTCACATGTGATCACACACTCAATCAATCTGCGTATACACACACACACACACACACACCGGAACATACATCATTCCCTAGGTGTCTCGCACACACCATAAACACATCCAAATCTCTTCTAGTCACAGGGCGCCCAACACCCACCTTATATAGCCACTGGACAAGACGCAAAGGCGTATGCTGGTTCAGTCACCCTGTAATTATTTCCATCTCTCTAACATTCGTAAAACAGCCTGCTAAACTAGTAGCAGGCTAAAAATCGCTCTTCTTTAAAGTCGGTGAGCTAAACATACCCCTAGTTACACTCAATCTTTCTCTCTTTCCGTAGCCAGTCTGCTTGAGTTAAGCTTTGCCTAGTATTATATAGTCTTAAGAGGTATCAGAGCTGTCCAATGGGCTTCTGTGGGTTGTCTGACTCAGCCATCCTCTTGTCATGGTCCGTATATTCACCTGACCTTAATCAACATTGCTGACCATTTATCGAATGTTATCGTTTCACAGTCCGACTCTCATGCGGAAACCGATGGCAGTTCTCATACACTTCATTTCACACGACGAAATTCTGCTCTCACAGTGCTTGGACAAAGACTATGTTTGCTACTGGTAGCACAGAGTCGGCATCAGGATAGTGTTTACAAACTGTTGCTTTCTTGTCAAATTGATGCGTAGATGTCTAGGCAGTGGATACAGCTGGTAAGTCTCAGTGGATGTCTAGGCAGTGGCTACAGCTGGTAAGTCTCAGTGGATGTCTAGGCAGTGGCTACAGCTGGTAAGTCTCAGTGGATGTCTAGGCAGTGGCTACAGCTAGTAAGTCTCAGTGGATGTCTAGGCAGTGGCTACAGCTGGTAAGTCTCAGTGGATGTATAGGCAGTGGCTACAGCTGATAAGTCTCAGTGGATGTCTAGGCAGTGGCTACAGCTGGTAAGTCTCAGTGGATATCTACGCAGTGGCTACAGCTGGTAAGTCTCAGTGGATGTCTAGGCAGGGGATACAGCTGGTAAGTCACAGCTGATGCTTTCTGACACCAAATCTCAATTGCACTTCCAAGCCATCTGGCTGTCCACAACATACTGCTCATATACATAAAGTTACGGTTATGTTGAAGAGCTATACAATGTACATTTAAGTTGAGAGGACACGCGGTTTTGAAAATCTTCAGTTTCTGGTTTCGTTTCGCTCTTTCTCGTTCTATATTTTACACAGGTGGTGGAAAGCGCGTTTATTTGAGTTTGCTGTTTGATTTCATCTTCATGCGTTAGGCACAAGTCGCCGTCAGAAGTCGCTAGTGTATGGAAATAGGTACTGTTTCCGGTGCTGCTATATCTGTTGTGAGCTTGTCCATGGAAATGTTGAATAGCAGCTGAGAAAGCACACACCCCTGGTTCGCACACACCCCTGGTTCGCACACACACCCCTGGTTCGCACACACACCCCTGGTTCGCACACACACCCCTGGTTCGCACACACTCTTGGTGCACACAGACACCTTTGGTGCACACACACCCTTGGTGCACACACACCTGATTCGCACACAACCTGATTCGCACACACCCGTGGTTCGCACACACCCTTGGTGCATACCCATGCTGATTGCAAATATTAATACACCATCAGTCGTTCTTATTTTGGTTTTATTCGTACGGTACAACGATCTCACGTTATTAAGTAGCTGACCTTGCACCCCCTAATATTCTAAATAATTAAACACAAACTGATATAAGCATTGGCTCAGGACAAAAATAGAACGATACCTACGTTACAGCCACAAGATCTTCGTCAGGGACAAATAGCGAACGAAAACAACTAAAAAATCAAAATAACAAACAGGACATAAAGTAAAATGAGCTATCTGACTTTGCCGCTCTCCTCTATCAGAAACTGTTTCATGATGAACGAAAACAAAATAAAGATAGCCGCCATATTTTATTGTTCTTACGTTTAATTGTCTTAAGGTGAATAATGAATCTGCACAGTCCATATCTTTGGATGATTCAAAACTGAGCATTCCACAGCTGAGGTTCGATAATAGCTCGTATTTAGGTCGGAAGCTAAGTACAGTTTGGTTACTATACTCAGATAAAAGTCTGTTAGTCAATGTTATGGTTCAGTGTCAGCATCAGAATGGTAAGAGCGTTTGCTTTCCTCTGCTAAGGTACAGAGTTCAATCCTTGGTGTCACTGTAATCAGGTCTACCGAGCAGTAAATGTTTATCTGACTTACTGTTACAAAACTAGCAATGTTGATCAGCGAGGTAACGTATTGTTTCTGTTGTAGTTGTTGAATATCTACATTTTTTTTTTTTTGCTTAGATGTTTGCCTCACTAGTTTCTACTGGCGGAGGAGCGCCATTGTCCACCCAGACCGTAGTCCATTGGGCGATATCAGGACGCATAAACCAGTGCTTGGGTGCATGTGTGCGTCTGTATGTACCTATGCTAGGTTTGTGCGCCCTCAGAAGCTAGCCCAACCGGAGTGCAATCAGTAACTTTACTCTTATGTGCTCCCTGAAATTGGCGTAAAGCGATCGGTTGCAGAAACGTTTCTCACATTCTGAGCGTGCTGGTGAAGGTGGTCCGGGGTCCTTCAGGTGGTTGTGCTGTGGGTGGTTTCATCTGCGTGCCGCTGACCACAACTGGAACAAGTTGACCCCCCACCTCGTTAGCCATACTATCATAATACAGTCTGTTTCTATGGAGAACTGAGTGAAAGTGAGGTGACGTATTTGGTCAGTATATATCGACTGGCTCTCACTAAAATGACCCATAATGTTGTTTTGCCTGACCAGTCGTTAGTCTCCACTCTCGTGGAGGGGATGGTGGTAATCGCGCAGCAGCAAGACCTTTCACAATAATACCTGAACTGTGGCCAGCGAGGTCAAAGATGAACTGCAGGTCCTACACTGCTGAAGGAGCTGGAAATCAAAGAACCACACCTAGTAAGCCGTAAGAAAGAAACCAGCCACATTCTTACTACTAATAGTCAAATGTGAGTCGGAGAACACAGGCCGGCATCTTCTATGTGCTGATCAGATGGATTTTCGAGAAAAAAAAAATATCGTTTGGATATCTGACACCAGGTCTGACCCATTGGATTGAATACTAAAATTTGAGCATGTTTCAGGCAGTGAATAGAGGAAAATGGTACTTTACCTCGCAAAAGATGAGACTTGTTACAATGAAGTCCTGAACACTTCATCCGCAGCAGCAGTGTATGATATGAACCTACCTTAAACTTCGATTTACTCTACAACATAAACATAAACTGAAACCTCGTACAGTTAAGTCACAAACGCTTCATCCCTGACTACAGCGCCTGACCAGTAGTACTATCCTTCAATAATGTCACCTGTTGATTTGACGTGAAACATCTGGCTATCACCATTACCTATTGTCCACTAACATGACGCCTATATCAGAGCACTATTAGATGAATTTGCTGGAGCATTGGTGTTACATAATTAGGGTGCTAGACCTGCGCACGGCTTACTTTAGCCGCTTTTTAAGGCATGCTTAGGAAGGTTACAGTGGACTTATTCTTTTCCTCCTCGGGTAGTTCGTGGAGATATATTAGAACTGCTTGAAATTTATGTCAAAAGGAAGCAGTTCATCTGTTCAGTGTTCTCTGTCCAGCTTTAGCCAAACCAACATGCACTGCTATTTTGTCACATGCTTCTTGTGCCAATTATAACCATTGGTCTCAATACGAACAAGTCTACCCAGCTAATAATGGATACCTTTTTATCATTAGAAAACGCAAAGACGGCAAAGAAAGGAACTGGTCACTTTGTCCCGCGTATGCTGACATGAACAGAAATAAACGAGGGTTGATTGCTGTGGCCAGTTGCTCAATATTTTTCGGTGAAATAATATGTTGCCGATCATGGTGACAGTAGATGAGACTTGAGTCCACCATTATGACGAAGAATCCACAATTTCCAGCATGTAGTTGAAAACCCCGGGCTCACCATTACACGTCAAGCCGAGAGCACAAAAATCTGCAAGAAAAGTCATGCTGGCTATTTTTTGGGACGTCAAAGATATCATATTGAAAGATTATCTGCCTCATGGCAACACGGTTAATGGGCAATATTATGCAGATCTCCTTGCCAAACTAAGAAAGACTGTGACCAGAAAACGAGGGATAGCGCTCACTCAATTTCTGCCTTTGCTTCAAGACAATGCGTCCTCCCATAAAGCAGGGCTTGTGCTGCAAACAGCCAAGGATTGAAATATTGAAATTCTCCCACACCCACCATATTTTCTGGATTTAGTAGCTCCATCAGACTTTTTTCTTTTCCCAAAACTTAAAAAACAGCTTAACGGAAATCATTTTGACAGTGACGAAGATGTCATACTGGCTTGCGGTAACTGGTTTAGTTTGAAAAATAGGGTACTTTATTCTGTGCCAAATTTCAACTTTCTCTTCCAACTTCTTCATGGTAACGGTAAAGACTTATGACAAGCCACTTGTACTTATGAAAATCACACCTCACATCAAGGTCAGATGAAACATACTTACTGAGTTGCCACCTCACGCCAGTGTCATGTGAAACATAATGACCAACAACAAACCTCACGCCAGTGTCAGGTGAAACATACTGACGAAGACCCCCCTTGACGTAAAGGTCAAGTGAAACATATTGACTATATTTAACCTCCCACTACACTACAGCCAGGATGACCATGTTCCAACTTATAAAGTGTGTCCCGGGATGTAAAAAGAACCAATGGCACCCACCTAAGAACAAGTAGCTGTTAACAGATGATTAAACTAAGAGAGACTAGCTGTCAAAAGATGACTGAACTAATAGAGACTAGCTGTCAACAGATGACTGAACTAAGAGAGCCTAGCTGTCTACAGATGACTGAACTAAGAGAGACTAGCTGTTAACAGTTGACTGAACTAAGAAAGCCTAGCTGTCAACAGATGACTGAACTAAAAGAGACTAGCTGTCTACAGATGACTGAACTAAGAGAGCCTAGCTGTCTACAGATGACCGAACTAAGAGAGACTAGCTGTCAACAGATGACTGAACTAAGAGAGACTAGCTGTAAACAGATGACTGAACTAAGAGAGACTAGCTGTCAACAGATGACTGAACTAAGAGAGACTAGCTGTCAACAGATGACTGAACTAAAAGAGACTAGCTGTCTACAGATGACTGGACTAAGAGAGCCTAGCTGTCTACAGATGACTGAACTAAGAGAGACTAGCTGTCAACAGATGACTGAACTAAAAGAGACTAGCTGTCTACAGATGACTGAACTAAGAGAGCCTAGCTGTCTACAGATGACTGAACTAAGAGAGACTAGCTGTCAACAGTTGACTGAAGTAAGAGAGCCTAGCTGTCAACAGATGACTGAACTAAGAGAGACTAGCTGTCAACAGATGACTGAACTAAGAGAGCCTAGCTGTCAACAGATTACTGAACTAAGAACGAGTAGCTGTTAACAGATGACTGAACTAAAAGAGACTAGCTGTCAACAGATGATTGAACTAAGAGAGCCTAGCTGTCAACAGATGACTGAACTAAGAGAGATTAGCGGTCAACAGATGACTGATCTAAGAGAGACTAGCTGTCTACAGATGACTGAACTAAGAGAGCCTAGCTGTTAACAGATGACTGAACTAAGAGAGATTAGCGGTCAACAGATGACTAAACTAAGAGAGACTAGCTGTCAGAAGATGACGGAACTAAGAGAGAATATATGTCAACAGATGACTGAACTAAGAGAGCCTAGCTGTCAACAGATGACTGAACTAAGAACGAATAGCTGTCAACAGATGACTGAACTAAGAGAGTCTAGCTGTCAACAGATGACTGAACTAAGAGAGCCTAGCTGTCTACAGATGACTGTTCTAAGAACGAGTAGCTGTTAACAACCACAGCAAATCCACACCTGCAACTAGCTTCTTAGTAGGAAGCCTGTATCTGAGCATTTGTAGTGGTGACTTCAGTAGCATGATGAGGTTGCTACTCTTACAGCCCTGTACATTCGACCTTAAATCCCTCTACAATTGACATTACAACATGCTCGGATGGTTGCAGTGAACCTATTATTTTTAGCCAGGTGCCACTCAGGATAGACATAACACAACCAGACACGATAGAAAAGATAACACAACCACACACGATAGAAAAGATAACACAACCACACACGAAAGAAAAGATAACACAACCACACGCGATAGAAAAGATAACACAACCACACACGATTGAAAAGATAACACAACCACACACGATAGAAGAGATAACACAACCACATACGACAGATGAGATAACACAACCACTTACGGTAAATAAGATAACACAACCACTAACGGTAAATGAGATAACACAACCACTAGTGGTAGATGAGATAACACAACCACTAACGGTAAATGAGATAGCACAACCACTATTGGTAGATGAGATAACACAACCACTAACGGTCAATGAGATAACGCAACCATACACAGATGAGATAACACAACCACACACAGATGAGATAACACAACCACACACAATAGATGAGATAACACAACCACACACAGATGAGATAACACAACCACTAATGGTAGATGATATAGCCCAACCACTACTGGTAGATGAGATAACACAACTATTGGTAGATGAGATAACACAACCATTACTGGTAGATGAGATAACACAACCACTAATGGCAGATGAGATAGCACAGCCACTACTGATAGATGAGATAACACAACCACTACTGGTAGATGAGATAACACAACCACTAATGGTAGATGAGATAACATAACCACTACTGGCAGATGGGATAACACAACCACTACTGGTAGATGAGATAACACAACCACTAACGGTAGATGAGATAACACAACCACTACTGGTAGATGAGATAACACAACCACTACTGGTAGATGAGATAACACAACCACTAACGGTAGATGAGATAACACAACCACTACTGGTAGATGAGATAACACAACCACTAATGGTAGATGAGATAACATAACCACACAGATGAGATAATTCAACCACTACTGGTAGATGAGATAACACAACCACTAATGGTAGATGAGATAACACAACCACTAATGGTAGATCAGATAACACAACCACTAATGGTAGATGAGATAACACAACCACTAATGGTAGATGAGATAACACAACCACTATTGGTAGATGAGATAACACATCCACTAATGGTAGATGAGATAACACAACCACTAATGGTAGATCAGATAACACAACCACTACTGGTAGATGAGATAACACAACCACTAATGGTAGATCAGATAACACAACCACTACTGGTAGATGAGATAACACAACCACTAATGGTAGATGAGATAAAATAACCACACAGATGAGATAATTCAACCACTACTGGTAGATGACATAACACAACCACTAATGGTAGATGAGATAACACAACCACTAATGGTAGATCAGATAACACAACCACTAATGGTTCATGAGATAACACAACCACTAATGGTAGATGAGATAACACAACCACTATTGGTAGATGAGATAACACATCCACTAATGGTAGATGAGATAACACAACCACTAATGGTAGATCAGATAACACAACCACTCAGAAGAGAAGAAATAACCGGAATCCCGCAAACACCACGCCCTTGCAACAACGGACGCAACACAGTGCGAAAAAAGGCAACGTACTCTTGGCACATCACTTAACGGCCCAAGTGCACCGAACAGTTTGTAATCAAATAAGTTCGACTCAGCTGAGTTCTCCCTCTACCTGCCAGAAGTGTATTTTGTTAAGGTTCGCGGTCATCGTGTTATCTGACTCCATGTTTGTAAGGTTCTGATTCACCTTCTAGCCTGACTCCATGTTTTGAAGGTTCACGTTCAACTTACTTCTAGCCTGACTCCATGTTTTGAAGGTTCACGTTCAACTTACTTCTAGCCTGACTCCATGTTTTGAAGGTTCACGTTCAACTTACTTCTAGCCTGACTCCATGTTTTGAAGGTTCACGTTCAACTTACTTCTAGCCTGACTCCATGTTTTGAAGGTTCACATTCAACTTCTTGTCTGACTCCATGTTTTGAAGGTTCGCATTCACCCTGTTGTTTGACTCCAATTATTTTTCCTCCGTATTCTGTGTTTGTCCTAAAAACAGTGTTGTGATATATGTGCCTGTCAGTCCGACACTTCCGGTTTTAGCAAGCTTTTTTGGGTACCGAGTTTGCGTTCCCCATTCTCTTAGTTAGACTACACTTAACTTAACTTAACGTCTTTATACTGGTTTAGAAGACTCTGCAGAGGCTGTATACAACCCGTTTCATTTACATTACATTGCTCTAAAAGCTATGTGCATCCAATTTATTCTTAAATGCATTAATTGTCCCTGCCTCCACTACCTCCTGTGGCAATGCATTTCAGCATTCATCACTGTCTGACTAACAAAATATTTCCTAATATTTAATCTGGACCTCTCTTTAATTAATTATTTTTATTAATTAATTAGCTTTGCTCTCGTGTTCTTGTAGGTGGTTGAATTTTGAAAAAAACTTGTTATAGTCTAATTTATCCGTTCCTCTGATCATCTTATAAACCTGTATTGTCACCTCGAATTATTCTCTTTTCAGGACCCTGGTGCAGCCTGTAGTAGGGTCTAAGTAGTGAAGTGGTCAAGCAGTTTGCTTCGTTATCATACGGTTGGGGTTCCATTTCGAGCTGCGATGGTCGGTCCGTGATGACAATTTCTTCCGGAGATCCGTGGGTTCATCGCTAGAGCTACGGAGTTCGTGATCCTGAAAGACGGCATATCGTTGTGCGGAGATAGACCAAGCCATATGGGCAGACCGTTGTGCGGAGATAGACCAAGCCATATGGGGGAGACCGTTGTGCGGAGATAGACCAAGCCATATGGGGAGACCGTTGTGCGGAGATAGACCAAGCCATATGGGGAGACCGTTGTGCGGAGATAGACCAAGCCATATAGGGAGACCGTTGGGCAGAGATAGACCAAGCCATATGGGGAGACCGTTGGGCAGAGATAGACCACGCCATATGGGGAGACCGTTGGGCAGAGATAGACAGCCATGTGGGGAGACCGTTGTGCGGAGATATACTGAATCATATGGGGAGACCTTTGGGCAGAGATAGACCAAGCCATATGGGGAGACCGTTGGGCAGAGATAGACCAAGTCATATTGGGAGACCGTTGTGCAGAGATAGACAGCCATGTGGGGAGACCGTTGTGCGGAGATATACTGAGCCATATGGGGAGACCGTTGGGCAGAGATAGACCAAGCCATATTGGGAGACCGTTGTGTAGAGATAGACAGCCATATGGGGAGACCGTTGTCCGGAGATATACTGAGCCATATGAGGAAATCGTTGTGCGGACATAGACTGAGTCATATGGGGAGACCGTTGTGCTGACATAGACCAGGCCATGTGGGGGAGACCGTTGTACAGAGATAGAGTTGGCCATATAGGCAAGACCGTTGAGCAGAGATAGACCGGGCCATATGGGGAGACCGTTGAGCAGAGATAGACCGGGCCAAATGGAGAGACCTGCTGCAATGAAGAGGAGCCCTCACCTTTACCCTGTAACCGTGTAACCCGAATAGGATCTGATCAGCCATGGATCGTTAATCCTGATGAAAGCGGCCATCAATGAGTCACTGGATGATGTCGGCTCATTCACTGTACTGCATCTACGGCTTCACTCCAATTATTCAGCCCAGGTTAAGTCAAGAGCTTACAGCATGTATGTCTACAGAAGACACACTAACCAATACAATAATCGTCTTGGTATGAACCAGATGTCGACTTGTTGAGGTAGCAAGGACAGGTGCTAGTTGTTGGACCTGACAGCGGGAACGGCGTGGCCTAGTGGTTAGGTGACACGGCTTACAACCCGAAGGTGCTGGGTTCGATCCACATCACGGCACCGGCCGTTACTCCGAGGAAGTAAACCCTTAGAAAGTGCAGGAGGAAGAAGATCCTTACATAAAACGAATGCTGAAGTCGGATGCACTGGTCCGACAGGCGGAAAATAAAAACCACAGTGCAACGCACACCGCATTAGGGACTTGAGAACTAAGGCGAACGCATTTCACTGTAGTCTCTTTCACGTCTTCGTCACTTTCTCTCAGTCTCTCTCATATTCTCTCATCTCTTCTACTCTCTATCTCTTTTTCTCATTATCTACCATCTATGTCTCGCTTCTCTCGTTTTTCTCTCGTCGAGAGAGAGGGAGAGAGAGACAGAGAAAGAAAAGAGAGATACAGAGAGACAAACATAGAGTGTTATTTAGCCGCTCAAAAACTATTTGCGCATTATATTGGAATTTTATCTTGAAAAGATGTGTCTCCAAATAGCTTGCTGTCTTAACTTAACTTAACGTCTCTATACTGGTTTAGAAGACCCTGTAGAGTCTGCATGCAAACCAGTTTCTTGAACATTCACTTAATCTAACGAAGAAAATCTATGCATACAATCTATTTATGAATGCATTTTGACCCTGCCTCCGTTACAGCATGTGGCAATGCATTCCAAACATTCATCACTCTCTGACTAAACAAATATTTCCTAATATCTAATCTTAACCTTTCTTCAATTAATTTGTGTATATGCACTCTTGTTCTTGTAGGCGGCTGTATTTTGAAAACCGTGATATAGTCTCATGAATACTTTTTGTTGGTTATCTTATAAACCTGTATTGTCGCTTGGAATTCTTCTCTTTTCTAGACACTGGAGGCAGGTTTTTCTTTCCTCGTAACTGTAATTCTGGAATTTCACTATCAGTTTTGTCACTCTTCTTTGTATCCTTTCCAGCATGTATTGAAGGCATCCTGTTGACAGCCAAGTCTAGAGACATGTATACAGAATAGAAAAGGCATAGAGTCATCGAGTGTGACGCACAGAAATGCACATATGTCTGAGTCTGAAACGTGACACAATCTATCTGAGTCTGAAACGTGACACAATCTATCTGACGTTAGCAAGCAGAGTGTTAGAGATAGGAGGAGATTGAGCGTGCGGATGTTTTTTTATTTTCACAGGTTTACTGAACAAACAGTTCTGAGTGCTAATTTGTTGTCTCACAAGGGCTATCTCTCTCTCCCTCTCTCTGTCTCTCTCTCTCTCTCTAATTATCTTTCTATCTCTCCTATTTAGAACCATCTTAATATCATTGTTGTCACTGAGAACAGCAATTCGCTATGGCTCCTATCCAGCCATTCATGGGAATCAAATTTAACCGAGGTTACTAAAATCATAGATAAAGGGGAGCCAGTGGATGTTATTTATCTAGACTTTGCAAAGGCCTTTGATAGAGTACCTCATCAAAGATTATTTCGAAAGTTAAAATCACATGGAATAGGTGACGAAGTTGCCAAATGGATTGAAAATTGGTTAACAGGAAGAAGGCAGAGGGTGGGCATAAATAAGGAGTACTCTGAGTGGAGTGAAGTGAAAAGTGGTGTGCCACAGGGCTCGGTTTTGGGACCAATTTTGTTCTTGATATATATATAAATGATTTGGACATTGATATGAGATCCATGATTGCAAAATTTGCTGATGACACAAAACTATGCAGTAGTGTCTCATCTAAAGCGGAAGTGGATATATTGATGTCGGATTTAGATAAAATTCGAGAATGGTCTGTAAGCTGGCAAATGGAGTTTAATGTAGATAAATGTACAGTCATCCACATGGGTAGATCCAATATGGAACATAAATACAGAATGGGAGAAAACAATATTAGAAAGATAGATAAGGAAAGGGACCTAGGGGTTATAATAGATCATACAGGTAAGGTGAGTGAGCAAGTTAAGGTAGCAGTGAAAAAGGCAAATGCAATGTTAGGTATGATAAAAAGAAATATTAAACATAGGAGCAAGAAAGTGATCGTCAAACTGTATAAAGCTTTAGTTAGACCTAGATTGGAGTACTGTGTACAGGTGTGGAGTCCTTATCATAGAGGGGACATAAACATGCTAGAAAGAATACAAAAAAGAGCGACAAAGATGATAGTTGGATTCCAGAATTACAGTTATGAGGAACGACTCAGAAAAACGGGCCTACAGTGTCTCGAAGAGAGAAGAATTCGTGGTGACTTAATACAGGTTTATAAGATGATCAGAGGAATCGATAAATTAGACTATAACAAGTTTTTTAAAATACAGCCACCTACAATAACACGAGGGCATAGCTACAAGCTGATTAAAGAGAGGTCCAGGTTAGATATTAGGAAATATTTTTTTAGTCAGAGAGTGGTGTCTGCTTGGAATGCATTGCCAGGGGAGGTGGTGGAGGCAGGGACAGTTAATGCGTTTAAGAATAAACTGGATGCGCATAGATTTTAGAGCAAGGTGATGTAAATGTAACTGGTTGTATACAGACTCTGCAGGGTCTTCTAAACCAGTATAAAGACGTTAAGTTAAGTTAAGTTAAATAAAATTGTACTTTTATTTAATTGGTACTTTCAGCAAAACAAAACACGACAGGGATTGAGGCTTGATCAACTTTGAATGTTTTAAGCCTTGAAAAAAATAAACATTTTAACAAATACATTAGGGGTTCTCAGGGCTTGTGGTACAGTCCTCTTGGGTAGGAGGTGGGGGGGGGGGGGGGAGTTGCAGAGGTTGTAGGATTACATGGGAGAGGTTGAAAGGCAAGCGGAAGGAGAGCGACTCTAGAGGTCATAATTGATGAGCCTGTTTGCTTATATACAACAGGGCAGCTAAATACTTTACTTGTTTCAAGTTTCTGTCCCATTTGCTGCACCCCCTACATCCATTTCCCCATGCCACGTTGTGAGGACCCACTTCCATCTCCTGAGGCCACTCCATCCGTCCACACCTTCTCTTCATGAGACAACGTAGCACGTCCCCCCCCCCCCCCCATTCCCCACCAAATCACCCCTAAGGTCACAACGCCAGTGCTAGTTAGACCAGAGTTGCCATTTCTAAAAAACTTGGCATATTTTGTTTCTATTTTAGTTCCTCACATATTTTGACAAATTTTAAAATTTACTGGCATCCATTTGGGCAACTTTTAAAGACGCCGACATGTTACTTTTTAACTGCCATTGACTGGTGCTGTTTTCTGTGAAAATGTCGCGCGTTAATAATTTTCACTAATACTACTTGTAAAGTTATATTTCAAACTGAATGTTGTCATTTTAACTTGTGCAATAGTTTAGCGGTTTTCTTATAACTGAACTTTCATTTTTCAATCCGATGTGTTAGCCGATATTTCGCTGTTCACGTTTATAACTGACGCCATTTAAATATGGAAGTACATTATATATGATATGGCTCCAATAACATGTAATCCCATGTTCTAATGTTCATATGACACTTCTAAAATGTTATGTAATTAATGTCTAATAACCGGAAGCATTGCTAGCAACATTGATATCCCTCAATTTATTAGAATGTTGATGATTTTAATTAAATATACACTTTTTTTTTACCTCTTTCAATCATATTACATTCGTTATATTAAACATAAATAGCAGAATCCAGAAAAATCAAAACAGAAATGTAAGCACTGAGGTTGGGAATATTTCAAATATGGATTTATTCACGTACCAAAACCTGAGGCTGCCGTCTAGCGTCTGTTATGTGGACAATTATTTTCTAAAGAGAAAATAAAGTCTTCCACACGGATCGACGATAAAGAAATCACATTCTAACACGGCAGATAATATTTGAACTTTTTATTCAATACTTCATGACAATTTTCAAAAGACGAGAGCTGAAATCAGATTTGCAAGGCAGTTAAAAAGTATTTCTAAATGGGAGTCAATATTTCGTGTGGTTGGTGAGTTTTTTCAAGGAAAATAAATTTTACTTATTAACACACTTGCTTGTGTAACTGATGGCGTACCTTCAATGCCTGGTCGCTACCGTGGGTAAGCTGCTTGCTTGAAACAAATCAGTGCCAAATCTCTGAACCAATCACTGTCATTCGTCTCAAACATCTGGTTGCAACAAAATCTCTGTATTCATCTACACAATTCATTACACACTGTCATTACCGCAGTGAATACAATTAAAACTCGTGCTCTCATTGATCGGCCATTCGTTGACCTCTTACTGAGAAATATGAGTCTTTCAATCGAGTTGTAGTTCACACTGAAGTTAGCTGGATATCAAAATGAACCTCTTTCAGACGATTCTACATCATTTGAGAAACTGTTGGGAGTTTTTAGAATGCACGAATGATTTGCTCGGTAATGTTCTTAAAAATGGCAGTCATGTATTTGCTTGATACCTGAACTATTTGTATTTGCTTGATGCCTGAACTATTTGTATTTACTTGATGCATGAACTATTTGTATTTGCTTGATGCCTTAACTATTTGAATTTACTTGATGCTTGAACTATTTGTATTTGCTTGATGCCTGAACTATTTGTATTTGCTTGATGCCTAAACTATTTGTATTTTCTTGATGCCTGAACTAATTGCATTTGCTTGATGCCTGAACTATTTGTATTGGCTTGATGCCTGAACTATTTGTATTTGCTTGATGCCTGAACTATTTGCAAAATTAAGCTAAATGAATTTGCAGTTGCAAAGAAATGTCATCAATCGTACCTGCCGAATATATGTTTATTTAAAAATGAACTCTACTCAAGCGCAATATAGGCAGTCGCGAGCTGTACCAATTGCCAACTTCGTCTGAGCTAGAACAGAGAGGCGGGAAACAAGTAGACTATCTTCAAATTTTCTGTAACCATTTGAATGTGCTGCTGCATGAAGAAATGTCTGAGTGACTCTGTGATCTTTTCATGGTAGAAATTCTAGACTGGGTGGTAAATCCATTTTTGATATCGAGGAAGTTGAAATAGTAGAGATCTGGGGTAGTTGTCTCGCCGCAGCGACTCAATTTCAACCAGTGTTCGTAAAGCGATCTCAGTCCCGCCAGGCGGAGCGATAGCGCGGGCTTGCGGAAAACGCTCGCCTGCCTTTCCCCGTAGAGCGAATTGGGTGCGGTTTGTTGCAGCGGCTCCTCCACCGAGGTGCGCTGGTCTGGTCCGTATCAGGAAACGTGGTCCGTCCGTGGTGATTTATATAAGGCTTATAGCAGAGCTCGACAGTACGTCTCGCTGGTGGTCCGACTCTCGCAAAGAGCTTGTGACCGGCAAATGGAAAGCAGGAATCGTTGCCTCGAGGCCCTGCGTTCTCCTACGGAGAAGGGCAGGCCGGTAGGCCAAATTGTCTCTAGTCCCAGTGAAATTCATCGCCGAGGTCGTTGGGATCCGTTCTGCACAGAGCGCTGCCATCCCTCCTCGAGCGAGCCCGGTCGGTCGGTCGTCTGGTGCGTGTGGGAGGCCCCTGTCAGGCGATCCTAGGTCGACGGAGTGAGGGACGGGTGGAACAAACCGTCCGTCCGTCCCGTCAGTCGGTCCCTGCGGCCGTCGTCCCAGCGAGGCTTTTTACACACCCTTCCTCCGCCGACCGGTGTGTGCTGTACGTACGTCTCCGACAGATATCTGGTTGATCCTGCCAGTAGTCATATGCTTGTCTCAAAGATTAAGCCATGCATGTCTAAGTTCACACTGTCTCACGGTGAAACCGCGAATGGCTCATTAAATCAGTCGAGGTTCCTTAGATGACACGATCCTACTTGGATAACTGTGGCAATTCTAGAGCTAATACATGCTTACCAAGCTCCGACCCTCGCGGAAAGAGCGCTTTTATTAGTTCAAAACCAATCGTCGTTTCCCCTCGCGGGGTTGCGGCGTCCCCACTGGTGACTCTGGATAACTTTGTGCTGATCGCATGGCCTCATGTGCCGGCGACGCATCTTTCAAATGTCTGCCCTATCAAATGTCGATGGTACGTGACATGCCTACCATGTTTGTAACGGGTAACGGGGAATCAGGGTTCGATTCCGGAGAGGGAGCATGAGAAACGGCTACCACATCCAAGGAAGGCAGCAGGCGCGCAACTTACCCACTCCCGGCACGGGGAGGTAGTGACGAAAAATAACAATACGGGACTCTTTCGAGGCCCCGTAATTGGAATGAGTACACTTTAAACCCTTTAACGAGGATCTGTTGGAGGGCAAGTCTGGTGCCAGCAGCCGCGGTAATTCCATCTCCAATAGCGTATATTAAAGTTGTTGCAGTTAAAAAGCTCGTAGTTGGATCTCAGGCGCAGGCGGGCGGTCCGGCTCGCGCCGGTTCACTGCCCGTTGTCTCCTTCCCTACCGTCTGCCGGCTCTCTCCCACGGGTGCTCTTCGCTGAGCGTCCTGGGTGGCCGGCGCGTTTACTTTGAAAAAATTAGAGTGTTCAAAGCAGGCCTCGGCTGCCTGAATAATGGTGCATGGAATAATGGAATAGGACCTCGTTTCTATTTTGTTGGTTTTCGGAACTGGAGGTAATTATTAACAGGGACAAACGGGGGCATTCGTATTGCGGCGTTAGAGGTGAAATTCTTATATCGCCGCAAGACGAGCTACTGCGAAAGCATTTGTCAAGAATGTTTTCATTAATCAAGAACGAAAGTCAGAGGCGCGAAGACGATCAGATACCGTCGTAGTTCTGACCATAAACGATGCCGACTAGCGATCCGCAGGAGTTGCTTCGATGACTCTGCGGGCAGCTTCCGGGAAACCAAAGTGTTTGGGTTCCGGGGGAAGTATGGTTGCAAAGCTGAAACTTAAAGGAATTGACGGAAGGGCACCACCAGGAGTGGAGCCTGCGGCTTAATTTGACTCAACACGGCCAACACTGAAATGATTGACATGCCGAGACCACTCTTCTGGGGTCTAATATGGAACTGGTGCTGGATTTAGACCCTCAGAAATCTGGGGCTATGCCCCCTGTGGCCCGGTTTGGTCTGCATCCAGTGTTCTGAAAAAGGAATTGACGGAAGAGCACTATCATGAGTGGAGCCTGAGGCTTAAATTAACTTAACACGCCAATACTGCAGAATGACTATCAAAAAGTACACCTTCGTGGGGTCTAATAGAGAACATGTGCTGGAATTAGACCCTCGAAAATCTGGGGCTACCCCCTAAGAAACTTGATTGTCTCGCTAAGGGAATTGACGGAAGGGCACCACCAGGTGTGGAACCTGCGGCTTAATTTGACTGAACACGCCAATACTATAGAACAACTGACAAATCGAGAGCACTGCCGTTTGGGTCTAATAATAATTACGTACGCTGGTATTAGACTCACGGATGACAAGTCAGCTCTCAAACACTCAAATGAAAGAACGCTACGGAAATCGTGTTTAACTCCGCAGAAACCGCAGATTTAAAATACCTGGTCATTGACAAACAAAAGCCCTCAATAAATTCGTCTGACCAAATAGTGAACGGGTGCTGGAAATAGATCATCTGAAGACAGGTCAGTTTTACCCTACAAATGACAGGGCGTTGCTACGGAAAACCAGCTCAAATCGAGAGGAGCCGCAGACACTTTGGTTCACGTACCAGGCTGATAAGCCAAGGGCGCGAGGCTACCATGTGGGGGATTACGGCCGAACCCTTGTAAGCCGCAATCCCGCCCAAAATCTCAGCACCACTGCAATGGGAGGCTCCTACATGCTCGGGACCTGGGGCTTGCGCCCCATCCCTATCAGGTAGAGCCACAGTAAGAGGTCCTTGCCGTCCGCCAATCAAAGCGGGCGGACAACTGCTTGATACTCACCTTATACGGCGATTGGGTGCGAAACCACCAACCAAATACTTAGTACCTGGTCGGGGTGTCGAAAACAGTAGAGCAGCCACCTCACTGTGAACTGTCAAGACTCAACCACTGTCCATGAGAGTTGTCCGCACACCAGGCGAACAACATCTCTGTGACATTACCAGGCTTGTCCTCTGGCTAAATGCACTCCGGCTACGATATCTACCTCTGTACGTTATCAGCCATATAACTATCATGCTGGACGCAGAAGAGATGCAGACCAGCGGACATTACACACCTGCCCCACTGTGTCAACACCCCAGGTGGCGGGGAATGCTAGGCGTACCATCCCTGCATAGAAGCCAAGAAAATAAAAGGAAAAAGAGATACCCCACTCACATGCAAATGCTACGTTTCTGGCAGGACGTGACGATCCTGGGATACAGACACACTGGACTGCCTCTCTTCCGGGTAAACCAGTCCATCTCATATATCATCTCACATATCATCATTGCACCCTATAGACACGAGTAGTGAAGACTCGATAGTCTGGTAAGACAACTTCCATAAGAGAGACAACTCTGATCATAAACAACTGCTGCCTTGCAGATAGGCTGGGGACAGCCAAATGCTAAGGAGGGCATCCCTACAGAAACGCCTGTTGAAATCGGATGCACGGGGCCGCAAGCCTAACAAAACAGTGCAACGTAAATCGCAGTATGATGGCAGTACAACCTATCAGAAAAACGAATGGCGCTCATCCTGCGGAGTCCCACCAGGCAGCGATAGTGCCGGGCCTCACGCCTCGAAGGGACCCACCCTTGACTACTGGTGGTCACCCACCCATGTGTCGTGGAGTCAAGGCACATGGCTATGGGGCAACTTCTATTGGCCAAAACCTCAAGACCCTCAAAATACTACAGTGGAATGCGGAGGGAGTCATTAACAAAAAACTTTCCCTAACACACCACCTGCATGAAGGTAAGATTGACGTGGCATGTATCCAGGAAACGCACCTCAACAATAACCATAAATTCTCAATCAGAGGATACCAGACCTTCCGTCTAGATAGAGAAGGCCACAAAGTAGGGGTCCTGATACTGACCAGAAACTGCATACCGAGTAGCGCGGTATATGTCAATCACACCGGACAAGCAGAAATTGTAGGAGTTGACATAATGGCCCAAGAGACGAAGCTGTACGGACCACCAAATAGAGACCTATCGCTCTCGAGTATGGAGGTCAGAGACTCCAACTGCATAGTAGTTGGAGATTTCAACAGCCACTCGGAGAGATGGGGATACTCTGACACAGACAGCAGAGGTGACGAAGTGGAAGATTGGGAGATAGATGCAAATCTCTCCCTAATCAATAGGCCGGAGGATAGCCCTAGCTTCTATTCAAGAACATGGCATACCACCTCGACTCCAGATTTGGCCCTCTCCACACAGGACATACACCATAAAATAGACCGCCAGGTGCTAAACCAACTGGCAGGTAGCGACCACAGGCCGATCAGACTAACCATTGACATGGAAGTAGGCCCACAGGAAACAAAACCGCTCCCACGTTGGAATTACAAACGAGCCGACTGGGACAGATTTGCAATCCTGACAGATGGGTTGTGTGAAACCATCAACACACGACACTCAAAAATGAAGCCCATGGTAGAGAGCCTAAGCAAGGCAATAA
Source organism: Ariolimax columbianus (assembly GCA_036924085.1). Classification (NCBI taxonomy): domain Eukaryota; kingdom Metazoa; phylum Mollusca; class Gastropoda; order Stylommatophora; family Arionidae; genus Ariolimax; species Ariolimax columbianus. The sequence goes on along the minus strand of JAVGWX010000010.1, from coordinate 21,643,889 downwards.
TGCAAGCCGCCACTGAAACCATCCCAAGAGGAGCTAGGAAAAACTATAAGCCCTACTGGAATGATGAGTTGCAGAAAGTGGAAGATGCAGTAACAAATGCTAGGAACATGGCAGAGCGAGAAAAATCCATGGAGGCAAACATCGCCCTCAAAGCCGCCGCGGCGAAGTACAAACACTCTCAAACAAACAGCAAGAGAAAGCTGGAAAAATAAAACGGAAAGTCTAAACCTGGACAAAGACGGGAACAAGCTATGGAAGCTAGTCAGAGCCATGAACGACGAAACCCCGTCAAATAAACAAATTACTATCAAGCAGGGCGAGAACTTGATCACAGGTAAGAAAGCCGCTAACGCCTTTGTCGATATCTATGCCAGAGCAAACCACATCGAGGTCCCTGCAGATAAGCATACAGACATTAGCGAAGAGCTAAAGGGACACGAAAACATAAATACGGCTCCTGAAGAGCACATGATGGCCAAACTAACAATGCGCGAAATGGAAGAGGCTATGAGAGCACTAAAGAAAAGGAAATCTCCCGGAAAAGACGGGATCACAAACGAAATGCTGATGGGGCTGGGCCAAACAGCGAAGAGGAAATTACTATCAGTCCTGAACCAAAGCTGGAAAAGGGGTATTGTACCCCAGGCATGGAAAGACGCAATACTGGTACCAGTACCAAAAACAGGAAAGGATAAAACAGATCCAAATGGATACAGGCCCATCAGCCTACTGAGCTGTGTCGGCAAGCTGATGGAACGGATGATAAACACCAGACTGATGTGGCATCTGGAAGAAAAATGAATACTAATTCCACAGCAAGCCGGCTTCAGACAGCACAGATCCACTGAGGACCAGGTCATCCTCATAGCCCAGGAGATAGAAGATGCCTACCAGGCACAGAAACACACAGTAGCTGTTTGGGTGGATCTGGAAAAGGCATTTGACAAAGTCTGGAAGGATGGACTTAGAGTCAAGCTAAGAAGAAGTGATGTCGGTGGGAAGATGTACAAGTGGATCAACCACTACCTCAAACAAAGAACGGCCAGAGTCCAAGTACAAGGGTAGATGAGCAAAAAGGTGACACTCGAGCAGGGAGTACCCCAAGGGGGAGTATTGTCACCCACACTCTTCCTGGTATATATAAACGATATTACAGAGAATATACCAAGAAGAGTCCATAGCTCAATGTTAGCAGACGATCTGGCTATGTGGACCTCTGAAAAGAATCTCACCATAGCAAGAAATCGGATGCAGACGGCCCTAACATCGCTGGAAGAGTGGGCGAACTCATGGCTGGTCAAATTAAACGAGGAGAAAACCACATGCACAATATTCTCGCTTTCATTAAAACCCCAAAGTACCAAATTAAGTCTAAATGGCAAATTCCTGCAGCCAAACGACAACCCAACCTATCTGGGAGTCACATTTGATCGGCGCATGACATGGAAATGTCAGATTGAGAGAAACCGAATGAAAGCCAGAGAAAGAATGGCAATCATGAGGAAACTTGCTGGCACAAGCTGGGGAGCAGACGAAGGCATACTAAAGAAACTGTATACTGGAAGAGTGAGACCAGTTCTCGAGTATGGCATTGCGGCATGGACAACAGCAGCGAAGGCGAACTTCGATAAAGTTAACAAACTTCAAAACCAAGCCATGAGAATTATAACAGGTGGCATGAAGTCAACGCCAATTGTAGAACTTGAAAAGATTACAAAACTGCAATCCATGACCGATAGAAGAGACTGCAGAGCCCAGCTGCAGTCAGAGAAACTCCGAAGACTGACTGACCATCCAATGCACCAGAGACTAAACAATTTGGGAAATGGGAAACTAAAGCGGAGAAACTTTGCAGAAATAGCCAAAGCAAAGATGCACGAAGATCCCATAAACGCACTAATAACACCAAAACCCATCACTACTGTACGAAAACCTACCTGGAGGCAGGATATATTTCCAGAGGTGGTAGAAAATGTACCAGGTATTGCAAACAAAAACTGCCAGACTGAAAAAGAAAGGAGAGATACTACCCTAAGCTTCATAACGAAAAGCTACCCAAGCATGGACTGGACCCATGCATACACCGACGGTTCTGTAACAAACACTACACAGAACGGAGGGGCAGGAGCATTCCTGAACCTACCAAATGGCAGACAAATAACACTGTCACTCGCTACTGGTAAGTACACAAGCAATTTCAGAGCGGAGGCAGAGGCACTGAGGGCGGCAGTGGAAGAAATGGTGACACACAGTGAAAATGAGAGCCATATAGTCCTGCTGACAGATGCTCTGGCCGTAGTCACAGCGCTAAAAAGCCAGAAAAACACTGAGCTTAATGACTTAAGAGCAGCACTCTGCAAACTGTGCCAGCAGTCCGCACCAAAAAGGGTAGTGGTACAGTGGGTTCCGTCACACTGCAACATCCAAGGCAACGAGGAGGCAGACAGACTGGCAAAAGAAGGTGCAAGACTACCACAAACAGATACCAGTATGACGTACGAAGAGTCAAAACGGCTTATCAAAGCCAGATACATGAACAAATGGGAAACCGAACATACTGGTTACACCAAAAACGATGCCTATTACCAGTTGAACCGAAGAGAGCAGGTCGTTGTCTTCAGACTTCGCACTGGCCACAACAGACTGAGGTACCACCTATTCAACAAATTGAAGATAGGGTGTACCGACGAATGCCCGTGCGGTACTGGTAAAATGACAGCTGAACATCTCCTGCAGAACTGCCCGACATACGAGGATCAGAGAGAGCAGATGTGGCCATCACCAGTGGAACTGCAAGACAAGCTCTATGGCAGTGGCGAGAGCCTCAGGATGACCGCCGCTTTTTTCGAAAAAATAATGGTTACTGTCTGACTGCGTACGCAGAAGAAGAAGAAGAAGAAGAAATAGTAGAGGACGAACTAATCAGGCTACATAATGACATTGCACTGACGTCAACATTTTAGAAATCGCACTAGACATTTCGTAAACAGAACATTTCTTTTCGCTATATCGCATTGTCGAGAGTGGTTAGAAAAGCTCATGGCCATATTTCCAACATCATATTTGATGGAACGTAGTTTTAGTATCGTCAGCCTAAATCTATCCAAGCAATGAAATCAGTTTTAGTATCGTCAGCCTAAATCTATCCAAGCAATGAAATCAGTTTTAGTACCGTCAGCCTAAATCTATCCAAGCAATGAAATCAGTTTTAGTATCGTCAGCCTACTTCTCTCCAAGCAATGAAATCAGTTTTAGTATCATCAGCCTACTTCTCTCCAAGCAATGAAATCAGTTTTAGTATCGTCAGCCTACTTCTCTCCAAGCAATGAAATCAGTTTTAGTATCGTCAGCCTACTTCTCTCCAAGCAATGAAATCAGTTTTAGTATCGTCAGCCTACTTGTCTCCAAGCAATGAAATCAGTTTTAGTATCGTCAGCCTACTTCTCTCCAAGCAATGAAATCAGTTTTAGTATCGTCAGCCTACTTCTCTACAAGCAATGAAATCGATTCCAGATTACTGAACTTACTTAACGTCTTTATACTGGTTTATAAGACTAGTCTGTGTACTAAAGGTGATGAATCAAGACTCATTTTCATCGACTTTAATCCAGAATTTTGGGAACTCATATCACTTTATGTAGTTAACTCGTGATATTATGAATTAACAGACCAGTCAGATATTCTGTCTAGTTACTTAATGTGGTATCTAATATGTTTGCTAAATGACTATTTGCAAGATGATATCTCTAGAGTGTGTTCGTCAGTTATATTCAATTATTATAAAATAATGCAATTCAATTTAGAATAAATATTCAATCAAGTGTTGCTGTTATTATCTTCCGTAGTGGGTCGTTGAAAAGTGTTATTCTGAGTAACGATATTATATAGTATAGGGTAGAAGACACTGGGCATCAGTTTACGGAGCCAAGGGGAGGTGACCCGAAAAGGTTTGGGAACTACTCATATAAATGCTAATTCATTGGTAAACTGTACAGTATATAGAACCTGTGGAAAACCTGCCGTACATTTTTCCCATTGCTGAGGTAGTATAGGGGTGTTAAAGGCTGAGGACTACAGGACGCTCTGCCACAGCAATCCCCACGCTGTGTGTTTGTATTTTTCACCGCCAACAGAAAAACTTCAAATGCCTTACCGATGATTCGATCTGCTGCCCTCCTTGTCGCCAAGCAGGCAGGCATCGAAACTATTCGGCCACGCGCTCCACGTACAGTTTAAATGTACTCATTATTTATTATTAATTAACATAGACGTTTGCGACATTTCTATGTTGAGAATTGTTTATAATTGACTTGAAGTCAATGTCTTTCAGGATATCATTGTCCATGCAACTGAGAGAAAGTCAGAAAGTCAACCCGCTGTATCTTTGGGCTACCGAAAGTGTTTCTTGATCGTTCTCAATGATGAAACCGATCGTTGTCCTCTACATATGGTCACCATCATGCACGTGAACATTCTGAGAGTGCTTTAGACATGGGCAAGCCCACTTTAAAGTTGACCGAAAGTAGTTTTCTGTACCTCGCAGGTAGAGCCTCTAATTCGTCCCTAAAAACCATGTAACGTTCGAAACACTTGTATTTACGTAGACGGTCAAGGTTTGTCTCGTACGCACTAGACAGATACTCACACTTTTTGTTTAGCTCATCAGAACCACTTTTTTCTTCAGATGACACAGAATAAAAATACATTTTCAATCCATAAATATGTTTCTGCATTTTTTGTCAGGTCAGAAGCGTCATGAACATAAAGAAATATTTGCACCTAAGATTAGTTATTTTTGGTTTTAAATTATCTCATCCCTTGCTTCATCGTATCAAGTAAGACCTACATCTCGTGGTCGCCACTGTTTCTTCACATTTCTATCATTCAAACCTTGGCAACTTCAGTAAATATTCACTACTTTTGTCTAACTTTATAAAGAAAAGTTTTCAGAGATTTTAAATACATGGTAACAAGTACGACCCCATATTTAGGCTGCAAGCACCAACTTGTTTTGCTAAATGTGTGTGAGGATGTCGTAAAAAATTAATGTCAGAATGAGTTTTTCCGTTTTCTTCATTATCTAAGATGAATTCTTCTATCACTCGCTGTATGTTCACTTCCTGGTTAGTGTCATCTGATAAAGAATTCGGCGCATTTTTAGATTGTGTCCGAACCTTCATGGCATCATGGTCAGCATGAACTTGTGGTGACATCTTGTGTCAAACAGACGCTATATTACAGCATGATCTTCTCCTAGAGATGATGAGAGAGGATGGCTGTATCAAATTATTGTGGTGACATCTTGTGTCAAACAGACTCTATACTACAGCATGATCTTCTCCTAGAGATGATGACTGAATGTCCCATCGATGTGTGGAAGTCGTTCTGTTCTGTTCTGTTCTCTTATAGGAGTCGAATTCACTGCATTTCGGGCATACCCATAGGTGCTCAGTCTCTCTCAGCAGATGGCGCAAAGTGTGGATGCTGATGGTGCCTGTAGCCTGTTGGTTGTACACCTTCCTGTTTCGTCCTCTCAGGTTCCCTGATCCACTGAATCCTAATTTGATTCCAAAGTGCCACAGCCTGTGCCTTGCAGACTCATCCAAAGCAGTGTCGTTTTCCAGCAGGTGGTCCTTGATAATCTTCACTATGTCACCTTTATCCATGTCCACTGTGCCTGTTACGGGTGCGTGTGACGCCAAAAAATCAGCTCGCTCGTTGCCCGGAACCCCCGCATGACCAGGACAGTAGATCCACACCAGCCCCTGGGGTTTTGAGGTCTCCAGCTCTGCTATCCACTCATGTCGTAGCCACCCATTCTGCACCTTCTGAAGTAGTATTTGGGATTCTGAAACGATGACTGCTCCTGTTGAAGATGTCTCAGACAGCCACCTCAGAGCTTCTGTCATCGTCCCCATCTCCATTCTCATACGTGATGTTGTAGTCTCGTATGCGCCACTTCGTTCAGCAACGATCCGGTCTTTTATTCTAGCCGAGAAACCCCAGCCTGATGTTCACCACTTTGCACCGACCCATCAGTGTATATGATGGTATCACTTTCATGCGCGTTGGAGCCTATCAGCTGGTTGACCTCGAGCTTCCTGCATTCACTGCCCATGGTTATGATGACCGTGTGGTACTCTGTTAGTGTATCCCAAGTGTGGACCCATTCCTCTCCCTTGACCATCGTCTCGACTGCAGTCCCCTCTCCTATAGTACGTTCTGTCTGTGCCATCCATGACATCCCTCTTTTGATTCTGGTTCCCTTGATGTCTGCAGTGTTTTTGTACAGTGGCTGCCTGTTGTCCGCTATAACTCGCATATAAGCTGTAGCCAGTGCCACTGTATGCCTAGATGTTACTGACGGCAGTCCCAGTATGTACCTCATCTTTATTATCGGGGTATCTCTGGTGCAACCCAACACGAGCCGCATTCCTGCATTTTGGATTCGTTCCAGCAGTTCACACTGTGATCTTGATAGGGTGAGTATAAGCAATCCATAATCAATGACCGAGAGAATCAACTGGCGATAGAGTATGAATAGCAGCCGTTGTTCCAAGTTGGCAGCTTCCATTGTCTTGAGTGCAGCCAGTCCTCTCGCATCTTTGTATAGTTTGGTCGACGTGGTACTTGTACGACAGGCTGCGGTCAAATGTTATAATTTGGTCGACGTGGTACTTGTACGACAGGCTGCGGTCAAATGTTATAGTTTGGTCGACGTGGTACTTGTACGACAGGCTGCGGTCAAATGGTATAGTTTGGTCGACGTGGTACTTGTACGACAGGCTGCGGTCAAATGTTATAGTTTGGTCGACGTGGTACTTGTACGACAGGCTGCGGTCAAATGTTATTCCGAGATATTTCAACATGTCGTTTATGTCTATGACACAGCCATCAAATGTGATGCCAGGGAGGTTGTCTTTCACGGTGCAGTTGTTCAATGAACATCCCATCACACCGGCCGTGATTGGATTTATCTGTGCACTGGAGTCTCCCCACCACTTTGAGATCGCCTGCAAGGTGTCTTGAATATCACTAACCATTTCACCCCTATCAGAACCAGTCCTGTAGATGAGGATATCTTCTGCGAATGTTAACATCCGCTCCAGCTGTGTAGGTTGCATGTTGGCCACTTTTAATGTGTAGATGTTAAACAGCACAGGTGAAAGTGGCGATCCTTGGGGCAATCCTAGACATATCCGCATTGGCTCTGATGTCCAAGAACCCAGGTGAAGTGCACCTTTTCTCTCCATCAGGGCAGCTGATATCCGGCTAACGAGCCATGGGTTTATTCCGCAGTCCTTCAAACAGCACATCAGTGAACCAACATCGACTCTGTTATAGGCATCCTTGAGGTCGAGCGCAACGGCGATTGTCTCTTGTCGACGTTGGAATCCCTCGTATACATCATATTCGAAAGTACCGGCATTACCCCGGGTCTCCTTCTTGTGCCTGCAGCTGCCCAGTGGATCGGGTAGAACACGTTCTCGCTCCAAAAGGACACTAATTTTCTTGGCACTATCTTCTCAAGCTGTTTGCCATAGACGTTTTGTAGGGTGATCATTCTATAGCTGCTGAGGAGCGTAGAATCCTTGCCATGTTTAGGTAGAGGCCGTAGATAACTATGCAGCCAGTTCTCAGGCACTAATGCTTTGTCTATGCTGGTATTGAAATCCTGCACCACATTGCCCATATCTGTCTCCTCTAGCTCTCTGTGGTGGCAGCACTGTACTCCATCAGGGCCTACTGCTGTATTCTTGCTGGAACGTAAAACATGTTCTACCTCTGCCTTGTTTATTAGGTCTGTATAAGTCAGCTCCTTGATTGCAGCCTCCAGAACGTCTTGCCGAATCTCATGCCGAGCATCTCTGTCCCCTTTGTCTGTTTGACCTACATATCGGTTAAGGAATGCTGTGCCTTTTTCTGCCTCTGTCCTCATGGGATTTCCTGTGGAATCGTGGACAGTTGGAATTAGCTGGCTTGTATTATTTCCATTCATCTGTCGATGCATGTGCCAGAACCTCTGTAGGGTGTTATCATTCCCTACGCCTGTTATGAATTCCTCCCATCTCTCACTTTTGGATTCCCTTGCCACGGCCTTGAAACAATTAATGGCAGTACATTTTTTGTCGCACAAGTTAGCAACCTCACCATCATCCATCGGCCTTCTCTTTCTGGCTTTCCGCCGCGCTTTTGTTGCCATCTCCTTATTTATCCACGCTCTTTCAACAATTGGATTCCACCATGGTGGCTGAACGAAAGCCGTTTTGGTGGGCATGCGCTTGACGGCCTGGCGGGTTTTTTTTTAATGCGCTATTTTGTTCATCTTCCTTGTAGCTGAACGCATGTCTGGGTTTTCTGGGTCTGGTGGCTTTGCCTTTTGCAATTAAGACAACACATGGCAGATGATCACTATCCTGTGCCCCCAACACGTCTCAGTGTGTAAAGGGAGAGGCTTCACAGGATTCCAAAGCCAGGTCAATGACCCCGTCTGTGTCACCAGGCCGAGTTGCCAGCCTTGTTGGACACCCATCATTCATGTTTGTGAGGTTTGTGTTGAGAAGTGCCTGGCTCAACGCAATCCCCTGCCTATTTTCAGTAGGATTTCGCCACTCCTTGGATCTAGCATTGAAGTCGCCAGCGATGAGGCACTTCTTGGTCGGCACTTCTTGGTCGGCACTTCTGATAACTCACTCAACAAAATCCCATTTCATTTCCTCAACCAGGAGGTCGAGGTGAGCATATAGATTATACATTCTCCAATCCTGCTTTGTGATTGTCGTTTCAATCCCTTGTAGTTCGACGCCTTCGGTTGTGCTGGCACTCGTATCTATCAATGTGTGTGGTAGTTCATGCTGGACATACATTGCCAGCCCCCACCTACCAGTACCACGTGGGTTGGTGTAGCACTGATATCCTGGACACTTGATAGTTATATTCTCCTTCAAGTTGGTCTCCTGGATCATAAGAATATCGAAGTCGGGTACCAGTTTTTGAAGGATAGCTTCTCGTTGGGTAGCGCTGCGACAATTCCAGTAGCCAATGCTTACATTTTTCAGACTAAATCTGTCTGCCTTTATTCGCCCTCTTCTCTTTCCAGCCCTCTTCTTTCTCTCTCTCATCTTATCACCTTTACCTCTCCTCGTGCGTCCACTTGTCTTTATGCCATTGGCTGGAGACATCGACGACAGAGCACGAACTCCGTAGATCTCGCGATGACTCTTCATTTGTAGTTTGTAATCGAAGTTTGTAATCGAAGTGGAAGTCGAGAACAGAGGAATACAAACCATGAATGAAAGAAAAAAAGAAGACAATGTGTAGACAAAACTTGTATTTCCACCACTTTCAGACTGTGACCATCACACGGATATAGGTAAGCGATCAACACGTTCAGTTGACGGATCTGTATTTGCTTTACAGTGTAGAGTACATACATATTTGAGGCATTGTCGTACGATCACCTAGGGCAGTTTAATATCGGAATGTTGTTATCAGGCAGGAAATCGACATCAAAGATGTAGATAAGCGTCACATCCTCGAATATGCCGGAAGGTCAATGTCAGTTTAACAATATGTCAGATGTCTGAAGTGGAATCCACACTTAATGAATTATACTGTGAAACTTTTATTTCTCCCAGAATAGCACAACGGACATGTTTTTCCATTATAATCGATAATTTATGTTAGCGGATAGATACGATAAGTCCTTTTCCCAGCATTTCCATATAGCTTAAGGGGCATTTTATAGAAAAAAAGGCTCAAATTCACTTAACAACTCTAGAATACATAAAACATTTCAATATTTGGTCGATTCAATATTTTGATTGTCTTAACGAAATCTCTAGCATCTGAAGGTAAGAAAGCGAATGATTGATACCACATATGTCAATACTTTGAGTCAGTACACCCGCTTTGACTAACAATATTTTATTATTGAAGAACCTAAACATTCAGTTGGTTTATGGCAAACCAAATATGCTTTCCTGCATTTGATATGTTCTTCTCCGTTCACATGTGCTACTATAGGGACAGTAAAATAACATTTCATTAACAGAGGCTAGGTTTCACCTTTTAACATTTTCCTATGATTGCTAGATTTTTGCAACTATTTTTAAATAATATTTTGTATCAAAATACATATATTTGTATAAAATGGCTTTACCTATATTTATTTCCCTTCTCTTAAAAAATCAAAAGATTCGTCAAGCAACACGACATAGTTCAACATCTAGAACACGCCAGATTCATAAAAGGGTTCTACCCTACTGACCTCCTCAACTCGATCCACTAGCTGATTGATAAAGCAAGCCGAGAGTGCACACCCTTATGTCATGTATTTATTAACTACTTCAAAGCCTTCGACAACATTAACTCCATTGTGATGTTAAATGCTCTCATCATTCAGAACTTTTTCATAAAACTGCGTACAAAATGATTGAGGAAATCAGAGAAGGCTGCAAGACGGCCATCCCGATATTCCATCGCCCAGTCAGAGAAGGCTGCAATACGGCCATCACGATCTACCATCGCCCAGTCAGAGAAGTCTGTAATACGGCAATGACGTTCTACCATCGCCCAGTCAGAGAAGTCTGCAAAACGGCCATCACGATATACCATCGCCCAATTAGAGAAGTCTGTAATACGGCCATCACGATCTACCATCGCCCAGTCAGAGAAGTCTGCTATACGGCCATCACGATATACCATCGCCCAATCAGAGAAGTCTGTAATACGACCATCACGATCTACCATCGCCCAGTCAGAGAAGTCTGCAATACGGCCATCACGATATACCATCGCCCAATCAGAGAAGTCTGTAATACGGCCATCACGATCTACCATCGCCCAGTCAGTGAAGTCTGTAATACGGCCATCACGAAATACCATCGCCCAATCAGAGAAGTCTGTAATACGGCCATCACGATCTACCATCGCCCAGTCAGAGAAGTCTGTAATTCAGCCATCATGATCTACCATCGCCAAGTCAGAGAAGTCTGCATTACGGCAATCACGATCTACCATCGCCCAGTCAGAGAAGTCTGTAATACGGCCATCACGATCTACCATCGCCCAGTCAGAGAAGTCTGTAATACGGCCATCACGATCTACCATCGCCCAGTCAGAGAAGTCTGTAATACGGCCATCACGATCTACCATCGTCCAGTCAGAGAAGTCTGCAAAACGGCCATCACGATATACCATCGCCCAATTAGAGAAGTCTGTAATACGGCCATCACGATCTACCATCGCCCAGTCAGAGAAGTCTGCTATACGGCCATCACGATATACCATCGCCCAATCAGAGAAGTCTGTAATACGACCATCACGATCTACCATCGCCCAGTCAGAGAAGTCTGCAATACGGCCATCACGATATACCATCGCCCAATCAGAGAAGTCTGTAATACGGCCATCACGATCTACCATCGCCCAGTCAGTGAAGTCTGTAATACGGCCATCACGAAATACCATCGCCCAATCAGAGAAGTCTGTAATACGGCCATCACGATCTACCATCGCCCAGTCAGAGAAGTCTGTAATTCAGCCATCACGATCTACCATCGCCAAGTCAGAGAAGTCTGCATTACGGCAATCACGATCTACCATCGCCCAGTCAGAGAAGTCTGTAATACGGCCATCACGATCTACCATCGCCCAGTCAGAGAAGTCTGTAATACGGCCATCACGATCTACCATCGCCCAGTCAGAGAAGTCTGTAATACGGCCATCACGATCTACCATCGCCCAATCAGAGAAGTCTGCAAAACGGCCATCACGATATACCATCGCCCAATCAGAGAAGTCTGTAATACGGCCATCACGATCTACCATCGCCCAGTCAGAGAAGTCTGTAATACGGCCATCACGATCTACCATCGCCCTACATATTTCGTTAGCAAGGAGTATCCAATATGGTGACACCATATCTTAAAAAAATGTTCACAGCGACTCTACACGAGATCTTTCAGCGGATAATATAAGTGTATATATCCGTAAATATAAAACAAGAAACGCTTATTCATTTACGATATGCAGAAAGCATTGATGAGGACCAACAATTTCCGAACGACCTAAATAGAACCAACAAAGCTAAATTTTAAAAAAAAACATACGCCCCCATCCCCAACCCCCAACCCCCCTCCTCCGCCCCCACCATTTCGCCTGCTTCCTCGGATACGTCACACTTGCCGGACTGGTATCGGGGATAGAGTGATATTGACCTCACCATTTCATTTTTATGATTCACGAAATAATTTGTAATTGTTAACAATTTTCTTTCTTTCTCTTGATGTCAACTAAAGAACTCTACCATCAATACAATAGTCGACAATATTGAAATGTTATTGATGAAACAATTACATATGAAACAGCTCTAACAGCTGAACTTCTAGAGTTTCTCTCACTGCCTTAAGGACGTCTATAGTTATCTGATCCTGCAGCTGTGTCTGGTTTTGACTGCTTGAAAGTGGGAAGGATGTTTGATCGGTTGAATGGGGACTCCCTCTGTTGCTGCCAACCTTTTTGAGATGTCAGCCATTCATGAGAAAAGGTCAGTGTTGTACTGGCTGCATTCTGCTTCGATGATTCGTCTTCTATCAGTTATGATGGTGTTTTCGTCCTTTTGTAGAAGTGCTTTAGATAAACCTCTCTTCTGTTGCATAGTTTTACGGCACTTTATGATGCTGCCCCTGGTTTCGGCTGTTTTGATTAGTCGCTGCAGATAGTTTGTGGATGTTGTGGATGTAACGATATCACGCAAGCATCGATGGGATGGACATGTAGTACGCATGCGTGACATCAGATTGGACACGTGGAACAAGGTTTTGGTGGCCCTATGCTTGAACACGTCTTTGGGCTGCCCACCTATGCGATGGTGAGATGGACTAATGAAAGAGCTAGGCCCGCATTCGTACAGCGTTGCAAAGGATCTGGACGCATACAGAATAATATTGGCTCCTCTAGCATGAGGCACATCTGCCGGATTGACGCCCAGGATAATGTGATAAAATGTGATGTAACACAATTATAATTTATAAATTGTTATTCTTTAAGTTTATTTTATCCTATTTGTATTTACTAGTTTATACGTGCCACAAAAGACATCAGGCTACGTGCTATAGTAGCGAAATATGGTCTCTAACATAAGCAGCAGAGAACCTACCAACAGAGAACAACACACGCATCTCTCTAGAGACGCCGCGTGGGCATAATTATCAGACAACAGCGGCAAAGCGAACTACACAAAAGCGAAATCCGGAGAATGCCACACAACAAGAATGTCCTTCAGCACGTCAACCATTCAAAACACCGCTAGGCTGGTCATATAGCTAGACCACAATATGAAAGATGGAGTACCATGACAAACCATGTGGTACCCGTACGACAAAAAGATACCTCGGGGACGGCCCCCAACTCGCTGGCTAGATTCACTAAAAAAGCACAACACACGCAATCCTACAACAGACAAACTACTGTCCCACTGGACGACTCACGCCTACCACAGTAACGATTGGATCCAGAGTTGTAACCCGCGCAATTGTGACCACCGCATGGCGAAGAACGGGTCGATTTAAGAGTTTATATGTAATTTCAAATGGGAGTTTCAGTTTTGTTGAAATAGTTTTTATTACTTTCGCCTTTTAAATTGTGTCTCCTGGTCTTGCCATTTCCTTTTAACAAAGCGTTTTTATTTGGTCTAAAAACCACAGTGCAACGCACACCGCCTTGGGGAATCGAGAAAATTAGGCGAACGCAAAAAAAAAAAAAAAAAAAAAAAAAAAAAAAAAAATTTGGTCCCTGCTTAAAACCTGACCAACGTTTCCAGAACTCCTCAATCGTTTATTTTCTTCTCAATTCGCAGCTCAATCTACAGTTCAAGTAAGTCGGCGATAAATAAACCACAAATGGCTATATACATAAAGCACTAAACTAGATAAAAACTGTTTTTCTAAAAATATGTTATTGCTCTTACATTGACCAATATTTCAACAATTTCCACCAACATTAATACAATTATACCATAGCTTTATCAGTTATCCGTGCAAGGACAGGCGCACTCAAAAGCTTCTCCAGTGCATTTCAAGATGTCGCACCTGGGGATGGCATCTATAAGAAAGGTAATGCGCGGTAAACCAACCTTTGTTGAAGAATTCTTTAAGGAACACCACATCAAACAAGTGCTTGTAAGATTGATCTGGGTACTTGAAGCACTCCGTGACTCCTGGATGTCTCTAACCATCCCATACCTATCTAAGAACACCATGTATGCCAAGGTATCCCAGATGTCTCTAACCATTCCATACCTATCTCAGAACACCATGTATGCCAAGGTATCCCAGATGTCTCTAACCATCTCATACCTATCTCAGAACACCATGTATGCCAAGGTATCCCAGATGTCTCTAATCATCCCATACCTATCTCAGAAAACCACGTATGTCCAGAAGTCATTTATAATGACAGTCTCAAGATGTTCAGCGCGTCAATCATAAGCTCACATGACCAATCGATGATGAATTACATCTAGTCTTCCTTTAGGATTTTTTATCTTATGTTTTTGTTGTTTATTTTCATTTGAGGAAGAAGTTTATGTCGGAACGTTGGTTTCGTTTCTGCTATCGTCTCAGATCTGTATCGAACCAAACCTGTCAATGTGCTTTACACCCTTTAGAAATTATATTGTTCTCTCAGACCATGGGGTTGAGTGTTGGCTATTTGTGTTGTGAAGACGAGGAACTGGCGAGATCGGAGAGCCTTCCAGCAAGCTTGGACATATCCTTATAGGTTGTGATGCCAAAGCGTAGTGTTACTGTTCATTCCACCAAGGCATCTGATATTCAGTTACCCAGAGTGACTATTCTTTCTGTCCGGGCATCTGATATTCTACTTACCATAGTTACTGTTCTTGTGACAGATTTAGTCACTTAGGGAGTTAAACCCTTAAAACTCATAAATTATAGCTAAGCATTGAAATGCAGAACAAACATCTTTTATTTAAACAGTCAGCCACAGACAAACAAGCACATAATGAAAAGAAGGGACAGGTTTAATCCTGTCATTGGAAACGTCAGAAATAGACTATAAATTCCACAAATGCTGTTACTAAGCTGGCCTACTAGAATTTTATAGAAGCTACCGAAGCGTTATTTTTTTCCCCCACGTGAAAATACGTTGACAAAGCATTCGATATCGCTACAACGGCGCGCGAACTGGGATTATATAAAAGCCTGCCGGGACACAAAAGGAGGGATGGAGACCCTCACGCGCCCTCGTGGTAAAGCCCTTCCATTGCACTTTGGTTGGGCTAGCTTCTGAGGGCGCACAAACCTAGCATAGGTACATACAGATGCACACATGCATCCAAGCACTGGTTTATGCGTCCTGATATCGCCCAATGGACTACGGTCTGGGGTGGAAAATGGCGCGCCTCCGCCAGTAGAAACTAGTGAGGCAAACATCTAAGCAACAAAAAAAAAAAAGGAGGGATGGATAGAAGGCGACAGTCAGAGAGTTAGATTCCGCGAGAGCGAGTTCAAATAGTTACATAAATTCAGTCAGCGTTATAGAGTTAGAACGAGAGTCGTTTTTAGGCAACAGAAAACTGCCTACGAGACGGGCAGTCTGACATGTATTTTCAAGTTCCAATATCCAGCAGCCCAGCAATACAGGAAAGGTAAAGTTTGTTCTCTTGTTATTGTGCTCGGAAATAACTAAGTGATTTGAAGCCAATATCGGAAGTCTGCCATAGTTGATTTCAACAAAGATGGACTCGGGTCAGAATTATCTTTGACAACGTGGTCCACCATTTCTACAGAGATAGACTCGTGTCAGAATTATCTTTGAGAACGTGGTCCACCATTTCTACAGAGATACTCGGGTCAGAATTATCTTTGAGAACGTGGTCCACCATTTCTACAAAGAAAGACTCAGGTCAGAATTATCTTTGTCAACGTGGTCCATCATTTCTACAGAGATAGACTCGTGTCAAGTGCTGCGTACTTTGGCACATTATGTCGGGGTGTGGAATTATTGTTCCAATGTTCTGGCGAAATGCTAGCAGCCGGGTTGACCAAGGGGGCAGAACATGGAAAAGTAAGCTAGATCACGGGGGTGAACATTGGAGGAAGAAGAAAGAAGTGAGCTTATAAATAGACTAACAAAATCAGAGAGCTGCCTGAGGTTGCTGGAAGATTTAGGAGGGAAGATAGATTTAGGAACTTGCAAGTAGAAATAGAAGACAGTAAGATTATTATTGTAGGGTTGCCGGATAGAAGGGTCAACATAGAAAGGTATATGGCAGAGTACACTCACAGGCTCCCAAAGGAGGCTGGATAAGAGTGATCTCTTATGTGTGAAACATGATCAGTCAAGGCAGTAGGAACTGAAGATAACAGAGGCGAGTTGGATCATTTGTTAGACAAAATGGGCCGTCAGATTGTCCCTCTCGCTTTACGTATTCCCTGCCTTCAGTTTTAAGCTTCATGTTTGTTGTTCTTCGTCTCTTCAACCTCGGCGACATCCATAGACTGTCTCTGTCTGTCTTTCAGTCATTATTTTGTTGTCATTTCCATTCCTTTCCTTGCTAGTTCTACTGTTGCATTTCTACAGAGTGAAAGAACTAGTGCCACAACCTCTCTGTTCGTCAGGGAAGGACAAGATGAAGCGGTTAGTGCCACAGCTCACACTCCAAACTTGCTTGTGTTCGAATTCAAGAAGCAGTAAGGCCATACACCTGTGTAAAATAAACCGATAAAATAGTTGTGCTGAAGTCAGATGTACTGAGTCTTTAAGGCGTAAAACACAATCCAACACACTTTGTCTTAAAGAACAAAGCGAGCGAGACCAAGAACATATGTATACATCTTAAACTGTAAGTATTATTATCATGTATGCACCGCTTTGTTCGGCTACAACCTTATTTCTCATTCTAGCAGAGAAACTCCAACTTCATTGTACAAAAACCTTAGCGTATGTTAGGTGAAGTGTTCTCCTTCTTTTTCATTTTTCTTGTCTTTCTTCTTCTTCTTCATTTGATCGTTGAGTATTAGTTACATTAAGCATATTTACAGTTCTGCTGCAGTATATGCGTATCACGTCAATACTTTCGATTTCGGGAAACTATTTCATTCGAGTTAACTTTCCCTAACCTTAGATTTGTGACAGTGTCACGGGTCTCAAGAGGGCACAGGAACAAGTCAGGTTGGCTCAAACGCGGCACAAGACGGAGATCCCTCGATCTCAATTTTGAGAATGTTTGAACGGATAACTTTGAAGCCTTTACCCGACTTGTTTAACATGTCATCAATTTTAGGGAAGGTTTATTTAAGACGACCATTTATTTATTGAGGTCAAAAGCACATGTGTGCAAATCATAGAAAGAAGCACATTATGGCCACTTCTTGCCAGGATTAGACACGAGTTCTGAGAGCTCGTGCAAGTAATTGAGCCATGTTGGCCACGGGCAGATAGAACGAGCAATATTTTATGAGGGGCGGGACAAAGAGTTATTACAATAGTGGTAATAACTTAAAAGGATTATTCACAAATCGAAATTCTGAGATTAAACTTGCACATTTGTCTAGAGTGGAAATTTGACATAGAACTTACCGACTGGACAACAGACTTGGCAGAAATCCAACTACTTTGACAAGACCAAATTTGCAGAGGCATAATTTTGTGAATGAGTAAGTTAAAAGAGTTTTGTGAATGAGTAAGTTAAAAGAGTTTTGTGAATGAGTAAGGTAAAAGAGTTTTGTGAATGAGTAAATTAAAAGAGTTTTGTGAATGAGTAAATTAAAAGAGTTTTGTGAATGAGTAAGTTAAAAGAGTTTTGTGAATGAGTAAGTTAAAAGAGTTTTGTGAATGAGTAAGTTAAAAGAGTTTTGTGAATGAGTAAATTAAAAGAGTTTTGTGAATGAGTAAGTTAAAAGAGTTTTGTGAATGAGTAAGTTAAAAGAGTTTTGTGAATGAGTAAGTTAAAAGAGTTTTGTGAATGAGTAAGTTAAAAGAGTTTTGTGAATGAGTAAGTTAAAAGAGTTTTGTGAATGAGTAAGTTAAAAGAGTTTTGTGAATGAGTAAGTTAAAAGAGTTTTGTGAAGGAGTAAGTTAAAAGAGTTTTGTGAATGAGTAAGTTAAAAGAGTTTTGTGAATGAGTAAGTTAAAAGAGTTTTGTGAATGAGTAAGTTAAAAGAGTTTTGTGAATGAGTAAGTTAAAAGAGTTTTGTGAATGAGTAAGTTAAAAGAGTTTTGTGAATGAGTAAGTTAAAAGAGTTTTGTGAATGAGTAAGTTAAAAGAGTTTTGTGAATGAGTAAGTTAAAAGAGTTTTGTGAATGAGTAAGTTAAAAGAGTTTTGTGAATGAGTAAATTAAAAGAGTTTTGTGAATGAGTAAGTTAAAAGAGTTTTGTGAATGAGTAAGTTAAAAGAGTTTTGTGAATGAGTAAGTTAAAAGAGTTTTGTGAATGAGTAAGTTAAAAGAGTTTTGTGAATGAGTAAGTTAAAAGAGTTTTGTGAATGAGTAAGTTAAAAGAGTTTTGTGAATGAGTAAGTTAAAAGAGTTTTGTGAATGAGTAAGTTAAAAGAGTTTTGTGAATGAGTAAGTTAAAAGAGTTTTGTGAAGGAGTAAGTTAAAAGAGTTTTGTGAATGAGTAAGTTAAAAGAGTTTTGTGAATGAGTAAGTTAAAAGAGTTTTGTGAATGAGTAAGTTAAAAGAGTTTTGTGAATGAGTAAGTTAAAAGAGTTTTGTGAATGAGTACGTTAAAAGAGTTTTGTGAATGAGTAAGTTAAAAGAGTTTTGTGAATGAGTAAATTAAAAGAGTTTTGTGAATGAGTAAGTTAAAAGAGTTTTGTGAATGAGTAAGTTAAAAGAGTTTTGTGAATGAGTAAGTTAAAAGAGTTTTGTGAATGTGTAAGTTAAAAGAGTTTTGTGAATGAGTAAGTTAAAAGAGTTTTGTGAAGGAGTAAGTTAAAAGAGTTTTGTGAATGAGTAAGTTAAAAGAGTTTTGTGAATGAGTAAGTTAAAAGAGTTTTGTGAATGAGTAAGTTAAAAGAGTTTTGTGAATGAGTAAGTTAAAAGAGGTTTGTGAATGAGTAAGTTAAAAGAGTTTTGTGAATGAGTAAGTTAAAAGAGTTATGTGAATGAGTAAGTTAAAACAGTTTTGTGAATGAGTAAGTTAAAAGAGTTTTGTGAATGAGTTAGTTAAATGAGTTTTGTGAATGAGTAAGTTAAAAGAGTTTTGGGAAGGAGTAAGTTAAAAGAGTTTTGTGAATGAGTAAGTTAAAAGAGTTTTGTGAATGAGTAAGTTAAAAGAGTTTTGTGAATGAGTAAGTTAAAAGAGTTTTGTGAATGAGTAAGTTAAAAGAGTTTTGTGAATGAGTAAGTTAAAAGAGTTTTGTGAGCGAGTTAGTCTGAAAATCTTTGTAAACGAAAAGGTCTGATGGAACAGATGGGAAATTTTCGTGTTCCAATAGATCTAACGAGGTCTGAATAGATTTGTACAGGAATAAAGGCCTCCAGAGGATCAGAAAAGATGTGTTCCGCAGCAGACCTTATAGCCGAGACCCTATTGTTAAAAATGCAGACTATTCTGGCAATCTAAAATCTGTGAATTTAAAATGGACATTTTAGTTAGGTTGTGTTAAAATAGAAAGACCCGGACTAGTATGACCGATGGAGAGAACCTGGGTAAACCATATGTGCGACATTGCACGAAAACCCTGAACTTCAAAATTGTGTGAAATAAGTGTGTAGGACTACAATTTGGTGTACAGATAATATAGTGTAGAAGAAAATGTGACATATACAGAGAATTGTTTATGGGTTGAAGTTAAAACACTTTTAATTGTGCAACATGTGCTATAAATATTTTAAGACCTACATGCAAATACACAAGTCAATTTATTATGAATTCTGAGATCGTTAAAGTGCTTGTAGACGAATGCCAATGTTAACGAAACAAGTTAAGCTAAGCAGGTAACACAAAAACCTTTTCACGTGACCAGAATAATGATAAAGAATAAAACAAAATATAATTATACCACATGATATTAAAGGATCCGGTGACATCATATTTAATAAAAGAGCACAATAAATCTGCCACCGACTGTCTCCTGTCGACCTGCAAGCAACATTCACTTTGTGGGGCTAGAGGTTGTATTTCGCCTAGATTGTATTTCGCCTTTCCGAGTTACCAAATCTTATCTACCCAGGTTGTCTTCGGGTTCCTCTGCTAAATTTTTGATATGCCAGTATCTCATCTGCAACGCAGCAGGTGTTTTGAAATCAAGAGTATTTCTGCTCTTAGACGAGCTATCACCCCTAGCTGACAAGTATGATCTACCTGAAGCATCTATCCGGTGACTCGCCCGGCGTCCTTTTCCAAGCTAATATAAATAATTGTGCAGTGCGAAAAACATGAGTTAGACTCTGCTGTCGGAGACCGCACTGACGCTCACTATTTGAATATCATTGGTATTGGGACAACACTACGGACGATATCGTGTTATACTTGCAACATTGGCTCAAATACTAGGTCTACGTTACAGGGGGTACATCCAGCATATCGCTCCTACAAGTTACAGATACTAACGGCCATCCCTGGTAATATTCACATAAGCATGTTCTTGAAAAAAAGTGTCCAAAATAATATTTCGTGAGACTGCTGATTGAATTAGTTTTCGTTTTCGTGGCCCCCAAAGAAATTATCTCAGCATTTTATTGTTTCCATTAACAACCACACGTTTACACGTTTATCCGATTAATATCTCAGACGTCTTTCTCACTCGTGATTTGATATCTCTGACCGCTGTTGATATTGCTAAGTAAAACTTACCTGCAGTGCACAAACGTAGAAAGCGCAGGTGAAATAAACAACAGATGTGCGTGACATGTATTCTCAAAGTAAGGTGTACAATTAAAAACAGGCCTGGATAGCTTCATACCAGCCAATGACGTCGGGGATAAAGTGGTAGAGATTTGTTTACATATTTTTATTTTGTAAGGGGAAAAGTTGTCTTCCTCCCCGCTATGCCTTTTTTAGCAGTTTGTGAGGTAACCGATTACAGCACAGTTCACTAGAACGTTTTTTCATGTACTTTTCTGTTGTATTACGAATGGATGTGAATGCACACCGGATAAACACATAGGTAAAAAGTATATTTCATCGAATGACGAGGGTGTGTTGTTGTTGGAATGCCCACAATGAGTAGGTTTACTCTTTTTGTGCCCCCTGATAAGGGAGTTAAGTGGCGGTTTCAGTAGCGTTCCTCATATTCCGAGCCGGGGACAGCATGTGCTTGTGGTTTAAGTGACACGATTCACAACCGAAGGTACTGGGTTCGATCCCCATCACAGCACCGGCCGTTACCCCAGGGAAACAAACCCTTAGAAAATGCAGGAGGAAGCAGACCTTTACATCAAATGCATGGCGAAGTCGGATGCACTGGGCCGACAGGCGCAAAGTAAAAACCACAGTGCTACGCACACTGCCTTCGGGGAATAGAGAAATAAGGCGAACGCAAAAAAATAAATATCCTGGGCGTGTGGATGAAGGTGGACCGGTGTCCTCCAGGCGGTTGTGCTATGCGGGGCTTCATCTGCATGTCGCTCACTACTATGAAGTTCACGTCGATCCCTCACCTCGTTAGCCAGGCTGCCATGAAAACAGCCCGTCTCCAGGGTGGGCTACTATGAAGTCGATGTGAGGGTCTTGGCCAGTATGTTTTGCCTGACCCTGACTAACATGTCTGATCAATATATTTTGCCTGACCCTGACTAACATGTCTGATCAATATATTAAGCCTGACCCTGACTAACATGTCTGATCAATATATTTTGCCTGACCCTGACTAACATATCTGATCAATATATTTTGCCTGACCCTGACTAACGTGTCTGATCAGTATATTTTGCCTGACCCTGACTAACATGTCTGATCAGTATATTTTGCCTGACCCTGACTAACATGTCTGATCAGTATATTTTGCCTGACCAGAGGTTAATCTTTCTCCCCGTCGAAGGGTAGTATATTAATTGTTCAAATAGCTCGCTGGTTGAACATACTTCTGTACTGTTCTATCATGCGACTATACAGCCAATGTTACATTAATTCGGCTATCCGAGGTGTCTTAAATAAGAGCAGCCATTGCTATAAATCCTTTTCTATGGCAGGTGCAGAAGGTATGGCTATGGCATCGTGACACGAGTGAATAGCCGACATAGGTCAACACATTTCTACAATTTGAAATCAGATATTTCCGACAGAGAGGGGCGCCTGAGAGGACGGAGAATGAATGTGTGTAATCAGTGAAAAATAGAAATCTTATGTATCCACGTCCTTCATCATGTTCAAAAATAGCATGTGGACGTTTGTGTCAGCATACAGCCCAGTGACGTCAGATCTTTACAAAACATTTCTGTCTTCGTTCTCATTTACTCGTTCTCCTCCGATTTGCGCAGTAGTAAAGTACTCGATTTTCATGGGAAAGGTAAGGGGTTTACATCCAGCTATCGGCAGCTCCAGTCGACCCTGCTGTAAATGGGTACCTGGCGGATATCTAGGAAAGGAAAAAGCAGCAAGGTGGCCACCCCCACCTCACAAAGTTGTGGCTAAGTATAATTAAGGCTGTAACACTCCATCCCCAACAGCAGTGCCTGCCATGGAACTAACTTTACCTTTATCTTTCTCTACTCTTTCCCTGTCCGTTTTCTGGCTCTTCGTTCCTCCCATTTCAAAAGACAGATAAGGAGTAGGCAGGTGATCTGAACCGAGACATGCACACCCAGATCTATTCCTGATATCAGATACCTGTGAATTGATCAAATTAAAGAGTGAAACGAAGTTTAAGAAAATCCATCAAGGTTACTAAGAACGATATAATAAAACTGATGATATTAGCAATTTTGTGAAACCTCTACCTGCACCTACTCAAATCGGATCCAGAAGGTCAAGGGTCAGACCACTGTAACCTACCAATTATGTTATAAAAGGTGAATAAGTAGGGTTGAAGATGGAGTTAAAATTGTAAAACTGTTGCTATCTAAACTGTAGTGTTGACTATAGTTCACTTAAACAAAAGAGTGGAATACAAATAGTTGTGCTGAATACATAGGTGTGTAGAGCAGTATAGAGAAGTATAGAGCAGTATAGAACAGTATAGAGATGTATAGAGAAGTATAGAGCAGTATAGAGCAGTATAGAGATGTATAGAGCAGTATTTTCCAATATTTTTACACATGCGGACGGTGAAAATAGGAAACATTTTTCATGGACCAGTGAATGGTAAAACATTTTTCGTGGACCACTGAATGGTAAAACATTTTTCATGGACCACTGAATGGTAAAACATTTTTCGTGGACCACTGAATGGTAAAACATTTTTCGTGGACCACTGAATGGTAAAACATTTTTCGTGGACCACTGAATGGTAAAACATTTTTCGTGGACCACTGAATGGTAAAACATTTTTCGTCAGACAGAAATTAAAAACTGAAAAAGGATGTGTTGGGCCGAAAGATGCAAATATCCTAGTCAAGCTGTAAGCTAGCGTTACATCGCATTCCGTTCTACGGACTACATCCTGCTACTTGCAAAGCCCTGTTCAGGTCTTGATTAAGAATGAACGTAGCAGAAGAAGACATTACAAACAAAATTATTATTAGAAATAAACTGTCTTCCAAAATACCATAACACAGTATTAACACATAAATTCACCTCTAAAACTTGTATGTCAATTTGCGATTGACCTAATTTACGTGTAGCCATATTTGGGGGTTTACTCATTAAAACAGACAACAGCGACAACCATACATCCTTTGATAAAAGCACAATATTTAGATGAGCTCTTGTGTTCGAAAAGTACGAATATTTGTGTCGATGACGTCATTTGAGTCAAAACGATTTGCCCATCAGAACTAAGATGACCTCTAGGCGACCACCACAGTTAAGAAGTTAAGACGTAATACCATTTTAGCTGTGGGAGAACATTTTTTCGGACCGGTACCTGCCCATGGGCCAGTAGTTGGGAAACACTGGTACAGAGAATTTAGGGTAGGTCATCGAACACAGCCTGGGAGGGAATAGAAGGGGAGGTCATCAAACACAATTTCATAGAGAATATAAGGGGAGGTCATCGAACACAGCCTGAGAGAGAATAGAAGGGGAGGTCATCAAACACAATTTCATAGAGAATATAAGGGGAGGTCATCGAACACAGCCTGAGAGGGAATAGAAGGGGAGGTCATCAAACACAATTTCATAGAGAATATAAGGGGAGGTCATCGAACACAGCCTAATAGAGAATAGAAGGGGAGGTCATCGAACACAGTCTGATAGAGAATATAAGGGGAGGTCATCGAACACAGCCTGAGAGGGAATAGAAGGGGAGGTCATCAAACACAATTTCATAGAGAATATAAGGGGAGGTCATCGAACATAGCCTAATAGAGAATAGAAGCGGAGGTCATCGAACACAGTCTGATAGAGAATATTATAGTCAAGGTAATCTCATGGGAACACAATCTGAAATAACTTAGTTGAACGCTTATAACACGAGTAAATCTGGTCACGATGAAGACAGCCTAGCAGGTATAGATAGATGCGATAACATAAATCAAACAATATAGGCTCACGATAACCGACAAGAGACACTTGCGCTCAAGAAAAACAAGATAAGCTTTAAACGACAAATAGTGACACAAATGGATGTAAGAGATAGCAAATAGGCAGACATACATACAGACAAACATACAGATATTTTCATGAATGCATACATAAATCATATGGTTAGTAAATGTGTAGATTTGTAATTAAAAATTAAGAATTCTTGAATATGCATATGTTTCGATGTATGGATAGATGGAGGATGAATGGATATCCACCCATTCCTCATCTATCCATTCATTCAACCATGGATGAATGGATGAAAGGATGGACAGATAGATCAATTGATAGACACGGGATCAAGATGCTTAGCAGCACATGAGCTGCAGTGGTCAGCGAATAATTGCTGGCTGCGAGCGTCAAGGCCAGCGAACGGAAGCTTCCAAGACCCTTCTACACCTCTACGCGGTGATCCTGGATAACAGGCTGCAGCAGGGCAGACTGGCTAAGGAGAAGGGATCGAAGAGGAAATGATAACCCGGTACTCAAAATATGCTTGCTGAAGTCGGATGTGTTGGACCGAAAGGTGCAAATATCGCATTCCGTTCTCTGGACTACATTGTGCTACTTAATCCCGTTCAGGGTTTGATAGTGAGAGATTGAGAATGAACGAAGCCAAGTGAAGCCAATTGATAGACACAAATGGCTATACAGATAGACAAATATTTAAGTTACGACGAATATGTTTCCCACTGTGCCTAATGACAAAACAATTAAAACCGACTACCAATTCTAAACGAATATAAGAAGAAACATAATGACCGTATCTTGTCCCGGTCGTACAGAGAACACGTCTTGCCATTCCACACTAAACAAGTTCCATCGATGATCTCACCAAACAGGTTTGGAGATGGAAGGGACGCTGTAAAAAGTAGATTAAAAAAAAACATGAACGTTGTCAATAATGGCATGTTGTTTCCCAAATGCAATGTCATTTTATCATGTGAGTGGTGGAGGTGTAGATCTCTTGGTCCACGCGGCAAGGACGCAAGGTTTAATCCACGGTCTCACCACAATCCCGTTTACGTAGTTGTAAGTTGATATTAAACGTATAGTTACTTATGTTCTGTGTCAGGCAGCGGCTCATAGTCTTCCCTCCAAAACCAGCCACCGTCAGTGTTCTTTCATTTGCCACCATCAGATCATCCACTGGACAAGACTCCATCATATTTGGACATTTAATCAAGAGTCATGCGTCCTTGGCGGCGCCACATTCATAATATTCATCTTCTGCACATCCTCATTTTGTCAGGTTTGACTCACATCTGGACACACATGTTCTAATGCTCTTCAGAGATCTCCACCTAGTGTGGCAAATCATGTCCTGTTGCAGGCTCTTCTTTAATCTCCATCTAACCTTCACCACGGGGGGGGGGGGGGGGGAATATTAACGTCTGGTCAGGCAAAATATACTGATCAGACATGTTAGTCAAGGTCAGGAAAAATATACTGATCAGACATGTTAGTCAGGATCAGGAAAAATATACTGATCAGACATGTTAGTCAGGGTCAGGCAAAATATACTGATCAGACATATTAGTCAGAGTTAGGAAAATATACTGATCAGACATATTAGTCAGGGTAAGGAATGATATACTGATCAGACATGTTAGTCAGGGTAAGGAAAAATATACTGATCAGACATGTTAGTCAGGGTAAGGAAAAATATACTGATCAAACAAATTAGTCAGGGTAAGGAAAAATATACTGATCAAACATGTTAGGGTAAGGAAAAATATACTGATCAGACATGTTAGTCAGGATCAGGCAACATATACTGATCAGACATGTTAGTCAGGGTCAGGCAAAACATACTGATCAGACATGTTAGTCACGGTAAGGAAAAATATACTGATCAGACATGTTAGTCAGGATAAGGAAAAATATACTGCCTATGACCCTCACCTTGATTTCCCAGCAGTCCTGCCTGGAAACGAGCTGTCTTAATGGCATTCTGGCTAGCAAGGTGAGAGATCTATGTGATCACAGTAGTAGTGAACGATATGCAGTTAAAGCCAAGCATAGCACAACGGCCTGAAGGACCACGGTTCATCTTCATCAGCACGATCGGGATGTGAGGAAAGCTACTGCAGCCTGCTAATTAATGTCATTTTTAGGGCACACAAAAGAGTAACCTAGTCATTGTGGGCATTCGCAAACAACAACCTTCACCATTCTTTTGGAGCCACTTTTCTATGCGGTTTCGCTCGGGGCTCTATTCTGAGGACTGTACAGTCCGCAGAATATTGTTCTTAGATTTCAGTCGTATTATTTCTGTGGTATCTCCAAAAAGAAGGTGTCTGGTCGCAGG
Organism: Ariolimax columbianus; assembly: GCA_036924085.1. Taxonomy (NCBI): domain Eukaryota; kingdom Metazoa; phylum Mollusca; class Gastropoda; order Stylommatophora; family Arionidae; genus Ariolimax; species Ariolimax columbianus. The sequence continues at coordinate 21,616,920 of JAVGWX010000010.1, read as the reverse complement.
ACTGCTTTTGTCTCTCAACTTCAGATGCGACGTCTTCTAGTATCCAGAAGTGCGAAACCAGCGATTGCAAAGACCTGTTCCGTTGATGTCGGTTGAAGGCATCCTGTTACAACTCGGCATGTCTGATTTACCGCCACAGCGACATGTTTCGCGTGTGCATAATTATTTCATATTGGTGTTGCATACTCTGCCGCTGAGAAACTTAGTGCAAGTTATGATGTGCGGTGCACCGTTGGGGAAATTCCCGATTCAGTGTTTGTTGGCTTTGCGAATTAAATTGTTTTTTTAACTGACATTGTGTTTAAGCGCATTGCAATGTGTCTTGAAAGATAATGTGCGGCCCATTAAAATGTATTAACACTTGGATGTATCGCTATGTTCAAATACCTGTCCGCTATTTTTAATATGAAGTTCTCTTGCTTCTCTGTTCTTCAAGTGGATAGCAAATACCTGTGCTTTGCTGGGGTTGACTTTGAGGTAAATTTCCTCTTAGTATTCGCCCATTCTGTCTAGAGCTTTTGTGAGCCCAAGTTCCACTTCCTCAAAACGCTTTTCTTGTGCAGCTATTGCTGCAAATATGGTCTGTCTGGTTCCTAGACTAACAGGTTCATCGTGAGTGTAGTCAATGTACAACATAGGGGCCATGACACTGTCAGGTTGTTGTACTGGTTTGCGCCATCTACTGTCTTTATGTTTTAAAGTCACAAAGAAACGTCTAGTCTGAAGACACCAGTCCTTAGTCACTTTATATATTTTTGTCAGCAATTGTTGGTGGTTGGTTTACTGTGTCACATGTCACCGTGAGGTCAACAAAGATAGAAAAGGAAAGGGACCTAGGGGTTATAATAGAGCATACAGGGAAAATAAATGGGCAAGTCCAGGTAGCAGTGAACAAGGCAAACGCAATGTTAGGTATGATAAAAAGAAATATTAAACATAGGAGCAAGAAGGAGTAAGAATTTCCCGGTCTAAATCCTGCATGTTCTGGGATACGTTTATCGTCAATAATGCCTGGAGATTCAACCCAAAATAATTCTTTTCAAACCCTATTTATGGATGACATATTAGTGATACAGGTCTGAAATGGTCGGCTTATGTTGGTGGTTTCCATGGTTTAAGCAGTACCACGACTCTAGCTTTCCTCCAGTTTTGTGTTGTATCTGCAGTTACGTTACATGAATTCATTAATTCTAGTATCCATTCTTTGGAATTGGGTCCACAATGTCATATTTGCTCTGTTCTCACTTCATCTACGCCGGCCGCTTTTGTTATTTGCGTTCTATTGATTGTCTCATGGAGCTCCCCAATGAGGAATGGTGTTCCCAGTAGATCGTTTTCGTGTTCCTCTTTCCTTCTGATTTGGGGTTGGTATTTCAGTTAAGCAATAATTGTTGGGCAATCTGATTGAGCATGATTGATGTGTGTATATTTGTATTGTTAGTTTAACTTAATGATTTAAGAGCAGTACTCTGTCAACTATTCCAGCAGTCCGCACCAAAAAGGGTAGTGGTGCAGTGGGTTCCATTCCACTGCAACATCCAAGGCAACCAGGAGGCAGACAGACTGGCAAAAGAAGGTGCAAAACTACCACAACCAGATACAAGTATGACATACGAAAAGTCAAAACGGCTTATTAGAGCTAGATACATGGCCAAATGGGAAACCGAACATACTGGCTACACCAAAAACGATGCCTATTAGCAGTTGAACAGAAGAGAGCAGGTCGTGGTCTTCAGAATTCGCACTGGACACAATAGACTGAGGTACCACCTATTCAACAAATTGAAGATAGGTGGCACCGACGAATGCCCGTGTGGTACCGGGAAAATGACCGCTTTTTTCGAAAAAATAATGGTTACTGTCTGACTGCGTACGATGAAGAAGAAGAAGTATAGTTAGTTGTATCGTGGCTCAGGTTTTTGAAAAATGTCCATGCCCCCGCACTGCTCTGTTTCATATCGAGCTCTTCCACCAACCTGCTCCATCTTTCTGTCCTGGAAGATGATATCGCATGCATTGGTTTTTCTACTCTAATGATTGTCTCTCCAGCAAATGGGTCATTTTCATACGACACCGTGTATTGTTCTAGGAGTGTTTTTGACTTTTCGTTGAGACCCGGGGTGAAGTGTTCTACGTTCTCTTGGGAAATGTCGTCTTCATATTTTCTTGAGGAGGTCAACACACGCTTCATACTTTTCTTGTTTCGGGTCGATTTTTACTATTTCACTAACCAAATAACCACCAAAATCACTCCCTCTGGCTCGTCGATGAGAGTATCATCGGATGTCTCGAGTAACTAGCATCTGCGGGCAACGACTCCACTGCCTTGTAGAAACCTCGGGAGAGTGTAGGGCTACGGGAGTAAACCCAGACATACAATCCTGAGTGGTAGTACCTAAGCTCCTGCAGCTGAGCTCGTGCCAATTCGTCATGCTTTGCATTCCTTTGGAATGCGAGGCCGAGAGGGGGATCCTGCAGTTTGGGCAGCCCAGGGTATCCATATTGAGCCTCCAGGCTTGTGCCCTGAGAGGCTACTCACAGGGTGCCAAATGCATGGTCTGCAAAGACTAAGACGCATATGAATGAATGAATGAATGAATAAATGAATCTCAGTAAAAAGGAGTTACTGATCGTTGTACTTATCTCAGTAAACATGAGTTATTGATTGCTTTATTCCGGTATCACATGTGACGTATCTTTTTTACATTTCTCTAGCAATCCAATAAAGCAACTTCACACTGTTTCTACAACTCTCTAACAATACAAGAATAATACTGAACATACAGGGAAGGGTGAGGTGGTTGAGAGGATGTTACATTCATGAGTTGGAGAGTCTTCTGCCACAGAAAATTTAGCTTGACAGCTTAATTACCCTTCTTCTACCATTTTTCTCGTGACGTCTAGTTTCTACAGAATAGAGTAGTCGGACCCATGAACAACCTTCTTTAGTCTGAAATAACCACATGACATGAGAATGTACTTACCAATAACCAAACTGAACATAATGACGCTGGTAGCAAATCCTCGGTCTTCTGGATCGACAATCCTGCACAAATATTACAAACGATAATTATAATAATGAATATATTAATAATGATAAATTTTAACTTTTAAAAATTAAAAATAAAATATAGCAACAATTTTACTACTGAAAATAATGATTATAATATTAATAATAATATCAATAATAATAATAATACTTATATTAAAATATAACAATAATAATAGTAATAATAAAAATAATAATCATCTTCTATCCACTTGTGTCGTTAGACGTTGTGGGGAGATGTAGTTTTCTATCATGTGTCGGGTGTATCGCCGACATTGTTGTCATTCCGTATTTCTTCAGTGTCTCACTGACACCATCTATCCACGTTTTCGTAGTCTGCCTCTTGCCCTGCAGCGCTGATGTCTGGAATTGTAAATACGAGCAGCTGGTAACTTTTCTTGCATTTGTGTCTTCTGTCTGAACCATTTGGCTTGGCTTGGCTTCGTTCATTCTCAATGTCCCGCTACCAAACCCTGAAAGGGATTACGTAGTAGAATGTAGTCCAGAGAACGGAATGCATTGTGTAGTAGTTTAGAGCTTGACTGCGATATTTGCATCTTTCGTTCCAACACATCCGACTTCATCAAGTATTTTTGAGTACCGGGTTAGCCTTCCCTCTTCGATCCCTTCTTATTAGCTAGTCTGCCCTACTGCAGCCTGTTATCCAGGATCACCGCGTGGATGTGTAGAAGGGTCTTGGCAGATATGGTTCGCTGGCCCTGACGCTAGCAGTCAGCTATGGGTCGCTAACCGCTGTAGCGCATGCGCTGCTCAGCGTCTTAATCCCGAACCATTTTATTCTCTGCCTTTCCATCTATTCCAGGCACAGTGTTGCACCCACTTTTTGTCTTCTTCTTCTTCTTCGTACACTGTCAGACGTCAACTTGAATTTGTTCGAAGAAAGCAGCTGTCATCCTGAGACTGTCGACACTGCCATAGAGCTTGTCTTTTGCACTCTCTGTCTGATTTCCTTGTTTTCTACTGTGTCAAGTTTTGTGACTCAAACAGCCTTTCTCATTTCGCATACCATGAGTTTTCTTTCTTGTTAATAATAATATAAATAATAATACAGCTGATAAAAATATTTTTTATAAATAATTAAAATATTAATTGAAATATGAAAAACAATACTACTGATGATAATAATAATAATAATAATATTTCAAAAATGGAAATGAGTAATAAAACCGACGTCCTTGCATAGAGGACGGTCCAAGATGTTCTCTGTCCCACTTGTTGAAGAAGTTGTCGACAACACAAATTCTCACAGCTCTCGTGACTCGACATTTTCACGAAGACTTCGTTAGGAACCAATTTACAGCTTTGTCGACTGGGAGAAGCGAAAATGCCTAGAAAAATCCCTGACATATCTGGTCTGTCAGAACGAACGCGACGTGATCTGAACCTGATGTAAACCAAACTCACAATCTCTAGACCACGTGCTTCCCAATATTATAACATTTTTTAGAAATAATAATAATATTGATAATAATGTAAATAAAAATACTGAAGATAATATAAATATTAACACCGATGATAATAGTTTTAATAATAATAATTACTTTATTGTTATTATTTTATTAAAACATCAATAGTAATTGAAAACATAATACTTATAATGATAGTAATAAACCTTGCATACTTGGCTTTACCATTAACTTGTGCATAATGAAAGTAATAAACCTTGCATACTTGACTTTACCATTAACTTGTGCATAATGATAGTAATAAACCTTGCATACTTGACTTTACCATTAACTTGTGCCGCTAGGCTCCGTAGAGAGCCTATAGTTGCCTATCTTGGGCCAAGTGTGTTGCGTCGATTGTGGTAAGATCGTGTTGTTTTAGGATTTCTCTTGCGACATCTTTGAATATTAAATATGGTCTTCCTTGTGTATGTAAAAATATCTTCTTCCGTTGTAAACGGGGTTGTTGGTCAGATAGCACTAAACGTGCAGTGGTTGGTGATCAGATAGCACTAAACGTGCAGTGGTTGTTGGTCAGATAGCACTAAACGTGCAGTGGTTGGTGATCAGATAGCACTAAACGTGCAGTGGTTGGTGATCAGATAGCACTAAACGTGCAGTGGTTGGTGATCAGATAGCGCTAAACGTGCAGTGGTTGTTGGTCAGATAGCACTAAACGTGCAGTGGTTGTTGGTCAGATAGCACTAAACGTGCAGTGGTTGGTGATCAGATTGCATTTCCACGAGCTAACAGAGCCATCATGATTTCTTTCATACTATATATTCAGAAAACAGGCTTTAACCGGGACCCCCAAGGGTAAGAGGTGTTGAGGAAACTAAAGCACACATTGCGCAGAGAGATTGAAGAGATCGAGAAGATGTAGCCAGAACCAGAACAATTGTCTCACCAAAGAAGGGCTTGACGCTTTGAAGACATGCGCTCCACTGGGAGCTGAGAGGGTTTTGATTGATTGGCAGGCAGCTCTCACCTTATTTTTAATTACCCCGTTTCTTATTATCTCTCTTGTTGCCAGCAATGACGTTTCTTAGACAGTTCATTTCACAAGTTGCAATCTTCTTCTACTATGTCTTGGGTTAGGACCAAGTTTGACATCGAGGACCAAGTTTGACATCGAGGACCAAGTTTGACATCGAGGACCAAGTTTGACATCGGCAGCACAGCATTGGTATAATAATATTGTTTATAATATTAAATAACAGTATTTGATATACTAATAACAATGTTATTAATCAATTAAAGTAACGTATATAACTTGTCCTTTACAGAACGTCCCCACGTACGACCGACAGCTATTTGGCTGTTATAAGTTTTTTGGAGGGCGTATTAATAATTATATCGATTCAAGTTATAGTTTCGTCCTCATCTCAGAATGGCTGAATCGATAATACATCAGTCCAGCAGCAAATAGGGGTTTGCGAGGTCTGGGCTAGGCGTCCCGCTCACTAGTTTGATATAGCCTCTCCTTTCCAGGTGTAGAGATCGTCGCTGGATTCACTGTTCGGCTAGCCGTTCAGGAATTTCCATGCCAATAGCCTCTCCTACATTGTTGTGTCCCGAGCAGCACCTTCATGATGGGCTCCTGTTTCTTACAGAGCCTGATGTGGGGCGCGACCGAGTACCCGGCGGAATAAGTGGGCGGGCAGATTGTGCTCTTTAGCCTTGGTTGGCAGTCAATCTAAGAGAAGATAAACTCCGACTTTAAAACCAGATAGACGAAGCTGGTTAGCCTGTTCATGCAGTTCACCTAGGAGAGGAGGAACTATGATTTTAAGCCCACAAGTCCCAGGGAGTGCTGGCTAGTCTTGGAACGATGAGAGTATCATCGGATGTCTCGAGTAATTAGCATCTGCGAGCAACGACTCCACTGCCTTGTGGAAACCTCTGGACAGGGTACGGCTACGGGAGTAAACCCAGACAGAAAATCCGGAGTGGTAGCACCTAAGGCGGATGGTTTCAAAATTGCGAACTCATTCCGGCAGCTCCTGCAGTAGAGCTGGTGCCAAATTGTCATGCTTTGCATTCCATTGGATTACACCAGAGAGGTCGAAAGAGGGATCCTGCAGTTTGGACAGGCCAGTATCTCCATATTCAGCGCCCAGGCTTGCGCCATCAGAGGCTATTTACAGGGTGCCACGCGCATGATCTGCAAAGACTGAGACGTTTATGAACATCAAGAAGGTTTAGGGTTCAATCGCTCAGTTTAACAAGTAAAGGAGGAAGCGGAAGTAAATAAACCGGAAACAGGATGATGAAACGTAGAAGTCATGCCCATGAGTGTCTTGACTTCTTTCCGGCCCCGTCCTCAGTTTTAAGAATCTATAGGACGGAAACGTTTGTTCAGCGTGGTAGGGATGCTAATATCACCAAATTAGAATGTGTAGTTGAAAAAAAGGAAACCTTCGACGCAAGAAAACTAGGCAAACCTTCAACGCAAGAGAACTAGGCAAACCTTCAACGCAAGAGAACTAGACAAACCTTTGACGCAAGAAAGCTAGGCAAACCTTCGACGCAAGAGAACTAGGCAAACCTTTGAAGCAAGAAAACTAGGCAAACCTTCGGCGCAAGAAAACTAGACAAACCTTCAACGCAATCAAACTCGGTCCTGTAAAACAAAGTGAAAATGCGGAGAGAAAGCTTTTGACGATAGCATTTCCCTTTGTTGTATTACTCTGAATTGAGTTTCCTCTGATTGCTGTTGAAGATAATTACTAATTAGGAATCCCACCTGAGTATCAAAAGTCTGCTTGGCACCATTTCTAAGGAACTGAAGAAGTTCTGTATGCCATGGAGGACGCAGTAAATGATGAAGTTGTCATGGCATGTCGTGGGACATAATCCAGGAGTAACGGTTTGACCTGATGTAACGTTTAGCAAGCTACAGTGGGTAAACATCTGAGAAATAGGAGAATATTTTCAATAGTGAACAACTGAAAAATAAGAAAATGTTAACAATAGGGAACATCTGAGAATTGAGAAAATATGTGAAATAGTGAACAGCTGAGAAATGAGAAAATATATACAGTAGTGAAAATCTGATAAATGGTTATATATGCTCATATATATATATATATATATCATAGTGAATATCTTTACAATAGCGGAAGAAATGGGAAATGTTTACAATGTCCGAACGTCTGAAACATGGAAAATGTTTGCAATGGCTGAAGAAAGAATACAACATGATTACACTGGATGAACGTCTGAAATATGGAAAATGTTTACAATGTCTGAACGTCTGAAACATGGAAAATGTGTGCAATGACTGAAGAAAGAATCGAAAACGTTTACAATGTCTGAACGTCTGGGATATGAGATAATTGTTACTATGTTAAATCCAGCACTAATGTTATAACTGCACTATAGGCAGACCCATAGGCGCTCAATCTTCCCCAGAAGATGGCAAAATGAATGAATGCTAAGTAGAGGATGTCCGAACGGTTGTGGTACCATCCTTCTCACCAAGGGAGAATCGGATCAGAACATCGGTAAGTTATTGGTTTTTGTTAACTTTTGGGTTTCTAAATCAAAACCGTCGCTAATTTGACAAAAAAGTCAACTTCATTCCCCAGCTCTAAATATTTTCTGAACAACCCGACGCAATGACTGGAATAAATGCAGTAATGTTCGTTTCTTTACTCTAAAAATAATTATGGTACTTGTAACTCGCTGGTATGCACACTTCTTTTTCTGAGGCATATCCTATCTCAATCGATGAATGAGTTTAAACTCATGGAGTCTGTGGATAGCTGATTTGTCCTTCACCAAACCAGATGGTATTGATCTATTGTATCAAATCTGTTCTCGCACATTATCTAATGTTGCCATAATATATGTTCTTGAAGTCATGATGCCAGCTCTTTCACTTTGGTAAATAGTAGAAGAGTAGATCGACACAAGTCTATTAGAGTGAGAACTCTACGTCTATTCTCCGCTCATTCATTGTCTGAATGCTATCTGAACTCCGGCATGACTAGGACAGTAGACCACCACAAGTCTATGAAAGTGTTAGAACTAAGTCTATACTCCGCTCATTCATTGTCTGAATGCTATCTGAACTCCGGCATGACTAGGACAGTAGACCACCACAAGTCTATGAAAGTGTTAGAACTAAGTCTATTCTCCGCTCAGTCATTGTCTGAATGCTATCTGAACTCCGGCATGACTAGGACAGTAGACCACCACAAGACCATGAATGTTTTGAGGCCTCTATTGGGCTTTCAACTAGTTCAATACCAATAACTCCACCAAGAAGAGGGCAGTAGTCCTACAAATCCCCTGACAGGTTGAGGTTTCCATGTCTAATAACAGCTCTTGCACTGACTTTAACCCAAACGTGACCAGGATCGGAGACCCACAAAGGCTGTTGAAGGGGTGAGCTCTCAGTCAGATCGTGCACTGCCATAAACCCCAACATGACTTTCACTGCAGATCCACATACGTCCTAGAGGCGTTTCACCTCTACATCTGCTATCCACCACTCCTGCAGCAATAATCTCTAATGTACCTTCCACAGCAGGGACTTAGATTCAGAATCGATGACAGTCATCATATTTAGCAATAGCACAAAGCAAGGATTGAGTCAGACACGATGACAGCAATTTTATCAACCAATCAATCAAAAAACTTGTTTTAGCTCTTTTTCCTAATGCAGCGTGAGTTGTTCCGTGTTTTACGCATCTCGTCTCAATGCATCCAGATTCAGCACGCATGTTTTATTATGGGTTCATTCACACAGAAAGTCCGAGCACTCCCATCTTAGAGTGTTTTTATGGAACACAACGTTTCGTCACACTTACACCCCCCTCCCTCCCCAACACCACCCCATTTCACCTCTATAACGACATTTTAAAATATAAACTCCATTTAGCTTGTGTGAGGTGGGGCTTGGAAGGATAAATTGTAAATGGTTTTCAACAGAGAGTCTTTTCGTGTTCATGTGGTATCTTCCTTAATGTACTAAACCATTTATTCTAGTAGATATACCCAGTGGAATGTTTCGATAAAAATATCGAACAAGATACAATAACATTTATTAATCACAAAAGAGGAGACAAAAATAATAATAAGTAGAAGATGATGATGATGATGATGATGAATAGTAATAATAATAACAAAAACAAGAAAAAGTAGAAGAAGAAGAGGAATAAGAGAAGAAGATGAAGAAGAATAAGAAGAAGAAGAAGAAGAAGAAGAAAAGATGGAAGAGAAAAAACCAGAAATAGAACCAAAAGTTAAAATATTATAGGAAGAAGAAAAACAATAAGTTAAAGATGAAGAGAATAATTCAGAACAAATACAAGTACAAGAGTAGGGAATGGAAATGAACAGAAGGGTGGAAAAAGAAATAGAATTGAAAAAGAAGAAAAAAACGAAGAAAATGAAAAAAAGACGAAAAGGAAGATGAATATCAGGAGGAGCGAATAAATAATAATATATGAAGAAATACAAATGCATAAGCAAATGATAGAAATGATGAAGAAAAAGAATAAACATTCTAAGAAATAATATTAACATACCTTCCCATCGACCTCTGTACATCCGGCGTAGCAAGGGGACAGGTAAGTGTGACCGTCCACACCACACGACAGTAGTTCGTGGCTCCCATTACAGTCACACTCAGTTAGGTTAACCTGCCTTCCACTGAGAATGTTTCACATGATAGTAGTTGAATTTAAAACCACATCAGGGGTCAGGTGGTATGGATCGGGAACACAATGTGATACAGAACACTTATACAAGAACTATCCTCACTCTTATCTTTAAACTTCTCATCTGTGTCAAGCATAGACATCTAGCATCAGTGTCTTCGACACCAACCAACACCACTAATTTATATATTTACCCAATTATCAAATCACCTACCACAACTAAAACCACTAATTTATATATTTACCCAATCATCAAATCACCTACCACAACTAACACCACTAATTTATATATTTACGCAATTATCAAATCACCAACCACAACTAACACCACTAATTTATAATTTACCAAAGTATGAAATCACCTACCACAACTAACACCACTAATGTATAACGTTACCTAATTATCAAATCACCTACCACAACTAAGATCACTAATTTAAAACTTACCAAATTGTCTAATCACCTATCACAACTAACACCACTAATTTATAACATATCCAATTGTGAATTCACCTTCTACAACTAACACCATCCTCACCACTGCCATCATCACTTGTGGAATCATTAACACGACATGTACTGCCCCTATTTACTACTACAAGCGTGGCTTCTAGAAACCTTCACACACAAACTACTACAGCTAACACAACACCGTTTCTCAACTAGTTCAAGAATAACCTAGAAACCTTCACACACAAACTACTACAGCTAACACAACACCGTTTCCCAACTAGTTCAGGAATATCCTAGAAACCTTCACACACAAACTACTACAGCTAACACAACACCGTTTCCCAACTAGTTCAGGAATAACCTAGAAACCTTCACACACAAACTACTACAGCTAACACAACACCGTTTCCCAACTAGTTCAGGAATAACCTAGAAACCTTCACACACAAACTACTACAGCTAACACAACACCGTTTCCCAACTAGTTCAGGAATAACCTAGAAACCTTCACACACAAACTATTACATCTAACACAACACCGTTTCCCAACTAGTTCAGGAATAATCTAGAAACCTTCACACAACTTCTATTCCCATCATTATCATTACCAATTCTAGAAACCTTCACACATCAACTATCACCACCACAACCCTACCAAATCTAGAAACCCTCACAGAGCAACCACAACTACAAGTCTTCAACAACTACCATCATCACCGCTATCGTTATATACTATACAATACAATATCCTTGACTCGTCCCGTAAGCGAGGTAGCCAACAATGTCCTGTACGCAGTCCGACCTCTCGCAGCGTCGTGCCATTTCGGACCCAGGTCTCTCAGCAGATCATCTCGCCATCTTACGGCTGGGCGGAGGCGTGGTTGTGAATAATCATATCGCCACCAAAACGTCATTCTGAGTGTCCATCTGTTATCTGGCATGTGCATCTCGTGGCCAGCCCAGCGGTATCTGCGAGACAACATAGCCTCAACGACGTCTCGAAATAGAGTGCGTTCCTTTATTTCAGCATTGTGGATTCGATCTCTGATCGAGATTTTCCAAGGACGCGTCTTTCCACTACTTCCACAACATTCACAACTACAATCTGACAACTCCCCATCTTCCACAACAACTTCTGCCATAACTAAACACCAGCATCATGAACTCCCAACATTCCATCTTCCACAACAACTGCCATTATTAACATCTATTTGAGACAGAATTATACAACTACAAACACCAACTTACAAATGCCCCTCTGCTCCATACACAACCTCGTTTCCACAACCAAAGACGAAATAAAGGGGCGAGATTGCCAATGTTAAAAAATAGCTTGTGGATATTATCCACGCATATCCCATGCGTGTGGATACTTTACTTGATATCCATGCGCTGATAAGTGTTCCTGCAATTTGACCAACTGCTGTTGTAATCGCTATAGAGGAAACAAAACCATAAATGGTTTAAAATAAGTATTTTTATAAAAACAGTTCGGAAAATTAAGCCAAGATGGCGGAGATAAGTATGGCGAGATACCTGAATATTGATTGTGAAGGCGCAGTAAACGCATGAATAGTATTATCTCCGCATGAAGAGGTCTTGGACTAGCAAACCTATTTCAGTTGTAAAGAAATCTGCTTTCTCTCCCCTACATTCTAGAGACCCGACACTGGTAGAGATTTTGCAACCGTTGGTTTGCGATGGTTTGTAAATCTCGACGGATAAACCTTATTGCTTAGTTTTTGGATGTAATCTAATGTCAGTTTTGACGACGGGCTGGTGGTGGCTTGTAGAGGGATGGGAATAGTCAAGGGTATACCGTACGTACCCCAGGCTGTGTAGTGAGTTTTTGTCTGCTCCACACATGATGATGGTCATTCGTTTAATGAACATAAACCTTCTTAATGTGTAATCAATCAGTATATATTCCGTCTTTTAATTCATAAACAAGGTCCGAAGCATTTTTCTTCTAAACTGCTTGCCAAATGATTTTTTGCATGCAACTTTAGAATATCCATGACGATAAAAAAATTTTTTTTTTTTCCAAGACATTTGATGTATTTTGAAAAATGTATTCATTAGGCTATATTAAAAACAACCTCTCTGAATTTGGCATAATTTTAACATCTATATGGTACTCAGTCGTGCTGTTTTAAAAATAGATGATTTGACATTCAAATACATTGAGTTAAAAACAAATTCCTGGTTATTCCATGCCGCACTGTAACATGTTGTCGAATTCAAGGTCATTCATGCGAAACTGTAGTTCAGTTATAGGGGTATCACAATATCATAGTTTGAGGGGTATTTATTGTGACATTTAGTTATGTTTTTTTCAAAAGTTACATTGATATCAATTTCAAAATGAGTTGAAATGAATGGACAAATTGTCAAGCACTGGGCGACCAATGCACTGCTTCCAACTCTGGATAGACCGTCATTCCTAGTAATGGATAATGCATCCTATCACAATCCAGTATTAGAGGAAGAAAAAAATGACCAACTGCATCAAATATACAAACTCAAATTAGTACATGGCTAGTGAATTAGGAAGACACGTACTTCAAACCCGAGTTGGGGGACGGCGTGGCCTAGTGGTTAAATGGCACGGCTCACAACCCGAAGGTGCTGGGTTCGATCCCCATCACAGCACCGGCCGTTACCTCGGGGAAGCAATCCTTAGAAAATGCAGGAGGAAGCAGACCCTTACATAAAATGCATGCTGAAGTCGGATGCACTGGGCCGACAGTCGCTAAATAAAAATACAGTGCAACGCACACCACCGAGGGGATTAGAAAAATAAGGCGAACGCAACAAAAAAAAAATTATAAAAAGCCCGAGTTGTTGTAGCTTGCGAGGAAAACAAATAAGACAAAGGTGTATCATATTGAGAAAATCATTGAAGAGTGTGGTCACACTTCTCTGTGACTACCTGCATATCATGGACATCTAAACCCTACAGAGCTTGTGTGGGCTTAAGTCAAAGGACAAGTTGTGGAAGAGGACATTAAAAATGTGTGATGTTGAAGTTCTGACACGTGAGTACCTTTCAAAAATAGACATTCACTTCTGGAAGAAGTGTGTTGAACATGTGCTTCTGGAAGAAGTACAGTACTGACAATGAGACGGATTACAATTTGTCCAGCCAGTAACAATTATCAATCTCTTTGAATCGACAGATTCGGATGATTAATATCATCTTTTGTGGACATACTGATTAGCAGACTAGGATGAATGAGCGTGTGTTTATCAAAACAATTAGGTGTACATACAATGGAAACAAATACATTTCAATATTCAAATGCGTTACACAACATACAATTAACTGCACAGTTGATACAACCTTGGGGGTCTAAGGGTGACCGAAGCGCTGTACTAACTGTTACACATTGGTGCCATTTTAACGATTGTATATAAAGGGCAACACAAACAATCAACTGATCTAACAAGACATCAAGGCGATAAGCCTATGAACAAAATGCTGAGAAATTAAGCTGCGTACTGTAAAATCTTAAATTTAATTACATTTCTTTGCATTGATCCTAAAAGATCAAAAGAATTCGCCGATGTGCAAATGCCTTAACATTTATGGACTACATAATATCAATGTTTTAGCGTCAGGGACATTCTAAGGTTGCAAGCGAAAAATCATTTGGATCTGACATGAAGTTTAGTAGAAAATTGCTTAAGACCTTATTCATGAATTAAAAGACGGACTATAAATACGTTTCTGTACGTTAGCTATGTAGTTAACTGTACATACTCAGGTAGGTTGGGTGCTTTCTTTGATCAGCTTTGTATCCAATTGTCTCTACAGCTACCAGTCTGTACAAACCTCCAGTCAATACAACTCCCATTATGTACAACTCCCATTATGTACAGCTCCAATTCTGTGCAGCTCCCAGTCTTTACAGATCCCAGTCTCTACAGATCCCAGTCTCTACAGATCTCAGTCTCTACAGATCCCAGTCTCTACAGATCCCAGTCTCTACAGATCCCAGTCTCTTGAGCTCCAAGTCTCTACAGATCAAAGTATCTACAGATCCCAGTCTCTACAGATCCCAGTCTCTACAGATCCCAGTCTCTACAGATCCCAGTCTCTACAGATCCCAGTCTCTACAGATCTCAGTCTCTACAGATCTCAGTCTCTACAGTCCCCAGTCTGTACAACTTCAAGTCTGCACTTTTCCAAGTCTGCACTTCCCCAAGTCTGCACTTCTCCAAGTCTGCACTTCCCCAAGTCTGCACTTCTCCAAGTCTGCACTTCTCCCAGTCTGCACTTCTCCAAGTCTGCACTTCTCCCAGTCTGCTCTTCTCCCTTTCTGCACTTCCCCAAGTCTGCACTTCTCCAAGTCTGCACTTCTCCCAGTCTGCACTTCTCCAAGTCTGCACTTCTCCCAGTCTGCACTTCCCCAAGTCTGCACTTCCCCAAGTCTGCACTTCTCCAAGTCTGCACAATTTTAAGAAAAGGGTTAGTCAGGACTTCTTATTTCAGAGACCGATAATGTTTGACGTATTGCTCGGTTATGCCCAGATTAGAGTGGGTATTGCAATCACCTGCTTTTACTATTATTTTCAAATCAGCATCCTCAAAGTTGTTTATACCCGTTGTTATTGGAGACCTATTCGCGTTGAAAATGTTGAAATATCTGTCAGTTCTTAGGACAGTTACGTGTTTCCCGTCTGTTTATTCATCGGTTGGAAAGTTTCCAACCACTGCTCGTGTGTCGTCGATAACTAGCGTTATTTTTCCCCCGACATCCGTTCAGATAGGAACATGTCTACGTGGTGACACCTGGCAAGCCGACAAGCTCATCTATGGGCAAGGTCTCATGAAGTCAAGTTATGTGTACTCTTTGATCCTTCCGTAGTTTCTCTATTTCTGTGGCTTTATGTTTCAAACAAGTAGTTATTATTTAAAAGACGTTTATATTGTTCATATTTTTTATAATGCTCATATTGTTTATATTGTTCATGTTGTTTATATTGTTCATGTTGTTTATATTGTTCAAGTTGTTCATGTTGTTTATATTGTTTATGTTGTTTATATTGTTCATGTTGTTTATATTGTTCAAGTTGTTCATGTTGTTTATATTGTTCATGTTGTTTATATTGTTCATGTTGTTTATATTGTTCAAGTTGTTCATGTTGTTTATATTGTTCATGTTGTTTAAATTGTTCATGTTGTTTATATTGTTCAAGTTGTTGTAACAGTTCCCGCCGGAGCAAGGGGAGTTTAGGATGCCTGAACATGTTAAAGCTTAAAGCTACATGAATGCATGTCAAGGTCACTCACTGTCTCAGCAAAGGAGAACAGAGTTGGGTTAAGGAATGTGGACAGGTAGAAACTGACCACTGGCCTTCCGATTTTGGTAGGGGGAGATTGATTGACAGACGAAATTGGCAACGGGGCTTGCTGCGAGAGAATGAGTGACAGGTGTGCAAAGTGTTTCGTTCCAATTGGAATTGAAGATGACCATACCTGAGATCGATTGGTCAAGCTCTGGCCTTGCTTGAGGATATATAACTCGAGACAAAGTTTAGCTCGACAGGCTGGATGAGAGATGGAGAGGCTAGATAGAGAGAGGCTGTATGGGAGAGAGAGAGACTGAATGTGGATAGTATGTTTAACTCACCGACTTAGATAGAGGAGCGATTGATTGACGGTTGGACGAATGTTTGGTGATAGAACAGGGGCGCTCAAATAGGTGTGTGATTTTTGCATTAATAGATAATCTGAAAGTGTGTTTGTAAGCAAGGACACATTGTGAACGAGTTATGTCGAGATCGCCCGCCTGAGGGGATTTCAGTGAGGAAGAGTATCTGATAAGGTGTGTTGAAGACGCAGTTAAGGCGATGTGTGTGTGATGCAATTGCAAGGCAATAGAACTGGGTTTTTAGATAGTTGGGAATTCCATCAATAGCTAATGCTTACAATTCCCGTTTTAGTAGAATGTTTAGTTAAGATATGTATTATATTGTTTTTGTAATTTCTCTACTCATTGTATGATATGAGTATGATATAATAAATATGCCACCTGCTGTTTGATATGTCATTTACTGAGTATGGTCATGATGATGTGGATGAGTGTGAAAATGTTCTAAGTTAGATCACGGCCAGGGCAAAGAAATAGAGGATCTGCTACATTGTTCATGTTGTTTATATTGTTCATCCAGGTGCAAGCAGTCAGCTATAAGTCATAGACTGCTGTTAGCTTCTTCACTGTGCTGAATCATCGGCCATGTCTCTTCTAGCAATCCTGAGTGCTCATTACAAGCATCTCATGATCCGTGTAATCTTTATTCGAAGGGTCTCCTTGGAAGTCCATGTCTAACACCGATAACAGAATTGACGTATCGGAACAATTGTTATCGTTCACCCCTGCGACCTTGATTGGACAAACAAATTGTGTACGGGAACGTCTTCTTCTTCTTCTTCTTCTTCTTCTTCTTCTTCTTCTTCTTCTTCTTCTTCTAATTATGTGCTGGTACAGTGGACTAGAAAAAAAAAACTGTTTAGAAACATAGATATGTATGAATCGGATAGCGCATGGAACAGACACAAGACCGAAACCTACCTGAACACACTACCACTGCGGCTATTTATTGTTTCGCTAACCCCTTATCATTCTCCTGTTTCTTTCATCGCATCCTTTTTTTTTTTTGCGTTCGCCTTATTTCTCTTATCCCCAAGGCGGTGTTCGTTGCACTGTGATTTTTTTATTTTGCGCCTGTCGGCCCAGTGCATCCGACTTCAGCATTCATTTTATGTAAGGGTTTGCTTTCCTGCTGCATTTTCTAAGGGTTTGCTTGACCGGGGTGATGGCCGGTGCTGTGATGGGGATCGAGCCCAGCACCTTCGGATTGTGAGCCGTGTCACTTAACCACTTGGCCACGCCCTCCCCTTATCCCACTGGGATAACAGTAGTAATAATAGTAAATGTCTAGCTCCCTTGGAGCATAGGCGCAGCCCTACATCCGGATTCATGTTTAATCAGTGAATAAAGAATATGTAGCTGCAAAGCAATGAGGTTACCAGCCCCACCACAACCTTCCCTGATCGTCCGGAAAAGGAGGCATTGAGAACGCTAGGCGAGTTAGCCTAGTAGCGTTCTGCAGAACTCCCATACTGACGGAGATTTTGATTGTCTGCTTTGAAAGGAAAACCGACTAGCTCCTGTTCTTCCTGAAATTAAAACTGTTTTCATCTCTTTTCAACATGTTCATCCATTCTGCAATGATATGTTAGTTGTTCTTATGTGTATTCATTATGTCCCCGATGAAGGTAGTTTGGTCGTAACGTAGATTTTGTTCGTGTTTCGGTTCCAGCACGGCATCTAAACAATACATAACCAATTGAATATGCTCTTCACCTTCCAAGTCAGCTGCTCTGTTCTTCCCGTACCTCTGATGGCATAATGTATTGTCTCTCTCTCAATATTACAATAACTCTAATACTGTAGTGCTGCTGTCCATTCACGCACAACATACGCTCTGTACCAGCTAGAAAAATGTCATCTAAAGGAAGAAGAAGAAGAAGAAGAAGAAGAAGAAGGAAACAAGAAGAAGACTATTAAGAAGAAAAAGAAGAAGGCAAAGAATAGTAAGAAGAAAGACGAAGAAGTAGAAGAAGAAGAAGAAAAAGGAGAAGGCAAAGAATAGGAAAAAGAAAGACGAAGAAGTAGAAGAAGAAGAAGAAAAAGAAGAGCCACAAAAAAGAAGAAGAAGAAGAGGAATTGGAAAAAGAAATGATGGAAAAGGAAACAAGAAGACGAATATGAAGAAGAAAAAGAAGCAGACAAAGAATAGGAAGAAAAAAGACGAAGAAGAAGAAGAAGAAGAAGAAGAAGAAGAAACGGTGCAGCCACACGCTCCTGGTCCGAACAACACAAGACGCTTACCTGTTACCGTGGCCACCTGAGACATAGACACGTTGTACTCGTTCGAGATGTAGGAACTCCGAAAGAGAGAGATCCCCGCTGAAGGAATGGAGACAATCACAACGTCCAGCAGTAAAAGGACGAATATTGGTTTTCTCAAAACTCGAAGCAAAGCCTTGGGGAAATCTGTGGGAAATGAAACATGGGTAAAAGGACATTTTAGGCTCAGGTGAGAGAAAGGTAAAGCAAAAATATGAAACTTCGGCGATAAGGAGGTCAAAGGTAGATAACAGCATTAAATGGTATAGCTCTGTTACACAATGGAACACAAGCAACATGTAACTCGTACGTTCTCAAGAATATCGCCAGGGACAACGTACAACACAAACAAAAATATCTAACGAATAACAACAACAATATTTAACTTAGACTTGACACACTTTTCAGGGATGTGGACGTATATAAAAGAATAATAGAAAGAGATAATAGATAGGGATAATAGACATGGATAATAAGGTAAAGGTGAAGGCCGCCGTCCATCGCAGACGATGATTGCATATTTATTTTTGATAGCGCTATTTTTAGTAAGGATTAAATGCAATTATTTTTATCCTCACTCTCTCGTCTCGAGCCGCCCGACGCCAGTAGCAAGTAAAGTACAAGACCACAAGTGAGCGACTACGTGATAAAGGGGACTCCGCATATAGAACCGGAATAATAGACAGGAATGATACACATGGGTGACAGACAGGAAGGTTAGACAGAGATGATAGACAGGGAGGTTAGACAGGGAGGTTAGATAGAGATGATAGACAGAGAGGTTAGATAAAGATGATAGACAGCGAGATTAAACAGAGATGATAGACAGGGAGGTTATATAGAGATGATAGACAGGGAGGTTAGATAGAGATGATAGACAGAGAGGTTAGACAAAGATGATAGACAGAGAGGTTAGACAAAGATGATAGACAGGGAAGTTAGACAGGGAGTTTAGATAGAGATGATAGACAGAGAGGTCAGACAAAGATGATAGACAGGGAGGTTAGACAGAGATGATAGATAGGGAGGTTAGATAGAGATGATAGACAAAGAGGTTAGATAGAGATGATAGACAGAGAGGTTAGACAAAGATGATAGAGAGGTTAGACAAAGATGATAGACAGGGAGGTTAGACAGGGGTGATAGACAGGGAGGTTAGACAGGGGTGATAGACAGGGAGGTTAGACAGGGGTGATAGACAGGGGTGATAGACAGGGAGGTTAGACAGAGTTGATAGACAGGGAGGTTAGACAGGGGTGATAGACAGGGAGGTTAGACAGGGAGGTCAGACAGGGAGGTCAGACAGGGAGGTCAGACAGGCAGGTTAGACAGGGAGGTTAGACAGGGGTGATAGACAGGGAGGTTAGACAGAGATGATTGACAGGGAGGTCAGACAGGGAGATTAGACTGGGAGGTTAGACAAGGAGGTCAGACAGAGATGATAGACAGGGAGGTTAGACATATGATAGGGAGGTTCGACAGAGATGATAGACAGGGAGGTTAGACAGATGATAGACAGGGAGGTTAGACAGGGAGGTCAGACAGGGAGGTCAGACAGGGAGGTTAGACAGAGATGATAGACAGGGAGGATAGACAGAGATGATAGACAGGAAGGTCAGACAGGGAGGTTATACAGGGAGATTAGACAGGGAGGTTAGACAGAGATGATAGACAGGGAGGTTAGACAGAGATGATAGACAGGGAGGTTAGACAGTGAGGTTAGACAGGGAGGATAGACAGAGATGATAGACAGGGAGGTTAGACAGATGATAGACATGGAGGTTAGACAGGGAGGTCAGACAGGGAGGTTAGACAGAGATGATAGACAGGGAGGATAGACAGAGATGATAGACAGGGAGGTCAGACAGGGAGGTCATACAGGGAGGTTAGACAGGGAGGTTAGACAGAAATGATAGACAGGGAGGTTAGACAGAGATGATAGACAAGGAGGTTAGGCAGGGAGGTCAGACAGGGAGGTCAGACAGGGAGTTTAGATAGGGAGGTTAGACAGAGATGATAGACAGGGAGGTTAGACAGGGATGATAGACAGGGAGGTTAGACAGGGATGATAGACAGGGAGGTTAGACATGGGTGATAGACAGGGAGGTTAGACAGGGATGATAGACAGGGAGGTTAGACAGGGGTGATAGACAGAGAGGTTAGACAGGGAGGTCAGACAGGGAGGTTAGACAGGGAGGTCAGACAGGGAGGTTAGAAAGAGATTATAGACAGGGAGGTTAGACAGGGAGGTCAGACAGGGAGATTAGACAGGGCGGTTAGACAGAGATGATAGACAGGGAGGTTAGACAGGGAGGTTCGATAGGGAGGTTAGACAGGGGTGATAGACAGGGATGATAGACAGGGAGGTTAGACAGGGAGGTTAGACAGGGAGGTTCGACAGGGATCATAGACAGGGAGATTAGTCAGGGAGGTTAGAGAGGGTGGTTAGACAGGGATCATAGACAGGGAGGTTAGACATATGATAGATCGGGAGGTTAGACAGGGAAGTTAGACAAAGATGATAGACCCATAAGTCAGGGAGGATACAGAGATGATAGACAGGGAGAATAGACCCATATGATAGACGGGGAGGATAGACATGAATTGTAAAGAAGGATACACCTGTTAGCAACTGCTTGAGGCTTCCTTCCTTCCCAATGTTCGAATCCTTAATCAGGGACTCTTGCTCTCCGGACGTCATCTCTGAGTCATCATTGACATCCAGGACCGGACGCAGAACTCTTGAGCTGATACCAAGAAAATCAAAATTAATAATATATAATAATGAAGGAGGCTGCACTGATATTGAAAATTCTACCCACTTTGCAAATTATCTTAAGTTCGTTCGGAATCGTGCGCCTTCAAAGTAATATCAATCTAATGTCTCAAGAATTCATCATATCAGCACGATTTAGTGCATGTAGTCTAATGTCTCAAGAATTCATCATATCAGCACGATTTAGTGCATGTGGTCTAATGTCACAAGAATTCATCATAGCACGATTTGGTGCATGTGGTCTAATGTCTCAAGAATTCATCATATCAGCACGATTTGGTGCATGTGGTCTAATGTCTCAAGAATTCATCATATCAGCACGATTTAGTGCTGTGGTCTAATGTCTCAAGAATTCACCATATCAGCACGATTTGGTGCATGTGGTCTATTGTCTCAAGAATTCATCATATCAGCACGATTTGGAGCATGTGGTCTAATGTCTCAAGAATTCATCATATCAGCACGATTTGGTGCATGTGGTCTAATGTCTCAAGAATTCATCATATCAGCACGATTTGGTGCATGTGGTCTAATGTCTCAAGAATTCATCATATCAGCACGATTTGGTGCATGTGGTCTAATGTCTCAAGAATTCATCATATCAGCACGATTTGGTGCATGTGGTCTATTGTCTGAAGGATTCATCATATCAGCACGATTTGGTGCATGTGGTCTAATGTCTCAAAAATTCATCATATCAGCACGATTTGGTGCATGTGGTCTAATGTCTCAAGAATTCATCATATCAGCACGATTTGGTGCATGTGGTCTAATGTCTCAAAAATTCATCATATCAGCACGATTTGGTGCATGTGGTCTAATGTCTCAAGAATTCATCATATCAGCACGATTTGGTGCATGTGGTCTAATGTCTCAAGAGTTCATCATATCAGCACGATTTGGTGCATGTGGTATAATGTCTCAAGAATTCATCATATCAGCACGATTTGGTGCATGTGGTCTAATGTCTGACATGTTAATACTGTTAATTAAAATTATGAAGACACTACAGATTCGTCAAAACTGATGGTTTCTGTTACCTATTTCGATGAGGAGAATATTTGGTTCCTCTAGAACATCCTGGACTTTTAGTGTACAAATAAGATTACCTGTATGATCCATAGGCGTATCTTCAATTATCATGTGGGAGGATTTCTACAGATAGTACCAGGTAAGATGGATTGATATATAGCTTGTGTTTAATTTATTTTCGTAGTTAGTGGTACAAAAATAAAAGTTATATGGTTAATGTGTGGATGTGCATGTGTATGAGGGTATGTGTGTGTAATATTATAAAGTCAATTTCACAAGACAATGAACATGAAATATTGAATATTATAATTTGTTGAAATGATCAAACAAAGAGTCTGTAACCACTCTATTTAGAATCAGATGAGTTTAGTAGACTGATGACTGCACTTTTCTGTGCTTCGGGCACTGATACAATGTAACCAAATATCCATGGCGACTTGCATACCGAATGCTTGTTTCCAGCAATTTCGTTAGGGTGACTACAATTAATTTAAAAACATCACATACCCCCGAACACACTTCAGCCATTGGCTGACAATAGACACTCAAACATCAATACTTGCATAATGATTCCAGGCAGCGACAAGTAAATATCGCTAGTTATAAATAATGACGTGGGGGGGGGGGGGGGGGGAGAGAGAGAGATCGGGGGGGTTCAAAACTCAAAATTTGTAAACAACTTCGTATCATATTGACAAATCCTATATCTAACAATAATTAGAAGCATGAAATACTGATACATGTGTCTTAGCGTAGCTGCAGTGTTCAGTGACACATAGCTGACTGCTGCGTCACGGCATCCGAACCTGAGCTGCCAAAACTCTTCTACACCTTCTCGCGGTGATCCTGGATAACAGGCTGTGACAGAGCCGACTGGCTAAAGAGAAGGGGTCGAAGAGGGAAGGCTAACACGGTAATCAAAAATACATGCTGAAGTCGGATGTGTCAGAGTAAGAGGTGCAAATATCGCAGTGAAGCTGTAAACTACGACACAACGCATTCCGTTCTCCGGACAACATCCTGCTACTTGCAAAGCCCTTTTCTGGGCTTGGTAGCTGGAGATAGAAGAAAAAAAAACCAAGAAAAAGAAGAAGAAATTGAAAATGTTAAAATGGGAAATAATACCTTGCGTCTTGTGAGAGTAAAACATTTTCATGGTTGCCTCCCTGAAATCGACTAAACCTTTAGAGGAAGCAATTGTATTTTAAGAGGGCTCACAATTAAGACATAACAAGACCAGCATGAAAAACATCCTCCAGGGACTAGCGGTCATATGGAGGCAATTTCGGTGGCCTAAGGTCTCAGTGGGTCTATTTCGGTGATTAAAGAGCCAAATGAAAATAGTTTTAGTCACCAGAAAGCTGCATGAAGGAAGTGTGACGGTCTAAGAGTGACATGAAGGAAATGTGACGGTCTAAGAGTGACATGAAGGAAGTGTGACGGTCTAAGAGTGACATGAAGGAAATGTGACGGTCTAAGAGTGACATGAAGGAAGTGTGACGGTCTAAGAGTGACATGAAGGAAATGTGACGGTCTAAGAGTGACATGAAGGAAATGTGACGGTCTAAGAGTGACATGAAGGAAGTGTGACGGTCTAAGAGTGACATGAAGGAAATGTGACGGTCTAAGAGTGACATGAAGGAAGTGTGACGGTCTAAGAGTGACATGAAGGAAATGTGACGGTCTAAGAGTGACATGAAGGAAGTGTGACGGTCTAAGAGTGACATGAAGGAAGTGTGACGGTCTAAGAGTGACATGAAGGAAATGTGACGGTATAAGAGTCACATGAAGGAAATGTGACGGTATAAGAGTGACATGAAGGAAGTGTGACGGTCTAAGAGTGACATGAAGGAAATGTGACGGTATAAGAGTCACATGAAGGAAATGTGACGGTATAAGAGGGACATGAAGGAAGTGTGACGGTCTAAGAGTGACATGAAGGAAATGTGACGGTCTAAGAGTGACATGAAGAAAGTGTGACGGTCTAAGAGTGACATGAAGGAAGTGTGACGGTCTAAGAGTGACATGAAGGAAGTGTGACGGTCTAAGAGTGACATGAAGGAAATGTGACGGTCTAAGAGTGACATGAAGGAAGTGTGACGGTCTAAGAGTGACATGAAGGAAATGTGACGGTCTAAGAGTGACATGAAGGAAGTGTGACGGTCTAAGAGTGACATGAAGGAAATGTGACGGTCTAAAAGTGACATGAAGGAAGTGTGACGGTCTAAGAGTGACATGAAGGAAATGTGACGGTCTAAGAGTGACATGAAGGAAGTGTGACGGTCTAAGAGTGACATGAAGGAAGTGTGACGGTCTAAGAGTGACATGAAGGAAATGTGACGGTATAAGAGTCACATGAAGGAAATGTGACGGTATAAGAGTGACATGAAGGAAGTGTGACGGTCTAAGAGTGACATGAAGGAAATGTGACGGTCTAAGAGGGACATGAAGAAAGTGTGACGGTCTAAGAGTGACATGAAGGAAGTGTGACAGTATAAGAGTGACATGAAGGAAGTTTGACGGTCTAAGAGTGACATGAAGGAAGTTTGACGGTCTGAGAGTGACATGAAGGAAGTGTAACGGTCTAAGAGTCACATGAAGGAAATGTGACGGTCTAAGAGTGACATGAAGGAAGTGTGACGGTATAAGAGTGACATGAAGGAAGTGTAACGGTCTAAGAGTGACATGAAGGAAGTGTGACGGTAAAAGAGTGATATGAAGGAAATGTGACGGTCTAAGAGTCACATGAAGGAAGTGTGACGGTATAAGAGTTACAAGAAGGAAGTGTGACGGTATAAGAGCCACATGAAGGAGAACTGATGTGGTACAAGATCATGCTAAGGCACAGAGAGCTATGCTAGCATGGATGTGATAGGGAAGCGAGACGCTAGTCGTTCAGGTAGTGACGTTAAGATCAGAAACAATAAACTGGCCAAGACCACAATCCATCTTTCATGCTGCGTTCCATGACAACCAACTGTTTTCATACAGTATGGCTGACGAGATGTGAATCAACGTGATCCCCGTAGTTGTGAACGCAAGGCAGATGGAGCCAATTATAACACAACCTTCATCACCACGCTCGGGATGTGAGAAAAGCTACTGCAACCCGTAACGTATCGTCCTTTCAAAAATACTCATTGTGGGCATTGTACAACAACAAATTTAAAGGGTTTGAGTACTCATTGTGGGCATTGTACAACAACAAATGGATAGGGTTTGAGATTCTCATTGTGGGCATTGTACAACAACAAATGGATAGGGTTTGAGTACTCATTGTGGGCATTGTACAACAACAAATTTATAGGGTTTGAGTACTCATTGTGGGCATTGTACAACAACAAATGGATAGGGTTTGAGATTCTCATTGTGGGCATTATACAACAACAAATGGATAGGGTTTGAGTACTCATTGTGGGCATTGTACAACAACAAATGGATAGGGTTTGAGTACTCATTGTGGCCATTATACAACGACAAATAGATAGGATTTTAGTTATCATTGTGGGCATTATATAACAACAAATGGATAGGATTTGAGTACTCATTGTCTTGACTCAGACCAGATCCGCAGATCGACTGAGACTTGCACCCAATTGTCACGTGCGAACACTAGACTGTCTGACTAATAAACTGACTTGATCTATTGACTGACTGACAAACTGACTTGATCTACTAATTGACTAACAAACTAACGATCTACTGAGTGACTGACAAACTGACTTGATCTACTGACTGACTGACATACTGACTGACTGACAAACTGACTTGATCTACTGACTGACTGACAAACTGACTTGATCTACCGACTGACTGACAAACTGACTTGATCTACTGACTGACAGACTGTCAAACTGACTTGACCAACCGTCCACTCTCTCAGACCAAATAGACATCATATGAACATTTTCTATTTTCTTAACATTTATTCAATAAGTTGATTAATTATTACATGATGTAATGCCAAACACAATAGTGTTTTAAGGTCAGTAGTATTTTATTTATTTTTTTGCATTCGTATTTTGCCTTGGTAATTTGCTCGTATTTTGCTTGTGTATTTTCATTTGATATTGGTTACTGTACTTCCTCAAATGAGGAAATACGAGATATAATTACAACAGCAAGAGGGCCTTTTGAAGACCTCTTGGCAAGTGCGAAAAGAAGGAAACTCACTTGGTCCGGTCACATATCGAGATCAAATGGTCTTGCAAATACGATCCTTCACGGGAAGGTGCAAGGCAGATGACGAAAAGGCTGTCCCAAAAAGAGGTAGGAGGACAACATAAAAGAATGGACCGATCTCCGATCAGAAGAGGTACATGCAGCGGCCGCTGCCAGAGAAGGGTGGCGTGGTATTGTGAGGATGTCTTCATGTGTGCCCCAACGACCTGACCTGACTGTCTGCTAACGGTACAGTTGAATATAAGTTTTATTGTGTGCTTGAAGTTTACTTCTTCTTGCAATCATGCCCGCCAATTTGATGGATTTGTATTCCTTAATCTCTCATTGTATTCCTTAATCTCTCATTGTATTCCTTAATCTCTCATTGTATTCCTTAATCTCTCATTGTATTCCTTAATCTCTCATTTGTATTCCTTAATCTCTCATTTGTATTCCTTAATCTCTCATATTCTCACCTAATATCGTTGAAGTCTTCGTCTGCCTCATTCTCAGAAGATTCCTTCAGGCTATTTTTAGTTTGACCTCCAGCAAAGGTCAGAACAGCTTTGTCCAGAGCAAGTCGCTGGTCAGTCGTGGAGATCAGTTGCCTTGGAAACAGCATGATGGGAAGGGAGAACAAGGCAGTCCCAAGCCCAAACACTAAGAAGGCCAGCCACCAGGCCGACACGAATCTCTCATCTGATGGGTCCATTTCTGTTTCTAAAATGATAGATATGGTATATGACGATTTACATCATGTTCTGACACGGCTAGACTGAAACATACTTTACAGCTGAGACATACTTTACAGCTGAGACATACTTTACAACTGAGACATACTTTACAACTGAGACATACTTTACAGCTGAGACATACTTTATAACTGAGACATACTTTACAACTGAGACAATAGCTAAGACTCCCCACCTCGCCGTCCTCCTGGAAACAGTCTGTGTTACAACCTAGCCAGTGAAATGGGGAATCGAAACTGTAATTTTCAAAGTTATGAGCTTACTGAAACGTCTCGTATTGCACTGCAACCAGGAAGGGCGAGGTTCACCTTCATCAGTTCTCCAGATAGTTTAATATATACGAGGCGTGTTCAAATGAAACCGCACCTAACTTCGCCAAGTGAATATACGTACGATGTGCATGATGACGTCACTTCTGATGTAAGCAGCACATACCAACCGTCAAGTTTGCAAAATGTCATTATCCTCCGACTCACACTTTCCTCGGGAGACCGTTGGTAACATATCGGGTGTGATACGAAATCTGCCCAGAGTTGATCAGAGAGCGGTGATTCAGTTTCTAACAGCTGAAGGATGTCGAAAAGTTGACATTCACCGCAGAATGCAAGCAGTGGTTTCAGCGGTCTGTTGAGGAAACTATGAGTCAGAGGATAATGAAATTTTGCAAACTTGACGGCTGGTATGTGCTGTTTACATCAGAAGTGACGTCATCATGCGCATCGTACGTATGTTCACTTGGTGCAGGTAGGTCCGGTTTCATTTGAACATGCCTCGTACAATGACACACAGATAGCTATTTTAATATGCAGACAATCAGAGAAGTAGAAAGATGGAAACATCGACGGATGCATACAGAGACAGACAGACATTTCGTCAGACATACAGACAGATAATAATTATGATAGTTACGCGGGTAGACCATGCTGAGAGTTTGACAGTGTGCTGATGAAGGTGAACATAGTCCTCTAGTGGTTGTGCAATGCTTGCCCCCATCTGCGTGTTGCTCACTGCTATGAGAATCACGTGGATCTACTCCTCGTTAGACATGGCAATAAACATGTCTGTGTCCATGAAGAACTGCACGAAAGTGAGATTAGGGTCTTGGTCAGTAAATGTGACCTGACTAACTAACATTGTCTAGGCTAATCAAACTGTCATTGGAAAGACATCAATGCGTAAACATTAAAAATCTAAAGAGATTAATCAAATCGATAACAGATAAAAGCTTACTTTTCAGATCGATAGGTACTGTTGTCAGAAATCCATTGATCTGTTTCCCGACAGGACCTGACAGTTCAGCTATCACTTGCCAGATACCTGTGTCATAGAATTACGTAACATTGTCACATCCTTTGAATTTAAGAAATCTGGAATCCTAAAGCTACATTGTGTATGACTTTATAACTCGTAAATATATTTGTCCTTTATATATTAATTGAATGAATATACGAGGTACGGTCATTAAGTAAAGGCAATTTATGAATTACATTTTTACAAGAGTGCGAGCCAGACATTTTTGTGTCTTATTTTTGGGACATTGTCCCCGTGTCTGGAGACATACGTTATCCATCTGTCCATTAGCTTGTGGATGTCCTTTAGAAAAAGTCTTTTGGTGTGAATTTTAACTAATTGTGCACCGCTTCCATTATCTCGTTGCCAACTACATTGGGACCCATCTGCTACACACAACTACATTGGGACCCATCTGCTACACACAACTACATTGGGACCCATCTGCTACACACAACTACATTGGGACCCATCTGCTACACACAACTACATTGGGACCCATCTGCTGCACACAACTACATTGGGACCCATCTGCTACACACAACTACATTGGGACCCATCTGCTACACACAACTACATTGGGACCCATCTGCTACACACAACTACATTGGGACCCATCTGCTACACACAACTACATTGGGACCCATCTGCTACACACTTTCCTATAACCGAAGTCATCGTTGACAATTTTGTGCACAGCGCCGGGACTGTTGTTAAAATGTATGGCTATATCATCAATAGTGACTCACCTGTTACCACGGACTAGCTAGTCGATATGCTGTTTCGTTATGTCAGTTGTCACGCTTGCTGGTTTACCTCGTCGTAGTTTATGAATGACGTTTCGTATTCTGTTTTGGAATCTTTCTATCCACTGATACATTCTCCTCTGACTCAAACAACTGGCTCTACACTGAACCTCCATTTTCCTCTGATTCAAACAGCTGTTTTCACTCTGAACCTTCATTTTCCTCTGATTCAAACAGCTGTTTTCACTCTGAACCTTCATTTTCCTCTGATTCAAACAGCTGTTTTCACTCTGAACCTTCATTTTCCTCTGATTCAAACAGCTGTTTTCACTCTGAACCTTCATTTTCCTCTGATTCAAACAGCTGTTTTCACTCTGAACCTTCATTTTCCTCTGACTCAAACAACTGTCTCTACACTGAACCTCCATTCTCCTCTGACTCAAACAACTGTCTCTACACTGAACCTCCATTTTCCTCTGACTCAAACAACTGGCTCCACTCTGAACCTTTATTCTCCTGTAGATTTAAGGTTTCACACCCTCTGTTCACACAAAAAACTTATAACGCCTCGCTATTCTTCCATGGCGCAAGTTGACAGTTGTACGATATATTGCACATGCGCATACTTCTCGATCGCAACAATCCCTACATCCAGTATTGCTATAGAGCCATCTTGTGTCCTGATTTCTCATTACATATTCTTCTATGCACTTTATAATAAGCTGCTCCTAAATGACTCTATCTTGCATTTTAATATGTATTTAATTCATTTACATACGCACAAATGTATGTGTATGTGTTTATATATGGGTGTGTGTCTGTGTGTATGTGTGTACGTGTGTGTATGTGTGTCAAAATGTATTAGTGGAATATGTGTTTTAATGTAATATCATTTATCACTGTTTATTCAGCTTACTCTGTCTTAACTGACAAACTGTGATTAATTTATTTGGCTCTTCAGGTTAAATACTGAAGACACCTTTGTTCATCGCTATTGTTGTTTATTAGATGTTTTCATATGTCTTGTTGATGATCCTGGCGAAAACCGTGCGGCCGTAACGTAAATTCGTTTTAACTCCTCTGTTTCTGCAAGAAGTCTCAGCAACAGGCGTTAATGTTAGCATTAACCTTTCGCCTTCACTACATCCCCACCTTCGGTCTTATTTTACCGTACTGCTATTTGACTGATAAAATGTGGTCGCTCTTTTCTACCATGGGCTTCGCAGGTCTCTTTTCTGTTTTTGTCCTTTTTGTTCTTTGGTTGAGGCAAATTTAGAGAAAGAGGGGTGAGAAAACTGAGGTGCAGAGAAAGATAATGCGAAGAAGAGAGATTGTAATAGGCACAGAGAAATATAAAGAATGAGACATACAAATAAAATAACAAAGACTATGAGAAAGAATGAGAATTAATAGGAAAGAAAGATTAAAAGGAAAGATTAATTGGACACGCTGGAAAGAGAATGAGAGAAGAAATTGAAGATATTGAGAAATGAAGACGGGAACAATAATAAAGAACGGGACCGATAAAGAGAAATGGATAGAGAGAGGGAGAAAGAGAGGAAAAGAGAATAAAAGGAAAAAATAGATAATGATAAAAGGAGAGATAGAATGAGTGAAAGTGGATAAGAGAAAAACATGAAATGGGACAAAGAGAGAAAAGAAAAGAACCAAAAAAAATAAAACAATAAAAAATGAGAAAGAATGTGAGATTGTGATAGTGATTGAATCAGAGATAGTTAAGGTGTGTATGAGAAAGAGAGAGAGAGTGAGATAGAGAAATAGTGAGAGGAGATATAGAGAGAAAGAGAAAGATGTAGAGAGTGGACAAGACATAGTCTTACCCAGAAATATGCCCATCTTGGATTTGTCAATCAGGTTGTCATCCATATACAGGGTTGGCAAGAACCCGCTATGGAAAGTATCTGTGACTCCTTTCACGACTTGAACAACGAGAACCAAGGTAAAGCCTAGCTGCTTGACCTGGTCAGGTGCGGAATGGAAAGCTCATTGATTTCTGGTAAGTTTAGTTCGTTTAGTTTGCTTTCGCAATTTTTGTTAATGTTGTATTGTGTTTTGCGCCTAGTGGTTCAATACATCCGACTTCAGCACGCATGTATTATTTCTTCCCAAAGGGGTGCGAACTTGTTTTTTCCAAGAACCCAACCCCGGAAGTTTGGAGTGTGAGTCCTGTCACTAATTGATTCGTCACGCTGCCCAGGGACCATTGACATAATGAAAACCTTTTCAGCTCTCTGCTAGGCATAAGCTTTCAACAAATACGTGCCAGTCATGAGCCCTCTCTCCCCAAGTCTTCCCTGTGTCCTTTAAGTTTGTCTAGACCTCCCCTCTCCCTGTGAGTGTTGGTCAGCCTCTTCAAATCGCATAAGCAGTAGAAAGATAGATCGCTGGCTAATCATGGCTTAGGCACTGCGTTCGATCCTAGTTATACTAGACAACTCCAGTCAACCTAGATGTAAATGGCACCCGACTTACTTTCTGGGAAGGGAAAGCAACAACGAAGAGAATTGGCCACCCTACCTAACAAAACGCTGAAGCATAGCACAATGTATTGTCTAACTCTCCATCCCCGACAGCAGTGTCTGTTATGCGACTAATATTACCTCTACTAGTAGAACATTTAAACCACAACCCCACCAGACTTCCATGCAGTTCTCCCTGGAAACAGGCGGTTTCGGTCTGAATAGCGAGGTGGCGATCGATGCGATACCCCTTGTAGCGAGCGTCACGCACATGAAGCAAAGCATATAAAAACCGCCTGGATGACCCTATCTACCTTCATCAGCACGATCGGGATGTGAGGTTAGTTGGTTGGTTGTTGATCCAGCGGCCTATAGACTCCTGGCCATTGGACCTCTGGGTATGAGAAAAGCTACTTTAACCACCCCCTCAACGCTCTTGTCATAGCGTACAAAAAAGTAAAATTACTTAACACGGGCATTCAACAACAACCTTTAACATACTGTCTTGTAATGATATCAGCATGGTTTCCTCATTGTGTGTCTTACTCAATACAATACTGTCTTGTAATGATGTCAGCATGGTTTCCTCATTGTTTGTCTTACTCAATACAATACTGTCTTGTAATGATGTCAGCATGGTTTCCTCATTGTGTGTCTTACTCAATACAATACTGTCTTGTAATGATGTCAGCATGGTTTCCTCATTGTTTGTCTTACTCAATACAATACTGTCTTGTAATGATGTCAGCATGGTTTCCTCATTGTTTGTCTTACTCAATACAATACTGTCTTGTAATGATGTCAGCATGGTTTCCTCATTGTTTGTCTTACTCAATACAATACTGTCTTGTAATGATGTCAGCATGGTTTCCTCATTGTTTGTCTTACTCAATACAAAACTGTCTTGTAATGATGTCAGCATGGTTTCCTCATTGTTTGTCTTACTCAATACAAAACTGTCTTGTAATGATGTCAGCATGGTTTCCTCATTGTTTGTCTTACTCAATACAAAACTGTCTTGTAATGATGTCAGCATGGTTTCCTCATTGTTTGTCTTACTCAATACAAATGTTATTTCAACTGATGTTCCACTTTTATGTAGACTAATTCTTTTAAACAGATTATATCATTTCCACAGCTCTCAGCAGATTATATCCTATCTACAGCTCTCAACAGATTATATTCTATCCACCGCTGTCAGTAGATTCTATCCTATCCACAGCTCTCAGCAGCACATCTGCAAGGTTGGTCATCAGTGGATGTCCTCCCTCTGAAAAATTGAAGGCAATGCAGCTGCAGACAAACTAGCAAAGTGTGGAGGAATGTCCTCACAAACAGATCTGATCATCACGTATAATGAGGCGGACAATATATAAAGCCTAAAGGGGAAAATGGACTGATCAAATTCCCACTGCCCAAAAATCAACTACTATAATTTAACAAGCAAAGGACAATTCATCATCTTCAGACTGAGAAATGTGCATAATAGAATCAAGGGTCATCTTTATAACAAAATAAAGAATGGGACATATGGCAGGTGTCCATAGTGGGAGCTGACACAAGAAGATAGAGAATAATTCATGAAACATATAAAACAAAAGTCGTACAGAAATAAAACAGCCTTACAAACAACGGCAATCAAGAGAAACCGCGACCTTGATCTAGGCTGAACGAAGAAGTAGAAAACGAATTTTAAAAAGAAGAAGAAAAAGGAGGAGAAGAAGAAAGAAGAAGCAGAAGAAGAAGAAGAAGAAGAAGAAGAAGAGGAGGAGGAAGAAGAAGAAGAAGAAAAAGAAGAAGAAGAAGAAGAAAAAGGTATTATTTTAATCCTTTATTCATTCGAAAATACTTTTTAAAATAATCGCGTGCAGTGTTAAGAATGTCACGGGATCGGTTTATTACGGTTGTTGCAATCCTGTTCAATTCTCACTAGTGGCAGGAGCGACACGTGGCCGGAACATTTATCCTTGCATGAGAAACGGTATGGCAACGTCGAGAGCCTTGAGATGAATGCTACTTTTGTTGGAGTCATTGGTGTGGATCGTAAAAGAGGAAGAATGTGTCGAAGCATTTGCAAAGTGACACTGGTGCTCACTCTAAGATGTTAACAAAACAAGGCCAAGTATGCTGTCACCTATCTTCGTTCAATGTTCAATTAACAAAACATGGCCAAGTATGTTGTAATCTATCTTCGTTCAATGTTCAATTAACAAAACAAGGCCAAGTATGCTGTCACCTATCTTCGTTCAATGTTCAATTAACAAAACAAGGCCAAGTATGCTGTCACCTATCTTCGTTCAATGTTCAATTAACAAAACAAGGCCAAGTATGCTGTCACCTATCTTCGTTCAATGTTCAATTAACAAAACAAGGCCAAGTATGCTGTCACCTATCTTCGTTCAATGTTCAATTAACAAAACAAGGCCAAGTATGCTGTCACCTATCTTCGTTCAATGTTCAATTAACAAAACAAGGCCAAGTATGCTGTCACCTATCTTCGTTCAATGTTCAATTAACAAAACAAGGCCAAGTATGCTGTCACCTATCTTCGTTCAATGTTCAATTAACAAAACAAGGCCAAGTATGCTGTCACCTATCTTCGTTCAGTGTTCAATTAACAAAACAAGGCCAAGTATGCTGTCACCTATCTTCGTTCAATGTTCAATTAACAAAACAAGGCCAAGTATGCTGTCACCTATCTTCGTTCAATGTTCAATTAACAAAACAAGGCCAAGTATGCTGTCACCTATCTTCGTTCAATGTTCAATTAACAAAACAAGGCCAAGTATGCTGTCACCTATCTTTGTTCAATGTTCAATTAACAAAACATGGCCAAGTATGCTGTCACCTATCTTCGTTCAATGTTCAATTAACAAAACATGGCCAAGTATGCTGTCATCTATCTTCGTTCAATGTTCAATTAACAAAACAAGGCCAAGTATGCTGTCACCTATCTTCGTTCAATGTTCAATTAACAAAACAAGGCCAAGTATGCTGTCACCTATCTTCGTTCAATGTTCAATTAACAAAACAAGGCCAAGTATGCTGTCACCTATCTTCGTTCAATGTTCAATTAACAAAACAAGGCCAAGTATGCTGTCACCTATCTTCGTTCAATGTTCAATTAACAAAACATGGCCAAGTATGCTGTCATCTATCTTCGTTCAGTGTTCAATTAACAAAACAAGGCCAAGTATGCTGTCACCTATCTTCGTTCAATGTTCAATTAACAAAACAAGGCCAAGTATGCTGTCACCTATCTTCGTTCAATGTTCAATTAACAAAACAAGGCCAAGTATGCTGTCACCTATCTTCGTTCAATGTTCAATTAACAAAACAAGGCCAAGTATGCTGTCACCTATCTTCGTTCAATGTTCAATTAACAAAACAAGGCCAAGTATGCTGTCACCTATCTTCGTTCAATGTTCAATTAACAAAACAAGGCCAAGTATGCTGTCACCTATCTTCGTTCAATGTTCAATTAACAAAACATGGCCAAGTATGCTGTCATCTATCTTCGTTCAGTGTTCAATTAACAAAACAAGGCCAAGTATGCTGTCACCTATCTTCGTTCAATGTTCAATTAACAAAACAAGGCCAAGTATGCTGTCACCTATCTTCGTTCAATGTTCAATTAACAAAACAAGGCCAAGTATGCTGTCACCTATCTTCGTTCAATGTTCAATTAACAAAACAAGGCCAAGTATGCTGTCACCTATCTTCGTTCAATGTTCAATTAACAAAACAAGGCCAAGTATGCTGTCACCTATCTTCGTTCAGTGTTCAATTAACAAAACAAGGCCAAGTATGCTGTCACCTATCTTCGTTCAATGTTCAATTAACAAAACAAGGCCAAGTATGCTGTCACCTATCTTCGTTCAATGTTCAATTAACAAAACAAGGCCAAGTATGCTGTCACCTATCTTCGTTCAATGTTCAATTAACAAAACATGGCCAAGTATGCTGTCACCTATCTTCGTTCAATGTTCAATTAACAAAACAAGGCCAAGTATGCTGTCACCTATCTTCGTTCAATGTTCAATTAACAAAACAAGGCCAAGTATGCTGTCACCTATCTTCGTTCAGTGTTCAATTAACAAAACAAGGCCAAGTATGCTGTCACCTATCTTCGTTCAATGTTCAATTAACAAAACAAGGCCAAGTATGCTGTCACCTATCTTCGTTCAATGTTCAATTAACAAAACAAGGCCAAGTATGCTGTCACCTATCTTCGTTCAATGTTCAATTAACAAAACAAGGCCAAGTATGCTGTCACCTATCTTCGTTCAATGTTCAATTAACAAAACAAGGCCAAGTATGCTGTCACCTATCTTCGTTCAATGTTCAATTAACAAAACAAGGCCAAGTATGCTGTCACCTATCTTCGTTCAATGTTCAATTAACAAAACAAGGCCAAGTATGCTGTCACCTATCTTCGTTCAATGTTCAATTAACAAAACAAGGCCAAGTATGCTGTCACCTATCTTCGTTCAATGTTCAATTAACAAAACAAGGCCAAGTATGCTGTCACCTATCTTCGTTCAATGTTCAATTAACAAAACATGGCCAAGTATGCTGTCATCTATCTTCGTTCAGTGTTCAATTAACAAAACAAGGCCAAGTATGCTGTCACCTATCTTCGTTCAATGTTCAATTAACAAAACAAGGCCAAGTATGCTGTCACCTATCTTCGTTCAATGTTCAATTAACAAAACAAGGCCAAGTATGCTGTCACCTATCTTCGTTCAATGTTCAATTAACAAAACAAGGCCAAGTATGCTGTCACCTATCTTCGTTCAATGTTCAATTAACAAAACAAGGCCAAGTATGCTGTCACCTATCTTCGTTCAGTGTTCAATTAACAAAACAAGGCCAAGTATGCTGTCACCTATCTTCGTTCAATGTTCAATTAACAAAACAAGGCCAAGTATGCTGTCACCTATCTTCGTTCAATGTTCAATTAACAAAACAAGGCCAAGTATGCTGTCACCTATCTTCGTTCAATGTTCTAACAAAACATGGCCAAGTATGCTGTCACCTATCCTTCGTTCAATGTTCAATTAACAAAAACATGGCCAAGTATGCTGTCACCTATCTTCGTTCAATGTTCAATTAACAAAACATGGCCAAGTATGCTGTCACCTATCTTCGTTCAATGTTCAATTAACAAAACAAGGCCAAGTATGCTGTCACCTATCTTCGTTCAATGTTCAATTAACAAAACAAGGCCAAGTATGCTGTCACCTATCTTCGTTCAATGTTCAATTAACAAAACATGGCCAAGTATGCTGTCACCTATCTTCGTTCAATGTTCAATTAACAAAACAAGGCCAAGTATGCTGTCACCTATCTTCGTTCAATGTTCAATTAACAAAACAAGGCCAAGTATGCTGTCACCTATCTTCGTTCAATGTTCAATTAACAAAACAAGGCCAAGTATGCTGTCACCTATCTTCGTTCAATGTTCAATTAACAAAACAAGGCCAAGTATGCTGTCACCTATCTTCGTTCAATGTTCAATTAACAAAAACAAGGCCAAGTATGCTGTCACCTATCTTCGTTCAATGTTCAATTAACAAAACAAGGCCAAGTATGCTGTCACCTATCTTCGTTCAATGTTCAATTAACAAAACAAGGCCAAGTATGCTGTCACCTATCTTCGTTCAATGTTCAATTAACAAAACATGGCCAAGTATGCTGTCATCTATCTTCGTTCAGTGTTCAATTAACAAAACAAGGCCAAGTATGCTGTCACCTATCTTCGTTCAATGTTCAATTAACAAAACAAGGCCAAGTATGCTGTCACCTATCTTCGTTCAATGTTCAATTAACAAAACAAGGCCAAGTATGCTGTCACCTATCTTCGTTCAATGTTCAATTAACAAAACAAGGGCCAAGTATGCTGTCACCTATCTTCGTTCAATGTTCAATTAACAAAACAAGGCCAAGTATGCTGTCACCTATCTTCGTTCAGTGTTCAATTAACAAAACAAGGCCAAGTATGCTGTCACCTATCTTCGTTCATGTTCAATTAACAAAACAAGGCAAGTATGCTGTCACCTATCTTCGTTCAATGTTCAATTAACAAAACAAGGCCAAGTATGCTGTCACCTATCTTCGTTCAATGTTCAATTAACAAAACATGGCCAAGTATGCTGTCACCTATCTTCGTTCAATGTTCAATTAACAAAACATGGCCAAGTATGCTGTCACCTATCTTCGTTCAATGTTCAATTAACAAAACATGGCCAAGTATGCTGTCACCTATCTTCGTTCAATGTTCAATTAACAAAACAAGGCCAAGTATGCTGTCACCTATCTTCGTTCAATGTTCAATTAACAAAACAAGGCCAAGTATGCTGTCACCTATCTTCGTTCAATGTTCAATTAACAAACATGGCCAAGTATGCTGTCACCTTTCTTCGTTCAATGTTCAATTAACAAAACATGGCCAAGTATGCTGTCACCTATCTTCGTTCAATGTTAAATTAACAAAACAAGGCCAAGTATGCTGTCACCTATCTTCGTTCAATGTTCAATTAACAAAACAAGGCCAAGTATGCTGTCACCTATCTTCGTTCAATGTTCAA
The DNA here is from genome assembly GCA_036924085.1 of Ariolimax columbianus. Taxonomy (NCBI): domain Eukaryota; kingdom Metazoa; phylum Mollusca; class Gastropoda; order Stylommatophora; family Arionidae; genus Ariolimax; species Ariolimax columbianus. Next base: position 21,578,537 of record JAVGWX010000010.1, on the reverse strand, counting down.
TTAACAAAACAAGGCCAAGTATGCTGTCACCTATCTTCGTTCAATGTTCAATTAACAAAACAAGGGCCAAGTATGCTGTCACCTATCTTCGTTCAATGTTCAATTAACAAAACAAGGCCAAGTATGCTGTCACCTATCTTCGTTCAATGTTCAATTAACAAAACAAGGCCAAGTATGCTGTCACCTATCTTCGTTCAATGTTCAATTAACAAAACAAGGCCAAGTATGCTGTCACCTATCTTCGTTCAATGTTCAATTAACAAAACAAGGCCAAGTATGCTGTCACCTATCTTCGTTCAATGTTCAATTAACAAAACAAGGCCAAGTATGCTGTCACCTATCTTCGTTCAATGTTCAATTAACAAAACAAGGCCAAGTATGCTGTCACCTATCTTCGTTCAATGTTCAATTAACAAAACAAGGCCAAGTATGCTGTCACCTATCTTCGTTCAATGTTCAATTAACAAAACAAGGCCAAGTATGCTGTCACCTATCTTCGTTCAATGTTCAATTAACAAAACATGGCCAAGTATGCTGTCATCTATCTTCGTTCAGTGTGTCAATTAACAAAACAAGGCCAAGTATGCTGTCACCTATCTTCGTTCAATGTTCAATTAACAAAACAAGGCCAAGTATGCTGTCACCTATCTTCGTTCAATGTTCAATTAACAAAACAAGGCCAAGTATGCTGTCACCTATCTTCGTTCAATGTTCAATTAACAAAACAAGGCCAAGTATGCTGTCACCTATCTTCGTTCAATGTTCAATTAACAAAACAAGGCCAAGTATGCTGTCACCTATCTTCGTTCAGTGTTCAATTAACAAAACAAGGCCAAGTATGCTGTCACCTATCTTCGTTCAATGTTCAATTAACAAAACAAGGCCAAGTATGCTGTCCACCTATCTTCGTTCAATGTTCAATTAACAAAACAAGGCCAAGTATGCTGTCACCTATCTTCGTTCAATGTTCAATTAACAAAACAAGGCCAAGTATGCTGTCACCTATCTTCGTTCAATGTTCAATTAACAAAACAAGGCCAAGTATGCTGTCACCTATCTTCGTTCAATGTTCAATTAACAAAACAAGGCCAAGTATGCTGTCACCTATCTTCGTTCAATGTTCAATTAACAAAACATGGCCAAGTATGCTGTCATCTATCTTCGTTCAGTGTTCAATTAACAAAACAAGGCCAAGTATGCTGTCACCTATCTTCGTTCAATGTTCAATTAACAAAACAAGGCCAAGTATGCTGTCACCTATCTTTGTTCAATGTTCAATTAACAAAACATGGCCAAGTATGCTGTCACCTATCTTCGTTCAATGTTCAATTAACAAAACATGGCCAAGTATGCTGTCATCTATCTTCGTTCAATGTTCAATTAACAAAACAAGGCCAAGTATGCTGTCACCTATCTTCGTTCAATGTTCAATTAACAAAACAAGGCCAAGTATGCTGTCACCTATCTTCGTTCAATGTTCAATTAACAAAACAAGGCCAAGTATGCTGTCACCTATCTTCGTTCAATGTTCAATTAACAAAACAAGGCCAAGTATGCTGTCACCTATCTTCGTTCAATGTTCAATTAACAAAACATGGCCAAGTATGCTGTCATCTATCTTCGTTCAGTGTCAATTAACAAAACAAGGCCAAGTATGCTGTCACCTATCTTCGTTCAATGTTCAATTAACAAAACAAGGCCAAGTATGCTGTCACCTATCTTCGTTCAATGTTCAATTAACAAAACAAGGCCAAGTATGCTGTCACCTATCTTCGTTCAATGTTCAATTAACAAAACAAGGCCAAGTATGCTGTCACCTATCTTCGTTCAATGTTCAATTAACAAAACAAGGCCAAGTATGCTGTCACCTATCTTCGTTCAATGTTCAATTAACAAAACAAGGCCAAGTATGCTGTCACCTATCTTCGTTCAATGTTCAATTAACAAAACATGGCCAAGTATGCTGTCATCTATCTTCGTTCAGTGTTCAATTAACAAAACAAGGCCAAGTATGCTGTCACCTATCTTCGTTCAATGTTCAATTAACAAAACAAGGCCAAGTATGCTGTCACCTATCTTCGTTCAATGTTCAATTAACAAAACAAGGCCAAGTATGCTGTCACCTATCTTCGTTCAATGTTCAATTAACAAAACAAGGCCAAGTATGCTGTCACCTATCTTCGTTCAATGTTCAATTAACAAAACAAGGCCAAGTATGCTGTCACCTATCTTCGTTCAGTGTTCAATTAACAAAACAAGGCCAAGTATGCTGTCACCTATCTTCGTTCAATGTTCAATTAACAAAACAAGGCCAAGTATGCTGTCACCTATCTTCGTTCAATGTTCAATTAACAAAACAAGGCCAAGTATGCTGTCCACCTATCTTCGTTCAATGTTCAATTAACAAAACATGGCCAAGTATGCTGTCACCTATCTTCGTTACAATGTTCAATTAACAAAACAAGGCCAAGTATGCTGTCACCTATCTTCGTTCAATGTTCAATTAACAAAACAAGGCCAAGTATGCTGTCACCTATCTTCGTTCAGTGTTCAATTAACAAAACAAGGCCAAGTATGCTGTCACCTATCTTCGTTCAATGTTCAATTAACAAAACAAGGCCAAGTATGCTGTCACCTATCTTCGTTCAATGTTCAATTAACAAAACAAGGCCAAGTATGCTGTCACCTATCTTCGTTCAATGTTCAATTAACAAAACAAGGCCAAGTATGCTGTCACCTATCTTCGTTCAATGTTCAATTAACAAAACAAGGCCAAGTATGCTGTCACCTATCTTCGTTCAATGTTCAATTAACAAAACAAGGCCAAGTATGCTGTCACCTATCTTCGTTCAATGTTCAATTAACAAAACAAGGCCAAGTATGCTGTCACCTATCTTCGTTCAATGTTCAATTAACAAAACAAGGCCAAGTATGCTGTCACCTATCTTCGTTCAATGTTCAATTAACAAAACAAGGCCAAGTATGCTGTCACCTATCTTCGTTCAATGTTTCAATTAACAAAACATGGCCAAGTATGCTGTCATCTATCTTCGTTCAGTGTTCAATTAACAAAACAAGGCCAAGTATGCTGTCACCTATCTTCGTTCAATGTTCAATTAACAAAACAAGGCCAAGTATGCTGTCACCTATCTTCGTTCAATGTTCAATTAACAAAACAAGGCCAAGTATGCTGTCACCTATCTTCGTTCAATGTTCAATTAACAAAACAAGGCCAAGTATGCTGTCACCTATCTTCGTTCAATGTTCAATTAACAAAACAAGGCCAAGTATGCTGTCACCTATCTTCGTTCAGTGTTCAATTAACAAAACAAGGCCAAGTATGCTGTCACCTATCTTCGTTCAATGTTCAATTAACAAACAAGGCCAAGTATGCTGTCACCTATCTTCGTTCAATGTTCAATTAACAAAACAAGGCCAAGTATGCTGTCACCTATCTTCGTTCAATGTTCAATTAACAAAACATGGCCAAGTATGCTGTCACCTATCTTCGTTCAATGTTCAATTAACAAAACATGGCCAAGTATGCTGTCACCTATCTTCGTTCAATGTTCAATTAACAAAACATGGCCAAGTATGCTGTCACCTATCTTCGTTCAATGTTCAATTAACAAAACAAGGCCAAGTATGCTGTCACCTATCTTCGTTCAATGTTCAATTAACAAAACAAGGCCAAGTATGCTGTCACCTATCTTCGTTCAATGTTCAATTAACAAAACATGGCCAAGTATGCTGTCACCTATCTTCGTTCAATGTTCAATTAACAAAACAAGGCCAAGTATGCTGTCACCTATCTTCGTTCAATGTTCAATTAACAAAACAAGGCCAAGTATGCTGTCACCTATCTTCGTTCAATGTTCAATTAACAAAACAAGGCCAAGTATGCTGTCACCTATCTTCGTTCAATGTTCAATTAACAAAACAAGGCCAAGTATGCTGTCACCTATCTTCGTTCAATGTTCAATTAACAAAACAAGGCCAAGTTTGCTGTCACCTATCTTCGTTCAATGTTCAATTAACAAACAAGGCCAAGTATGCTGTCACCTATCTTCGTTCAATGTTCAATTAACAAAACAAGGCCAAGTATGCTGTCACCTATCTTCGTTCAATGTTCAATTAACAAAACATGGCCAAGTATGCTGTCATCTATCTTCGTTCAGTGTTCAATTAACAAAACAAGGCCAAGTATGCTGTCACCTATCTTCGTTCAATGTTCAATTAACAAACAAGGCCAAGTATGCTGTCACCTATCTTCGTTCAATGTTCAATTAACAAAACAAGGCCAAGTATGCTGTCACCTATCTTCGTTCAATGTTCAATTAACAAAACAAGGCCAAGTATGCTGTCACCTATCTTCGTTCAATGTTCAATTAACAAAACAAGGCCAAGTATGCTGTCACCTATCTTCGTTCAGTGTTCAATTAACAAAACAAGGCCAAGTATGCTGTCACCTATCTTCGTTCAATGTTCAATTAACAAAACAAGGCCAAGTATGCTGTCACCTATCTTCGTTCAATGTTCAATTAACAAAACAAGGCCAAGTATGCTGTCACCTATCTTCGTTCAATGTTCAATTAACAAAACATGGCCAAGTATGCTGTCACCTATCTTCGTTCAATGTTCAATTAACAAAACATGGCCAAGTATGCTGTCACCTATCTTCGTTCAATGTTCAATTAACAAAACATGGCCAAGTATGCTGTCACCTATCTTCGTTCAATGTTCAATTAACAAAACAAGGCCAAGTATGCTGTCACCTATCTTCGTTCAATGTTCAATTAACAAAACAAGGCCAAGTATGCTGTCACCTATCTTCGTTCAATGTTCAATTAACAAAACATGGCCAAGTATGCTGTCACCTATCTTCGTTCAATGTTCAATTAACAAAACATGGCCAAGTATGCTGTCACCTATCTTCGTTCAATGTTAAATTAACAAAACAAGGCCAAGTATGCTGTCACCTATCTTCGTTCAATGTTCAATTAACAAAACAAGGCCAAGTATGCTGTCACCTATCTTCGTTCAATGTTCAATTAACAAAACAAGGCCAAGTATGCTGTCACCTATCTTCGTTCAATGTTCAATTAACAAAACAAGGCCAAGTATGCTGTCACCTATCTTCGTTCAATGTTCAATTAACAAAACAAGGCCAAGTATGCTGTCACCTATCTTCGTTCAATGTTCAATTAACAAAACAAGGCCAAGTATGCTGTCACCTATCTTCGTTCAATGTTCAATTAACAAAACAAGGCCAAGTATGCTGTCACCTATCTTCGTTCAATGTTCAATTAACAAAACAAGGCCAAGTATGCTGTCACCTATCTTCGTTCAATGTTCAATTAACAAAACATGGCCAAGTATGCTGTCACCTATCTTCGTTCAATGTTCAATTAATAAAACATGGCCAAGTATGCTGTCACCTATCTTCGTTCAATGTTCAATTAACAAAACAAGGCCAAGTATGCTGTCACCTATCTTCGTTCAATGTTCAATTAACAAAACAAGGCCAAGTATGCTGTCACCTATCTTCGTTCAATGTTCAATTAACAAAACAAGGCCAAGTATGCTGTCACCTATCTTCGTTCAATGTTCAATTAACAAAACAAGGCCAAGTATGCTGTCACCTATCTTCGTTCAATGTTCAATTAACAAAACAAGGCCAAGTATGCTGTCACCTATCTTCGTTCAATGTTCAATTAACAAAACAAGGCCAAGTATGCTGTCACCTATCTTCGTTCAATGTTCAATTAACAAAACAAGGCCAAGTATGCTGTCACCTATCTTCGTTCAATGTTCAATTAACAAAACATGGCCAAGTATGCTGTCACCTATCTTCGTTTCAATGTTCAATTAACAAAACATGGCCAAGTATGCTGTCACCTATCTTCGTTCAATGTTCAATTAACAAAACAAGGCCAAGTATGCTGTCATCTATCTTCGTTCAATGTTCAATTAACAAAACAAGGCCAAGTATGCTGTCATCTATCTTCGTTCAATGTTCAATTAACAAAACAAGGCCAAGTATGCTGTCACCTATCTTCGTTCAATGTTCAATTAACAAAACAAGGCCAAGTATGCTGTCACCTATCTTCGTTCAATGTTCAATTAACAAAACAAGGCCAAGTATGCTGTCACCTATCTTCGTTCAATGTTCAATTAACAAAACAAGGCCAAGTATGCTGTCACCTATCTTCGTTCAGTGTTCAATTAACAAAACAAGGCCAAGTATGCTGTCACCTATCTTCGTTCAATGTTCAATTAACAAAACAAGGCCAAGTATGCTGTCACCTATCTTCGTTCAATGTTCAATTAACAAAACAAGGCCAAGTATGCTGTCACCTATCTTCGTTCAATGTTCAATTAACAAAACAAGGCCAAGTATGCTGTCACCTATCTTCGTTCAATGTTCAATTAACAAAACATGGCCAAGTATGCTGTCACCTATCTTCGTTCAATGTTCAATTAACAAAACAAGGCCAAGTATGCTGTCACCTATCTTCGTTCAATGTTCAATTAACAAAACATGGCCAAGTATGCTGTCACCTATCTTCGTTCAATGTTCAATTAACAAAACATGGCCAAGTATGCTGTCACCTATCTTCGTTCAATGTTCAATTAACAAAACAAGGCCAAGTATGCTGTCACCTATCTTCGTTCAATGTTCAATTAACAAAACATGGCCAAGTATGCTGTCACCTATCTTCGTTCAATGTTCAATTAACAAAACAAGGCCAAGTATGCTGTCACCTATCTTCGTTCAATGTTCAATTAACAAAACATGGCCAAGTATGCTGTCACCTATCTTCGTTCAATGTTCAATTAACAAAACATGGCCAAGTATGCTGTCACCTATCTTCGTTCAATGTTCAATTAACAAAACATGGCCAAGTATGCTGTCACCTATCTTCGTTCAATGTTCAATTAACAAAACAAGGCCAAGTATGCTGTCACCTATCTTCGTTCAATGTTCAATTAACAAAACAAGGCCAAGTATGCTGTCACCTATCTTCGTTCAATGTTCAATTAACAAAACAAGGCCAAGTATGCTGTTACCTATCTTCGTTCAATGTTCAATTAACAAAACAAGGCCAAGTATGCTGTCACCTATCTTCGTTCAATGTTCAATTAACAAAACAAGGCCAAGTATGCTGTCACCTATCTTCGTTCAATGTTCAATTAACAAAACAAGGCCAAGTATGCTGTCACCTATCTTCGTTCAATGTTCAATTAACAAAACAAGGCCAAGTATGCTGTCACCTATCTTCGTTCAATGTTCAATTAACAAAACATGGCCAAGTATGCTGTCATCTATCTTCGTTCAGTGTTCAATTAACAAAACAAGGCCAAGTATGCTGTCACCTATCTTCGTTCAATGTTCAATTAACAAAACAAGGCCAAGTATGCTGTCACCTATCTTCGTTCAATGTTCAATTAACAAAACAAGGCCAAGTATGCTGTCACCTATCTTCGTTCAATGTTCAATTAACAAAACAAGGCCAAGTATGCTGTCACCTATCTTCGTTCAATGTTCAATTAACAAAACAAGGCCAAGTATGCTGTCACCTATCTTCGTTCAGTGTTCAATTAACAAAACAAGGCCAAGTATGCTGTCACCTATCTTCGTTCAATGTTCAATTAACAAAACAAGGCCAAGTATGCTGTCACCTATCTTCGTTCAATGTTCAATTAACAAAACAAGGCCAAGTATGCTGTCACCTATCTTCGTTCAATGTTCAATTAACAAAACATGGCTAAGTATGCTGTCACCTATCTTCGTTCAATGTTCAATTAACAAAACATGGCCAAGTATGCTGTCACCTATCTTCGTTCAATGTTCAATTAACAAAACATGGCCAAGTATGCTGTCACCTATCTTCGTTCAATGTTCAATTAACAAAACAAGGCCAAGTATGCTGTCACCTATCTTCGTTCAATGTTCAATTAACAAAACAAGGCCAAGTATGCTGTCACCTATCTTCGTTCAATGTTCAATTAACAAAACATGGCCAAGTATGCTGTCACCTATCTTCGTTCAATGTTCAATTAACAAAACAAGGCCAAGTATGCTGTCACCTATCTTCGTTCAATGTTCAATTAACAAAACAAGGCCAAGTATGCTGTCACCTATCTTCGTTCAATGTTCAATTAACAAAACAAGGCCAAGTATGCTGTCACCTATCTTCGTTCAATGTTCAATTAACAAAACAAGGCCAAGTATGCTGTCACCTATCTTCGTTCAATGTTCAATTAACAAAACAAGGCCAAGTATGCTGTCACCTATCTTCGTTCAATGTTCAATTAACAAAACAAGGCCAAGTATGCTGTCACCTATCTTCGTTCAATGTTCAATTAACAAAACAAGGCCAAGTATGCTGTCACCTATCTTCGTTCAATGTTCAATTAACAAAACATGGCCAAGTATGCTGTCATCTATCTTCGTTCAGTGTTCAATTAACAAAACAAGGCCAAGTATGCTGTCACCTATCTTCGTTCAATGTTCAATTAACAAAACAAGGCCAAGTATGCTGTCACCTATCTTCGTTCAATGTTCAATTAACAAAACAAGGCCAAGTATGCTGTCACCTATCTTCGTTCAATGTTCAATTAACAAAACAAGGCCAAGTATGCTGTCACCTATCTTCGTTCAATGTTCAATTAACAAAACAAGGCCAAGTATGCTGTCACCTATCTTCGTTCAGTGTTCAATTAACAAAACAAGGCCAAGTATGCTGTCACCTATCTTCGTTCAATGTTCAATTAACAAAACAAGGCCAAGTATGCTGTCACCTATCTTCGTTCAATGTTCAATTAACAAAACAAGGCCAAGTATGCTGTCACCTATCTTCGTTCAATGTTCAATTAACAAAACATGGCCAAGTATGCTGTCACCTATCTTCGTTCAATGTTCAATTAACAAAACATGGCCAAGTATGCTGTCACCTATCTTCGTTCAATGTTCAATTAACAAAACATGGCCAAGTATGCTGTCACCTATCTTCGTTCAATGTTCAATTAACAAAACAAGGCCAAGTATGCTGTCACCTATCTTCGTTCAATGTTCAATTAACAAAACAAGGCCAAGTATGCTGTCACCTATCTTCGTTCAATGTTCAATTAACAAAACATGGCCAAGTATGCTGTCACCTATCTTCGTTCAATGTTCAATTAACAAAACATGGCCAAGTATGCTGTCACCTATCTTCGTTCAATGTTAAATTAACAAAACAAGGCCAAGTATGCTGTCACCTATCTTCGTTCAATGTTCAATTAACAAAACAAGGCCAAGTATGCTGTCACCTATCTTCGTTCAATGTTCAATTAACAAAACAAGGCCAAGTATGCTGTCACCTATCTTCGTTCAATGTTCAATTAACAAAACAAGGCCAAGTATGCTGTCACCTATCTTCGTTCAATGTTCAATTAACAAAACAAGGCCAAGTATGCTGTCACCTATCTTCGTTCAATGTTCAATTAACAAAACAAGGCCAAGTATGCTGTCACCTATCTTCGTTCAATGTTCAATTAACAAAACAAGGCCAAGTATGCTGTCACCTATCTTCGTTCAATGTTCAATTAACAAAACAAGGCCAAGTATGCTGTCACCTATCTTCGTTCAATGTTCAATTAACAAAACATGGCCAAGTATGCTGTCACCTATCTTCGTTCAATGTTCAATTAATAAAACATGGCCAAGTATGCTGTCACCTATCTTCGTTCAATGTTCAATTAACAAAACAAGGCCAAGTATGCTGTCACCTATCTTCGTTCAATGTTCAATTAACAAAACAAGGCCAAGTATGCTGTCACCTATCTTCGTTCAATGTTCAATTAACAAAACAAGGCCAAGTATGCTGTCACCTATCTTCGTTCAATGTTCAATTAACAAAACAAGGCCAAGTATGCTGTCACCTATCTTCGTTCAATGTTCAATTAACAAAACAAGGCCAAGTATGCTGTCACCTATCTTCGTTCAATGTTCAATTAACAAAACAAGGCCAAGTATGCTGTCACCTATCTTCGTTCAATGTTCAATTAACAAAACATGGCCAAGTATGCTGTCACCTATCTTCGTTCAATGTTCAATTAACAAAACATGGCCAAGTATGCTGTCACCTATCTTCGTTCAATGTTCAATTAACAAAACAAGGCCAAGTATGCTGTCATCTATCTTCGTTCAATGTTCAATTAACAAAACAAGGCCAAGTATGCTGTCATCTATCTTCGTTCAATGTTCAATTAACAAAACAAGGCCAAGTATGCTGTCACCTATCTTCGTTCAATGTTCAATTAACAAAACAAGGCCAAGTATGCTGTCACCTATCTTCGTTCAATGTTCAATTAACAAAACAAGGCCAAGTATGCTGTCACCTATCTTCGTTCAATGTTCAATTAACAAAACAAGGCCAAGTATGCTGTCACCTATCTTCGTTCAGTGTTCAATTAACAAAACAAGGCCAAGTATGCTGTCACCTATCTTCGTTCAATGTTCAATTAACAAAACAAGGCCAAGTATGCTGTCACCTATCTTCGTTCAATGTTCAATTAACAAAACAAGGCCAAGTATGCTGTCACCTATCTTCGTTCAATGTTCAATTAACAAAACAAGGCCAAGTATGCTGTCACCTATCTTCGTTCAATGTTCAATTAACAAAACATGGCCAAGTATGCTGTCACCTATCTTCGTTCAATGTTCAATTAACAAAACAAGGCCAAGTATGCTGTCACCTATCTTCGTTCAATGTTCAATTAACAAAACATGGCCAAGTATGCTGTCACCTATCTTCGTTCAATGTTCAATTAACAAAACATGGCCAAGTATGCTGTCACCTATCTTCGTTCAATGTTCAATTAACAAAACAAGGCCAAGTATGCTGTCACCTATCTTCGTTCAATGTTCAATTAACAAAACATGGCCAAGTATGCTGTCACCTATCTTCGTTCAATGTTCAATTAACAAAACAAGGCCAAGTATGCTGTCACCTATCTTCGTTCAATGTTCAATTAACAAAACATGGCCAAGTATGCTGTCACCTATCTTCGTTCAATGTTCAATTAACAAAACATGGCCAAGTATGCTGTCACCTATCTTCGTTCAATGTTCAATTAACAAAACATGGCCAAGTATGCTGTCACCTATCTTCGTTCAATGTTCAATTAACAAAACAAGGCCAAGTATGCTGTCACCTATCTTCGTTCAATGTTCAATTAACAAAACAAGGCCAAGTATGCTGTCACCTATCTTCGTTCAATGTTCAATTAACAAAACAAGGCCAAGTATGCTGTTACCTATCTTCGTTCCATCTTCAGGGCAAAGTAGATTAGGCTCACTTCTTCTCCTTGTTTTTATTTTTCTAGTAATTTTTTTGGTGCCTCTTCTTGTTCCTCTTCCTCATCGTTTTCTTCTTCTAATTTCTACTTCTTCTTTCTTTTTCTCCTTTGTTTGTCTCCGTTTTTTGTTCTGTTTTTTAGTTGTCTCCTTTTCTTCTCTTTCTGTTTTGTTTTCTTCTTCTTTTTTTTTCCTTCTTTTTCTTCTTCTTCTTCTTTATTTTTCTCCTTCATCTTCTTTTTCTACATTAGATTGTTATTGTATTTTCTTGTTCTTTCTGTCCTGGAGGTCGAAATTGATATAGAACACACCTGGAGTAAATAAAACTAAAAGCATAACTAAAAAGGCATTGCATCGGAAACTGCAAGAGAAAAGAAGAAGGAAGACAGTAAGGAATACATAGCAAAAATCGCAAATTATATAGAATATCATATTCGCCACTGATATAACCGTCAAACAATCCCTTTCGCCACTGATATAACCGTCAATCAATCCCTTTCGCCACTGATAAATTATTTCAACAATCACTTTCGCCACTGATAAATTATTTCAACAATCACTTTCGCCACTGATAAATCTTTCAAACAATCATATTTTCCATTGATAAATCCTTCAAACAATCATATTTGATATTTCCTGTTTCAATTATTCCTGTCTAACACACAACAATTGTGTTGCAAACAGTGCTCTCTAACACACAACAATTGTGTAGCAAACAGTGCTCTCTAACATACAATAAATCAATCCTCTCTAAGACACAACAATCATTTTACAATCCATCCTCTCTAATACAAAACGATCCTCCTACAATCAATCCTCTGTAATACAAAACAGTCTTTCGACAATCATTTCCCTATGGTACACACCAATTATATTACAAATAACTTTCCGATATACAGCAATCCTTTCTGACATGTGGCAATCTTTACTGATTCACAACAATCATTCTACAAATCAAAGATCAATCTTGCAAACAAAATAATCGATGTTGCAGAGCAATCCTAGACTAAACCAACCTCGGAAGTCGAATTTGTGACAGGAACTGTCCAGTTTGATTCGTTCTTCGTGTGGCATAAATATTGACCACTGTCACCACTATCAGGTGACGTGCTAGAGTTCGTGGGATCGTCTGGAGGTCTAGAGAGAGAGAAAATAACAGGTGAAGGAGTGTGTGAAGTGTGAGGAGATGTTTGGTGTAGAAAGAGACGGGGAGTGAAACGAATGGGGAGTCAAGAGAAAACAATGTGTGGACAGATAGAGAGACAGGGAGAGAGAGAGACACATAGAGTGAGAGAAAGAAGGTAGGGAATATAGCGATGATAATAAAATTAAGGGTATATAATGGAGCAAATGGTAAGAAAATAAGAAGAACTGAACAATGAAGAAGAAGAACAAGCAGACGAAGAGTAAGAAATTATAAGACGAAGAAGAAGAAGAAGAAGAAGAAGAAGAAGAAGAAGAAGAAGAAGAAGAAGAAGAAGAAGAAGAAGAAGACAAACAGCAACATCAACAGCAATTACAACAAACAACAAACGAATAAGAAATGAAATAGAACGAAGGAAGACAACATGAAGAAGAAGAGAAGAAGTAGAGAGTGAAAGAGTAATGTGAGATGTAGCAAAAGAAAAAGAAGAAGAAGAAGAAGAAGAAGAAGAAGAAGAAGAAGAAGAAGAAGTACAAACAACATCTATAGCAAGAACGGCAAGAAGAAGGCGACAAATAAGGATGAATTGATGAGAAGACTAATGGTAATGTAAAAGGAAGTTATAAATGAAATAAAGAGAGAGGGCCAACATGAAGAACGGTAACAGAAAAGAATGTGAAAAATTACAATTCTATTTTCCAATGTTTACCAAATACAACAAAATTGTCCATTGTTTACGAAATACAATACAATACAAGTTATGTAGCTATGCATGTGATATCTGTTAACATTGCTAACATTGTTAACATTGTTCCCAAATTGGAACGTTTTCTTGAAATCCTCCCACGTCACTCAAGTTGCACCGACCTCCTTATTGATACTAACTGCTCTGTTGTTAAGTTAAAGTGCCGTCTCCGACGGTTGGTGCTTTAATTTGACATAAGTATTACAACAAATTCAGTATTGTCGGAAAGCCAAAAGATAAGATTGAACTGCATTAAATGACACAGATACTTACAAAACTTGAAGCTTGTATGGGTCAACAAACTGCAAGATGGCCGGTAATGTCAGCACTAGGCCTTGTAACGCTCCAGAAACTCCGACAAACAAGGGTATGTGACATTTCTGAAAAGAGATTGAGCGACTATTTGTGTGTTTCTCCTGGCTTGACTTGGTCGATTTTCTATACGGGAGATTGGTGGGAGGGAGGGGGGGGGGGTGGTGGTGGTGAAGGGGGATGTTGTGGTCGGCGTCTACCTATTAACGTGTGGATGTTGAACTTTATGGAAGTGAATCTAGGACTTTATATAAGTGGATGTAGAACTTTATACTAGTGGATGTATAGCTTTATATAAGGAGATGTAGAGCTATATACAAGTGGATGCAGAACTTTATACAAGTGGATGTAGAACTTTATGCAAGTGTAACAGATCTTAGCTGTGTAGATTTTATTAGTGATAGTTGTTTGGATATTTATTAATAACGCTGAAAAGGGTGGAAGCATTGATAGTCTGTAGCCATCAGTTATTTATATATAATTAAAACTAACAAAGCTAGCCAGTATAGATGTACTCAAATCTGGACATCGGAATGCTTGATATGCATAGCGTTGGTTTCCAAACCACACAGAAGTTAAAAAATTCGTAAACTTGCATAACGCCTAGACGCCTGTTACAGCGTGATCGGTAGTGACGAATGGTATTAATTTGTTATTTTTAAATCTCAAGAAGAAAACCTAGGTTAGAGATCTGAAAAAAACCTAGGTTAGAGATCTGGAAAAAACCTAGACTAGAGATCTGGAAAAAACCTAGGTTAGAGATCTGGAAAAAACCTAGGTTAGAGATCTGGAAAAAACCTAGGTTGGAGATCTGGAAAAAACCTAGGTTAGAGATCTGGAAAAAACCTAGGTTAGAGATCTGGAAAAAACCTAGGTTAAAGATCTGGAAAAAACCTAGGTTAGAGATCTGGAAAAAACCTAGGTTAGAGATCTGGAAAAAACCTAGGTTAGAGATCTGGAAAAAACCTAGGTTAGAGATCTGGAAAAAACATAGGTTAGAGATCTGGAAAAAACCTAGGCTAGAGATCTGGAAAAAAAGCAGCGGGTATAGCTAGCTAGAGGAGCGTAAATCAATTGAGAGATTTCAGATCGAAGAGCGGAGGAACAAGTTGCGAGATTCTAGAGCAAAGATCGAAGAATCAAGTCGACATTAGTCGGCAGCGAGCAACTAAAAGAACAGGACCGTCTTGATAACGGTGAAGAGAAAGCAGATAGATGTTTGGAGCCCAGAGAGAAAGAGAAGCTTTGCCAGACAAGCTTTCACCACGTGTCCAGATGTTCAGCATCGTATCATGGAAAGGTAAATATTAATGAAATTGATGTTTCGCAATAGCAAGTGGTAGACCCAGATATAATAGTGCGTCACGGGAAACACGCAGGAGATGGACACCATAGATAATATTTATTTGAATCGCTGATCAGAATCCAGCATTAAACAGAAGTATCTCAAAAATCCAGCGTCTAGCTAGAGATATTTGACTAGCACATTCATCCAGCGTCTAGCTAGAGATATTTGACTAGCACATCCATCCAGCGTCTAGCTAGAGACATTTGACTAGAACATCCATCCAGCGTCTAGCTAGAGATATTTGACTAGCACATTCATCCAGCGTCTAGCTAGAGATATTTGACTAGAACATCCATCCAGCGTCTGGCTAGACATATTTGACTAGCACATCGATCTAGTGTCTAGCTAGAGATATTTGACTAGTACATTCATCAAGCGTCTAGCTAGAGATATTTGACTAGAACATCCATCCAGCGTCTAGCTTGAGATATTTGACTAGCACATCGATCTAGTGTCTAGCTAGAGATATTTGACTAGCACATTCATCCAGCGTCAAGCTAGAGATATTTGACTAGAACATCCATCCAGCGTCTAGCTAGAGATATTTGACTAGCACATTCATCCAGCGTCTAGCTAGAGATATTTGACTAGCACATCCATCCAGCGTCTAGCTAGAGATATTTGACTAGAACATCCATCCAGCGTCTAGCTAGACATATTTGACTAGCACATCGATCTAGTGTCTAGCTAGAGATATTTGACTAGCACATCGATCTAGTGTCTAGCTAGAGATATTTGACTAGCACATCGATCCAGCGTTTCAACGATCACTACGAGACATCGTCGACGAGGAGAATAGGACCACGGACGAATCCCGTGGGTTGCAGAACAGACTCGAATCTTCCATTCTGTGGCAATCCACATAATGATTCGTCTATCAAGTTACAGTTCGTCTATCAAATCACAGTTCGTCTATCAAATCACAGTTCGTCTATCAAATCACAGTTCGTCTATCAAATCACAGTTCGTCTATCAAATCACAGTTCGTCTATCAAATCACAGTTCGTCTATCAAATCACAGTTCGTCTATTAAATTACAATTCGTTTATCAAGTGACTGTTCGTCTATCAAGCTGTAGTTCGTAACCAAGTTTATCTTTGTTTAGTTTTAGTTCATTTTTCTTACATCCAGACAGGTTTTGTTTAGAGTGAAGATTGGAGAGTTTAGTTGTGAATGCGTAGAAATAAAGTTTCTTTGTTGTGTTTTAATTTCAATTAGTGTCGTAGTTAATTTGTTTGAAGTGAGAATATAGTTAGTGCAGACCCGTTGTACCATCTCCTACAGTAGGCCAGCCAGCTGGAGCTGCTATACAAGTGGATGTAAAACTTTATGAAATTGGATGTAGAATTTTATACAAGTGGATGTAGTGCCTTATGCATGTGGATATAGTGATGTATGCGTGTAGATGTAGTGATTTACGATTGTGGATGTAGAACGTTTTGCTTGTGAATGTACATCTTTATTCAAGGATGTGTAGAGGTTCTGTTTTCTGTTCACTTGTAGAGGTCCTGTTTTCTGTTCACTTGTAGAGGTCCTCTTTTCTGTTCACATGTAGAGGTCCTGTTTTCTGTTCACATGCAGAGGTCCTGTTTTCTGTTCATACGTAGAGCTCCTGTTTTCTGTTCACATGTAGAGCTCCTGTTTTCTGTTCACATGCTCTATAGTTTCTACAAGATGGGGCAGCCGGGCACTTTCATTGCCTCTATTTTCACCTCTGTCAAGTTACAGTGTTACTATTTTATGCTTCCCTTTCTTGTTACTGTAACACCTGCTGGAGATAAATAACATAATATAACATAACATATTGGGGTTGTTTAAACTAGCAATACCTTTGCAGAAGATCTGCCTATCAGTCGAATTTAAAACGTGAACAAAAGAACAAATGTTGAACAATTAAAGGATCTGTCCTTCTCTCACTCCGCGTCTGCCTCACAACCCCCCACCCATCTCCACCCTCCCTCAACGAATTTATGTATAGTAATGTGCAATTGTGTCTTGAAAACCGAATCAAACACCAAACACATTGAAGACGTAATGAAACACTAAACACGCACATTCAAGATACATGTAAGCACCAAATACTTGCATTGAAAATACGGTTAAAAAAACTTACATTTCAACTTCAATGTTTCATGAATAACGGCAAAAAGGAAGTAGCTATGTTTACGTTTTGAGGTTCCAAGAACGCCGGATTCGTTATTAAAGTTCCAATTGGAGCAGCTGGGCTGACTCCAGGTGATGTCTCAAATCCTGCATTGAAACTTCGCGTTACTAAGTGACTCCATTGCTACGCATTGTTGATAATTCGTAAAGTTAGTTGTGAGAGTAATCCACAAAAGCTGATAACATATTTGATACTGGTCTTTCATAAACGATAGGAAATTATGTAATGTAATTATAGTACTGAAATAGCAGACACGTTCTGGCCATCAGAAGTGACCTGAGTTTAGCAGGTGTCTGTCTATTTCTCAAGGAGGAAGGAAGAGAGGCACTTGGTTCATGTCTCCCAAGTGTCATCCCCCTGTTGGGGGTACATTACAATACAGTAGAATATCGTAACTATATTATGATCCTAGTGGCAGTTTTTTTTAACACATTCATTGGTTATGTATTAAGATCAAATGGACTGATCACATTTATGCTAATCCCAACAGTCCTGAGGGATGAGAGAGAGAGAAGGGACTGATCCTGTGCTATCAGATACAATTCGAAAAGGGAGAGTGAAAACCTAAAGGACGTACAGCATAAACAAAGACGATGGACAGATAACATTTAAGAGTGGAGAGCGAAAACTGCGAAGGAGAGAGAGAGAGAGAGAAGAGAGAGAGAGAGAGAGAGAGTCAGACATACTCATTGAGAAAATGATGTGAGGTTTTGACCAGAATTCTTCACTTGACTACGATTACTCTTCACTTCCCTATATCATTCAATAGTGGCCCTTGTATTACATCGCCATCTAACATTGTCCATAATTTTTTCTCAATGATATTATCATAAAAACTTTTACCTAGCAAATAAATGTTAAGTTTAAATGCTTGTCAAATTCTAATGTTATTTTACTTAATAATTTTCGTGCGAATTCTCCACCAGTACATCTTATTCCATTACGTATTCCACATTGAGCGTTGCTCATCTGAGGTTCAACAATAAGTCGTTGTTCAAGTATTTTTGCATACTTGTTTCCAGTCTGACTTAGAAGGGAAATGCCTTTGTATTTATAACAGTTTTTCTTTAGCTATCTTCATTGTGCAAATTGGCATTAAAATTGCTTTTTAACGACTCGTCTGGTACTCTTTGTTCTTTACATGATCTCGTGAGGATCCATTACATGGAAATCACTTATGTCTCCCAACAAGCTTGAATTGCTTTAACTGTTATTCTAGCCATTCCTGGTAACTTATTTCTAGAGCTGATGGTTACATCTCCTGCTATTAATTTCTTCTCTGATACTTTAATAATATCAAGCGTTTATTTCTAAATACTCTTTCAAAAGTCAAATCCAAAACATTGTTTGCAAAGAAATTCAAACATACTGACCTTGGCGAAATGACCAGCGAACAGCACAGTACTCATGAAACCGACTCTGGAAGCCGTATCAAACAGACCAGCTCTACTGTTGTCAATGTTGAACTGGCGTTGAAGGGAGGACAACTGTGGATCCAATTAGGCGTGTATTATTTTAAGTGCATTCAAGTTGACAAGACAAACTGACTAAAACATTGGCCGCATTGCAATTTTCTCACGTTTACCTAGTTGTCAATTGGTTGTTAGAATGAACGGTAGGAAAGGTCGTCATGAGGATACTAATCATTAAGACCTCAAAAAACCTCGTCTTCTCTCTTTTACTCTTATGGCAGACACATCTGTCGGGGAGGAAGTGTTAAAAACCAGATTGAACAATGCCCAACTTTTTGGTGTGATGGGGTTGGCAGTTCCATTCCTCGTCCCTTCCTTCACTAACAGTGTGCTAGGTACCTATTTACAGATGGGTCGTTGCAGCTGGTCTATAACATGGAATTGAGCAGATACCTACAGAATGAGAAGCAGATGCTGCACAACTCTGCTACTTCGATCTCCACTCACAATAATCCAGTTGTAAATTGATACCCGGTTGTTTTGAGTTAAAAGGAATATTATCAGCGAGAAAATATATTGATCAACCACACCTCATGAAGGATTAGACGTAGTAAATATTCGAGTATCTATCACTTCATCCTGAACAGCAGTATTCGCAGTATGACCACTTTCTCAACACACTAATAAAAGGTTCCTTTCTGGAAGAGTCACTTGCCTGTATACTAATAGGAGGCACCTGCCTTGGAGATATATATAAAAACAGGTAAGTATGGCTAACGAAGTGGGGATCGACGTGATCCTCGTAGTAGTGAGCGATTCACAGATGAAATCAAGCATAGCAAAAAAGCTAGGGCTGAATTAACGAGACCATGTGTTGTCCATGCAGTGTTCTCTCTGTCTCTCTCTCTCTCTCTATCTATCTGTCTCTCGATCTGCCTAATTTGATACAAGGGAGAGGTGATACCAATTCATTTGGAACAAGGCAACCCGCAGTAGCTGCCCAATCTGCAAGCAATGATCTATATGTGCGCCTGCCTGGCCTTCCCTCGAACACCAGCCGCCATCAAAGGCTAAGGGCTACAGACTTCAGTGCCAATGTTCATTGAACAATATTAAGATCAAATATGCAAATACGTGAATAATCATCTCTCGTGTGTTCAGACCATATCCCTGTTCTAGAGGATAGTGTTTAACATTATTATCCCAAGAGCAATGGTCAGCGATAACATATGTACCATGTGTACTATATTATCTCCCAAGATGTGACCCCACGAAACATGTTGGTAGTAACAAACCTGCGGACAAGGTCTATGAAGCTAGACTTGAGAATTATATGCGCCCCGAGATCTCCAGGGCAGCATCGTTACGGTAACGTAACTAATGCAGTGTCTATTAAGGTACTGCCATAGGATTTACGCTGGCGGTAACATCGCTACCATCAGAGTCTCACAAGATTTGACAACGAAAATTAATTCTGACATTACTGTCATAGGGGTTTCACAAGGTTTGACCTCCAAGAGTCACACTTACATTACTACCATCGTGGTCTCCGATGGTACTGCCATAGAAGCTACGCTGACGTTAACACCCCTACCATCGTAGTCTCAGACGGTTTGACCTCAAAGTTATGACAGGCTTCCAGTCCCATAAGCGAAAGTGTACACCTATTGGTCTAGGCAGAGTTGTCTGCCGGGATCTTTGTGTATGACACAAACAAGAATAACACCACTGCCCCACACAGAGGATGTCGTAAGAGGCGACTAACTGTGTGACATGGCATAACACCGATCATGATCTGGTGGTTTGTTAAGAGCAGCATAGATGGCGTTTAACAGGCTGTGAGTCTACTTTGCTTTAGTGTTTGAGTCTATTAAGAGGAACTCGCACATTGGTTAACCACCCTCCGTAATCGAGTGTCTCAATGCAACTGCTCGAGCATAGTCCGCTAAGCTGCAAACCTTTCTTCCGGCCCAATCCAGCTCATACCAGAGGTGGGACGTGCACAGGAGCATCTGCTCCTATAGAAGTACAGGTCGACTACGAATTAAGGCTGGCGTTAGGGCTGGCTCTTGTAACTTGTTTGCTTCATATACTGTACAGGTGGACATTACAGGAAGTCTATATCCGAGCCCTTATTAACGATCTTGTGCAACGGAGTCCTTCGAATTTCCTTGCACTTGATGATATTGTTGCTATGGAAACAAACGGGCTTGTTGCTACAACGATAGCACATATATGTATTTGTACCCTCGGTGTACATGTTCACCAGAAACGAAAGGAAAGCATTAGACGTGTGGGATTCAAACCACGGACATCCATATGAGGTAGTATAGAGTAGTGTTCATTTCACCGAGTGCTTCTCTTGTGTCTCTTTTGACATAGCGCCTTCTACATCTGAAGTTCGGTGTTTGAAACCGCGCTGCTTCACTTTATTTTCCATTGTTCGGTATAGACGTTTTCTGTGCGATTTTAACAGATACCCTTGTTGTTCAAAGTTTACAAGCTAGAAGTTTACCCTGAGTGTTGTCGCTACAAAGATTGTCCGTTAACAGTTTACTAGTTCAACGTATTATTTGAACATCAATTACTATCCCATCTGTGTTTACTAGAGTGTTACCGGGACTCAAAAGGAAGCAAAGAATAGTAGCACTGCAAACTGTCAGACATGTCGTTGGAATTAACCATGAGGGTTGTGAATGTAGCTGGCTACTATATTATGTAGAAACTTTAGACCGTTAAAATGGTCCTCAGATGTAGGCAGACCAACATTTGATGACTTGGGCTTGGCCTGTATATGTTGTAGGTCTATACTCCAGAGTGAACTGGAAATTGATTGATTTATAAATTGATTGATTTATAAATTGATTGATTGATTGATGCCCATTGATGTGATCTATTGGATAATAAATATGGTTGATAAATAAAGGCCCGTGCAGTGGCTGCAAACTATGAATTCCAGGTTTTCATTTGACACTGATAGAACAATAGTCCTGGTCGAGTGGTTTCGGTGCCGGACATAATCAAGAAGATATGCGTTCAAATTCTTTGAACAAAAAACTAAGTGTCGATGTGAAAATGGGGGGAGGCGGAGGGGGGCTGGGCAACTCAGAGCCGCCCTTTCCTCGGGCCTAATGAACTGCAGGAAGGTAATCACCTGCAAACTTACCAATGATAGCCAAGTGAACGTCCAGAAAACGAACAAGGGATGGAACAGGACATGACTTTCTAATGACTGATCAACAACAACAACAAAAAATAGCTTTTGGCTAACGGACATTAGTCACTGATCAGCCTGATCTATTGTTATCCTTTCAGTGTTCAATTGTTCCTATACTGGACCGAGGAATTGAAAACATGACATTACTGCTCCTTTGTACAACCCTCTTAAGCGTACCGTACAAAATCCTTTTAACCCAGTAGTTGTTCTACTCTTTCTTAACGTGTTATTACTTGAATGGGATGTTTGCTTCTTAACACCGGGAAATATTCAAACTAAACACTTTACCTGAACCTGTAACACCTGTCCCACCATTGACGTGAAGAAATTGGACAAGCCGAAGCATAAAGCGAAGGCATACAGATTGGCAAACCGTGCCCCAAAGAGGTTGATCCTCGATCGCCATGTTCTATGAGGAATATCAGGCTGCGAGTCAACGTCTTTTCCATCTGTGAAACCGTTGTCGCCGTTCCGGTTTTCAATTACCTGGGAATATGAACAATCTTATAGCATAATGCAAAATTTGTATGAACAATCTCATAGCATAATGCATAATTTATATGAATAATCTCATAGCATAATGCATAATTTATATGAACAATCTCATAGTATAATGCATAATTTATATGAACAATCTTATAGCATAATGCATAATTTATGTGAAAAATCTCATAGCATAATGCATACGTTGTACAAATATTGTCTCAGAATACATCAGAATACCTCTAGCACGGTTCTCAGTTGTCTCGACGTAAAGTGTCTGCCTCGGGTGCCGGAGGTCGCGTGTTCTAATCGCGGTGGATACCAGGATTTTTGTCACGGGGATCTTCTGGTAAAAATTCTCATGATCTCAGAGTAGTGAGATCGGATCCCTGATCTCTGGGTAGTATGATCGGACCTCTGATCTCTGGGTAGTGAGATAGGATCCCTGATCTCTGGGTAGTGAGATCGGACTCCCGTGTTCAGTGACGAATGCTTTATACACAGTTACTAGCTATAAGTAACTGCACGTTAACAATTCCTTAACATTTGGAAATCGAAAGGAAATTGGCTTAACGCCGCTGCCCGGACACAATTCAAATTCACAATCTACCCAAGTTACTTGTACCTTTCCCCAGGTGATTTGTTAAGAGCTGACTCCTAACTGGCTGTGGGTCTACTTTACTCTAGGTTTTCAGTCTATTAAAAATAGACTTGCACGTCGGTAAAAATCACTCTCCAAGAAACTGGTTGTATACAGACTCTGCTAAACAAGTATAAAGACGTTAAGTTAAGTTTAAGTTAAGTTAAATTAAGTACCGTGCTTCTGTACGGTTCGTGGGTGCTGGAGTGTAATACAACACCAAATGTGCTAATTGACACTTTTCCACACATGATGTCTAAGGAAGATCGACAGAATGTTCTGGCTGAACATCACGACCAACTGAAAACTGCTTGTCTAGAGCAGTTAAGAAGACATAGACACAATCGGTAGACTAAAATTCGGCTAAAATTGGCTCGTCAATGTCCAAAGATGAGAGATTCACAGCATCATCTTAACCAATATTTTGTGAACTTTAGAGGGAAGTCAAACGACAGGCCAACCTAAGGGAACCTGACTAAGAACTGTAGAAACCGAAATGAAAATCAGGAATCAGAGTTCTGACACTTTACGGAAAATGGCTACAGAATAGAGAAAATTATGAAAGATTGCTGCTGTCCTTACATAAGTCAACAGGCATGACGATCATTGATTGGTTCCTCGATCATCAACCAAAGATCTAAGTAGTGGAGTGAATTTGATGCGGTCCTTATAGATGACAACAGGCATGACGATCATTGATTGGTTCCTCAATCATCGACTAACGATCTAAGGAGTGGAGGTAGTTTGTTGGTACCCTTAAAGATACTACCAGGTGAGATGGTCATTATACGCTCGCTATATGTGTCATCAACCAACGATCTAAGAAGAAACGGTCGATGGTTACAGTCACCTGTCAGGTGTTATACTACTGTTGTTCTAAAGGCTACTTGTATGGACTTCTTCGATTTTAACTAATTTTCGGTTGTCGCTGTTCATCTTACATCCCGGATGTGCTGACAAAAAAGGGACCCAGAGTCCTCCTCGCTGTAGCGCAATGCATGACTTGACATTAGATTCGTCCCAATGGAGATCACCGCCCTCCCCCCCCCCCCCCCTCAGATGTCCAGGTTGTTCAAACACAGTCCTAGTCCAGGTGAATACTTGGATTTGTAGACCGGGTCATGGTCCTGATGTTGCTCCTAACACTGCCTCCAGCCTAAGTACGCAAGTGTTTGATCTCTTCAATGTTTGTCAACTGTCCGCGAACGAACTCACTTCAATGTTTGTCAACTGTCCGCGAACGAACTCACTTCAATGTTTGTCAACTGTCCGCGAACGAACTCACTTCAATGTTTGTCAACTGTCCGCGAACGAGCTCACTTCAATGTTTGTCAACTGTCCGCGAACGAGCTCACTTCAATGTTTGTCAACTGTCCGCGAACGAACTCACTTCAATGTTTGTCAACTGTCCGCGAACGAACTCACTTCAATGTTTGTCAACTGTCCGCGAACGAACTAACTTCAATGTTTGTCAACTGTCCGCGAACGAACTAAAACATCGTTTACAAACAATGCGTTACCTGTGTGTCACTTTCTTGGGAAACATGTACAAATTCAAAGTCATCATTACTTCCGTTAATACTGTTGCAGATTTCATTTTCAGCAGATAATTGTTCATTAGAATTCAATCGTTGACCAGACGTCTTATTTAAGTCAGTATTCATTTGCGTGTTAACAGTCTCACTGGAAGACGATCTTTGCTTGTCATCTGTTTCTGCATATTCTATGTCCTTTTTATGGACATTTGTCTCGCTTTCAAGTTCATTGATATACGACCTTGACTTGTATCTAGATGAGCTTCTGGCTATTTCACTGTTACCTATGGAAAACGTTACATTGTTCTGTGGGTTGCTTATCTTGTCTTGCGTAGTATGGGGGGATAATTCCTCCATTTTATTGTCAACAATGTATTACCTTCCTAATCTGCTTTCTTTATTTGCTACGTTTATCTTTTTTGAAAGATTGGCAAATGTGTGGGTTTTTTTTTCAATCACATAGTTTTTTGTATCAGATCAAAGCGGGTGAGCCGTGAAGACAATTGACATCCGAGCCTAACCGCGTGGGCATCGAAGAAAAGAACTTCGTCGTGAAAAGGGATCCATTCTGAATCAAATCACTGCGCTGTTGCGAACAGGCAGGTATGAGTCTGGCCTTCATGTTCTAACACAGTTCAACCTTGTTCTGATAACGCAGTGTAGCGGCTGTAAGCCGGTGTTATTATAGAATTTCTGTTAAATCAACAGTCCATTAGTCTATTGGTCTACCTCGTACTTTCAAACTAGTTATATTATTGCTATACGCTTATTTGGGTAGTTGCATAGTCTTCTCCTGTGCCAAGTACTTCTGTGTTGACTGGTATGAGTACACGGACAGCTGAAGTGGAAAATTGTTGGAAACTAAAGTTTATTTTCGTGTTTCTAATCTTGGTGGTTGAAAGGTTTTTTAGGAGCTCGCTTCCTCTCTTGGACAAAGTATGTTCTAATGGATGTTGTAAGCCCGTAAGAAACTAAAGTTTCCTCTCTTGGACCATGTATGTTCTAATGAATGTTTTAAGCCCGTAAGAAACTAAAGTTTCCTCTCTTGGACCATGTATGTTCTAATGAATGTTGTAAGCCCGTAATAAAATAAAGTTTCTTTTCTTAGACCAAGTATGCTATTGTAGGCCCCTACAGAACTAAGTTGTTTCTATTTGACCAAGCACTATGTGCCGGCTGTTGAAAGCTGCTGGGAAACTGACGTTTCTCTTTTGAAATAAGAGATGTGCATTGGCTGTAGCAAGCCGTTCGGGAACTGACGTGTCTCTCTTGGTTGCTCTTAGCCCGGGGGAAACTAAGGTTTTCCAGATTCAGAAAAATCTGTTAAGCTGGCGTGTGATATGTCCGTGTAATGGAACGATATCTGTTATATCAACGATCTGCCTTCCTCATATTCAGACAGCAACAAAGAATCCCCAATTAACACCTGTGTCCCTCAATTGTTGGCCACATTTATTTTTCAGTGACAGAATTGTTTTCCTTTCTGCACAGTAGTCCTATAACTCTTCAATTAGTCAAAATACTGTCATAGCCGGGAGTGGCATCAATCATTAATTGTGACTAACTGTTCCAAGTGTATATGGCTCACATTTTTCCCGACAACAAAAGCCAAACTAATGGCCACCTGGCGACTGAATTGCTTCTGCTAATAGGAGTAGGAAGCAGGTTCGAGTCTATGACCTCTTTCAACCAGAATTCTCTAACAGAATGAAGTTCATAAGTCACATATAGTAATTCATGTAGAAGAGGACATCTAAAATTTGAAACCACGTTCCACCTTGCGGGTAATCAGGTGACAGAAAATATTATCCTTAGTAAAACAAACACTTGTCAGAAACGGATGCGCCCGCCTCAACGATGCAAATACCGCAAATCGAAATGTAAAATGTAGCACAATCCGTTTTACGCAAAAAATTACGAAAAAGCGAAGAAGTAGCAATTCCTCAGAGAATGTTCAACTTTCCTTCACATCCCAAAAAAGATGAACAGAAGTTTTGATAAATAGACCAGGTGTGTAGATCTTCTCTGGTGATTGGTCACACCTCTTGCGTCACTGTTCTAATGTACACTGCTGTCATGGTTAATGTAGTGATGACAATGTGTATACTTATCAATGTGAAGAGGTTATTCCACTTGTCTCTGGCAGTAAATAGACCAGGTTCGTGCGCAGTTTGCTAAACGCTTATCTTAAGGCTGTTCTATTCCGTTGTTTTCTGGGCTTAAGAATCGACTTCACTGCACACCAGGTATACCCATAGGTACTTAGTTTATTTCTGCAAAAGACATTACCTGAGGATATTGATGGTTCCTTTAGCTCGTTGGCTATACACATTTCTGTTCCGTCCCCCATATGTGTTTCACTTCAGTTGAATCTCGTTTGTTTTCAATGCTTTAGTCTGTGAATTGTTGATTCATCTATTGCGGTTAGTCGTTCAACAGGCGGTCTTTGATAGATTTCAAAATGACACTCCTATCCATATCTACTGTTTCTAAATGGATGCTTGTTAAGCCAGGATGGCATCGCTCTCCCTAGCATGATACCCGGATGGGTCCAAATACGAGTTTTGTGATTCATGCAGCGAAAACCGTCCAAACGATGAAGCGGAGGCCGGGGTGATAAAAACAACAGCTGAGATGTTGCACCAACAGTGTCTTCTTCATCTTCTTCATCTTCTTCATCGTACGCAGTCAGACATCAACCATTATTTTTTCGAAAAAAGCAGCGGTCATCCTGAGGCTGTCGACACTGCCATAGAGCTTGTCTAGTGTTGCCACTGGTGATGGCCACATCTGCTTTCTCTGATCCTCGTATGTCGGGCAGTTTTGCAGCAAATGTTCAGCGGTCATTTTCCCGGTACCACACGGGCATTCGTCAGTGCCACCTATCTTCAATTTGTTGAATAGGTGGTACCTCAGTCTATTGTGGCCAGTGCAAAGTCTGAAGACCACGACCTGCTCTCTTCTGTTCAACTGGTAATGGACATCGTTTTTGGTGTAACTAGTATGTTCGGTTTCCCATTTGGTCATGTATCTGGCTCTAACACCAACAGTTTGACTCGGGCGAATTGTTGCCGTTGGATTTGGTAATTTTTAGTGACTCCAAGTTGGTTCTGGAGGCGCTAAAGAACACCCCAAACAAAGAAAAGGAGATATTCTTGGTGGGAAGGGCGATCAACAACATCATCACTGCTTACGGGATAAATGTCACCTTGCAATGGATCCCTGGACATAGTGGGCTACTAGGAAGCGAGATGGCCGACAGATTTGCAAAAACAGGAGCCTCGAAACAACAATTGGATAGACCCTGCTTACAACAAAATGAGGATTGGGACAGATGACGGGTGCCCATGTGGGGAGCATATCATGACGTGGGACAGATGACAGGTGCCCATGTGGGGAGCATATCATGACCGTGGAACACATCATACAAAGCTGCATGCTTACGCAGTATAGAGAAAATAATGCTGGCCTCGTGAGACAGATATGAGACCGAAGCTGTATGGAGATGAAACAGCCTTACAAACAACGGTGTCCTATGTAAGAGAAACCGAAACCTTGATCTGAGGATGAACGAAGAAGAAGATAAAGAAGTAACTCAGTTGAAAAAGACATGTACATATATATAAATATTAGAATGGCATTGGGCTGCCAAGAACAAGCTTGCTCAGCTGCTATAGGATAATAACAACAACTCCCCAGCATGATCTTCTTCTTCTTCTTCTTTGCGTTCGGTTTCGTATGCTCGTTTTATGCCACTAGATGGGCTGCCTCCATGAAGTGACACGTCAGTCGCAGGTCCTCAATGGTTCCCCACAGTTTGTCTTGTATGTTTCTCTCCTCGGGCCAGGTCTTCTCACTGGAGTCTTGGTGCAGTGGACATGTTTGCAGGATGTGTTCTGGAGTCTGGGGTCCTCTCTGACATGTACACTGTGCAGTCTGTGCTGCTTTCATTATATGTATGTGTGCATTTAGTCTGCAATGACCTGTTCTGAGGCGAAAAATTGTGGTATACTGTTTCCTATTCAGTATATTGATTGGGTCATGTGTGTATTTACTGTTTGTTCTCTCTATCCACTGTTGTTTATATTTTTTTTTTTAATGTTTTCCTTGACTTCTGGCAGTGACACTGGGTGGGTGAATTGTTCTCTTTGTCTTCCCTCCCTGGCTAGCCTGTCCACCCATTCATTCCCAGGTATGCCGCAGTGAGCTGGAATCCACTGGAGGATGATTTTATTGTGGTCTGAAAGTTTGTTTAGCTGGCATATCAGTTTTCTTTCCATACTATTTCGTGTTTCTCTTTGTGTGGCCAGCAAAATTTCCATGCAGTCGTACAAAAAACAAAAACACTATTTTGTTATCCTTTAACCCTTTTAATCCAATAGTTTGACTGCTTCGATTATTTCCTGTTGCTCTGTTCTTAGATTTATCGAGGGCTCCCCGGCAGCACTTGCTTTTTCTATAACGGTTCCATCCTGTAGAAATATGACGAGTCCCGCCCCTCCTTTCCTCAATGCTTCCTCTGATGGTCCATCTGTGTAGACGTGCGTCCACATGGGTTGAGGATAGGCGTCTCCAATATGCTTTAGGGTTTTTTCTCTCAATGCATGGTCTGATTCTTCCACCTTTCTATCGATACCTGGTATTTTCGCTTCCACCGTGAAGTTGGGCTGTTGGTCTGTATTTTCACATACTTGTATCATTTCCCATTTCGTTGGACATTTTGATATGATGTCACTGTTCCTGGCTGTAAGGGCTTTTGATAGATGATTGAAGCTTGTTCGTTTTATGCGGTTTTTTGTTGTTAATTCATTTGATGTTTATTCATACGCTTGTATTTTTCTGTCAGGTTTAGTATTTTTCCTTCTCTGCGCTCACCGAGGGTCTGGAGGCCTGCTACCGCTTCGAGTTCTCTGATTGGGCTTCGCAGACCTCTGGTAATAATTCTGAGTCCGGTATTCTGTGCCTTGTCTAGTTTCTGTAGGTTGGTCTTTGCCGCTGTTGCATAGGCACCCATGCCATATTCCAGTGTTGGTCGTACGTATCCAGTGTAGACCTGTCTGACTGTGTTTGCATCTGCGCCCGTTTGTCCCTGTCAGTTTTTTCATCAGCCTTAGTCTGAGCGTGGCCTTCTTTTGAGTATCCTCTATGTTTGGGCCCCATGTTAATCTTTTGTCACATCTCATTCCTAGGTATGTAGGATTGTTTTCTCCAGGAAGTAGGCTAATTTCTAAATATAGGTCGACCTGCTTTGGCGTTGTAGAGAGCGAGAAGAGTGTTAAGAGGGTCTTGCTTTTGTTTATTGTGACACCCCATGAGTCTGCCCATTTCTTTACTGCATTAAATGCTTCCTGCATTCTTGCTTTTGCGGTTCCACTGTTTTCTGCCTGGGTCCATATGGCCAGGTCATCCGCATGGAGTGCCTTGTGGATGTGTGGTCTGAACTGTTTTGGCAGATCATTAATGAAGAGGATAAACAAGGTAGGGGATAGTGATCCTCCCTGGGGAACCCCCTCATGCAGTTTGACCATTTTGCTCCTGTGTTCTTCCAGCCTGACTCTCGCACATCGTGAGTGGAGGTAGTCTTTGATCCAGTCAAGCATTTTCCCCCTTATTCCGCAGCCCGCTAATTTTAGCATTAGTCCTTTCTTCCAGATTTTGTCAAAAGCTTTAGTCAGGTCAAAGAAGGTGGCCAATAGTTTGCATTTCCTCTGAAAGGCATCTTCGATTTCCTGGGTCAGATAAGCGGTCTGGTCGTCGGTACTCCTGTATTTTCTATAGCCAGACTGGCACTCGCCCAGGATTTTGTTTTTCTCAAGGAAAGTTAGCATCCTATTGTTCACTAGCCTGTCCATTGTTTTTCTCAAGGAAAGTTAGCATCCTATTGTTCACTAGCCTTTCCATTGTTTTTCTCAAGGAAAGTTAGCATCATATTGTTCACTAGCCTTTCCATTGTCTTTCCCAGACAGCTAAGGAGGCTGATTGGACGGTAGCTTGTTTTGTTTTCTTTTGGTTTTCCCTTCTTGAGGATTGGGATTATTTCTGCCTCCTTCCATTCTTTTGGGAACAATCCTTGAGTCCACGATTGGTTTATCATGTCCAGGAATCGCTGTCTGCCTATTGGTCCCAAGTGTGAAATCATTGAATTTGTTATTGCGTCGGGCCCAGGTGCCTTTTTCATCTTAAGTTTTCCTATTGCCCAATTCAATTCTTGGATGCTGAAAAGCTTGTTTATTTCATCCTCATTGTTTTCTTTCCTTTTCCTTCTCTTTTTTAGTTCATTCTCCACCTCTCTAACTCTTTCTTTGGGCATGTTTATTTTGGTGTCTTCTGCAAAACCCGCGGCAAGGAGATTGGCTGCTTGTTTTCCTATATATGTCTCGTCACTCTCTTCAAGTTTTCCTGTATATGTCTCGCCACTCTCTTCAAGTACCGTTTTTGCATGGCTGATGGTGTTCTCCTCATTTAGGCTCCTCACCAGACTCCAAAGTTTTGTGGTGTCTTTCTCCATGTTGAGGGATGCGGTGTCTTTCTCCATATTGAGGGATGCGGTTTTGTCCTGCCAACCTTTTTTGACACACACGAGTTTTTCCTTCTTGTATATAGCTTGCTGTTTGTTGTGTTCTGTGATGTTAAAGTCTGAAGGATCTTGCTCCATAGTGGTTCTTGCTTTGGTAGCCCTGTCATGTAGTTCTTGTAGCTCCGTGGTCCAGAAAGGTTTAAAATTATGTCTACTGCCTCGTGGTATTGATTTTTCCGCTGCCTCTGTGATGATGTTTGTAAGTGTTGCAGCGTTTCGTCTTACATTGATTTATGTAAAGGGTGTTTTTAATTTGTCTTTAGTTAAGTGCTTGTAGAGGTTCCAGTCTGCCCCAGCATGATCAAAACAGTAGATCGTAAGACGAAGATGAAGACTTGCCGGAAAGAAGTCCTCATCACATCATTCACTACTACATCAATGTTTTAAAAAACACTCAGAAATACTGAATACAGTGAAGTACACCATCCCCTACGACAGAATCTGTCATTTGACTCTACTTGCTTTGGTCGCTTCGCTTCGTAAACGAGTGTAGAGTATTATACTATATAGTGTATGTGCTCTCTTTTCTTTCTTTTGTTACTAATACTTTTTTTTTAAAGTGGATATAGCATGACTAAGTTGAAGGTCACTGTGCCGCCACTCTCCCAACCTTGCTCTATGTGTATGGGGTCGGCAGTCTACGCTGGAGAGACCATGAGCTTCAATCACTTCCACATGACTTGGGTGAAAAACATACTGTTCGCCGGCAGGACCATATCACAAATAATGAAGTAGTATCAGAGCCAGAATACATGGCATTAACACACTTTCGTGGAAAGTCCTGCTCAGATGGGTTAGTCCCCTTGATTGAATGTCAACAGAACGGCTCCAAAAACAGGTTTAGCTGTAGCGAGCTGGGCAAAGATAGACGATCACAGGAACGTCCACGAGTAATATTCCAGGACAGTCTGGAGGATTCTCTTCAGTTTTGTCACAAACTGGAATAACGTGACTTGTTGCTGTTGTTGTTGAATGTCCACAATGAGTAGGATTACTCTTTTGTGCGCCTTGAAAAGGAAGTTAAGTGGCGGGTTGTCGTAGCTTTCCTCACATACCGAGCGTGCTGATGAAGGTGAACTGTGGTCCGCCAGTCGGTTGTGTTGTGCTCGGCCTCATCGGTGTGTCGCTCACTACTATGGGAAGCACGTCGATCCCTCACCCCGTTAGCCAGACTGCATTGAAAACAGTCCGTTTCCAGGGAGGACTGCGGGGAAGTCATGGTGAGAGTTGGTCATTATATTTTGCCTGAACCTGACTAACATGTCTGATCAGTATATTTTGCCTGACCCTGACTAACATGTCCGATCAGTATATTTTGCCTGACCCTGACTAACATGTCCGATCAGTATATTTTGCCTGACCAGACATTAGTCTTCCTACCCAATAACCTGCATTAAAATCGCCCATGATAGACCCGCAATAAGACAGTCTAGAGCAGAGAGAATGCTAGTATTAGTTGAAGATTGATTATATTTGGCAGTCATCCCATAGAACATTCCAGGCTATCATTGACTTGATCAGTCATAAGCGCACACACATACTCAAGGATGTAGCGTGACATGGAATCACGTTGGTGGTCCTCATCGATGACTTTGGACAAATTATTATTATTATAAAAGATTGGTTGACGGCCCTGTGCCAATCACTTCTCAATTGCTTCTTAACTCATGCCAAGCAGGTTGCAGTGTTACTAATCTTTGCTCCCCTTTAGGGCACCGGCAACACACTAGCGTGTCAGTCATTTTGACTGGCAACTAATCTTAATAGCAGCCATCACAATAAACCATTCAACTCAGTCATAGCCGCTCGACTCAATAGCACTAGTTCGTCCATTGATCTGTCAGACGGATCGTGATGTCATGCAATGGTATTACACGTCATCGTTTAGTCAGGGCCAGGTAGTCATCATCTAGTTAGGAATAAATGTCTTTCAATAGGTAAACTATAACTCATCTATTGCAGAATACTCAACAACTCTTGGGTTTGCATACAAAGACATTCAAACAAAAACCATTAATGGTATTCATCATGGATCAAACACAAATAAAACAGCAAGTGCAAAACTAGATATCAGCCTAAAGATTATAAAATTTGGTTTTCTTTTGATGACGCTCACCAGAGAAATGTATCAGTATAAATAAAAAATGCGAATGTTTTAAATCCAGCAGAGCGGTGTGATGGTTAGAGATTTATTTTATCCCGTTGAGTCCTTACCGGGCCCGAACCCATATCCTCCAGCTAGTTATACAAGTATCCTAATAATCTGCTTCTCTAAATTTACTAAATTTGCGTCCTCTTCGACATTTATGAGTCTAATGGAAATGGCTTGATGTGCAGGATATCTCCTTGAAGTTTCTCATGGCAGAAAGCAGAAGCCAACCTCGAAGTGTCACTCCTTTCAGCAACGTATGAAAGGCAGGTCTGTAACAAGATGTCACAGGTACAAAGATCCAAAGAGCCAATCTTGAATTAATGATCAAGATGTACCCAACTGGGTAGACTTGAGGCTGCTGATAATAGGAGTTGAACCCAAACCCGGGATCAAGATGCTGAGCAGCGCATGAGCTGCAGTGGTCAGCGACCCATAGCTGACTGCTAGCGTCAGGGCCAGCGAACCATAGCTGCCAAGACCCTTCTACACCTCCACGCGGTGATCCTGGATAACAGGCTGCAGCAGGGCAGACTGGCTAAGGAGAAGGGATCGAAGAGGGAATGCTAACCCGGTACTCACAAAATTCTTGCTGAAGTCGGATGTGTTGGACCGAAAGGTGCAAATATCGCAGCCAAGCTGTAAACTACAACACAGCGCATTCCGTTCTCTGGACTAAATTCGGCTACTTGCCTTTTCAGGGTTTGGTAGTGGGAGATTGAGAACGAACGAAGAAGAAGAAGAAGAACCCAAACCCACTGGCACGATAAGCGAGCGACCTATCAATACGATTCTCAGTTCCTCTACAGAAATCCTATTCGTTGCGCCAAAATCAGGGGCACTATTAACATTAAGCCCAATTTTGTTCTTCTAAATTTAAGACTGACGTAAGCCATCAGTGACCACCTTGTAACAGCAGGCTGTATCAGAAATCTCTGGTATTGCTATGGCATATCTTCAGCATCTCAACAGTCTTGGGCGTACTTGAAAATCTGAAGTGGACACGACGCTCTTCAGAAGATACAGGATTGTACGTTGTGTCATTACGAGACCGGTTGTCTCATCTGGGTCAGGTCATGAATACGCTCATCAATATGTGTGAGTGTGTATGTGTGAGTGTGTATGTGTGAGTGTGTATGTGTGAGTGTGTATTTGTGAAGTCGCTTGAGTTTCCTGAGTCAATACAATGGCCCTTAAAATTAAAGGTAAGAAAGGGTCAAATTCACCTCCGTTACGACCACAGAGAGTTGTGAATGGATGGGGCAAGCAATTTCATCATGTAAAACAGATACCCCCAGAAACCACCAATGCAAGAGCACACACCGTGTTTTTGTTCAGGTTTCCTAAAGGTGGTATTTCTAGTAGATGCCTTATGGGCATGGCAGAGTGATACAAGGACATAACGTAGAAGAAGTAGTCGCTCGTGTAAGTGTTTCATTGTTATTTGCTTGCATAACCTTAGGGTGCCTAAGTCATCAACCAGCCGTCTCCAAGAAGACCTGTCCTTTGTTATTTTTTCCAGATCTTTCCAGCTTCTCCCCTTTCCTCCGTGCATCGGCCTCTATGTCTCTTCTCCGTGTGGGCCTTGTCCTTCCATTGCAATTATTTCTCCGGGAGTTTCACAGAAACAACAACAACAACATGAACAACAACAACAAAAACAACATGAACAATAAGGACAACCGGAACAACATCAAGAACAAAACAAGTGCAACAACATGAACAACCCCACCAACATGAACAACTCCACCAACATGAACAACCACACCAACATAAACAACCACACCAACATGAACAACTCCACCAACATGAACAACCCCACCAACATGAACAACTACACCAACATGAACAACCACACCAACATGAACAACTCCACCAACATGAACAACCCCACCAACATGAACAACTACACCAACATGAACAACTACACCAACATGAACAACCACAACAACATGAACAACCCCACCAACATGAACAACCCCACCAACATGAACAACCACACCAACATAAACAACCACACCAACATGAACAACCCCCCAACATGAACAACCCCACCAACATGAACAACCCCACCAACATGAACAACCACAACAACATGAACATCCCCACCAACATGAACAACCCCCCCCAACATGAACAACCCCACCAACATGAACAACCCCACCAACATGAACAACCACACCAACATGAACAACCCCACCAACATCAACAACCCCACCAACATGAACAACCCCACCAACATGAACAACCACACCAACATGAACAACCACACCAACATAAACAACTACACCAACATGAACAACCACACCAACATAAACAACTACACCAACATGAACAACCACACGAACATAAACAACTACACCAACATAAACAACTACACCAACATGAACAACCCCACCAACATGAACAACCACACCAACATAAACAACTACACCAACATGAACAACCCCACCAACATGAACAACCCCACCAACATGAACAACCACACCAACATGAACAACCACACCAACATGAACAACCACACCACCATAAACAACTACACCAACATGAACAACCCCACCAACATAAACAACTACACCAACATGAACAACCACACCAACATAAACAACTACACCAACATAAACAACTACACCAACATGAACAACCCCACCAACATAAACAACCACACCAACATAAACAACTACACCAACATGAACAACCCCACCAACATGAACAACCACACCAACATAAACAACCACACCAACATGAACAACCACACCAACATAAACAACTACACCAACATAAACAACTACACCAACATGAACAACCACACCAACATAAACAACCACACCAACATGAACAACCACACCAACATGAACAACCACACCAACATAAACAACTACACCAACATAAACAACTACACCAACATGAACAACCCCACCAACATGAACAACCACACCAACATGAACAACCACACCAACATGAACAACCACACCAACATGAACAACCACACCAACATAAACAACTACACCAACATAAACAACTACACCAACATGAACAACCCCACCAACATGAACAACCCCACCAACATGAACAACCACACCAACATGAACAACCACACCAACAGCAACAACCACACCAACATGAACAACCCCACCAACATGAACAACCCCACCAACATGAACAACTACACCAACATGAACAACCACACCAACATGAACAACCACACCAACATGAACAGCCACACCAACATGAACAACCACACCAACATAAACAACTACACCAACATGAACAACCACACAAACATGAACAACCACACCAACATGAACAACCACACCAACATGAACAACCACACCAACATGAACAACCACACCAACATGAACAACCACACCAACATAAACAACCACACCAACATAAAAAACCACACCAACATGAACAACCACACCAACATAAACAACCACATCAACATAAACAACCACACCAACATAAACAACCACACCAACATGAACAACCACACCAACATAAACAACCACACCAACATGAACAACCACACCAACATAAACAACCACACCAACATAAACAACCACACCAACATAAACAACCACACCAACATAAACAACCACACCAACATGAACAACCACACCAACATAAACAACCATACCAACATAAACAACCACAACAACATAAACAACCACACCAACATAAACAACCACACCAACATAAACAACCACACCAACATAAACAACCACACCAACATAAACAACCCCAACAACATAAACAACCACACCAACATAAACAACCCCAACAACGTAAACAACCACACCAACATAAACAACCACACCCACATAAACAACCACACCAACATAAACAACCCCAACAACATAAACAACCACACCAACATAAACAACCACACCAACATAAACAACCACACCAACATAAACAACCCCAACAACATAAACAACCACACCAACATAAACAACCACACCAACATTAACAACCACACCAACATAAACAACCACACCAACATAAACAACCACACCAACATAAACAACCCCAACAACATAAACAACCACACCAACATAAACAACCACACAAACATAAACAACCACACCAACATAAACAACCACACCAACATAAACAACCACACCAACATGAACAACCACACCAACATAAACAACCACACCAACATAAACAACCACACCAACATGAACAACCACACCAACATAAACAACCACACCAACATGAACAACCACACCAACATAAACAACCACACCAACATGAACAACCACACCAACATAAACAACCACACCAACATGAACAACCACACCAACTTAAACAACCACACCAACATGAACAACCACACCAACATAAACAACCACACCAACATGAACAACCACTCCAACATGAACAACCCCACCAACATAAACAACCATACCAACATGAACAACCACACCAACATGAACAACCACACCAGCAAGAACAATATCAACAACAACAACAGCAACCCGGCACCTTCGGGTTCTGAAATGTGTCACTTAACCACTAGCCCACGCCACCAAATGAGAATATTGTTGGCGAGGGTTGTTTGTGTGTGACACCGTATAAAACTTAACGTCTCACCGAACCTCTTCTCTGCATGTTTGGAATCAGTCATTAGCCGATGAAACTGGGACACCTTTGGCATTCTTATTGGCGGCAGACGCCTCAATCACCTTTGATTTGCCGACGACATAGTGCTCATCACAGAGTCAGCAACAGAAACCAACCAAATGATGCAGATACTCAATGGAGAGGGCCAGAAGGCGGGACTGGAACAGCAAAAGCCAACCAAATGATGCAGATACTCGATGGAGAGGGCCAGAAGGCGGGACTGGAACAGCAAAAGCCAACCAAATGATGCAGATACTCGATGGAGAGGGCCAGAAGGCGGGACTGGAACAGCAAAAGCCAACCAAATGATGCAGATACTCGATGGAGAGGGCCAGAAGGCGGGACTGGAACAGCAAAAGCCAACCAAATGATGCAGATACTCGATGGAGAGGGCCAGAAGGCGGGACTGGAACAGCAAAAGCCAACCAAATGATGCAGATACTCGAGGGAGAGGGCCAGAAGGCGGGACTGGAACAGCAAAAGCCAACCAAATGATGCAGATACTCGATGGAGAGGGCCAGAAGGCGGGACTGGAACAGCAAAAGCCAACCAAATGATGCAGATACTCGATGGAGAGGGCCAGAAGGCGGGACTGGAACAGCAAAAGCCAACCAATTGATGCAGATACTCGATGGAGAGGGCAAGAAAGCGGGTCTGGAAATGAATGTCTCGAAGACCAAAGTGTTGTGATCCAGTCTTCCTTGGCGAGGTACGATTAGAGGATGTCAACGAGTACATTTATTTTGGAAGTCTTCTCAATATGGAGAATAACCTGGAACCTGAATTGACAAGACGTCGCCGCGCGAGTTGTGACGCCTTCTCTTTTATTAACACGGTCCTGGACGGTTGTTATGACCAAGACATACGAGCCTCCCTCTTCAATTCTACTGTACTCCCTGCGATGTGCTACTGTGCCGAGACGGGGACACTAACAAAATGACTAGAGGATAAATCGAAAGTGACCCAGGCCTCCCTCGAGAGACGCTTGGTCGGAATTGCTCTTCGGAACCAATGTATGCAAGGTCTCCACAATTCTGATATAAGACAATTGTCCCTGATGAAGGATGCGGTAATCCAAGCAGACAAGACAAAACATAGATGGGCAGGTCACATGTTGCGACGAAACGATGGTCGATGGATCACAGCGGCAGCAGTCTGGTTCGAACGAGCTAAGATGAGAATGCGGGGAAGACCTCCAATGCGTTTGTCAGACTCCCTTGCTGTACGCTGCAACATCCAGATGCCTCTAAATGAGCACTTACCACGCACTAGACTTCCGTAGCCAAAGACAGGGTACGCTGGAGACGAAGTTGGGACCTGCAGTTACGCTGAGGAACGGATCATCAAGATCAAGACAAAGAGTCTGCCAAGTCCCTCTAGGGTTGAATACTCTATGTGTATGACAGAGGTAATAATATGAGCACTGCCTTACTGGGAACTTGTCTTTCGAAACGATTCTTATAACTTCAATGGTACAAGACACCAGGTGTGACAGAGACAGGAATATACTCACTGCCACGCTAAGAAAATATCGTTACAAACGGCTAACAGCGATCTCAAACATTTCTAGGATTTACAATTCACTGAGAGCTGGGACAAAAGTAGAATATCAGAGAATTCTAAGTAATGAGAAAACTCAGCAGTCTTATTAGAATAAACATTGGTCGATAACAAGAAAATATCAGATCAGCATGGACAAGAATCAATGTTGTGATCTGTAAAGCCCTTTATCGAGAACAAGAATCGATGTTTTGATCTGTAAAGCCCTTTATCGAGAACAAGAATCGATGTTTTGATCTGTCAAGCCCTTTATCGAGAACAAGAATCGATGTTTTGATCTCCACAGCCCTTTATCGAGAACAAAAATCGATGTTTGGATCTCTACAGCCCTGTATAAAGGATGAGGAATTCAAAAGCGCCGTCAACGAAAATCAGTGGCATATGCTTCAAAATTCAGTAGAGTGACATGAATGAGAGAATGATTAAGAACAAAGTTCGTCTGTTATGTCAGCTGATGGGGTTAGACTACGTGTGTAAGTGCTATAGTCTGCACTGTGATACATGTGTGGCTCTTGTTATTTTCAACCAATGCTCCTGTAGTATTTTTAAACACCATAAATCCATATTCTGTCTCAGTCTGTGTCTTGCTGGGATGTCCTGATGTCTAACATGTCTGCTGCACGAGGCTGGAAGGTTTGGTTACATTCCTGTCACATTCAAATCTATGTCTGTCTTTATATATATTGCATGTCGCTGGCCCCGTATTCTTTTTGACTTTTTAATTTCTCACCCTGTCTCTTCTGCTCATAACTAAGACATTATCTACACATTACTAAGACATCCCTATTCATTACTAAGATATTCTCTACTCATTACTAAGACATCCTCTACTCATTACTAAGATATTCTCTACTCATTACTAAGACATCCTCTACTCATTATTAAGACATCCTCTACTCATTACTAAGACATCCCCTAATCATTACTAAGATATTATCTACTCATTACTAAGACATCCTTTACTCATAACTAAAACATCATCTACTCATTGCTAAGAAATTCTCAACTCATTACTAAGACATCCTCTACTCATTATTAAGACATCCTCTACTCATTATTAAGACATCCTCTACTCATTACTAAGACATCCCCTACTCATTACTAAGATATTATCTACTCATTACTAAGACATATTTTACTCATAACTAAAACATCATCTACTCATTGCTAAGAAATTCTCAACTCACTACTAAGATATCCAAATCCAAAATCAAATTTAAAATATTCCTTGAGGTTGCATCATTGTATATTTTCTCTTGATTTCTCTGTTTGTTACGCTTCTATGATTTCGGTGTTATGTCTACGTTTTTCCGTGTCTTTAATAAACGCTTACAAATTCTGATACGTCGATATAGATTATCTATGTTCCCTTTACACTATCGGCCTTTAACCTTGTTAGTTTTTCTGATTTTATTGATATTCAGAATCACTGAACATTGAACGTTGACAAAATAGCAATCTGTGGAATATAGGTGCACACATTAAAGGTACAATAAGAATCTAGAAATTAAGATTTAAAATATGGAGAACGAGAGAGAGAGAGAGAGAGAGAGAGAGAGAGCGCTAGAGAGAGATAGATAGAGATAGAGAGAGAGATTGAGAGATAGAGAGAGAGATTGAGAGATAGAGAGATTGAGAGATAGATAGAGAGAGAGAGAGAGATCTAGAGAGAGATAGAGAGAGATAGAGACAGATTGAGAGATAGAGAGAGATTGAGAGATAGAGAGATTGAGAGATAGATAGAGAGAGAGAGATAGAGAGAGAGATTGAGAGATAGAGAGAGATTGAGAGATAGAGATATTGAGAGATAGATAGAGAGAGAGAGATTGGGAGATAGAGAGAGAGATTGAGAGATAGAGAGATTGAGAGATAGATAGATAGAGAGAGAGAGATCTAGAGAGAGATAGAGAGAGATAGAGAGAGATTGAGAGATAGAGAGAGATTGAGAGATAGAGAGATTGAGAGATAGAGAGAGAGATTGAGAGATAGAGAGATTTTGAGATAGAGAGAGAGAGAGATAGAGAGAGAGATTGAGAGAGAGAGAGAGAGATTGAGAGA
This sequence comes from Ariolimax columbianus, assembly GCA_036924085.1. Classification (NCBI taxonomy): domain Eukaryota; kingdom Metazoa; phylum Mollusca; class Gastropoda; order Stylommatophora; family Arionidae; genus Ariolimax; species Ariolimax columbianus. The sequence goes on along the minus strand of JAVGWX010000010.1, from coordinate 21,537,220 downwards.
TAGAGAGATTGAGAGATAGATAGAGAGAGAGATCTAGAGAGAGATGGAGATAGATAGAGAGAGAGATTGAGAGATAGAGAGAGAGATTGAGAGAGAGATTGAGAGATAGATAGATAGAGAGAGAGAGATCTAGAGAGAGATAGAGATAGATAGAGAGAGAGATTGAGAGATAGAGAGAGAGATTGAGAGATAGAGAGATTGAGAGATAGATAGAGAGAGAGATAGAGAGAGAGAGAGAGAGAGAGAGAGAAATACAGTGAGAGCGAATGTAGGATAGCAAACATAAGATTAATTTTTAACTAATTGTAGTACCTGGCTTCGTTCGTTAAATGACGTTTTTTATTAATACACACAAATCGTTGTCTTTTAAGCGAACGAAAGAAGAACGAGAAAGGCTGCCTTGAGATGTGTTCTATAGTTGAGCTGTCTGCGAAAAATTTGATGGTAATCTCAAGATTTCAACAAATCTATCTGTTTTCTGTAAAGGGATTCACTTATTTCAATGAAAGTTGTGATTTCAGTGATGTCAATTTAGTTTAGTTTTTAGTTTTGTCAACTCAAGGTATCTTCATGGCGTTATGTGGAGTTGAGAGTTCTGTTCATGGGCGTCAATTGTGTTGTGTTATTTATGATTAAGTCAGTGGGGAGATGGTGTTCTCTCTCGTGGGCCAAGTGTGCTGTTGTGGTTGCTGTAAATCCACAGGGAGCTGATGTTCTCTCGTGGGCCAAGTGTGATGTTGTGGTTGATGTAAATCTGCGGGGAGCTGATGCTCTCTCGTGGGCCAAGTGTGATATTGTGGTTGCTGTAGATCCGCGGGGAGCTGATGTTCTATCTCGTGTCTAAGTACAATCATTTACGTTATGCGTATTGGAATAAGCACTGGCAGACTCCATCTTTGTCCAGATCTATTTTAAGCAGACATACAATAAACAAATTAATGATATGTAGACACAGCAAACAATTACATATTATGTCATTGTGTACGATGTACAAATAGCATTCGACTGATCTGCCCCAAACATGCGATAATCACCTTTAAAAGGAGCTGATTTTTTATTGAGGTCCTTACTGTTACAGATGTGGCTGAGTTGTAGTGGTAGTTGAAGCAGAAGTTGCTACACTTCCTTGACACTACCGCAAGTAAAGACGATTCAATTCGAGACTTGCTAAAAAAAACTCGCTTGTAACTCTTAGTTCTAGCTTAGTTCATTTGATATTTAAGTTGTTTCTGTGTTTCAGATACCATTCAATAAATCAAAATACATTTTTATTTAACTTTGCAATGGGTTTTTTTAAAAAGAAACTATATTTCAATGAATTAAATTAATTTTGTTTTAGAAATTATGTTGTTGGTTTAATGTTGTATCCGGGAGAATTCTATGTGTGACACAGATGAGGATAGTTCCACTGCCACACTGAGAACGAGGTAAGAGGCGATTAATATTACAGTATGGCCTCTTCAGGGCGGTTCATAGATACTGGGACAGGTCTACTGCCACGCGGAGAGAGTGTCGAAGTAGATGACTAATAGTGTGGTATAATCTCTAGGTGCTAGAAGACGCTCCAACTTATGAGTCAGTTAAAGTGGTTTCACTGAAGGCTTTGTGTGTGACAGAGACCAGAGAAGGACCACTGCCACACTGGAAACATGCCGCAAATATTAATTAATAACACAAATCTCTAGAAACAGTGCATCGTGTAGAATACAGTAATACAAGAATCAGCAGATCTCTAGAAACAGTGCATCGTGTAGAATACAGGAATACAAGAATCAGCAGATCTCTAGAAACAGTGCATCGTGTAGAATATAGGAATACAAAAATCAGCAGATCTCTAGAAACAATGCATCGTGTAGAATACAGGAATACAAAAATCAGCAGATCTCTAGAAACAGTGCATCGTGTAGAATACAGGAATACAAGAATCAGCAGATCTCTAGAAACAGTGCATCGTGTAGAACACAGGAATACAAGAATCAGCAGGAAATCGTCAACATTATCAGAAGTAGATCAATATGTTATTGTTCTTACTTTCCGTTTGTATAGTCCGTGAAAATTACCTTCATCAGTCGAAAGGTCGCTACATTTTCAAGAATGTTCGTGTTTTAAAGTGCTATTTTCGTAGTTAATGTTTTTTAGCGATTATTTCTGATTGATTTCTTCCCGTTTCAACTATAATCTGAACACATACACACACACACACACACACACACACACATTGTGGTTTCAGTTCTAATTAAGTTTATATATCCAACATTAGCATTTAACAAAACAAGAAAAGACAATTTGTGTAGAAAATGCCAGGATATACAATTGAAATGAAAGAAAACACTCGTCAAGGGAGTGAAGTAATTTCTGACCAGGACCTGAACAACATCCCACAAAATGTGAAGGGTCAAGACTCTGAGAACAAACCACACTCAAAGGTACGAAAGTATTGATTTTTATATTGTCTTTATTTGTATGTATTTAGTTACTCATTGTGGTTCCTGATTAGCGATACAGGTCAAACGAAAAGTCTTAATCGGTTTCTCGTTACAGATCTGTCTTTATTAACATGCGACGAACCATGTGTCAGTTTCTGGTACTCATATGCTTCGGGTAGACAAGGCTTATATCATGTTCTTTCAGAAGAAGTAAAACGCTGATTATAAACTATTTGTTGCCTTGCAATTAGAGTGTGAACAGACAAAGGTTAGAACAATTTTACCAGAAATAAAAGAGCCAAGACTAGCGGTAGGGTCCATCAAAGAAACAAGCACATCCACTTAACGACAAAAAGAGAAGAAGAAGAAGACGAAGAAGGATCAGAAAGAAGGAGCTGAAGAAGAAGTCGAAGACGAGAAGAAGATGCAGAAATAAGAGACAGAAGAAGAAAGAAGAAGGACAACGCAAGGAAGAAGATGCAGAAGACACATGTCTAGTCATATCTTATTCTTATTCTTTTTCTTATTCTTCTGCGTTCGTTCTCAATCTCCCGCTACCAAGCCCTGAACGGGGCTTTGCAAGTAGCAAGATGTAGTCTAGAGAAGAGAACACGTAGTACCTCCAGTTTACAGCTTGACTACGATATTTGCACCTTTCGGTCCGACACATTCGTCTTTGGCAGAAGTCTTGCCTCGTATAGGTTACAAACTGACCTTAACACAATTCGTTATCTATTTCTTTTCATCACAATTATTCTCATGATGGTTCTCACATTCTATCTAATTCAGGCATCTCCAAAACCCGAAGATTCAAGGTCCAATGGCTCGACCGAGGATGACAACCTGGATTTATCGTGCGGGATAGGGAAGTTGCGCACAAACTTCTTTGGAACGAAGTTCGCCAACTTGTACGCTTTCTCCATCTGTTTTGGTCTGTCAAACCTGTTCGCTCAGATGGTGTCACAGGTCATACAAGTACAGGTATGGTACACCGAATCAACATCATCATCGGCATCCGCATCATCATCATCATCGACATCCCCTTCATAATCATCACCGGCATCCCCATCATCATCCTCATCCCCATCATAATCATCACCGGCATCCCCATCATCATCATCATCCCCACCATAATCATCATCCTCCCCATCAGCATCATCATCCCCATCATAATCATCACTTGCATCCCCATCAGCATCATCATCACCATCATAATCATCACCAGCATCCCCATAATTATCATCATCATAATCATCGACATCCCCATCATCATCTCCATCATCATCATATCCATCAAAATTATCATCATCCCCATCATCATCATCCCCATAATCATCAGCATCCCCTTAATCATCATCATCCCCATCATCATCGACATTCCCATCATCATCATCATCATAATCATCGGCATCCACATCATCATCATCCCCATAATCATCATCATCCCCATCATTATCAGCAGCATCCCCATCATCATCACCATCATAATCATCACCAGTATTCCCATAATTATCATCCCCATAATCATCATCATCACCATCATAATCATCATCGATATCCCCATTATCATCATCAACCCCATCATTATCCCCATAATCATCGGCATCCCCATCATCATCAACATCCCCATCATCATCGACATCCCCATCATCATCATCATCATGCCCATCATAATCGTCGACATCCCCATCATCATCATCATCATCATCCTCATCATCATCATCCTCCCCATCATTATCATCCTCCCCATCATCATCATCCTCCCCATCATCATCATCCTCCCCATCATCATCATCATCATCCCCATTATCACCATCACCATCATCATCAATGATTTCCATCTCTCTGTGGAGCAGATGTCTGAATAATGCACGACGCGTTCTCTAGTTTTAAGTTACCAGCTTTCTCTCTATCTCTGTATTTCTCCCTAGAATTCTCTTCTACTTCTTGCTCTTCTCCATCAGATATCCACGACAAAAACTCTAACAAAAACAGCAGTATTCTCAAGACTCCCTACATTGACGTACACATTATCTTGCACGAATTCAGGTTGAAGCTACGTGCCTTACTTTTCTTCAGTGAAAAAGGGGCAGATCAGGAACAAGTGTTTGGCTGTTATGGCATTAGCTCCTCAGGTCGTTTAACCTGTTGTGCCTATTGCACATTTCCTAGAAAAATTAAACCTGTCTCGTGTGCCCATTGCTTAACCTTAGAATTATCAGTTACCTGTCTCCTATGCACATTGCTTAACCTTGGAATTATCAGTCACCAGTCTCTTCTGCACATTGCTTAACCTTAGAATTATCAGTCACCTGTCTCTTGTGCATATTGCTTAACCTTAGAATTATCAGTTACCTATCTCTTGTGCTCATTGCTTAACCTTAGAATTATCAGTTGATCTCGCAGTGATAGTTCGCGACAGACGTCATTTCTTCAGTTACCTGAGTGGCTTTTCTGAAATGTTGAATTAAAGGTGGTTTTTATAGCTGCTTTGGTCGCACCATAATTTTCCACATACCATTTTGCTGCAGGGTCCCTTTTTGCCTGACAAGCTTGTCTGCACTTTCCAATCTAAGAATGTCACAGTGGGCTGGTATCCACTTAAACGAGCTTTTCTTGAAGCACAGACGGGGCTTTTAAGTGTGCTGGCCAAGTTCTCAAGTGGGATAACGTTTCAATTGTTTTTTGGTCTGCATCTTTTTTTGTTCATTTAGAGATTCCAGAAAGTTATGTTTTTTCAAGCTGCTTTCTGTTTTTCTTGGTGTGTTTGAATGTTATAGAAGCTACTTCTACTTAGTTCGTTATTGTTGCTGCATTGTCTCTGGTAGCAGAAGGTACGTTGGTCGTCCTTGCTGTAGTGTAATGCAAGGTTTTCAAGTATGCTTACTATTAAGTAAATCACAATGCCGATCCCAACTTCAATGGTCAAACTGCTCTAACACAGCCAGTTTCAAGAGGAAAATGATGACAAAGTATTTGGAAAAAAAAGAAGAAGCAGAAGATGAAGAAAAAGAAGTAGTTCAACAAGAAGAAGACGAATTGGAAGAAGAAGAAGAAGATAATAAAGAAGAATAGGATGAAGCAGGAAAAGGCGAATGCAAAGAGGATGATGGTGAAGAAGATAAACATAAGAAATAAAATTAGGGCAGAAGGGGGAGGAAGATGTGGAACAGGAGATGAAGAAAAAGAAGATGAAGAAGAAGAAGAAAATGAAGAAGACGAAGATAGAAGAAGAAGAAGAAAGTAGAAGAAGAAGAAGAAGAAGAAGACTTGTCTAAGATTCAATCATTTGTTTCCATCAGCTAACCTCCTTAGAGAGACAGTTCAACATCGATAATGCAAAAGCAGGACTTTTTGAAACAGCTTCCAGAATTGGCTTCATCAGTACTCTCCTGTTTGCCGGCCATTTCGCTAAGGTAAGTAGTTTCTTGGCCTATTGCCCTCTCTTCTACCAAGAATTTCAGTGGCTTCTGCTGTACGGTATAAAGGTCTTTTACTTTTTTTTTATGGCGTATAGGTTCTACAAGAAAAGGTGGCTAGTCCAAAGCTGAACTCCTCTTAGTCTATCTTATTAGATACGTTGCAGGTTACAGTGCGACTATTCTATACAACCCTTCTTGTCCAGGTGATACAAGATCATAGTGGAGAAAAATAAACTTCTGGATGATAATATAATATATAAATAAAGTCTACAAACGATTCTCTTATCAGCGTTCAGAAGAATTGGTCTAAAGGCTGCAACAATCTGTTCCTAGACGGACATATAGTCTTTATCGGAACTAAGGGTCGTCCGTCCCTAGATTATTATCATCATTATCATCAAGTGCCGTCTCAGCAACGAAGGTTGACGGTAATGAATCTCCATCTCTCTCTGGCAAGGCAGGTACAAGGCAGGTACAAGGCAGGTACAAACTGTGTCCCGACCTCATCACTGATGTTATCTGTCCTTCTGAATCATTGTCTCCCATAGGCTCTCTTGCCCTCTACTCTGCTCTTCAAATAACCTTTAGCAGACTGTCATGGCGCTTGACATGACCAAAATATTGTATTTTTCTGCTTTAGATTTCATTCGGAAGGTCTGTTCCGCGTGGAGATGTTCCAGAACCTCATTATTCGTTTTCCTATCTTTCCAAGTTATTCGTCTAAGTCTTCTGACACCCACATTATAGATACGCTTCTCCTAGACTACAGACCGACAAACAGTTCTTCTCTGAAGTAAGGTACAATATGTACCTAGACTACATACAGACAGTATTTCTCAGAACTGAGGGCAGTCATTCCAAAAACTGCAGACAGTACTTCTTGTGTATGACGTCTGTCTCGTTTCTAAGAAGAGTCCTTCAAATGACTAAAACAGTTTTTCTCGTAGCTAAACACAGATTTTCTCATGACTAAGTATCTTATGGCTAGCTACCTACGGATGGTCTCATTCAGTGACATCCTTTCTACACACAACTGTTTCTCTAGCACAGATTTTTCCAACTAAATTTCCCCGAATCCTTTGGTGTTCTGTGAACGGTGTATGAGAAATAATGATTTCAAAATCTAAAACTGGCATTTACAACAATAAATACCTTGACAACCCCCACCCCCAACAAGAATTCCGTACCTCCAGCAGCGGCTGAGCAATTTCCCTTGACTATCCGGTGCTTATCTACAGCTGGGTGGACTGGGAGACGCGAGCATGCCATGAAAAAACCAACAAACATGGTCTACCTGAGCATGTCGAGATTCTAACCTAGAATGTTGGACTTGTCAAATTCATAACATCTAGGTTATACTTCCCTCTCTTTAGTTGATTGACAATTCAAGATCGTCAATACATGTTAATGTTAGATTAATCTTTGGATAAAATCAATTAAATCAGAATAATCATTATTTATCGATTACTATATGTACAACTGACTGATCCCCCTACCGTATCTTGATCAGAACGTTCTGTTGTGTTTCTGTCTCGTTTACCTCCTACGGTGGAGTGGAAACTGCACTATGTTTTCGGCCAAATGGCCCAGTATATCCGACATGAGCACAAACTTTGTAAAATGAATTTACATCTCATATGGTACGATCTAGCCGTTTATAGATGTTTCAGCTAACAAAGCCACGTCCATTGGTCGCGAGTGGAGTGGGGGAGAAGGGAGAAGGTCTATTACAGACTAAGAAACGGAAAAGAAAAAAAACTCGAATATTAACAACGGGAACATACTTCAATAACTTCCGTGAAGAAGCAGAGGCACTGAAAGCCGCAGCTGAGCTTTGTATCCAAGATAAAAATATCCATCAAGAAAGCATAGTATTCCTGATTGATGTCTTGTCAGTATTAGCAGCGCTAAAGAAACACAACGATAAAGATCTCGAGCAATGTATGTTCTTCCTGACACAGCTCTCAGCAGAACACTCAAGGCTAGTCATACAGTGGATACCATCCCGCTGCAATATTGAAGGCAATGAAGCTGCAGACAAACTAGTAAAGTGTGTAGAAGGATCCCCACAAACAGACCTGAGTATCACATATAATGAGGCCAAGACCATAATTAAAGCCAACTTCTGTGGGAAATTGGGATGAACAACAACCCGACTTCCGAAAAGAAGGATGAACGAAGAAGAAGAAGAAGAAGAAGAAGAAGAAGAAGAAGAAGAAGAAGAAATCGTGAGTTTACAACACATAAGCCACGATCAAACTGTTTCATGAACACGAACTCAAACAAATTTTAACTCAGAGCAATGACGCTAACAAGTTTCACAGCCGCCCCCGATGTCTACATATCGTTTTTTCTATATATCCTTTTCCGTCAGAGACGACAACAATTGTAAGGATTCCCTCGGGAAGGATAACTTGGTAAAAGCTCATCTAGAATGTCTTGAGTTTATTTATTTTGTTGTGTCTACTGTTTCAGAAATACAATATCCCACTGATTATCGGGGCGGCAGGAGTTGTCCAAGGACTGATACTGACTGTTCCTGCAATCATGCAATATGTGGATCCTTACAAGCTTCCTATCCTGTAAGTTCTTTTTTGTTTCTGTAGTTACTTCTTCTTCTATATATGTAACAGTTCCAGCAGGAGCATGAGCGTTTAGGGCAGGGGTAATGTGGTCGGCGACTCTGAGAACAAAAGTACCTGAATGTGTGCCAAGGTCACCTTCCATCTCGACACTACATCAAGGTCACTCACCGTCTCAATACTAAGTCAACAAAGGAAAACAGAGGGTTGGGGTAAAGAATGTGTCTAGTACAGGTAGGGGCTAGATGCTGACCACTCTGGCGTTTAGATTTTGGTAGTGTGGGATTAGGGACAGACAGAGGTCAGTAGAGCTTGCTGCGACATTTTGAGTGACAGGAATTCAGAGTGATTCGTTCCAATAACAACTAAATGGAGATAGATCCAAACTAGGTGATGGCTAGAGCAGACACCCCCCAGAGGACGATTGGACAGCTCTGATACTGCTTGAGACTATATAATACTAGACAAAGTTTAACTCAAGCAGACCGGCAATAGAAAGAGAGAGAGAGAGAGAGAGAGAGAGAGAGAGAGAGAGAGAGGAGAGAGAGAATTTAGCTAGGAGTCTGTTTAGCTCGCTGACTTTATAGGAGAGCGATTCATAGGTTGTTTGGCGAATGTTAGTGAGATAGATTGGAATACAGGGTGGTTCAACCAGCATACGCCTTTTAGTCTTTGCCAGTCGATCTATAAGATGTGTTGGGCGACCTGTGTCTAGAAGAGATCTGAATGTGTGTTGTACGACACCTTGTGAACGATGAATGTTCTGAATGGTTGCACGAGTGTACAGATTGCCTAGGAGAGATCTGGATGTGTGTGTGTGTGAAGGACACCGAGGAAACCATGAATGTTCCAGAGTGTGTGTATACGCAGATTGAGTGAGTATGTGATAACATGTGAGTATACGTTGAACAGATTGAATGTATAATGTCAAGATCACCCGCCTGTTGGAATCTGAGTGTGAGTGAATGCACAGAATACTTAATTTAACTTAACGTCGTTATACTGGTTTAGAAGACACTGCAGAGTCTGTTTACAAACAGTTACATTTATATCACCCTGCTCTAGAAGATGTACGTATCCAATCTATTCTTTAAAGGAATTAACCGTCCCAACCTCCACCACCTCACTTGGCAATGCATTCCAAGCATTCACCACTCTCTGTCTAAAAAAATACTTCCTAATATCTAATCTGGACCTCTTGTTCTTGTTGGTGGTTGTATTTTTAACAACTTGTTATAGTCCAACTTATCCATTCCTCTGATCATCTTATACACCTGTATTAAGTCACCACGAATTCTTCTCTCTTCCAGACACTGTAAGACGTTTTTTTAAAATCTTTCCTCGTAACTGTAATTCTGGAATCACACTATCAGCTTTGTCGTTCGTTTTTGGATTATCTCCAGCATGTCTATATCCCCTCTCTGATAAGGCCTCCACACCTGTACACAGTACTCCAATCTAGGTCTAACTAATGTTTTACACAGTTTGTCTATCACTTCCTTGCTCCTATGTTTAATATTTCTTGTTATCATCCCTAACATTGCATTTGCCTTTTTTACTGCTACCTGAACTTGCTCCCTTACCTTACATGTATGATCTATTATAAACCCTAGGTCCCTTTCCTTATCTATCTTTCTAATATTGTTCTCTCCCATTTTGTAATTATGTTCCATATTGGATCTACCCATGTGCATGACTGTACATTTATCTACATTAAACTCTGTTTGCCAGACTACAGACCATTTTCGAATTTGATTTAAATCCGACCTCAATATATCCACTTCTGCTTTAGATGAGACACTACTGCATAGTTTTGTGTCATCAGCAAATTTTGCAATAATGGATCCCATACCTATGTCCAAATCATTTATCTATATCAAGAATAAAATTGGTCCCAAAACCGAGCCCTGTGGCACTCCACTTTTCACTTCACACCACTCAGAATACTACTTATTTATACCCACCCTTTACCTTCTTCCCGTTAACCAATTTTCAATCCATTTGGCAACTTCCCTATCTATTCCATGTGATTTTAACTTTCGAAATAATCTTTGATGAGGTACTCTTTCAAAGGCCTTTACAAAATTCAGATAAATAACATCCACTGGCCCCCCTTTATCTATCATTTTGGTAACCTCTTCCATGAATTCTAATAGATTTGTTAAGCATGATCTCCCTCTGGTAAATGCATGCTGACTATTTCTGATTAGATTAAATTTGTCTAAATGCTTTACAATATTTTCTTTGATTATTGACTCTAACATTTACAGACTATGCTCGTTAAGCTCACAGGTCTATAGTTTGCTGGATCTGCTTTTTTGCCCTTTTTGAATAAGGGGATCACTCCCGCATCTTTCAAATCCCGTGGAACAATCCCTTGTGCAAGTGATTGAAAACACAATATAGCCAATGGTTTTGCTATTTGGTCTCCAATTTCAAACAGCAATTTTGGATGAATACCATCTTGACCTGGACATTTATCCACTTTCACCCCCTCCAATTTTTTTCAAACCATTTTCTCTGTAATACAGATTGATCCTATTTCTACTGTATCCATGTTTCCTTGAAAAATATCTACAGGCTCTGGGATCTTGGAGCAGTCCTCTTTTGTGTACACTGTGCCAAAGTAGTGATTGAGTCGATTTGCTGCCTCCCTACTCTCACTTATTTTTTCCCTGTGCTGTCTACGTGAGGACGAGTTTTTTTAGAGTGTGTTGAGGGTGCATATAAGGGGAGGGGAGTGTGCGGCTAGAATTGGGTTGGGGTAGTCTGGAGCAACATATAATAGCTTATGCTTATAAACTCCGCGTATCTATTTAGATAAGATTGCACTTCTTGTATTGTTTGTAATCTCACTGCATTCACCTTAAAAGTTGTTGTATGAGTATGATGTAATAAATATGCCACCTGATGCGTGTTATGTTATTTGCTGTGTGTGTTCCTGAATGATGTGGATACATGTAGTAACATTATAGATAGAAAAACCCCAGTGAAAACCTGGACTCTGCTACATTTCTTCTTCTATCATCTCTTCTACTTCTACTTCTTCTTGTCGTCCTGGTCTTTTTCTGCAGCCTACTGATGAAGCCTCTTGTTGTTTTCTTCTTTGTCCACTTTTTAACTTAAAAGTGAGATAATTTGTCAGCATGTTGAACCAAACCCTGTCTTGAGTCTTGCCATCTTCGATATCCCTGAAACAAAATTCATATGAGAATCAATTCTGACAAAACAAACAAATGCCACCTTGAAGGTAGGTTGGGCATAACCAAAGTGTAAGGGAGCAAATCCCAAAACACGCACGCTGATTGATTCTTCTTGATTCTATTAACCAACACAGAGGACATTCCCGTAAGTGATCCTTTCTCCGTTCTAGCAGCCAGCCAAGCGTATATATATTCAGAGTCCTAGTCAGGTTTTGATTTAGTGTTCTCCTGATCTTCCCATACAGAAAACACTTTCTCCCCTATACCCTAGTCACTCCCAAACCTATCATCCTCTGCACATGTGCATTCTCCCGCACACTGAATGTGACACTGGGACTCACAGGACAGCGGCGATGCCTTAAGGTGGCGTCTCTGTCAATGTTTCCCATTAACCATATCTCCATCCCGAGAAGGTATATAACTACGAGAGATTCGAACCTGTACTATAAACGTGTTGCTATATTTCAATCTACAGGCCTCCATCGACAAATACCAACGGTACAGATAAAGGCGAGAGTGCTCAATACTTGTGTGATAGCACTGGAGTCAATGCAACTGGTGACACCAATTCTGGAGAGGTTGGTGCTTGTGTTAATTACTTCATTTTCTTCAACATTATCTACTTGTTCTTCCCCCTCTTCTTCGTTTTCACATATTTATATTTTTATGGTTCTTCTTGTATTTGCAACTTTTTCTTCGAGTTCTATTTTCTTCTTTTTCTCAACTACTAATACTGCTACTATTTTTTCTTCTTAATCTTCCTCATCCTTTTCATCTTCTTCATCTTCGTCTTCTTTTTCATTTACTAATTGTCAATATGTATGTGCCTCTTCTTCTTATTGTTATTATTTCTCTTTTGTACTTCTTCTTGTGCTACTATTCTTGTACCTTCTTTTTCTACTTATTATTCCTCTTTCTTTCATTTTTTCCTTTTCTTCTTCTGCTCCGTCTTCTTCTTCTTCTTCTTCATCTTCTTCTTTCTTCTTTCTTCTTCTTCTTCTTCTTCTTATTCTTCCTCTTTATCTTATTTCTTTTCTTCTTCACCTTTTTTTTCCATCGTCTTCTTATGCCTTTTCTCTTTCTTCTTCCTCTTCTTCTTCTTTCCCTTCTTTTTCTTCCATTTCGTCTTCTTCTACTACTAATAATAATACTACTACTATTACTGCTACCATTATTACTACTATAGATACTACCCCTATTACTATTACTACTACCACTACTACAACTACCACTATTATAACAACTACTACTTCTACTACTAATACTGCTAGTAATTTTGTTACCACTACTGTAACTACTACTACCATTACTACTACTACCACTGCTATTACTATCACTATCACTACTACTACCACTACTTCTACTACTGCAGCTGCTACCATCACTACCATTATTTATAGTTTTTTTCCTCTTTTACTTCTTTCCTTCCTTCTCCTGCATATATTGTCCATTCTACTTCTTCTTCTTTCGGTTCCAAACAAGAACGAGTTATTTATTTTAACCCATTGTTACACTTGTAGATATTGGAAATGAGCAATGTGGCGAAGTGGTTAGAGCACTGGCTGCCCAACCGATAGATCTAGGTTCAAGCCCCAATAAGTATGATATATTTTTGATCGTAAACAGCTCCTGGAGCGATCCACCTTCAACAATTTGGTACCAGCCGACGTGATGACCCCAAATATGGCCATTGGTCAAGCAAATATAAGGCTTGCACCATATTCCTTCGGCGTACTTTCTTGAGCATTACTTTTTCTCATGTATTTTAGATGGAAATATCAAGAGTTGGGGAATACTCTGCCCCAGATTTGGTCCCTGCACAGTCAACAGGTTTTTTAATTTGTGTGAATGAGTGTACGAGTTGTATGGCCTAGAATGGTTTATAAACATATTTGGTAGATTGGCCAATAGTCGTTGAATTAAGTCAAATGTCTTGTAAGTCGTTGATGAGATACAATGCCTAGTAAATAGTCGTTGATGAGGTAAAATAACCGATAAATAGTCGTCGATGAGGTAAAATAACAGGTAAATAGTCGTCGATGAGGTAAAATAACAGGTAAATAGTCGTCGATGAGGTAAAATAACAGGTAAATAGTCGTCGATGAGGTAAAATAACAGGTAAATAGTCGTCGATGAGGTAAAATGCACACTTAAAGGTTCAGCACGACGCAAACATTTAGCGTCATCTTTAAGAAACGTTTGCGACTGAAACGATGGACTATGCTCTTGTGGTACAGGTACAATAACAGCGACTGACACGATGGACTATGCTCTTGTGGTACAGGTACAATAACAGCGACTGACACGATGGACTATGCTCTTGTGGTACAGGTACAATAACAGCGACTGAAACGATGGACTATGCTCTTGTGGTACAGGTACAATAACAGCGACTGACACGATGGACTATCCTCTTGTGGTACAGGTACAATAACACTTGTTGCTGAATTGTCCAATGTTCACTGGGGAAAAAAGAGGCAAGTTGTCACAACTTTTATAACTACCAAATAAGTCTTTTGGCGGTGTCATGAGTCTTAAGATGACTGCCTCTTTGGTAGAGTTGTTGGTGTGGATGTCTGATGATGAACGAGTAAGGAGAATAACGATTGATGTGGTTGTTTATGCTGCTTGTGCTAAGTTAGTCTTTCGATCTTGACGGATTGTCTTTGTTAACTGGTTGGACTGTCTCACCTAATTCCATTTTCACTCTGATCTGGGCACAGGGCCATCACTTCCGTTGGTCTTCTATACGAAGCCTGTGCCAAAGCAGTGGTAGTTCCTTTAGCATTTTGTTTTACATCATGATGTTGCAAGCCCCATGCACAATTCCCTTTGGTCGCCTTCTTTGATATCCATCGATGCGATGTGTTCTGTTCTTTCCATCCAAGTAAAGGGATACATGATCCATTAAGGAACTACTGATATGCCTGGACGTACCGAAGAAGGTGGATATATTCCCTCGTGTCTTTAGGCCAAATGCTATGCCTCTCATCAAAATCAACTCTACGAGGATTATAATCTCGATTCCTACCTCGTTCGCCAGGCCGCTATAAAACATGATGTTTGCAGGCGCACGAGATGAACATGAGGTGGGGGTCTTGATCAGTTTGTTACTTGTAGCCCTGACACTATCGACTTAACATCTGTATGTTATACATATATGCTTTGTAACATATCCCCAGATGAAGCATATACAGTTTATTGTGATTCTGGTTGTTCAAGCCATTAAGGGACTGACAGACACATTTCACAATGGATTCCTGCCAATTCTATACATGGACGATAATCTTTTGGACAAATCTAAAATGGGAATTATTCTGGGTAAGTTTCAGCTGAATTCATGAATAGCACAATATAGAGGGTTAGCTTCACATGCCAAAGGTATCGGGTTTGATTCCAATTATTGGTACTCTTAAGTCGACCCAACTGCAAATAGTAAGTAGCATTCTGTTTGGAAAGCCAAGACATGTAGGACGGGAACAAGCAACTAACCTTATAAAAGACAGACTGTGCTGTAGATATGGCTATCCCTTTGTCTTGTAGCTTAAAGACTCTACAGTGGGATAGTCGACTCATCCCTCCATAGTCGACCCATCCCTCCATTAAAGATCCATCCCTCCATAAAAGATCCATCCCTCCATAAAAGATCCATCCCTCCATAGTCGACCCATCCCTCCATAGTCGACCCATCCCTACATAGTCGACTCATCCCTACATAGTCGATCCATCCCTCCATAGTCGACTCATCCCTACATAGTCGATTCATCCCTCCATAGTCGACTCATCCCTCCATAAAAGATCCATCCCTCCATAGTCGACTCATCCCTCCATAAAAGATCCATCCCTCCATAGTCGACTCATCCCTCCATAAAAGATCCATCCCTCCATAGTCGACTCATCCCTACATAGTCGATTCATCCCTCCATAGTCGACTCATCCCTCCATAAAAGATCCATCCCTCCATAGTCGATCCATCCCTCCATAGTCGACCCATCCCTCCATAGTCGATCCATCCCTACATAGTCGACCCATCCCTCCATAGTCGACTCATCCCTACATAGTCGACTTATCCCTCCATAGTCGACTCATCCCTCCATAAAAGATCCATCCCTCCATAGTCGATCCATCCCTCCATAAAAGATCCATCTCTCCATAAAAGATCCATCCCTCTATAGTCGACCCATCCCTCCATAAAAGATCCATCCCTCCATAGTTGGCCCAATCCTTCTTAGACGACCCAATTCTCTATAGTCGACCCAATCCTCCCTAATCGATCCAACCCTCAATAATCCACCCAACCCTCTAAAATCGATCCAACTCTCAATAGTCCATCCAATCCTCTAAAATCAATCCAACCCTCGATAATCGATCCAAACCCCCCACACCCCATAGCCGTCTCAACTGATATTCTCTCTGGTTAACTTGACAAAGTCGCTCCTCTTCTGAAACGGGGTGTGGAAGTATTTTGTTCCTATGTCGTAAAATTTCTCTCCATAAAATAGTTATTCTAATGTTCAATCTTCCGTAGTCATCTACTACGATACGTTTGTCATTCTTTGTTCCCTTTTCAGCCCTGCAACACACAGATGATTGTTCTAGATTTTTAGGTCAGGATATTTTTCCAAACAAAATATCGATTGGCCGAACAACTAGAATACTCATCACTCCACTAAGTAAAATGGCGTTCAGACTCCCGTGATTGGTTGGTTTTTCTTATATCTGATGTCAAATTACAAATATATTAGACTTCAAAAACAAATACCGTTTATTCTTCAGCCCTGTGACCCTAGCGGTGGATACCAACAAGGGAAATAATCAAGGTACTGGTAGTAGTTGTGATTGAATTTGTTATATTCCATTCCATTCAACATGGAGAACAACATAACACCTGAGATTGTCAGACCGAAACGCGCGGGCTGGGCAGCCTTCAACTCCATCATGACAGCAACAGACGCCACAAAGGACAGCAGACTACGTGAGGACATCTTCGACTCGGTAGTCCTGACAGCGCTCTGCTATGGTAGCGAAACCTGGTCTCTAACAAAAGCAGAAGAGAACCAACTGACAACAGCACACGCATCTCTTGAAAGACGTTTCGTGGGCATAACTCTAAGACAACAGGAGCAGAGCGAACTACACAATAGCGACATCCGGAGAATGTCACACATCAAGGATGTCCTACAGCACGTCAACCATTCGAAACACCGCTGGGCTGGTCATATATCCAGAAGACAAGAGGAAAGATGGAGTACTACAACCACCATGTGGTACCCGCGCGATAAAAAGAGATCTTAAGGACGGCCCCCCAACTCATTGGCGAGATTCACTAGAAAAATACAACATTCACGACCAAACAACAGACAGACTACTATCACACTGGACGACACGCGCCGGCGACAGAAACGACTGGATCCTGAGTTGGGACCCGCTCAAGGGTGATCACCTCCTGATGAAGAACGGATCGAACTAAGAACATTCCATTCCCCTTTCCCCCCCCCCCCCCCCCCCAACACTAACCAAACACCACCTACCCCCACCCCTCCCCCTTTTGTCTCCATCAAGGCGATCGTTCGAGTTAAACAATTATTTTCCAACTGATTCCCGATTGCGCTCCAAGAGTTGAGACACCTTATACTGTCTCGCGCTATTTCTCACTTTTGTTTATGAACGTGCAGTGTCAAGAGTTCACATTTCTTTTCGCTGCCTTTGTAAATCTTTTCCTTTATAGCTTTTCTGGTTCTAACATGAACTGAAACATTAAATGGATAAAAAGTTATAGCCATTCCACAAAATGGTGAAGCTGGGACCTGAGATGAGAGCGTGCAAAATCCACATAAATTTTACTTCATAGATATAAACACACATCTTCGCTGACACCAAAACGTATCAATCATTCGTCAACAGGTATTTGGCAAGTGATTACTGAACTGTCCGGACCATTAGGAAAACAGATCAATGGCATTTTGACTGAAGTACCAATCGATCTGATAGGTGAGTTATCTGGACCAAGCAGTTGCAACTCAAACGGCTGTAAGACGTGTTGCAATACGGGTTTGCAGAGGTGCCATTAAGTTGTTATTTGTAAGCCACGTGTGCAGCTTTCTTTATGTTCGAAGTCTTTACTTTGGTGTACAAAAAATAGTAATTTCCAAGTTTAATAACAGTCCAGTTCAGCTAAGTTGCTCATGCACTTGTGTTGTTGGTCGACCTTCAGAGATTATGCTGTCTCTATGCGGGCAAGTGTGTTGGGTCTGCCATTATATGCCTGTGTTTTTGTATCGGAGGAAGTCTTGTATCCAACTGTACATTCTCCCTTCTATTTTGTTGTTTAATAGTTTTAGGAGGAGTCCTTCTCTCCATACCTTGTCAAAAGCTTTTGCCATATCCACAAAGACTGCAAGTACTTTTTCCTTACCTTGGAATGCATTTTCTATTTCTTGGGTTAGGTACACTAGTTGGTCTTCTGGGTTGCGGTTTTTCATAAAGGCTGACTGTGAATTGAGTAGGAGATGAGTTTTTTTCCCAGATGTTTTATTAGTCTTGCGTTTACCATTTTTTCCATGACTTTTCCAACACAGCTGAGCAGGCTTATTGGCCTATAGCTTTCCTTGCTTGTCTTGTCCTTTTTTGGTTTCTGATGGGGATAATGATAGGCTCCCGCCACTGGTCTGGGATCTTACCCGTGCTCCAAGATTGATTTAAAATTTGCAGGAGTTTTCTTCTTGACCCTTCTTCTAGGTTTTTAATCATTTCATTTGTGATGCCATCGTTTCCTCGTTACAGCTGACCTTCAACGAAGGATACAGTCCTTGGAGATGAGATGTTTCCGAAAACTTGTAAACGTCACGTACAACGATCGAGTTACAAACGAGGAAATAAGAAATAGAATTACAACAGCAATAGGGCCTTTCGAACACCTCTTGGCAACTGTCAAAAGAAGGAAACTCACTTGATACGGTCACATATCGAGATCAAATGGTCTTGAAAACACAATCCTCCACATGGCCGGCCCAAAAAGAGATAGGAGGACAACATAAAAGAATGGACCAGTCTCCCACCAGAAGAGTCACAGGCAGCGGCATCTGACAGAGAGGGATGGCGTGGAGTTGTGAGGATGTCTTCATGTGTGCCCCAACGACCTCACCGGTTACGGGATGACCTGACCTAACCTGACCTTTTCCTAGAGCTTTCTTGTATTTCAGTTTCTGAATAGCAGTGTTTATCTCTATCATTTTTAACGATAACTTCATGCAGGGATCTGCATTCTGTGTCTTCAGGTTCTCTTTTATCTATTTTTTTGACTTTTAGTTTGCGTTTTCGTGTCAATGTTGTGGTACTCTCATCTCTGAAAAATTCAGCTAGGATGTTTGCTGCCATTTTCCCTGTATGGTGTTCCTCATTTTCCTTAATGACCATCTTCCCATGGCTCCCTCTGGTTTCCCCATTTAAGGCTCTTGTCATGTTCCAGAGTTTACTTGTATCCCTGTCCATGTTGAGGCTTTCAGTCTTTTCCTGCCAACTTCTTTGTATCTCATCCTTCTTTTGCTCTATAAATGTGTTTTTAATTTTGCTGTGTTTCACTATATTTTCTGGGGAAGGTGGACATGCTATGATACATCACTAATGTGGAAATTTCTATAATACATCACTGATGTGGAAATGCTATGATACATCACTGATGTGGAAATGCTATGATACATCACTGATGTGGAAATGCTATGATACATCACTAATGTGGAAATACTATAATACATCACTGATGTGGAAATGCTATAATACATCACTGATGTGGAAATGCTATGATACATCACTGATGTGGAAATGCTATGATACATCACTGATGTGGAAATGCTATGATACATCACTGATGTGGAAATCCTATGATACATCACTAATGTGGAAATACTATAATACATCACTGATGTGGAAATGCTATAATACATCACTAATGTGGAAATGCTATGATACATCACTGATGTGGAAATGCTATGATACATCACTAATGTGGAAATGCTGTAAAATAACGGGCAAGATATTGGAATTGTATGTGTGGAGAAGACGATGTCATTGGATTGGGCACATACTAAGATACACCATAACTGTATTACAAGACAGATTATCTTCAAGAATTAACTGGACATGATAGGTAAATGAAGACCAAAATACACATGGAATGGAAAGCTCCGGGTAATTATAAAGGAAGCGGGGAGAGACGTGTAGATGACTAAAGAAGATGACTCAGTACAGGAGAACTTGTGCTGAACGCCTGAGCTCCAAGTTCGTTTAAGGCTTTGATGACAATGTTTATAATTTATGTTCTCGATTTATTACAAAGAAATGTTCAGAAGGTAAAACTTATGATCTCCACAGACAGCGAAATGGGTCCAGAAGATGGTCGTTTTGTATCTGCCTGGTGGTTGGCGTTTTTAGTGTTCGGTATCGGAACGGCTGTGTTCTCGTTTCCAATCATGATCTTCCCACGCAGCTTGGTCACTGATCGACAACGACAGGAAGCTCTTAAGAAAGCAGTAGTGACGTTCGCAGGAGGAGAAGTCCCAGATGAGGTGGAAGAGCCGCAGAAGATTCAAGAACAGAGCACAGGACTTCAAAGGTTTGTCTCGTTGTGTTGAGTTCTCCTCTTCCTATTTCTCCAATAATGAAGACCAGGTTATTAGTTCTGGTCATTAAAAAAAAACTATTATTATAGCGTTGAATCATGTTGCTAAAAGCTACTAGTGCTGAATGGTTCACTCTTGACGACGTTTTCATGGTAGCAAGTGTAGCAGACCCTCTGCTGCCGTGATCGAACTTAGAACATTCTCACACTCATCCACATCATCATGACCATACTCAGTAAATGACATATAAACAGCAGGTGGCATATTTATTATATCATACTCATATCATACAATGAGTAGAGAAATTACAAACACAATATAATACATATCTTAACTAAACATTCCACTAAAACGGGAATTGTAAGCATTAGCTCTTGATGGAATTCCCAACTATATAAAAACCCAGTTCTATTGCCTTGCAATTGCATCACACACACATCGCCTTAACTGTGTCTTCAACACACCTTATCAAATACTCTTCCTCACTGAAATCCCCTCAGACGGGCGATCTCGACATACTCGTTCACAATGTGTCCTTTCTTACCAACACACGTTCAGATTATCTATTAATGCAAAACTCACACACCTATTTGAGCGATCCTGTTCTATCACTAAACATTCGTCCAACAGTCTATCAATCGCTCTTCTATCTAAGTCGGTGAGTTAAACATACGATCCACGTTCAGTTTCACTCTCTCACTCTCCTCCATACAGCATCTCTCTCTCCCTCACTCTCCATCTCTCCTCCAGCCTCTCGAGCTAAACTTTGTCTCGAGTTATATATCCTCAAGCAAGGCCAGAGCTTGACCAATCGATCTCAGGTATGGTCATCTTCAATCCCAATTGGACCGAAACACTTTGCACACCTGTCACTCCATTTCTCTCGCAGCAAGCCCCGCTGCCAATTTCGTCTGTCAATCAATCTCCCCCTACCAAAATCGGAAGGCCAGTGGTCAGTTTCTATCTGTCCACATTCCTTAACTCAACTCTGTTCTCCTTTGCTGAGACGGTGAGTGACCTTGACATGCATTCAGGTAGCTTTAAGCTTTAACATGTTCAGGCATCCTAAACTCCCCTTGCTCCGGCGGGAACTGTTACACAGGTTACAGTGACTCTTCTCATATGCTGAGACATATTCAAGAATTGAGTCCTCAGTCCTTCATGCTGTAGTGTAATACGAGGTTCCTCAGTAGGTGCGCCAGAAAAGAGATCACTATATCGATCCGCACCTGGTCGGGCCCAGCTGATGTGACAAAATTTGTTTCAATGAGAACGGCGAAGAGACGAAGTGGAAAGTCAGTATCATTTAATCCTGACGAAAGTTGTCTCTCCCGGACGGATTCAGTAGCGACGATTTTACATAATGATGTTGCTTACACAAAACACAATTCTTTCTATTTGTCTTTTACGATAGTTCTATTCTTTTCATTTTGGCTACCACTTGAGTGGATTCATCAGTTCTACAATCTAATTATCTACAGTTGGTTTCCCTTCTACAATCTACTTATCTACAGTTGGTTTCCCTTTTACAATCTACTTATCTACAGTTCTTTTCTCTTTTACAATCTACTTATCTACAGTTGGTTTCCCTTCTACAATCTACTTATCTACAGTTTTCTCTTCTACAGTCTACTCATCTACAGTTAATTTCCCTTATACGATCTATTTATCTACTTGTTTGTATCCTTCAACAATCTACGTATCTACAATTCGTTTTAAATCTACAATCTATTTATCAACAGTTGATTTCTCTTTTACAATCTATTTGTCTATAGTGAAGAGGTTGATCGAACGGTTTGAATGCGGGTCTTCTGACCATTACGACCAGCGTTCGAAACATTGATTAGGCATCGGTTTTTGGGTTGTTGTTTATTTTGTAAGAGGTACAATAAAAATTCAATACCCTCTCAGTGGACCTCGGCAATGGAAAGAAACTAATGATTTATTAATTGTTTTCCTCATCAACACAGCCAGCAGACGATCACAGTGGGAGAGGAGACCAACTCTGGCAGCAGTAGAAGAAGATACAGCGTGACCGATCTACATTCCAGAACTACCGCAGGGAAGGACATTGCCAGAAGGGACTCTGGAATACAGCGATTTTCAAGCAGAAGAAGGTTCTCTTCATCTTTCTCTTGATCTTTATCGTGTTCTTTTTTTTTCTCCACTTTTTATCTATTTTTCTATTGTTTTTTATTTTTTATTTTTTCTTATAATTATTATTATGCATCTTTCTCTTCTGATATTTAAAAAAAATATTACTACTTTTTTTCAATATTCTTTTTCTTATATTTTTCTTTTTCTTCTGTTCTTCTTTTTCTTCGTTTCTCTTTACTATCCTTGTTCTGATTGTTCTTTCTTCGCGTTCTTCTGGTCCTCAGACAAAATTTGTCATTTTTTTAACTTTTTTGTTTCTTTATCCCATGTGAAGCATTATTCTTGAAGCCATTATTCAGACACAAGGCTATTCCACACGTTGATTCGGTAGATTATTCTCCTGTATGAATGGAGTGGGCAACAATTACATGCGCATGAGAGTCCTATGTCATAGAGGAGGAGAAGAATAAAAAGAAAAGAAAAAGAGAAAAAGAAGGAGAAAGAAGTCGAAAAAGACAAAGAAGACGAAGAAGAAATAGAAAAAAAACAGAAACCCTGCCGAAGACGGATGTGTTAGACCGATAGGTGCAAATATCGCAGTCAAGCTGTAAACTAGCGACACAACGCAGACTATATCCTGCTACTTGCAAAGTCCTATTCAGTTAGCGGGAGATTGAGAACGGTCGCAGAAGAAGAAGCAAAAAAAAGAAGAAGAAGAAAATCATTTTCTGAATCATGCTCAAAGCAAAATGTAGAAATAGACTGAAAAGCGTGAAAATTGTAAACGAAGTTTTACGGGAGAAATTCATCAGATTTAATGCCGGCATTTCCACCCAGGCTTGTGTTTATCATGGACTGGTCAGATGCGAATCAGCACACTCAGACCAAAGGTTTTAATTAGTTTATTTCGTAGCATCTTTATTTCTGTGCTTTTTGTATTATATAATCTTCTACGAATGTTTTATTTGTTTCTTGATATATGACTATTTTGAAACGTGTCCGTTTCTCCCTTTTTCAATGCGTGGATGTTCCATCTGTCCTATAGGTCAAGCTTGTTTCCCACTGTAGTGGGAGAAACCGAGAGGAAGGTCAGCATCACAGGTGATCTGGTTTTTGAGCAGCCAATAAAAAGACAGGAAAGTCACAAAGAGGAAAATCTGACGGCTTTAATCAAAGGTGAGCAAAAGGCTTTTCATAAAAAAACAAAGAAACGATAAATGGTTAGAACGTATATATTTGTCAGTCATCATTGGAGCCTTTACAGTTCCCTGGGGAGCATATATCTTCAACAATTACGTGCCAAGTCTTCAAGCCTTCAGCTAGCAGTTACGGTTTTCCACAACTTCCCTATATTTGTGAGTTTGTCCTGAGGTCTCAGACAAAGATCTTCAGCCTCAGAACGGGACATTGCAGACTCGAGGCACACCTTCACAGAATGGGTTTTAGATACTCCCAAGAAAACATTAGAATATTTCCTGCAGGACTGTCTCGCATATCTTTTTCTTCTTCATCGTACGCAGTCAGACATCAACCTTAATTATTTCGAAAAAAGCAGCGGTCATCCTGAGGCTGCCGACACTGCCATAGAGCTTGTCTAGTGTTGCCACTGGTGATGGCCACATCTGCTCTCTCTGATCCTCGTATGTCGGGCAGTTTTGCAGCAGATGTTCAGCGGTCATTTTCCCGGTACCACACGGGCATTCGTCAGTGCCACCTATCTTCAATTTGTTGTATAGGTGGTACCTCAGTCTATTGTGGCCAGTGCGAAGTCTGAAGACCACGACCTGCTCTCTTCTGTTCAACTGGTAATAGGCATCGTTTTTTGTGTAGCCAGTATGTTCGGTTTCCCATTTGGTCATGTATCTAGCTCTAATAAGCCGTTTTGACCCTTCGTACGTCATACTAGTATCTGGTTGTGGTAGTCTTGCACCTTCTTTTGCCAGTATGTCTGCCTCCTCGTTGCCTTGGATGTTGCAGTGGGATGGGACCCACTGTACCACTACCCTTTTTGGTGCGGACTGCGGGCATAGTTGACAGAGTACTGCTCTTAAGTCATTAAGTTCAGGTCTCACTTATGAAGACCTAAGAGAGACAGTCTGGCACGGAAGAGAGACCATGTTCGAATAGCTATGCGGGGACAGGCGTAGACCTCAAACGGGCATTCTCCTTAGTGAACCTCGCCGAGCTTGAAGGATACCATTAGTTGATCTAACAAGAAGAGGAGAAAGAAGAAGAAAAAAGAAGAAGAAGAAAAGAAGTCCTGAGCTCTTTTCTCCAGAATAGCATGAAGAATAGAGAATGCTATATAACGCTCTCAGCTGGTTTCCTCAATGTGTGTCCTATCCACTGACTGCGTCTTCACCTAACATCATCATCATCTCCCACTGTTGTCTGGTTCTTTACAAGGTTCACATTAGTGAACTTATTATACCATTTCATTCTTTACATTAATGAAAGTGTGTTCTTTTTTATGTTGTTCTCCGTGTTTTTGATCCATCAAATTGTGCTAACTTTACATTGTTGTTAAAGATTTACATTGCGTTAGTACCGAATTGCATTTGTTTTTCATAAGTTCCCCAAAGTGTGAGCCTCCCACCACTTTTATATTATTATTTGTATATCATGAAGATGGTTTGTTTCCCTAGAGTTCGACCACACTTTTAGTGAGCCCTGCGACGTGCTCTTACTGTGGCAGTAATGCTGCTCTCGTCTCTGTCACACACAGAGAGTCTTATACCAATGGACGTTCTGCTTCTTCTAGGGATCGGACACAGACATTGTCCGACCAGTTAACGTGACGAACTCCATCGTTCTGGGTTGGAGCCCCTATTTATCTCGGCACAGTTTGAGTCGGGCGTTGAATCGTTAACTTTCTTTAACTGACCATGCAGGTCTTGTAAAAGAGGCTCAGTAGTTTGTTGGATTAGTGCAAATGTTGAAAGTAGTCAAGCAGACAATCGACGCTTGTGCATGTGTCTGTTCAAGTCTGGTGTGCTATGTCCCGAGAAGAAGAATGGTGATCTGTCCCTGCCGTCAACGGTGAGAAAGTCGTCGTTTGTCTAGTTCTCTTCTTGCCTGGCAGCCTGTATAGCTCTCTTTTCTCCCAAAGGATGTGGTTTTAATATCTTCTTGTTCACTGTCGTGTAGGAGTTAGACCGCACTATAAGTTCTATTTAACCACATCCTGTCAGTGTGGCAGTGGTCCTATTCTCGTCCCTCATACGGAGCCCAAAGTCTGCTAATAACTATCACTTTATACCTGCGGACAGTGTCTACTAATATATTTCACTTTATCTCTGTGGTCAGTGTCTGTTAATATATTTCACTTTATCTCTGCAGACTGTATCCTAATATGTATCACTTTATCTCTGCAGACAGTGTCTCCTAATGTCTATCCCTTTATCCATGTGGACAATGTCTACTATAAGATTATTTTTTTTTAACGATGCACAACCGCTTTCTTGATCGTTTTACATTATTTACATGTTACAGACTTTCCGAAAGCCCTAATTCGGATTTTTAAAATACCGGTGATCGTGTTATTACTGGTGGACATTGCTGTTGTGTCTGTGCCATTTTCTGGCACGTCAATCTTCAGAAACACCTACATGGTGAACGAATACAATGTGAGCATGTCTGAGGTGGCCTTAGTGTCCGGTAAGTTGTGACAGTCAGTTTACGGGACATCTGTTTCTGCTTCTGTTGTTGTTGCTGCTTTGTTGTTGTTGCTGCTTTGTTGTTCTTGCTGTTGTTGTTGTTGCTGTTGAGGATGTTGCTGTTGTTATTGATGTTGTTCTTGCCGTTGTTGTTGTTGCTGTTGAGGATGTTGCTGTTGTTATTGATGTTGTTCTTGTCAATGTGGTTGCTCCTGCTGATGTTGCTGATGTTGCTCTTGTCGTTGTTGTTGCTGCTGCTGATGTTGTTGTTGTTGTTTCTCTTCTTGTTGCTGCTGTTACTGATTTTTGTTTTTGCTGTTGTTGTGGTTGTTGTTATTGTTATTCGTGTTGTTGTTGTTGTTCTTGCTGTTGTTGTTGTTCTTTGCTGTTGTTGTTGCTGCTGCTGCTAATGGGGATGTTGTTGTTGTTATTGCAGCTGTTGATGTTGGTTTTGTTGTTGTTGCTGATATTGTTGTTGCTGTTGTTTTATTGTTATTGTTCTTGTTGACATTGTTGTTGATAATGGTGCTGCTGTTGTTGTTACTTTTGTTATTGCTGTTGAAGTTTTGTTGTTGTTGATGTTGTTGCTGCTGATGTTGTTGTTGATGTTGTTGCCGCTGATGTTGCTGCTGATGTAGTTGCTGCTGATGTTGCTGCTGATGTAGTTGCTGCTGATGTTGTTGTAGATGTTGTGATTAATGTTGTTGCTGATGTTGTTGTTGATGTTGTTGATGATCGAAGCTACTCCTGCAAAGTTCTTCTTTTTTATGACTTTTCCTTATATAGCTATTTGCTGCGGCCCCTCATGTATTACGATGCTCACTGAAGAAGGTAGACATCGGTCATCCTGGCTGTACTGTAATTTAACTACGATGGAAATCCCAAGTTGAGCCTCAGGCAGTGAACATTGCAAAATAAAAAACGGACGTCGGATAGCTTTTGGTTGCCTGGTAACAGGTGTAACATGCCTGTTTGAATACCTGGATTCTCAAGTATTCTAAGGTGGAGATCACAGTGTAGATCCCCACTTCGATGGTCAAACTATTGCAACAAAGCCTGTTTTCAGGAAAACTAGTAGGTTAGGTAAGATCTGGGTCAGTATGTTTCACCTGACATACCCCCACCCTCAACCCCACTCCCACCTACTCTTTCCCACTCTTTTTTTTAAGATATATAGTGCAAGCTTATGCTGCCGAAGACGGATGTGTCAGACCGAAAGATGCAAATATCGCAGCAAGCTGTAAACTAGCGACACAACGCATTCCATTCTCTGGACTACATCCTGCAACTTCCAAAGTCCTGATCAGGACTTGGTAGCGGGAGATTGAGAACGAACGCAGAAGAAGAAGGAGTACAAACTTATCAATCAGAAGATGTCTACCCGAAGCGGAGCATAGGTCTACAGCAAGTAATCGCTATAAGCTTCGATCCTCGGCTAAACGTTCCAACTCTATCCACGACCGGTCAGTGCTCTCGCTCTCTCTCTCTCTATTTGCTTTAACGTCTCGTCTCCAGGTGTGTCGAGGTCTACTTCTCTATCTCCACCCCATCTGTCTCCAATGGAAACCTGCCGAGTCATGCTATCAATATCCCTCCTCAAATGTAGCCTATCCACCTACATCGCTTTCTATAGTGATGTCCATAACACTTCATCCCCGATAGCACTGCCTTCTATGCTCAAAATGCCCCTGTATATCTCCAAGTGGTCTCTATTATGTACACATTAACGTCACAACATGAGTGTACTAGATTCCGTGTCGATCTGCTGGCCGAGTAAGATGGATATCTGCCTTTTGACCAAGACGACAAGCGTTTAACACCTAGTAGGAATATGACGTGTTTTTTTTAAACGAAGGTATAACACCTTTTCCATACTGTTGCAATGCAACTGTAAAGGCAAGCAGCCTTTATTTCTCGTCCCTACAAATTCTAAAGATGTACCACAGCATTGAAAATAAATACACTAGGAATAGTTTGTATTGTTATTTACTTGTTTCTAATAAACGGAGGATAGCTGGCACTGACGAATGCACCTGTGGTACAGGGAAAAAGACCGCTGAACATCTGCTGCAAAATTTCCCGACATACGAGGAGCAGAGAAAGCACATGTGGCCATCACCAGTGCCAACACAAGACAAGCTCCATGGCAGTGTCGACAGCATCAGGATGACAGCTGCTTTCTTTGAACAAATTCAAGTTGACGTCTGACAGCGTACGAAGAAGATGAAGAAGATTTACTTGTTTCTGAATGTATTTGACCGTATGCGATTCTACTGTTGATGACACGAGTTATGTGACAGTAAATATCTAGCGCCACTCAGTTTTCAGGCGTAACATAACTTGGGAAACCCTGAGTTGACCTGGATAAAAATGCAACTTTCCTGATTCACCCCTCCTCAAACACCATCGTCGATTCCTCCCTTCCCGGTCCCCTGCCCTGTCTGCTTAGTTCATTCCTTCACCAATCCCAACACGTGACATTTTTAACACGAACTTACCAGTTGTGCAACACTTGAACAGAGTCCACATTGCGCACCTAATCTCACTCTGTTTTGCAGATTGTGGTTGTTGAATTCACTAAAGCATCACAAATACATGTATGGCTATACTGTCTTCGTAAATGTTTGCAAAAATCTACTCAATTTTCATTTGTAGCTTGCTGGTTCTAACGTAGCTAAAGTAAGGCACTGATCAATGGGAATCTCTTTACTCAATTTTCATTTGTAGCTTGCTGGTTCTAACGTAGCTAAAGTAAGGCACTGATCAATGGGAATCTCTTTGCTCAATTTTCATTTGTAGCTTGCTGGTTCTAACGTAGCTAAAGTAAGGCACTGATCAATGGGAATCTCTTTACTCAATTTTCATTTGTAGCTTGCTGGTTCTAACGTAGCTAAAGTAAGGCATTGATCAATGGGAATCTCTTTACTCAATTTTCATTTGTAGCTTGCTGGTTCTAACGTAGCTAAAGTAAGGCATTGATCAATGGGAATCTCTTTACTCAATTTTCATTTGTAGCTTGCTGGTTCTAACGTAGCTAAAGTAAGGCAGTGATCAATGGGAATCTCTTTACTCAATTTTCATTTGTAGCTTGCTGGTTCTAACGTAGCTAAAGTAAGGCATTGATCAATGGGAATCTCTTTACTCAATTTTCATTCGTAGCTTGCTGGTTCTAACGTAGCTAAAGTAAGGCAGTGATCAATGGGAATCTCTTTACTCAATTTTCATTTGTAGCTTGCTGGTTCTAACGTAGCTAAAGTAAGGCATTGATCAATGGGAATCTCTTTACTCAATTTTCATTTGTAGCTTGCTGGTTCTAACGTAGCTAAAGTAAGGCACTGATCAATGGGAATCTCTTTACTCAATTGTCATTTGTAGCTTGCTGGTTCTAACGTAGCTAAAGTAAGGCATTGATCAATGGGAATCTCTTTACTCAATTTTCATTTGTAGCTTGCTGGTTCTAACGTAGCTAAAGTAAGGCACTGATCAATGGGAATCTCTTTACTCAATTGTCATTTGTAGCTTGCTGGTTCTAACGTAGCTAAAGTAAGGCATTAATCAATTGGAATCTCTTTACTCAATTTTCATTTGTAGCTTGCTGGTTCTAACGTAGCTAAAGTAAGGCACTGATCAATGGGAATCTCTTTACTCAATTGTCATTTGTAGCTTGCTGGTTCTAACGTAGCTAAAGTAAGGCATTGATCAATGGGAATCTCTTTACTCAATTTTCATTTGTAGCTTGCTGGTTCTAACGTAGCTAAATTAAGGCATTGATCAATGGGAATCTCTTTACTCAATTTTCATTTGTAGCTTGCTGGTTCTAACGTAGCTAAAGTAAAGCACTGATCAATGGGAATCTCTTTACTCAATTTTCATTTGTAGCTTGCTGGTTCTAACGTAGCTAAAGTAAGGCACTGATCAATGGGAATCTCTTTACTCAATTTTCATTTGTAGCTTGCTGGTTCTAACGTAGCTAAAGTAAGGCATTGATCAATGGGAATCTCTTTACTCAATTTTCATTTGTAGCTTGCTGGTTCTAACGTAGCTAAAGTAAGGCATTGATCAATGGGAATCTCTTTACTCAATTTTCATTTGTAGCTTGCTGGTTCTAACGTAGCTAAAGTAAGACACTGATCAATGGGAATCTCTTTACTCAATTTTCTTTTGTAGCTTGCTGGTTCTAACGTAGCTAAAGTAAGGCACTGATCAATGGGAATCTCTTTACTCAATTGTCATTTGTAGCTTGCTGGTTCTAACGTAGCTAAAGTAAGGTATTAATCAATTGGAATCTCTTTACTCAATTTTCATTTGTAGCTTGCTGGTTCTAACGTAGCTAAAGTAAGGCACTGATCAATGGGAATCTCTTTACTCAATTGTCATTTGTAGCTTGCTGGTTCTAACGTAGCTAAAGTAAGGCATTGATCAATGGGAATCTCTTTACTCAATTTTCATTTGTAGCTTGCTGGTTCTAACGTAGCTAAATTAAGGCATTGATCAATGGGAATCTCTTTACTCAATTTTCATTTGTAGCTTGCTGGTTCTAACGTAGCTAAAGTAAAGCACTGATCAATGGGAATCTCTTTACTCAATTTTCATTTGTAGCTTGCTGGTTCTAACGTAGCTAAAGTAAGGCACTGATCAATGGGAATCTCTTTACTCAATTTTCATTTGTAGCTTGCTGGTTCTAACGTAGCTAAAGTAAGGCATTGATCAATGGGAATCTCTTTACTCAATTTTCATTTGTAGCTTGCTGGTTCTAACGTAGCTAAAGTAAGGCATTGATCAATGGGAATCTCTTTACTCAATTTTCATTTGTAGCTTGCTGGTTCTAACGTAGCTAAAGTAAGACACTGATCAATGGGAATCTCTTTACTCAATTTTCTTTTGTAGCTTGCTGGTTCTAACGTAGCTAAAGTAAGGCACTGATCAATGGGAATCTCTTTACTCAATTTTCATTTGTAGCTTGCTGGTTCTAGCGTAGCTAAAGTAAGGCACTGATCAATGGGAATCTCTTTACTCAATTTTCATTTGTAGCTTGCTGGTTCTAACGTAGCTAAAGTAAGGCACTGATCAATGGGAATCTCTTTACTCAATTTCCATTTGTAGCTTGCTGGTTCTAACGTAGCTAAAGTAAGGCACTGATCAATGGGAATCTCTTTACTCCATTTTCATTTGTAGCTTGATGGTTCTAACGTAGCTAAAGTAAGGCACTGATCAATGGGAATCTCTTTACTCAATTTTCATTTGTAGCTTGCTGGTTCTAACGTAGCTAAAGTAAGGCACTGATCAATGGGAATCTCTTTACTCAATTTTCATTTGTAGCTTGCTGGTTCTAACGTAGCTAAAGTAAGGCACTGGTCAATGGGAATCTCTTTACTCAATTTTCATTTGTAGCTTGCTGGTTCTAACGTAGCTAAAGTAAGACACTGATCAATGGGAATCTCTTTACTCAATTTTCATTTGTAGCTTGCTGGTTCTAACGTAGCTAAAGTAAGGCATTGATCAATGGGAATCTCTTTACTCAATTTTCATTTGTAGCTTGCTGGTTCTAACGTAGCTAAAGTAAGGCACTGATCAATGGGAATCTCTTTACTCAATTTTCATTTGTAACTTGCTGGTTCTAACGTAGCTAAAGTAAGACACTGATCAATGGGAATCTCTTTACTCATTTTTCATTTGTAGCTTGCTGGTTCTAACGTAGCTAAAGTAAGGCATTGATCAATGGGAATCTCTTTACTCAATTTAGATCATTTGAGAACCTAGATGAGACAATGCATGTGCAGCATACTTTTACTTTGCAGACAGACACACATTCTTGCTTATTACATCATTTTTTTTTAATTCTAGGAATTACAACAGCAGTTGGAAGTATATTAGGTACCGTGGTAAGCTCTTGGTTATCAAGTCGGGTGACTACAAAGATGGGATACGCTTTAATTATCGCATGTACCTGGTTCGTGACAATTATCGTCGTCCCGTTCTACTTCATCTTCGGTTGCAGCAACGTGGTTGTGTATGGCGCCGAGGGTGAGATGTAAGTAGGTCAATGTTGTGGTTAAAAAACAAAATGGCGAGATTGCATCGGTAATGGAAGTGGAAATATAACAACACAAACAAGCATAGCTCAGATGCTGCATTAGAACCAAAAAAACATAAACGGAAAC
The DNA here is from genome assembly GCA_036924085.1 of Ariolimax columbianus. NCBI lineage: Eukaryota > Metazoa > Mollusca > Gastropoda > Stylommatophora > Arionidae > Ariolimax > Ariolimax columbianus. The sequence continues at coordinate 21,505,055 of JAVGWX010000010.1, read as the reverse complement.
TACGTTGTGACTAACATGTTTTCGTCGAGGAAGGAAGGGCAACACAAATGAAACCAATGATAAAAACCATGAGAGAAACAATGATAGCTATAAGCTGAGTCAATTTTAGCTCTGTTTTAGATCTTCGAACACATGTATCTTTCCAATATAAAACTCCTGCAAAATATACCCCGCTTGACGCTGGTATATCTTCAGTAGTCTTTCGTATGTTTACATTTGTTAAATTATGGCTCTATTGCTTCCTAAAGTGTTTCTGTATTCTGAGTTTCTTTTCGCATAATGGCCTTGTTCACCCGACTTCAGCACGAATCTTTAAGGGGTTTATTGTAGTGTATGTACTGTGTTTTGCAACTAACGGTTCAGTTCATCCTACTTCAACACAAACTGTGTTGGTCTTTGTTTTCCATAATGGTGCGACTTTATCCGTCGAAGACGGATGTGTTGAACCGAAAGGTGCAAATATCGCAGTCAAGCTGTAAACTAGCGACACAACGCATACCGTTCTCTGTTCTACTTACAAAGCCCTGTTCAGGGCTTAGTAGCTGGAGATTGAAAACGAACACAAAACAATAACAAGAAGAAAAAGAAAAAGAAGAGAAAGAAGAAGATTAAATGTGACTTTGTTGTATCATGAATCAAAATACAAACAGATGGGTTTGTGCACATTGCCACTTCCAGCTTCGTCCCGTCACCGTCCCTTCCCTCCCCCAATGTTTCGTATATAAATTATTACAAAAGGTGAGAGGAGCTTCCATTGCATTGGGAAACTTGATGAGATCAAAGGAATTAAGTTCTGCAACATGGAGAACAAGACGAACAACATCCAAGAAGGTACAGCCTTTTATAATTTGGTGCTTGTTCAGAACACAGAGACTGGAATGGTCAGATAAATTCACAAATGTGCAATTTTTTGAAAGAATCGGATACATGTGAGTGGAACATGAGGCGAGAGAAAGGCGCTTGGATAGGAAACACGTTTAGTAAACCAGCTTATAGCATTTCAAAACAGTCTCTGTTCTGGAATCCCCAGGCGAGAGAAAGGCGCTTGGATAGGAGACACGTTTAGTAAACCAGCTTATAGCATTTCAAAACAGTCTCTGTTCTGGAATCCCCAGGCGAGAGAAAGGCGCTTGGATAGGAGACACGTTTAGTAAACCAGCTTATAGCATTTCAAAACAGTCTCTGTTCTGGAATCCCCAGGCGAGAGAAAGGCGCTTGGATAGGAGACACGTTTAGTAAACCAGCTTATAGCATTTCAAAACAGTCTCTGTTCTGGAATCCCCAGGCGAGAGAAAGGCGCTTGGATAGGAGACACGTTTAGTAAACCAGCTTATAGCATTTCAAAACAGTCTCTGTTCTGGAATCCCCAGGCGAGAGAAAGGCGCTTGGATAGGAGACACGTTTAGTAAACCAGCTTATAGCATTTCAAAACAGTCTCTGTTCTGGAATCCCCAGGCGAGAGAAGTAGAGGCAGACGAAAACATGGAGAATATAGCTTGAGATTAACATAAAGGAAAAAAGGAAGATGTTGACAGGGCTAAAAGGGATGGGTCAAGACTTGGCATATAATTGTTGAAAACATGACCTCTACAGGAAGCTGAAAGTGTGTTGAGGGATCACCATCATGTTCCTTGCTGATTGGTTTTAGCGATTATGGATCTCTTTCTACTACTTTCACGTGTGTTTATAAACACTGCTGTTGATAGTGCCCCGTGCCATTCTTTCAGGCTGTCTACAATTGTCTCTCCCTGGTTTTCTCTATCTCTCTTTAGTGCTACGTTATCTGATGCCACAGTATATTTCAAACAGCCTCTTCCCATGACATGCCCGAAAAATGATGTCTGCCCTGGCCTGACTTTTGCAATGAGCTGTCTTTGTATATGTGCTTCCTTAACTCTTTACAGTCCCGCCTAATTGATTACATTTTTCATTAGTCACGAATCGTATTAATTTGGTAGGACTGTAATGGGTTAAGACACTAATCTAATCGGTTTGGTAGGACTGTAAAGGGTTAAGACACTAATCTAATCGGTTTGGTAGGATTGTAATAGGTTAAGACACGAATCTAATCGGTTTGGTAGGACTGTAATGGGTTAAGACACTAATCTAATCAATTTGGTAGGACTGTAAATGGTTAAGACACTTATCTAATCAGTTTGGTAGGACTGTAAAGGGTTAAGACATGAATCTAATCAATTTGGTAGGACTGTAATGGGTTAAGAAACTAATCTAATCAGTTTGGTAGGACTTTAAAGGGTTAAGACATGAATCTAATTGGTTTGGTAAGACTGTAAAGGGTTAGGACACGAATCTAATCAGTTTGGTAGGACTGTAAAGGGTTAAGACATGAATCTAATCAGTTTGGTAGGACTTAAAGGGTTAAGACATGAATCTAATTGGTTTGGTAAGACTGTAAAGGGTTAGGACACGAATCTAATCAGTTTGGTAGGACTGTAAAGGGTTAAGACATGAATCTAATCAGTTTGGTAGGACTTAAAGGGTTAAGACATGAATCTAATCGGTTTGGTAGGACCGTAAAGGGTTAAGACATGAATCTAATCAATTTGGTAGGACTGTAATGGGTTAAGAAACTAATCTAATCAGTTTGGTAGGACTTTAAAGGGTTAAGACATGAATCTAATTGGTTTGGTAAGACTGTAAAGGGTTAGGACACGAATCTAATCAGTTTGGTAGGACTGTAAAGGGTTAAGACATGAATCTAATCAGTTTGGTAGGACTTAAAGGGTTAAGACATGAATCTAATTGGTTTGGTAAGACTGTAAAGGGTTAGGACACGAATCTAATCAGTTTGGTAGGACTGTAAAGGGTTAAGACATGAATCTAATCAGTTTGGTAGGACTTAAAGGGTTAAGACATGAATCTAATCGGTTTGGTAGGACTGTAATTGGTTAAGACACTAATATAATCAGTTTGGTAGGACTTAAAGGGTTAAGACACTAATCTAATCAGTTTGGTAGGACTGTAAAGTGTTAAGACACTAATCTAATCAGTTTGGTAGGACTGTAAATGGTTAAAACATGAATCGAATCAATTTAGCAGAACTGTAAAGGGCCTAGACACGAATCTAATCAATTTAGCAGAACTGTAAAGGGCCTAGACACGAATCTAATCAGTTTGGCAGAACTGTAAAGGGTTAAGTATTGCATAGCACTCTATGGTCCATGTAATTCTTGAGTATGAATGTTTAATGAACATGTTACATATGTACCAACCTGTTTCAAAATTGATGGGGAACGTCATGGGCTAGTGGTTAAGTGACACGGCTCACAACTTGATGGTGATGGGTTCGATCCCCATCACAGCACCGACCGTTACCCCGGTGAAGCAAACCGTTAGAAAATGCAGAAGGAAACAGACCCTTGCATAAAATGCATGCCGAAGTCGGATGCACTGGACTGACAGGCGCAAAATGAAAAACCACAGTGCAACGCACACCGCCTTGGGAATTAGAGAAAGAATGTGAACGCATAAAAAACAACATATTTGATATCTGGGGGAAGTAGATTTGAGTAAGAGAGAATGTAGTTCCAGGATTTGTTTTATCAACCCAAAGTGATATGTCTCTCCTACAATCTACCACTGCACACCTTTCATACCTGATCTCCTGCCCTCCTCAGAGGACGCCCGGTCAACCTAACAGACTGTAACTGCACACTGAGTCACCAACTTATCTCTTGTGGTGACGACGGCAACAACTACCTGTCTCCATGCTTCGCAGGGTGCACTGATGTCAGCTCCAAGGTAGGCAGATGTTTAAATATGGACTACTAGGGAGATCTAATGCCTAACTGAAATTTTTAGCAAGACTAACATTTTGGACATGGCTTATGCACATCGTCCAGATAGGATGTATGGGATCGCTCGTACAATGAGCCCGTCGCCAATCAGCTGTTATAATGTTAGCGCAGAAAAGTGACGCTCATTTGGGAAACATTACGAAGAATAAAATAAAGAAGAAGCAGAAGAAGAAGAAAAAGATGAATAATAATAATAAGAAGAAGAAGATGATGATGATGAAGACGAAGATTTTGAAAAAGAAGAAAATGAGAAGAAAAAGAAGAAGAAGAAGAAGAAGAGGAAGAAGAAGAAGATGAAAAAGAATAATAAGAAGATAAAGTAGAAGAAGAAGAAGAAGAAAAAGAAGAAGAAGAGGAAAGAGAAGAAGAAGAAGAAGACGAAAAAGACGAAGAAATTGAAAACGATGATGACACCAAAGCAGAAGAAGAAGAAGAAGAAGAAGAAGAAGGAGAAGAAGAAGAAGAAGAAGAAGAAGAAGAAGAAGAAGAAGAAGAAGAAGGAGAAGAAGAAGACGAAGAAATTGAAAACGATGATGACACCAAAGCAGAAGAAGAAGAAGAAGAAGAAGACGAAGAAGAAGAAGAAGAAGAAGAAGAAGAAGAAGAAGAAGAAGAAGAAGGAGAAGAAGAAGAAGAAGAAGAAGAAGAAGAAGAAGAAGAAGAAGAAGAAGAAGAAGAAGAAGAAGAAGAAGGAGAAGAAGAAGACGAAGAAATTGAAAACGATGATGACACCAAAGCAGAAGAAGAAGAAGAAGAAGAAGAAGAAGAAGAAGAAGAAGAAGAAGAAGAAGAAGAAGAAGAAGAAGAAGAAGACGAAGAAATTGAAAACGATGATGACACCAAAGCAGAAGAAGAAGAAGAAGAAGAAGAAGAAGAAGAAGAAGAAGAAGAAGAAGAAGAAGAAGAAGAAGGAGAAGAAGAAGGAGAAGAAGAAGAAGAAGAAGAAGAAGAAGAAGAAGAAGAAGAAGAAGAAGAAGAAGAAGAAGAAGGAGAAGAAGAAGAAGAAGAAGAAGAAGAAGAAGAAGAAGAAGAAGAAGAAGAAGAAGAAGAAGAAGAAGAAGAAGAAGAGAAAACATGATGTTTCTAGTCTCAAGTTTTCTTTCACTTTCAGCACTTCACAAAGTGCAGCTTGCTGAACGACACGGAAGGACAGAGTGTTACCCCTGGGCTTTGCTCGACAGACTGCCACGACAACTTTATTATATATGCAGCTCTACATGGGATTCAGTTCTTCTTCTATGCTGTCTCGATGATCCCCAGGAGGCTGTTGGTTCTCAGGTGAGGGAATAGAGGATAAGCAAGATGAGTGGTAGGGATTTATAGAGGGGAGAAGAAAAGAGTGTGGTAGGGAGGGGGGAGGAGAAGAATAAGAGAGTTGTGGAGGCTAGGATAGTTGGGTAGAGGGAAGAGAGAGAGATGGTGGAAGAAAGAGAGGGAGAGGATATGGAGATAAATTAAGGGAACATTAGTGAGGGGGGGGGGGGGTGGCTGAGAACGAGGGAGGTGGCTGAAAAAAGGAGTATGCAAAAAAGAGTGAGGTAGAGATGAACATGAGATAATGAGTGGTAGAGGAGATGGAGAGAGAGGATCGAGTCGGGGAGGGAGGGGGAGGGGGAGAGTGAGGTAGAGATGAACATGGGATAATGAGTGGTAGAGGAGATGGAGAGAGAGGATCGAGTCGGGGGGGGGGGGAGGGGGAGGGGGAGAGTGAGGTAGAGATGAACATGAGATAATGAGTGGTAGAGGAGATGGAGAGAGAGGATCGAGTCGGGGGGGAGAGAAAAGAGTGAGGCAGAAAAATAGTGAGCAGAACATAGTAAGGAAGGGGAGAGTTAGAATTTGATGAAGAGGAGAGTGAAGAAAATAGAGTGGAGAGACGACTGATAAAGTGAGGGAGAAGAGACTGGGGTCTATAATTTGCTGGATCTGATTTTTTTTTTCCCTTTTTGAACAATGGGATCACTCCTGTATCTTTTCGATCCATAGAACAATCCCCTTCACAAATGATTGTGTACATACGAGGCGTGTTCAGATGAAACCGGACCATACGGCACCAAGTAGACATACGTACGATGCGCATGATGACATCACTTCTGATGTAAACAGCATATACCAACCGTCAAGTTTGCAAAATGTCATTATCCTCCAACTCATAGTTTCCTCAGCAGACCGTTGAAAACACGGCGGGTGTAACACGGAATCCACCCAGAGTCGATCAGCAAGCGGTGATTCGGTTTCTAACAGCTGAAGGATGTCGACCAGTTGACATTCATCGCAGAATGCAGGCAGTGTATGGTGAAAAAATTGTGTTTAAGACAGCAGTGAAGAACTGGACAACGATGTTTAAAGAACGACGTGAGTTAATGAAAGCTCTTCCATGACCAAGGCAGGCGCATATTGTTGTGTCCGAAGATAAAATCGTCAAAATTGATGCAGCAATTCGGGTGGACCGTCGCCGGAGCATACGTTCGTCACACTTTTTTCTATCATTTCAAACTTCAATTTTGAAGGAATACATCTTGACTCGGACATTTATTCACTTTTAGCTCCTCCAATTTTGTAAAGCAGTAATGACGAAGACAAATTGATGAGGTGTTTAATTGTTATAGAATTTTTTTTTTAAAAGGAAAAGATTGTGTTATGGTGTGTTATATTGTGTTATGTTGTTTTATGTTGTTCATGACAGATTGTGTTATCTTGTGATATGTTGTTCATGAAAATCAGATTTAAGATCAGGCGCGATCGGTTTGTCTGCCAGGTTGGCTTTGTTCACGATATGACCGTTTCTATAGTCGACCTGGCTGTAAATAGATACATGTCGTAGTCTATGCGAGAACTACGGAGTTCTTGCTCTGTCGCCGGTACTTTCAGTTATGAAAAGGACTGGGCATATACGATTACGTGCAATGAGCCATTTGACTTCCAGGTGCTTGGGTGGGGAACACAAGCGGATCTACTATTTTGTTCATCCTGGGTACACAGTAATGAAAGAGCTGTCATACTGCTCGCAAAGGGGGTATGCACAGTTGGTGACATTACATATGATAAGGGGTGACATCCTGTCCGCAAGGGCATGCACAATCGGGGACATTACATTTGGATAAGGGGTGACATCCTGTCCTTAAGGGCACGCACAATTGGGGACATTACAAATGCTTAAGTGTGACATCCTGTCCTCAAGGGCACACCCAATTGGGGACATTACAAATGCCTAAGTGTGACATCCTGTCCTCAAGGGCACACACAATTGGGGACATTACAAAGGCCTAAGTGTGACATCCTGTCCTCAAGGGCACGCACAAATGAGGACGTTACAAATGCCTAAGTGTGACATCCTGTCCTCAAGGGCACGCACAAATGAGGACGTTACAAATGCCTAAGTGTGACATCCTGTCCTCAAGGGCACGCATAATTTGGTGCATTACAAATGCTTAAGTGTGACATTCTGTCCTCAAGGGCATGCACAATCGGGGACATTACAAATGCCTAAGTGTGACATCCTGTCCTAAAGGTCATGCACAATCGGAGACATTACAAATGCCTAAGTGTGACATCCTGTCCTCAAGGGCACGCACAATTGGGAGCATTACAAATGCTTAAGTGTGACATCCTGTCCTCAAGGGCACGCACAATTGGGGACATTACAAATGCCTAAGTGTGACATCCTGTCCTTAAGGGCACGCACAATTGGGGACATTACAAATGCTTAAGTGTGACATCCTGTCCTCAAGGGCACGCACAATCGGGGACATTACAAATGCTTAAGTGTGACATCCTGAGGTTGATTAATGGCCAGATGTTGGTTCTGCACGAGGACCTACTACAAAAACATCAACAAAAGCAAGTGATTAACGAATGAGAGATAGAAAACTGGGTAGAAGATTTAGGAGAAGAAGAAAATGGAATATCCATTTACTTATTAGTTTCAATCCATGCCTCTTGATAACGTGTTTATAATTGTCTTTTAGAGTCGTCGACCCTCAAGACCGTGGTTTCGCTACAAGCCTTTTCAATTTCTGCTTTATATTAAGTAAGTATTTGGTTTCTGTTATTGTTGTGTACACTGTCATTTTCTTTTGTTACATCGCCGTTGACCAACAAAAGCAGCGGTGTAGTGGTGTTATTATCACATTGTCTAGGTGCAGGTCTGTAGACGTGGGGAAGTGTGTAGGCAGACTAAGAGGACGTTTGTAGACAGGAAGAAGTCTGCAGACAGACTCGGAGGACGTTTGTAGACAGGAGGAAGTATGTAGACAGACTAAGAGAAAGTATGTACACAGACTAGGGACACGTTTGTAGACCGGAGGAAGAATGTAGACAGACTAGGAAAAAGTATGTAAACAGACTAGGAGGTAATTTGTAGACAGGAGGAAGTATGTAGCTGGTTGGTTAGTTGTTTGGTAGGTTGGTTAGTTGTTTGGTAGGTTGGTTGGTTAGACGGTTGGTTGGTTTGTTGATTGGTTGGTTTGTTCGTTGGTTGGTTTGTTCGTTAGTTGGTTGGTCCGTTGATTTGTTGGGCGGTTGGTTAGTTGGTTGGTTTGCTGGGTGGTTTGTTGGTTGATTGGTTCGTTCGTTTGTTGGTTGGTTGGTTTGTTGGTTGGTTGGTTTGTTAGTTGGTTGGTTTGTTGGTTGGTTTATTGAAAGGTTGGTTTGTCGGTTTGTTGAATGGTTGGTTGAATGGTTGGTTTGTTGGTCGGTTGATTTTTTGGTTGGTTAGTTTGTTGGATGGTTGGCTTATTGTTTTGTTATTTGGTTGGTTGGTTTGATGTTATGTTGGTCGGTTGATTGATTATGCGGCTGATTGGTTGGTTGGTTGGTTGATTGGTTGATTAGTTGATTGGTTAGATGATTGATTCGTTAGTCGGCTGGTTGGTTGATTAATTTGTTGGTTGGTTGGCTGGCTGGCTGACTGTTTGGTTGTTTGGTTGTTTGGGTTGGTTGGTTGGTTGATGGATTCATACAAATAGTTTTTATATTTCTCACTTCACAGCCGGTATCCCTTCTACAAACCTTTTCGGTGGCGTCATTGATGGGACGTGTCTGATTTGGGACAATAACATGTGTACTCTTTACGACCGGGACAAAATCAGGTTAGATTCTTATCTGTCATGTCACAGACACGCTTGTCATCCACAATTTCATCCACACATCCATGAATCCATTTACACTTCCAACCACCATGAAATACATAAACTCATCCGTCCCTCTGTTTCCCTATCCATCTATTCGCTTATCAGTGTATTCACCAATCCATCCCTCTGTTTCCCCATCCATCTATTCACTCATCCATGTATTCACCAATCCATCCATTTACACATCCATTCCTTCATTCATTTATCCCTGCATTTACTTATCATCTATTCTCACCTATCTATTCACCTACCCAACTGTTTACCTCCTCACCCATTCATCACATATTCACATATCTACGAATATAATCCATCAAATAATACCCATTATCTATCCATCCACCACCTCACCCATCCACCCATCTATGCGTGCTATCCATCTCATCCTTCCATTTATCCGTTCTCATTCATCCATGTGCTACTCATCTATCTAACACTGAATCATCCATCAATCCATCAATCCATTAATTTGACCCACACATCCATTTACCCCTCCATTTATCCATCCACTCAGCTACATACAAACACACACACCATGTCATCCATATTCACCCCCACCATCACATCCACCAACTCATTGACATACTCATCTATCTATCCATTCATCCACTTAATTATTTCATCGACAAACATATCCAAAAACTCACCAATCCACCCACTTAATTCCAAATCCATCCACCCATCCATATATCCATTGATATCTCATATGTACCAAACATAATCAAAGTTCTCTATCAATTGATTTATTGATATCTGAATATAATCAAACATAATCGAAGTTCTCTATCCATCTATCCATTAATATCTAAATTAAATCAACATAATCAAATTTCGTTATCCACATATCTATTGAAATCTCAATTAAAACAAACATAATCAGTCCTTCATCCATCTATCCATTATTATCTTAATATAATCAAACATAATCGAAGTTCTCTATCCATTTAACCATGGAATATCTGAATATAATAAAATATAAACAAAGTTCTCTATCCATCTATCTATCGATATCTGAATATAATCAAATATGATCAAAGCGCTCTATCCATCTATCCATTGATATCTGAATGTAATCAAATATAATAAAAGTTCCCTTTCCATCTATCCATCGATATAAGAATATAATCAAACATAATCAGTTCTCTATCCATCTATCCATCTATCCATTGATATCTGAACATAAACGTATTCAAAGCTCTCTATCCGTCTATCCACTGATATCTGAATATAAACATAATCAAAGTTCTCTATCCATTAATATCTTAATTAAATCAACATAATCAAATTTCGTTATCCACATATCTATTGAAATCTCAATTAAAACAAACATAATCAGTCCTTCATCCATCTATCCATTATTATCTTAATATAATCAAACATAATCGAAGTTCTCTATCCATTTAACCATGGAATATCTGAATATAATAAAATATAAACAAAGTTCTCTATCCATCTATCTATCGATATCTGAATATAATCAAATATGATCAAAGCGCTCTATCCATCTATCCATTGATATCTGAATGTAATCAAATATAATAAAAGTTCCCTTTCCATCTATCCATCGATATAAGAATATAATCAAACATAATCAGTTCTCTATCCATCTATCCATCTATCCATTGATATCTGAACATAAACGTAATCAAAGCTCTCTATCCGTCTATCCACTGATATCTGAATATAAACATAATCAAAGTTCTCTATCCATCTATCCATCAATATCTAAATATAATAAAACATAATCAAAGTTCTCTATCCATCTATCCATCAATATCTGAATAGAATCAAATGTAATTAAAGTTCCCTTTCCATCTCAACAGAAACATGATGTCTGGTATCGATATGAGCGTCCACGCCTGCGTCCAGATCACTTTCATACTCATGGTCGTCATTTTCAAATGTGAGGAGATGAAAGTAAAGAGGACAGAAAAGAAAAAGAAAGACATCAAGGAGGAGCAAGTGATACAGGCTGACCCAAAGGTGACGGCGGCGGAAATTCACGTTGCGACAGAAGGACAGACGGAGACACATACACAAGCTCAGATAGAGAAACCGAACTGAAACAGTTATTATATTTTGAAATGGAGAAACCGGACTGAAACAGTGATTTGTATTGAAATAGAGAAACAGGATTGAAACAGTGATTCATATTGAAATAGAGAAACATGATTTAAACAGTGATTAGTATTGAAATGGAAAAACAGTATTGAAACAGTGATTCGTATTGAAATAGAGAAACAGAATTGAAACAGTCATATGTATTGAAATAGAGAACACGTTTAAAACAGTGATTCAAATTGAAATAAAGAAACATGATTAAAACAGTGATTGGTATTGAAATAGAAAAACAGTATTGAAACAGTAATTTGTATTGAAATAGAGAAACAGAATTGAAACAGTGATTCGTATTGAAATAGAGAAACATAATTGAAACAGTGATTCGTATTGAAATAGAGAAACATAATTGAAATAGTAATATGTATTGAAATAGAAAAAAAGTCATTCGTATTGAAATAGACAGACAAGATTGAAACAATGATTCCTTTTGAAATTGAGAAACAACATAGAAGCCATGACTCGCATTAAAATATAGAAACTACATTGTCAAATAAGATGTGTTGAATATAGAAACATTATTTAAACAATATTTCGAACTGGGATAGAAACATCAATAAAATGGTCAACAATATTGATGAAATAAGCCTGGAAATACAGGTTTACCATAATTTAAAAATATTTCCATTTTAAACAGCCTCAAAGAGGCAGTATTTGAAGAAGAGGAGGGACTATGTATATACATATATCATTTACTGATCACTCAAATTTACCTTAAGCAGTATATATATTTATGTTTATGCAGAATTCGTTGAGACATAAAATTCTTTTCGAAGTTTCGTCCGGTATAAAAAAAAAAGGTTCCAAAATTATGTTCCAGAAATATAAATACACACATAAATTATAATGGATAAAATTATTACAGGTATGATCTTTATTATTCCAGAACATGTACATATGCAAAGATCTACCTTTTAACCCTTTCATTGTCACTTATCGATGCATCTAATGCACTGCAGACGTCACATGGGGCCTAATTTATGAGAATAGCAAAATAAACGCTAAAAGACTTAACTGAAGAAAGGGGTACTAAACTCTCTACACTTGTATATAATAAATCATATACACTACACTTAAATTACTTTGAATGTAGGCTTAATTGTGCTTACGTGGGCTTAATTGGACATTTGGTCTTACTTGGGCTTAATTTGGCTTATTTGGGCTTACTTTGGCTTAATTGGGCTTACTTGGGCTTAATTTGGATTAAGTGGGCTTACTTGGGCTTAACTGGACTTACTTGGGCTTACTTGCATGCGAATAATGCTGTATTCAAAAATAAGTTATAACAATACAATACAATTAAAAAAAACACTGTAATACAAAGGAATACAATACAATAGTATGCAATAGTGTGCAATGCAATACACTACATTACAATACAATACAATTCAATACAATACAATAAAATACACTAGTGCAATTGAATACAATGGAGTAAAATACAATTGGATACAATACATTACAAAAGAAAACAATATAATTAAATATATCACAATATAATACAATATATTAGAATACAATACACTACAATTCAATACGCTAGTAACATTTAATACAATAGAATAGAGTAAAATTGAATACAATACAATATAATACACTACAAAATAATGCATTACAATTTAATATAATACAATAGAATACAACACGATAGAATACAGTGCAATGCAAACACTATCGGCCTTTTCTCTGCAGTTATTACGTTGGTTTAGTTTTTGTAAACAGACAAAAAATACAATTTACAAACAGTTTCACATAATCACAGTGTTAAACATAAGAGAAAGAAAACATACCGGTTTTGAAAACAGTAGCAATGTAGAACGAAACAATTTGAAATTATTTGTTTGGGGCCTTATGCCAGAATGCGTACGAGTCATCAAAATTCTGGGCAGTTGAAAAGTGTTCGAATAAACGAGTGCGCATAATGTGACTGTATGAAATGCGAAGTATGCCTGTATTGTTTGTGGGTATAGTTATCGAATACAGAAAAATGGAGTCACAAATTACAGGAATGAAATTCAAAATCACCATCCCTTAACGGCAAACGTATTTATTCAAATACTTTGGGAAATAATGTTAGATGTGAACAGCCGACTATCATTCAGGTGGGTAGGTAGGTAGTTAGTAGGTAGGTAGGTAGACAGATAAGTAAGTAGGTAGGTAGGTATGTAGGTTGTCTACAACAAGGACCCGTCACGCCAACCGTCCATGAGCACAGTGAGTGACTGAGTTGTATTCTAGGCCGCATGCAATGAGGACTATGACGGAGAGGTTCGCTTATCATTCCTGACGCCCATGGCCTGCTTCAAGAGATTGTTGGCTGGGACATCCTGTGCAAGGCTGGACACATGTCTAAAAAGGGCCAAACAACAATGGTTTAGTCTGGTGTGCGAACTGTGAGGCATTTGCGTCGGGTAACTTCGTCGTTTGAGACCCGGTCATGTCAGTGGATCGTGAACATTCCTGCGATGAAGTGAAGGTATTGATACATCTATAAACACGTCCATGATAGTCTCAGTAGTTGAGTAATAGAAAGCTGGCTTCTTACGACAAATGTAGTTGTTCACCATTAATATCAACACTCTAATCAATCCAGCCTTAAAAGTTATCTGGCTTATTGTTAGCGAAGGAAATATCGAGGGAGGGAATATAATACTCTACTTCACAAAATACGGAGGTCTCGTACAAACAAAGCGTTAACACTTTATTCTCAACAATAATATCTTTTCTACAGCTATCTTCACTTATGACATTAGCTCAGTTCAGTTCAAGTATCATCTCCGCATGGAAGATCAGCTGCAATGGATCTCCAGTGTACTCTACCTCTTTCCGTAATGTTGTTAATCAGATAGGTTTCTTTTAGTCCATCTCCTGATGTTATCCATCCACTTGTAACATTGTCTGCCTTTTGGGCGACTGCCTTCCACCCTACCCTCCAGTATGGTCACCAACAAGAAAGGTATGTCTTGTTATATGACCAAAATAGCTTGACTGTCTAACCCTGATTTCGGCAATTAATTATATTTTCTCTCCAACCTTTTCAATGCCTCCAAATTAGTTTTCTTCTCTTTTCAAGAAATGCGACCCAATCTCCAATATACCCACATTTCGAAGGCTTCAATACTCTTTCCCTTGTTATCCAGTGTCCATGTTTCTGCCCCATAAGGTAGTGACAAGTATATATAACACCTGACAATTCTCATTTTCAAATTATGGTTTATCTATGTTTTGATGTCAGCAAGTTCATACATTAGGTGCAGGTACTAATACACCTGTTAAAGTTTGTATAGGAAGAAACTGATTTTACCAAATTGTCCTGTCATTTTCTTATTATCAAATACAATTCTAAGGACAGCGTGACGAAGTTGTAAGCAGCACAGCTCACAGCCCCAATAACTTGTGTTCGAGTACATGAATCACCAAGAACATGAACTAAACTCATGTTTGCGTGATGACGGCAGGTGCTCTGAGTCGTTATGTGCAGGACATTACAGTCACACGTCGCCTTATGAAAGGGTGAAATAAGAAGAGGATAAATAAAAGAACCAGTTCCCTTAGCTTGTGAGATGAGTTATTCACATTTTCTTCCGGTATTTAAAAACCAAAATATGTGTATTATATCTTATGACTTCCATAAATAACGAAAATACACACGGTTCGCAGAATGGCGCGTGCACATCATTCACAGAATGGAGAGTGGACACTGCTTGTGGAAGTGCCAAATGCACACCTTAATTGGTGCACGTTACTATTTTCAGAATGGTTATTAATGGATAGAAGAGCAATATAATTAATGGGGAACTATATTATTTGTAAATATATTATATATTATGTGCACTATTTGAAACAATAAATATATGAACTGTAATTGGCGTTTTTAGTTCTCTTGATAAAATAATAATTGGAAATCTCTACCTATGTCTATATTGAGTCATATTCTTGTGTTACATCTTGTATTCTGTTAGACTTTCTTTTCTTCTGTTTTTCTGTCTCTGATTTCCAACTCTTCTCATCTGTTGTAAATTTCTGTTACATGAATGCATATCGTCGGTGTGCTTGTCATGTTTGGTTTAACAAACTAATATTTGTCAAAATGGTAACGACCAAATTGTGCACCTCCAAATTGTGCACCACCATATTGACCACGGTAAAATAGACTCCGGTCAAATAAACAACCACCAAATAGACCACCATAAAATAGACCACCACCAAATTGACCACCACCAAATTGACCTCCACCAAATGACCACCACCAAAAAGACCAGCACCAAATAGCCCACCATCAAATTAAACATTACCAAATAGGCCACCACCAAATAGACCACCACTAATTGACCACCACCAAATTGACAAACATTTTTACGTAAACACAATTACACACACACGTACACACACATACAAGCACGCTCTCCTTGTCTAGAAACAAGCACACATATGGCTTCTTTCCGTCCAGTCGGTGGTTGTTCTTTAGGGCACATCTCAACTTGGATTGGTCTTCCAATGATGTCAGACTCACGCCCTTCACATTACACTTACATATTTGAACCTCAACTGTCGTCCGCTTACTGTTCGTTTGCCATCCGTCAACTGCCCAAAGTGAATATATTTTGGGATGCAACCATCTTCCATGCAAGGATCAAAACAAAGCCAGTCCAGTGTTGTCTTTGCTGCCTTGGAGAAATATGAGAAATAGTGACAATATAATTATAATGACAACTACTCCGTGTGCTGAATACATAAACAAGGCGGAGACGTCATAGGCGTGAGAACTTAGCCAATGCAATTACCAATGCGCGGGTACAGCTCAACAGGTCTGCTACATACGCATGTGAAAGAACAAGTGGTTAGATGATTTTATAGAAACCGTTCAACAATACTATCGCACAACGACCCACACCAATACAATTGGCGCAAGAGTGAAAACGCCAGTTCATCGCGACAATATAAGGACTCATGTGGCCGGAAATAGGTACAGTAAAGCAAGTACACACTCAATAAAATTATGGGACAGGAATTTCAACCATAGTTTTAGAACATTTTGTTCTTTTTCGCTTTTGCTGAAATATTGAAGATATTTATACCAATATTTATAATGTTTTTAATTGTGCATTTCTCGTATTCTTGTGTAAATATAATGTAGTACACATTTGAGAAACAAAATGCAGACTATTAACAGCTAGGTTTTTTTTCCTGATTAAACCTTCAAATTTAAAAATCAATTATACAACTACAAAACAAATATACCAGACAAATGAGGTAGCAGAATTGACATTGAGATAGAGAAGAAAACTTTTAATTTCCCGGAAAATTGGCTGATCGAAATATGATCAAGATTTGACTGCCGAAAATGCCCAACCATTTGATCTGGATTGACCATTCCTTTAAATTTATTATTTATTTAAAAATCTAAACTTTTATCAAAATTGAAGGGATTGGGGATCAAGATGCTGAGCAGCGCATGAGCTGCAGTGGTCAGCGACCCATAGCTGACTGCTAGCGTCAGGGCCAGCGAACCATAGCTGCCAAGACCCTTCTACACCTCCAGGCGGTGATCCTGGATAACAGGCTGCAGAAGGGCAGACTGGCTAAGAAGAAGGGATCGAAGAGGGAATGCTAATCCGGTACTCAAAAAATGATTGCTGGAGTCGGATGTGTTGGATCGAAAGGTGCAAATATCGCAGCCAAGCTGTAAACTACAACACAACGCATTCCGTTCTCTGTACTACATTCTGCTACTTACTCTTTCAGGGTTTGGTAGTGGGAGATTGAGAACGAAGAAGAAGAAGGGATTGACGTGATTATTTTACATTTCAATCTGGTATTTTTTTTTTAAATTCGAGAGGCGTTCAAAGCAATCGGGGCTCTTTGTTCTAGTTCTACCTGAATGGGGTATACCGTGATGGAACTACTATCATTAGTTAGGGACACTTGTGTCCTAGTTCTACCTGAATGGGGTATACTGTGCTGGAACTACTATCATTAGTTAGGGACACTTGTGTTCTAGTTCTACCTGAATGGGGTATACTGTGCTGGAACTACTATCATTAGTTAGGGACACTTGTGTCCTAGTTCTACCTGTATGGGGTATACCGTGCTGGAACTACTATCATTAGTTAGGGACACTTGTGTCCTAGTTCTACCTGAATGGGGTATACTGTGCTGGAACTACTATCATTAGTTAGGGACACTTGTGTCCTAGTTCTACCTGAATGGGGTATACTGTGCTGGAACTACTATCATTAGTTAGGGGTACTTGTGTCATATTATTGCTAGGGTTCCAACTTGCCATGGGCCAGTCACGTGACAAATAAATCAAAATGGCAGACATCATTTAGCCATGACTTAGCCCTGCATGGAACAGCGTTCTCGTGATCTCCTAACCCCAGACTTCTCATTGTTTGAGTACGGCACTGTATATAAGGATATGGGGAGGAAGACGAACGTCTGGTCAGGCACAACATACTGATCAGACATGTTAGTCAGGGTCAGGCAAAATATACTGACCAAGACCTTGACCTTGGCTTCCTCGCAGTTCTCCCTGAGCTGTTTTCATGGCAGCCTGGCTAAAGAGTTAAGGGATTGTCGTGATCCTCTTAGTCGTGAGCGACACGCAGATGAAGACAAGCATAGTACAGCCGCCTGGAGGACCCTGGGCCACCTTCATCAGCACACTCGGGATGTGACGAAAGCTACTCCAACTCGCAAATTAACGTCCTTTACATGGCGCACAAAAGAGTAAACCTACTCGGCGTGGAAATTCGGAACAACATTAAAGAACACATGAGTGTTTGTATAGCGTAATAAGAGATGTATGCAGATATGCACTGAGCAACGTCTGTTCGGGAAACGTCCGATTGTATATACATCCGTGATACCATAAGGTGATAATATAATTTTAAAATCCCTTTCAGAGAACTTGACGTAGCGGACATAACAGAACGAAGAGCTTCCAGTAATCAACACGTGCATCTCACGACTCGTGTATACAACACAAAGTAATTGTGATGCCAGGCGCATAGTGGTACAGTACATGTGTGTATACAATAATATACGTGTGTAACTTTAGTGAAGCAGCTCCATGAAAGGCACGCGCGAAACGTGTACTTGACAACGGCGTGACTTCTTCATCATTTGAGGTTTAACATCGGCGTGAAACAGGGATGCTCACTTGCCTCGATCCTGTTCAGCGTGATGTTTTCAGTTATGCTGAAGGGAGCTTTCACAGAAACCGAGAATGACATACAAATTGCCCCATGGATGGTGGCCTTTTCAATTCCTATAGACTGTACCCCAACACCAAGGTGGTGTGCGATGCGAGATGCGAGCTCGTGTGTGCGGATGATTGTGCTCTGAACAATATGTCAGAACGGAATATGCATGAAGGCATTGCCGGTTCTCTGCTGCATGAAACAGCTATGGCTTGCACATTAGCGCAAATAAAACTGAGGTCATGTACCATCTGCCCTAGTTACAATGTACACACAACCGGTGGTTTAAGTGATGAGACAGCAATTACAAACGGTTGACAAATTCATCTTCATGGGAAGCAGGCTGGTCAGATCTGTGCTTATTGCTGATTAGCTATCTACGAGAACAGCAAATACCAGCTTTCATTTGTAGAATGTACTTGACATAGTCGGAATGTCGAGAAATCAGTATAACGACAAATGTGAAGGTTTACAGTGCCCCCATTCCCACCCTACCTTCTCTGCGCGTGTGAGAGCTGGACTGACTACGCTGGAGACGCCAGGAGATGAAGCCCATTCTACGTGACGTCTGATACTAATGCTGCATATTCGCTGACAGGACCATGCCACAAATAATGATGTCCTAAACAGAGCCAAATTGCCCCGCATTTGGGCACCTTTGCAGAATGACCAACTGTGATGTGCTGTCCACTTTGCTCGAATGTCTGAATGAAAGCTCCTAAAGGAGGCATTCGTAAAACGAACTGAGAGAGGGAAGCGGTAACAGAGACGTCCAAAAAACGTTGTCTGTGTAACTGGCCTTTGTTTGCACAGTGTTTCGCTTTATTTCACTATTTGAATATGAACTTTCTCTACTTACAAAAAACAGTTTCACGTGTAACAATGTAGGCTTCGAGTTGAAAGGAGCAGCAGTAAACCTCGCGGCAAGTGGGAAACGTTAACTTGGTGTCAATCTTTTTTTCGAAAGCACATTCCCGAGAACTAACTACATCAAATGTACTTCTAAATGCAGCAAAATTAGTTCAAGTGATTGCAACACGGAATTTATGATGCAGATATCAAGAAAGTCGGTGTGGAAACTGAGCAGATATCAAGACAGTCAGTGTGGAAACTGAGCAGATATCAAGACAGTCAGTGTGGAAACTGAGCAGATATCAAGGCAGTCAGTGTGGAAACTGAGCAGATATCAAGACAGTCAGTGTGGAAACTGAGCAGATATCAAGGCAGTCAGTGTGGAAACTGAGCAGATATCAAGGCAGTGTGGAAACTGAGCAGATATCAAGACAGTCAGTGTGGAAACTGAGCAGATATCAAGGCAGTCAGTGTGGAAACTGAGCAGATATCAAGACAGTCAGTGTGGAAACTGAGCAGATATCAAGGCAGTCAGTGTGGAAACTGAGCAGATATCAAGGCAGTCAGTGTGGAAACTGAGCTGATATCAAGACAGTCAGTGTGGAAACTGAGCACATATCAAGACAGTCAGTATGGAAACTGAGCAGATATCAAGACAGTCAGTGTGGAAACTGAGCAGATATCAAGACAGTGTGGAAACTGAGCAGATATCAAGGCAGTCAGTGCGGAAACTGAGCAGATATCAAGACAGTCAGTGTGGAAACTGAGCAGATATCATGACAGTCAGTGTTGAAACTGAGCAGATATAAAGGCAGTCAGTGTGGAAACTGAGCAGATATCAAGACAGTCAGTGTGGAAACTGAGCAGATATCAAGGCAGTCAGTGTGGAAACTGAGCAGATATCAAGACAGTAAGTGTGGAAACTGAGCAGATATCAAGACAGTCAGTGTGGAAACTGAGCACATATCAAGGCAGTCAGTGTGGAAACTGAGCAGATATCAATGCAGTTAGTGTGGATATTGAGCAGATATCAATGCAGTTAGTGTGGAAACTGAGCAGATATCAAGACAGTGTAAAAATTGAGCAGATATCAAGACAGTCAGTGTGGAAACTGGGCAGATTTCAAGACAGTCAGTGTGGAAACTGAGCAGATATCAAGATAGTCAGTGTGGAAACTGAGCAGATATCAAGACAGTGTGTGGAAACTGAGCAGATATCAAGGCAGTCAGTGTGGAACCTGAGCAGATATAAAGGCAGTCAGTGTGGAAACTGAGCAGATATCAAGACAGTCAGTGTGGAAACTGAGCAGATATCAAGGCAGTCAGTGTGGAAACTGAGCAGATATCAAGACAGTCAGTGTAGAAACTGAGCAGATATCAAGACAGTAAGTGTGGAAACTGAGCAGATATCAAGACAGTCAGTGTGGAAACTGAGCACATATCAAGGCAGTCAGTGTGGAAACTGAACAGATATCAATGCAGTTAGTGTGGATATTGAGCAGATATCAATGCAGTTAGTGTGGAAACTGAGCAGATATCAAGACAGTGTAAAAATTGAGCAGATATCAAGACAGTCAGTGTGGAAACTGGGCAGATTTCAAGACAGTCAGTGTGGAAACTGAGCAGATATCAAGATAGTCAGTGTGGAAACTGAGCAGATATCAAGACAGTGTGGAAACTGAGGAGATATCAAGACAGTGTGGAAACTGAACAGATATCAAGGCAGTCAGTGTGGAAACTGAGCAGATATCAAGGCAGTCAGTGTGGAAAATGAGCAGATATCAAGACAGTCAGTGTGGAAACTGAGCAGATATCAAGGCAGTCAGTGTGGAAACTGAGCAGATATCAAGGCAGTCAGTGTGGAAACTGAGCTGATATCAAGACAGTCAGTGTGGAAACTGAGCACATATCAAGACAGTCAGTATGGAAACTGAGCAGATATCAAGACAGTCAGTGTGGAAACTGAGCAGATATCAAGACAGTGTGGAAACTGAGCAAATATCAAGACAGTCAGTGTGGAAACTGAGCAGATATCAACACAGTGTGGAAACTGAGCAGATATCAAAACAGTCAGTGTGGAAACTGAACAGAAATCAATGCAATTAATGTAGAAACTGAGCATATATCAAGACAGTGTGGAAATTGAGCAGATATCAAGACAGTGTGGAAACTGAGCAGATATCAAGGCAGTCAGTGTGGAAACTGAGAAAATATCAAGACAGTTAGTGTGGAAACTGAGCAGATATCAAGACAGTCAGTGTGGAAACTGAACAGATATCAAGACATTCAGTGTGGAAACTGAGCAGATATCAATGCAGTTAGTGTGGATATTGAGCAGATATCAATGCAGTTAGTGTGGAAACTGAGCAGATATCAAGACAGTGTAAAAATTGAGCATATATCAAGACAGTCAGTGTGGAAACTGAGCAGATATCAAGATAGTCAGTGTGGAAACTGAACAGATATCAAGACAGTCAGTGTGGAAACTGAGCAGATATCAATGCAGTTAGTGTGGATATTGAGCAGATATCAATGCAGTCAGTGTGGAAACTGAGCAGATATCAAGACAGTGTGGAAACTGAGGAGATATCAAGACAAGAGTGTGGAAAATGAGAAGATATCAAGACAGTATAGAAACTGAGCAGATATCAAGGCAGTCAGTGTGGAAACTGAGCAGATATCAAGACAGTCAGTGTTGAAACTGAGCAGATATCAAGGCAGTCAGTGTGGAAACTGAGCAGATATCAAGACAGTCAGTATGGAAACTGAGCAGATATCAAGACAGTCAGTGTGGAAACTGAGCAGATATCAAGGCAGTCATTGTGGAAACTGAGCAGATATCAAGACAGTGAGTGTGGAAACTTAGCAGATATCAAGACAGTCAGTGTGGAAACTGAGCAGATATCAAGATAGTCAGTGTGGAAACTGAGCAGATATCAAGGCAGTCAGTGTGGAAACTGAGCAGATATCAAGACATTCAGTGTGGAAACTGAGCAGATATCAAGACAGTCAGTGTGGAAACTGAGCAGATATCAATGCAGTTAGTGTGGATATTGAGCAGATATCAATGCAGTTAGTGTGGAAACTGAGCAGATATCAAGACAGTGTAAAAATTGAGCAGATATCAAGACAGTCAGTGTGGAAACTGAGCAGATATCAAGATAGTCAGTGTGGAAACTGAGCACATATCAAGGCAGTCAGTGTGGAAACTTAGCAGATATCAAGACAGTGTGGAAACTGAGCAGATATCAAGGCAGTCAGTGCGGAAACTGAGCAGATATCAAGACAGTCAGTGTGGAAACTGAATAGATATCATGACAGTCAGTGTTGAAACTGAGCAGATATAAAGGCAGTCAGTGTGGAAACTGAGCAGATATCAAGACAGTCAGTGTGGAAACTGAGCAGATATCAAGGCAGTCAGTGTGGAAACTGAGCAGATATCAAGACAGTCAGTGTAGAAACTGAGCAGATATCAAGACAGTAAGTGTGGAAACTGAGCAGATATCAAGACAGTCAGTGTGGAAACTGAGCACATATCAAGGCAGTCAGTGTGGAAACTGAGCAGATATCAATGCAGTTAGTGTGGATATTGAGCAGATATCAATGCAGTTAGTGTGGAAACTGAGCAGATATCAAGACAGTGTAAAAATTGAGCAGATATCAAGACAGTCAGTGTGGAAACTGGGCAGATTTCAAGACAGTCAGTGTGGAAACTGAGCAGATATCAAGACAAGAGTGTGGAAACTGAGAAGATATCAAGACAGTATAGAAACTGAGCAGATATCAAGGCAGTCAGTGTGGAAACTGAGCAGATATCAAGACAGTCAGTGTTGAAACTGAGCAGATATCAAGGCAGTCAGTGTGGAAACTGAGCAGATATCAAGACAGTCAGTATGGAAACTGAGCAGATATCAAGACAGTCAGTGTGGAAACTGAGCAGATATCAAGGCCGTCAGTGTGGAAACTGAGCAGATATCAAGACAGTCAGTGTGGAAACTTAGCAGATATCAAGACAGTCAGTGTGGAAACTGAGCAGATATCAAGATAGTCAGTGTGGAAACTGAGCAGATATCAAGGCAGTCAGTGTGGAAACTGAGCAGATATCAAGACATTCAGTGTGGAAACTGAGCAGATATCAAGACAGTCAGTGTGGAAACTGAGCAGATATCAATGCAGTTAGTGTGGATATTGAGCAGATATCAATGCAGTTAGTGTGGAAACTGAGCGGATATCAAGACAGTGTAAAAATTGAGCAGATATCAAGACAGTCAGTGTGGAAACTGAGCAGATATCAAGATAGTCAGTGTGGAAACTGAGCACATATCAAGGCAGTCAGTGTGGAAACTTAGCAGATATCAAGACAGTGTGGAAACTGAGCAGATATCAAGGCAGTCAGTGCGGAAACTGAGCAGATATCAAGACAGTCAGTGTGGAAACTGAGCAGATATCATGACAGTCAGTGTTGAAACTGAGCAGATATAAAGGCAGTCAGTGTGGAATCTGAGCAGATATCAAGACAGTCAGTGTGGAAACTGAGCAGATATCAAGGCAGTCAGTGTGGAAACTGAGCAGATATCAAGACAGTCAGTGTAGAAACTGAGCAGATATCAAGACAGTAAGTGTGGAAACTGAGCAGATATCAAGACAGTCAGTGTGGAAACTGAGCACATATCAAGGCAGTCAGTGTGGAAACTGAGCAGATATCAATGCAGTTAGTGTGGATATTGAGCAGATATCAATGCAGTTAGTGTGGAAACTGAGCAGATATCAAGACAGTGTAAAAATTGAGCAGATATCAAGACAGTCAGTGTGGAAACTGAGCAGATATCAAGATAGTCAGTGTGGAAACTGAGCACATATCAAGGCAGTCAGTGTGGAAACTTAGCAGATATCAAGACAGTGTGGAAACTGAGCAGATATCAAGGCAGTCAGTGCGGAAACTGAGCAGATATCAAGACAGTCAGTGTGGAAACTGAGCAGATATCATGACAGTCAGTGTTGAAACTGAGCAGATATAAAGGCAGTCAGTGTGGAAACTGAGCAGATATCAAGACAGTCAGTGTGGAAACTGAGCAGATATCAAGGCAGTCAGTGTGGAAACTGAGCAGATATCAAGACAGTCAGTGTAGAAACTGAGCAGATATCAAGACAGTAAGTGTGGAAACTGAGCAGATATCAAGACAGTCAGTGTGGAAACTGAGCACATATCAAGGCAGTCAGTGTGGAAACTGAGCAGATATCAATGCAGTTAGTGTGGATATTGAGCAGATATCAATGCAGTTAGTGTGGAAACTGAGCGGATATCAAGACAGTGTAAAAATTGAGCAGATATCAAGACAGTCAGTGTGGAAACTGGGCAGATTTCAAGACAGTCAGTGTGGAAACTGAGCAGATATCAAGATAGTCAGTGTGGAAACTGAGCAGATATCAAGGCAGTCAGTGTGGAAACTGAGCAGATATCAAGACAGAGTGTGGAAACTGAGCAGATATCAAGGCAGTCAGTGTGGAACCTGAGCAGATATAAAGGCAGTCAGTGTGGAAACTGAGCAGATATCAAGACAGTCAGTGTGGAAACTGAGCAGATATCAAGGCAGTCAGTGTGGAAACTGAGCAGATATCAAGACAGTCAGTGTAGAAACTGAGCAGATATCAAGACAGTAAGTGTGGAAACTGAGCAGATATCAAGACAGTCAGTGTGGAAACTGAGCACATATCAAGGCAGTCAGTGTGGAAACTGAGCAGATATCAATGCAGTTAGTGTGGATATTGAGCAGATATCAATGCAGTTAGTGTGGAAACTGAGCAGATATCAAGACAGTGTAAAAATTGAGCAGATATCAAGACAGTCAGTGTGGAAACTGGGCAGATTTCAAGACAGTCAGTGTGGAAACTGAGCAGATATCAAGATAGTCAGTGTGGAAACTGAGCAGATATCAAGACAGTGTGGAAACTGAGGAGATATCAAGACAAGAGTGTGGGAACTGAGAAGATATCAAGACAGTATAGAAACTGAGCAGATATCAAGGCAGTCAGTGTGGAAACTGAGCAGATATCAAGACAGTCAGTGTTGAAACTGAGCAGATATCAAGGCAGTCAGTGTGGAAACTGAGCAGATATCAAGACAGTCAGTATGGAAACTGAGCAGATATCAAGACAGTCAGTGTGGAAACTGAGCAGATATCAAGGCAGTCAGTGTGGAAACTGAGCAGATATCAAGACAGTCAGTGTGGAAACTTAGCAGATATCAAGACAGTCAGTGTGGAAACTGAGCAGATATCAAGATAGTCAGTGTGGAAACTGAGCAGATATCAAGGCAGTCAGTGTGGAAACTGAGCAGATATCAAGACATTCAGTGTGGAAACTGAGCAGATATCAAGACAGTCAGTGTGGAAACTGAGCAGATATCAATGCAGTTAGTGTGGATATTGAGCAGATATCAATGCAGTTAGTGTGGAAACTGAGCGGATATCAAGACAGTGTAAAAATTGAGCAGATATCAAGACAGTCAGTGTGGAAACTGAGCAGATATCAAGATAGTCAGTGTGGAAACTGAGCACATATCAAGGCAGTCAGTGTGGAAACTTAGCAGATATCAAGACAGTGTGGAAACTGAGCAGATATCAAGGCAGTCAGTGCGGAAACTGAGCAGATATCAAGACAGTCAGTGTGGAAACTGAGCAGATATCATGACAGTCAGTGTTGAAACTGAGCAGATATAAAGGCAGTCAGTGTGGAAACTGAGCAGATATCAAGACAGTCAGTGTGGAAACTGAGCAGATATCAAGGCAGTCAGTGTGGAAACTGAGCAGATATCAAGACAGTCAGTGTAGAAACTGAGCAGATATCAAGACAGTAAGTGTGGAAACTGAGCAGATATCAAGACAGTCAGTGTGGAAACTGAGCACATATCAAGGCAGTCAGTGTGGAAACTGAGCAGATATCAATGCAGTTAGTGTGGATATTGAGCAGATATCAATGCAGTTAGTGTGGAAACTGAGCGGATATCAAGACAGTGTAAAAATTGAGCAGATATCAAGACAGTCAGTGTGGAAACTGGGCAGATTTCAAGACAGTCAGTGTGGAAACTGAGCAGATATCAAGATAGTCAGTGTGGAAACTGAGCAGATATCAAGGCAGTCAGTGTGGAAACTGAGCAGATATCAAGACAGAGTGTGGAAACTGAGCAGATATCAAGGCAGTCAGTGTGGAACCTGAGCAGATATAAAGGCAGTCAGTGTGGAAACTGAGCAGATATCAAGACAGTCAGTGTGGAAACTGAGCAGATATCAAGGCAGTCAGTGTGGAAACTGAGCAGATATCAAGACAGTCAGTGTAGAAACTGAGCAGATATCAAGACAGTAAGTGTGGAAACTGAGCAGATATCAAGACAGTCAGTGTGGAAACTGAGCACATATCAAGGCAGTCAGTGTGGAAACTGAGCAGATATCAATGCAGTTAGTGTGGATATTGAGCAGATATCAATGCAGTTAGTGTGGAAACTGAGCAGATATCAAGACAGTGTAAAAATTGAGCAGATATCAAGACAGTCAGTGTGGAAACTGGGCAGATTTAAAGACAGTCAGTGTGGAAACTGAGCAGATATCAAGATAGTCAGTGTGGAAACTGAGCAGATATCAAGACAGTGTGGAAACTGAGGAGATATCAAGACAAGAGTGTGGGAACTGAGAAGATATCAAGACAGTATAGAAACTGAGCAGATATCAAGGCAGTCAGTGTGGAAACTGAGCAGATATCAAGACAGTCAGTGTTGAAACTGAGCAGATATCAAGGCAGTCAGTGTGGAAACTGAGCAGATATCAAGACAGTCAGTATGGAAACTGAGCAGATATCAAGACAGTCAGTGTGGAAACTGAGCAGATATCAAGGCAGTCAGTGTGGAAACTGAGCAGATATCAAGACAGTCAGTGTGGAAACTTAGCAGATATCAAGACAGTCAGTGTGGAAACTGAGCAGATATCAAGATAGTCAGTGTGGAAACTGAGCCGATATCAAGGCAGTCAGTGTGGAAACTGAGCAGATATCAAGACATTCAGTGTGGAAACTGAGCAGATATCAAGACAGTCAGTGTGGAAACTGAGCAGATATCAATGCAGTTAGTGTGGATATTGAGCAGATATCAATGCAGTTAGTGTGGAAACTGAGCGGATATCAAGACAGTGTAAAAATTGAGCAGATATCAAGACAGTCAGTGTGGAAACTGAGCAGATATCAAGATAGTCAGTGTGGAAACTGAGCACATATCAAGGCAGTGTGGAAACTTAGCAGATATCAAGACAGTGTGGAAACTGAGCAGATATCAAGGCAGTCAGTGCGGAAACTGAGCAGATATCAAGACAGTCAGTGTGGAAACTGAGCAGATATCATGACAGTCAGTGTTGAAACTGAGCAGATATAAAGGCAGTCAGTGTGGAAACTGAGCAGATATCAAGACAGTCAGTGTGGAAACTGAGCAGATATCAAGGCAGTCAGTGTGGAAACTGAGCAGATATCAAGACAGTCAGTGTAGAAACTGAGCAGATATCAAGACAGTAAGTGTGGAAACTGAGCAGATATCAAGACAGTCAGTGTGGAAACTGAGCACATATCAAGGCAGTCAGTGTGGAAACTGAGCAGATATCAATGCAGTTAGTGTGGATATTGAGCAGATATCAATGCAGTTAGTGTGGAAACTGAGCAGATATCAAGACAGTGTAAAAATTGAGCAGATATCAAGACAGTCAGTGTGGAAACTGGGCAGATTTCAAGACAGTCAGTGTGGAAACTGAGCAGATATCAAGATAGTCAGTGTGGAAACTGAGCAGATATCAAGGCAGTCAGTGTGGAAACTGAGCAGATATCAAGACAGAGTGTGGAAACTGAGCAGATATCAAGGCAGTCAGTGTGGAACCTGAGCAGATATCAAGACAATCAGTGTGGCAACTGAGCAGATATCAAGGCAGTCAGTATGGAAACTGAGTAGATATCAAGGCAGTCAGTGTGGAAACTGAGTAGATATCAAGACAGTCAGTGTGGAAACTGAGCGGATATCAAGACAGACAGTGTGGAAACTGAGCAGATATCAAGACAGTGTAGAAATTGAGAAGATATCAAAGCAGTCAGTGTGGAAACTGAGCCGATATCAAGGCAGTCAGTGTGGAAACTGAGCAGATATCAAGGCAGTCAGTGTGGAAACTGAGCAGATATCAAGACAGTCAGTGAAGAAACTGAGCAGAAATCAAGACAGTCAGTGTGGAAACTGAGCAGATATCAAGACAGTGTGGAAACTGAGCAGATATCAAGGCAGTCAGTGTGGAAACTGAGCAGATATCAAGACAATGTGGAAACTGAGCAGATATCAAGACAGTCAGTGTGGAAACTGAGCAGATATCAAGGCAGTCAGTGTGGAAACTGAGCAGATATCAAGACAGTTAGTGTGGAAACTGAGCAGATATCAAGGCAGTGTGGAAACTGAGCAGATATCAAGACAGTGTGGAAACTGAGCAGATATCAAGACAGTTTGGAAATTGAGCAGATATCAAGGCAGTGTGGAAACTGAGCAGATATCAAGGCAGTGTGGAAACTGAGCAGATATCAAGGCAGTCAGTGTGGAAACTGAGCAGATATCAAGGCAGTCAGTGTGAAAACTGAGCAGATATCAAGGCAGTCAGTGTTTAAACTGAGCAGATATCAAGGCAGTCGGTATGGAAATTTGAGCAGATATCAAGACAGTCAGTGTGGAAACTGAGCAGATATCAAGACAGTCAGTGTTGAAACTGAGCAGATATCAAGGCAGTCAGTGTGGAAACTGAGCAGATATCAAGACAGTCAGTATGGAAACTGAGCAGATATCAAGACAGTCAGTGTGGAAACTGAGCAGATATCAAGACAGTCAGTGTAGAAACTGAGCAGACATCAAGACAGTCAGTGTGGAAACTGAGCAGATATCAAGATAGTCAGTGTGGAAACTGAGCACATATCAAGGCAGTCAGTGTGGAAACTGAGCAGATATCAAGACAGTCAGTGTGGAAACTGAGCAGATATCAAGACAGTGTGGAAACTGAGCAGATATCAAGACAGTTTGGAAACTGAGCAGATATCAAGGCAGTGTGGAAACTGGGCAGATATCAAGGCAGTGTCAAAACTGAGCAGATATCAAGGCAGTCAGTGTGGAAACTGAGCAGATATCAAGGCAGTGTGGAAACTGAGCAGATATCAAGACAGTGTGGAAACTGAGCAGATATCAAGGCAGTCAGTGTGGAAACTGAGCAGATATCAAGGCAGTCAGTGTGAAAACTGAGCAGATATCAAGGCAGTCAGTGTTTAAACTGAGCAGATATCAAGGCAGTCAGTATGGAAATTGAGCAGATATCAAGACAGTCAGTGTGGAAACTGAGCAGATATCATGACAGTCAGTGTGGAAACTGAGCAGATATCAAGACATTTAGTGTGGAAACTGAGCAGATATCAAGACAGTCAGTGTTGAAACTGAGCAGATATCAAGGCAGTCAGTGTGGAAACTGAGCAGATATCAAGACAGTCAGTATGGAAACTGAGCAGATATCAAGACAGTCAGTGTGGAAACTGAGCAGATATCAAGACAGTCAGTGTAGAAACTGAGCAGATATCAAGACAGTCAGTGTGGTAACTGAGCAGATATCAAGATAGTCAGTGTGGAAACTGAGCAGATATCAAGGCAGTCAGTGTGGAAACTGAGCAGATATCAAGACAGTGTAGAAACTGAGCAGATATCAAGACAGAGTGTGGAAACTGAGCAGATATCAAGACAATCAGTGTGGAAACTGAGCAGATATCAAGATAGTCAGTGTGGAAACTGAGCACATATCAAGGCAGTCAGTGTGGAAACTGAGCAGATATCAAGACAGTCAGTGTGGAAACTGAGCAGATATCAAGACAGTCAGTGTGGAAACTGAGCAGATATCAAGGCAGTCAGTGTGGAAACTGAGCAGATATCAAGACAGTCAGTGTGGAAACTTAGCAGATATCAAGACAGTCAGTGTGGAAACTGAGCAGATATCAAGATAGTCAGTGTGGAAACTGAGCCGATATCAAGGCAGTCAGTGTGGAAACTGAGCAGATATCAAGACATTCAGTGTGGAAACTGAGCAGATATCAAGACAGTCAGTGTGGAAACTGAGCAGATATCAATGCAGTTAGTGTGGATATTGAGCAGATATCAATGCAGTTAGTGTGGAAACTGAGCGGATATCAATACAGTGTAAAAATTGAGCAGATATCAAGACAGTCAGTGTGGAAACTGAGCAGATATCAAGATAGTCAGTGTGGAAACTGAGCACATATCAAGGCAGTGTGGAAACTTAGCAGATATCAAGACAGTGTGGAAACTGAGCAGATATCAAGGCAGTCAGTGCGGAAACTGAGCAGATATCAAGACAGTCAGTGTGGAAACTGAGGAGATATCATGACAGTCAGTGTTGAAACTGAGCAGATATAAAGGCAGTCAGTGTGGAAACTGAGCAGATATCAAGACAGTCAGTGTGGAAACTGAGCAGATATCAAGGCAGTCAGTGTGGAAACTGAGCAGATATCAAGACAGTCAGTGTAGAAACTGAGCAGATATCAAGACAGTAAGTGTGGAAACTGAGCAGATATCAAGACAGTCAGTGTGGAAACTGAGCACATATCAAGGCAGTCAGTGTGGAAACTGAGCAGATATCAATGCAGTTAGTGTGGATATTGAGCAGATATCAATGCAGTTAGTGTGGAAACTGAGCAGATATCAAGACAGTGTAAAAATTGAGCAGATATCAAGACAGTCAGTGTGGAAACTGGGCAGATTTCAAGACAGTCAGTGTGGAAACTGAGCAGATATCAAGATAGTCAGTGTGGAAACTGAGCAGATATCAAGGCAGTCAGTGTGGAAACTGAGCAGATATCAAGACAGAGTGTGGAAACTGAGCAGATATCAAGACAGTCAGTGTGGAACCTGAGCAGATATCAAGACAGTCAGTGTGGAAACTGAGCGGATATCAAGACAGACAGTGTGGAAACTGAGCAGATATCAAGACAGTGTAGAAATTGAGAAGATATCAAAGCAGTCAGTGTGGAAACTGAGCCGATATCAAGGCAGTCAGTGTAGAAACTGAGCAGATATCAAGGCAGTCAGTGTGGAAACTGAGCAGATATCAAGACAGTCAGTGAAGAAACTGAGCAGAAATCAAGACAGTCAGTGTGGAAACTGAGCAGATATCAAGACAGTGTGGAAACTGAGCAGATATCAAGGCAGTCAGTGTGGAAACTGAGCAGATATCAAGACAATGTGGAAACTGAGCAGATATCAAGACAGTCAGTGTGGAAACTGAGCAGATATCAAGGCAGTCAGTGTGGAAACTGAGCAGATATCATGACAGTGTGGAAACTGAGCAGATATCAAGGCAGTCAGTGTGGAAACTGAGCAGATATCAAGACAATCAGTGTGGCAACTGAGCAGATATCAAGGCAGTCAGTATGGAAACTGAGTAGATATCAAGGCAGTCAGTGTGGAAACTGAGTAGATATCAAGACAGTCAGTGTGGAAACTGAGCGGATATCAAGACAGACAGTGTGGAAACTGAGCAGATATCAAGACAGTGTAGAAATTGAGAAGATATCAAAGCAGTCAGTGTGGAAACTGAGCCGATATCAAGGCAGTCAGTGTGGAAACTGAGCAGATATCAAGGCAGTCAGTGTGGAAACTGAGCAGATATCAAGACAGTCAGTGAAGAAACTGAGCAGAAATCAAGACAGTCAGTGTGGAAACTGAGCAGATATCAAGACAGTGTGGAAACTGAGCAGATATCAAGGCAGTCAGTGTGGAAACTGAGCAGATATCAAGACAATGTGGAAACTGAGCAGATATCAAGACAGTCAGTGTGGAAACTGAGCAGATATCAAGGCAGTCAGTGTGGAAACTGAGCAGATATCAAGACAGTCAGTGTAGAAACTGAGCAGACATCAAGACAGTCAGTGTGGAAACTGAGCAGATATCAAGATAGTCAGTGTGGAAACTGAGCACATATCAAGGCAGTCAGTGTGGAAACTGAGCAGATATCAAGACAGTCAGTGTGGAAACTGAGCAGATATCAAGACAGTGTGGAAACTGAGCAGATATCAAGACAGTTTGGAAACTGAGCAGATATCAAGGCAGTGTGGAAACTGAGCAGATATCAAGACAGTGTGGAAACTGAGCAGATATCAAGACAGTTTGGAAATTGAGCAGATATCAAGGCAGTGTGGAAACTGAGCAGATATCAAGGCAGTGTGGAAACTGAGCAGATATCAAGGCAGTCAGTGTGGAAACTGAGCAGATATCAAGGCAGTCAGTGTGAAAACTGAGCAGATATCAAGGCAGTCAGTGTTTAAACTGAGCAGATATCAAGGCAGTCGGTATGGAAATTTGAGCAGATATCAAGACAGTCAGTGTGGAAACTGAGCAGATATCAAGACAGTCAGTGTTGAAACTGAGCAGATATCAAGGCAGTCAGTGTGGAAACTGAGCAGATATCAAGACAGTCAGTATGGAAACTGAGCAGATATCAAGACAGTCAGTGTGGAAACTGAGCAGATATCAAGACAGTCAGTGTAGAAACTGAGCAGACATCAAGACAGTCAGTGTGGAAACTGAGCAGATATCAAGATAGTCAGTGTGGAAACTGAGCACATATCAAGGCAGTCAGTGTGGAAACTGAGCAGATATCAAGACAGTCAGTGTGGAAACTGAGCAGATATCAAGACAGTGTGGAAACTGAGCAGATATCAAGACAGTTTGGAAACTGAGCAGATATCAAGGCAGTGTGGAAACTGGGCAGATATCAAGGCAGTGTCAAAACTGAGCCGATATCAAGGCAGTCAGTGTGGAAACTGAGCAGATATCAAGGCAGTGTGGAAACTGAGCAGATATCAAGACAGTGTGGAAACTGAGCAGATATCAAGGCAGTCAGTGTGGAAACTGAGCAGATATCAAGGCAGTCAGTGTGAAAACTGAGCAGATATCAAGGCAGTCAGTGTTTAAACTGAGCAGATATCAAGGCAGTCAGTATGGAAATTGAGCAGATATCAAGACAGTCAGTGTGGAAACTGAGCAGATATCATGACAGTCAGTGTGGAAACTGAGCAGATATCAAGACATTTAGTGTGGAAACTGAGCAGATATCAAGACAGTCAGTGTTGAAACTGAGCAGATATCAAGGCAGTCAGTGTGGAAACTGAGCAGATATCAAGACAGTCAGTATGGAAACTGAGCAGATATCAAGACAGTCAGTGTGGAAACTGAGCAGATATCAAGACAGTCAGTGTAGAAACTGAGCAGATATCAAGGCAGTCAGTGTGGAAACTGAGCAGATATCAAGACAGTCAGTGAAGAAACTGAGCAGAAATCAAGACAGTCAGTGTGGAAACTGAGCAGATATCAAGACAGTGTGGAAACTGAGCAGATATCAAGGCAGTCAGTGTGGAAACTGAGCAGATATCAAGACAATGTGGAAACTGAGCAGATATCAAGACAGTCAGTGTGGAAACTGAGCAGATATCAAGGCAGTCAGTGTGGAAACTGAGCAGATATCAAGACAGTGTGGAAACTGAGCAGATATCAAGGCAGTCAGTGTGGCAACTGAGCAGATATCAAGGCAGTCAGTATGGAAACTGAGTAGATATCAAGGCAGTCAGTGTGGAAACTGAGTAGATATCAAGACAGTCAGTGTGGAAACTGAGCGGATATCAAGACAGACAGTGTGGAAACTGAGCAGATATCAAGACAGTGTAGAAATTGAGAAGATATCAAAGCAGTCAGTGTGGAAACTGAGCCGATATCAAGGCAGTCAGTGTGGAAACTGAGCAGATATCAAGGCAGTCAGTGTGGAAACTGAGCAGATATCAAGACAGTCAGTGAAGAAACTGAGCAGAAATCAAGACAGTCAGTGTGGAAACTGAGCAGATATCAAGACAGTGTGGAAACTGAGCAGATATCAAGGCAGTCAGTGTGGAAACTGAGCAGATATCAAGACAATGTGGAAACTGAGCAGATATCAAGACAGTCAGTGTGGAAACTGAGCAGATATCAAGGCAGTCAGTGTGGAAACTGAGCAGATATCAAGACAGTCAGTGTAGAAACTGAGCAGACATCAAGACAGTCAGTGTGGAAACTGAGCAGATATCAAGATAGTCAGTGTGGAAACTGAGCACATATCAAGGCAGTCAGTGTGGAAACTGAGCAGATATCAAGACAGTCAGTGTGGAAACTGAGCAGATATCAAGACAGTGTGGAAACTGAGCAGATATCAAGACAGTTTGGAAACTGAGCAGATATCAAGGCAGTGTGGAAACTGAGCAGATATCAAGACAGTGTGGAAACTGAGCAGATATCAAGACAGTTTGGAAATTGAGCAGATATCAAGGCAGTGTGGAAACTGAGCAGATATCAAGGCAGTGTGGAAACTGAGCAGATATCAAGGCAGTCAGTGTGGAAACTGAGCAGATATCAAGGCAGTCAGTGTGAAAACTGAGCAGATATCAAGGCAGTCAGTGTTTAAACTGAGCAGATATCAAGGCAGTCGGTATGGAAATTTGAGCAGATATCAAGACAGTCAGTGTGGAAACTGAGCAGATATCAAGACAGTCAGTGTTGAAACTGAGCAGATATCAAGGCAGTCAGTGTGGAAACTGAGCAGATATCAAGACAGTCAGTATGGAAACTGAGCAGATATCAAGACAGTCAGTGTGGAAACTGAGCAGATATCAAGACAGTCAGTGTAGAAACTGAGCAGACATCAAGACAGTCAGTGTGGAAACTGAGCAGATATCAAGATAGTCAGTGTGGAAACTGAGCACATATCAAGGCAGTCAGTGTGGAAACTGAGCAGATATCAAGACAGTCAGTGTGGAAACTGAGCAGATATCAAGACAGTGTGGAAACTGAGCAGATATCAAGACAGTTTGGAAACTGAGCAGATATCAAGGCAGTGTGGAAACTGGGCAGATATCAAGGCAGTGTCAAAACTGAGCCGATATCAAGGCAGTCAGTGTGGAAACTGAGCAGATATCAAGGCAGTGTGGAAACTGAGCAGATATCAAGACAGTGTGGAAACTGAGCAGATATCAAGGCAGTCAGTGTGGAAACTGAGCAGATATCAAGGCAGTCAGTGTGAAAACTGAGCAGATATCAAGGCAGTCAGTGTTTAAACTGAGCAG
Organism: Ariolimax columbianus; assembly: GCA_036924085.1. Classification (NCBI taxonomy): domain Eukaryota; kingdom Metazoa; phylum Mollusca; class Gastropoda; order Stylommatophora; family Arionidae; genus Ariolimax; species Ariolimax columbianus. Next base: position 21,469,731 of record JAVGWX010000010.1, on the reverse strand, counting down.
ATATCAAGGCAGTCAGTATGGAAATTGAGCAGATATCAAGACAGTCAGTGTGGAAACTGAGCAGATATCATGACAGTCAGTGTGGAAACTGAGCAGATATCAAGACATTTAGTGTGGAAACTGAGCAGATATCAAGACAGTCAGTGTTGAAACTGAGCAGATATCAAGGCAGTCAGTGTGGAAACTGAGCAGATATCAAGACAGTCAGTATGGAAACTGAGCAGATATCAAGACAGTCAGTGTGGAAACTGAGCAGATATCAAGACAGTCAGTGTAGAAACTGAGCAGATATCAAGACAGTCAGTGTGGAAACTGAGCAGATATCAAGATAGTCAGTGTGGAAACTGAGCAGATATCAAGGCAGTCAGTGTGGAAACTGAGCAGATATCAAGACAGTGTAGAAACTGAGCAGATATCAAGACAGAGTGTGGAAACTGAGCAGATATCAAGACAATCAGTGTGGAAACTGAGCAGATATCAAGATAGTCAGTGTGGAAACTGAGCACATATCAAGGCAGTCAGTGTGGAAACTGAGCAGATATCAAGACAGTCAGTGTGGAAACTGAGCAGATATCAAGGCAGTCAGTGTGGAAACTGAGCAGATATCAAGACAGTCAGTGGGGAAACTGGGCAGATATCAAGACAGTCAGTGTGGAAACTGAGCAGATATCAAGATAGTCAGTGTGGAAACTGAGCAGATATCAAGGCAGTCAGTGTGGAAACGGAGCAGATATCAAGACAGTGTAGAAACTGAGCAGATATCAAGACAGAGTGTGGAAACTTAGCAGATATCAAGACAATCAGTGTGGAAACTGAGCAGATATCAAGATAGTCAGTGTGGAAACTGAGCAGATATCAAGGCAGTCAGTGTGGAAACTGAGCAGATATCAAGACAATGTGGAAACTGAGCAGATATCAAGACAGTCAGTGTGGAAACTGAGCAGATATCAAGACAGTTAGTGTGGAAACTGAGCAGATATCAAGGCAGTGTGGAAACTGAGCAGATATCAAGGCAGTCAGTGTTTAAACTGAGCAGATATCAAGACAGTTTGGAAACTGAGCAGATTTCAAGGCAGTGTGGAAACTGAGCAGATATCAAGGCAATGTCAAAACTGAGCAGATATCAAGGCAGTCAGTGTGGAAACTGAGCAGATATCAAGGCAGTGTGGAAACTGAGCAGATATGAAGACAGTGTGGAAACTGAGCAGATATCAAGGCAGTCAGTGTGAAAACTGAGCAGATATCAAGGCAGTCAGTGTTTAAACTGAGCAGATATAAAGGCAGTCAGTATGTAAATTGAGCAGATATCAAGACAGTCAGTGTGGAAACTGAGCAGATATCATGGCAGTCAGTGTGGAAACTGAGCAGATATCAAGGCAGTCAGTGTGGAAACTGAGCAGATATCAAGACAGTCAGTATGGAAACTGAGCAGATATCAAGACAGTCAGTGTGGAAACTGAGCAGATATCAAGACAGTCAGTGTGGAAACTGAGCACATATCAAGGCAGTCAGTGTGGAAACTGAGCAGATATCAATGCAGTTAGTGTGGATATTGAGCAGATATCAATGCAGTTAGTGTGGAAACTGAGCAGATATCAAGACAGTATAAAAATTGAGCAGATATCAAGACAGTCAGTGTGGAAACTGGGCAGATTTCAAGACAGTCAGTGTGGAAACTGAGCAGATATCAAGATAGTCAGTGTGGAAACTGAGCAGATATCAAGGCAGTCAGTGTGGAAACTGAGCGGATATCAAGACAGACAGTGTGGAAACTGAGCAGATATCAAGACAGTGTAGAAATTGAGAAGATATCAAAGCAGTCAGTGTGGAAACTGAGCCGATATCAAGGCAGTCAGTGTGGAAACTGAGCAGATATCAAGGCAGTCAGTGTGGAAACTGAGCAGATATCAAGACAGTCAGTGAAGAAACTGAGCAGAAATCAAGACAGTCAGTGTGGAAACTGAGCAGATATCAAGACAGTGTGGAAACTGAGCAGATATCAAGGCAGTCAGTGTGGAAACTGAGCAGATATCAAGACAATGTGGAAACTGAGCAGATATCAAGACAGTCAGTGTGGAAACTGAGCAGATATCAAGGCAGTCAGTGTGGAAACTGAGCAGATATCAAGACAGTTAGTGTGGAAACTGAGCAGATATCAAGGCAGTGTGGAAACTGAGCAGATATCAAGACAGTGTGGAAACTGAGCAGATATCAAGACAGTTTGGAAATTGAGCAGATATCAAGGCAGTGTGGAAACTGAGCAGATATCAAGGCAGTGTGGAAACTGAGCAGATATCAAGGCAGTCAGTGTGGAAACTGAGCAGATATCAAGGCAGTCAGTGTGAAAACTGAGCAGATATCAAGGCAGTCAGTGTTTAAACTGAGCAGATATCAAGGCAGTCGGTATGGAAATTTGAGCAGATATCAAGACAGTCAGTGTGGAAACTGAGCAGATATCAAGACAGTCAGTGTTGAAACTGAGCAGATATCAAGGCAGTCAGTGTGGAAACTGAGCAGATATCAAGACAGTCAGTATGGAAACTGAGCAGATATCAAGACAGTCAGTGTGGAAACTGAGCAGATATCAAGACAGTCAGTGTAGAAACTGAGCAGACATCAAGACAGTCAGTGTGGAAACTGAGCAGATATCAAGATAGTCAGTGTGGAAACTGAGCACATATCAAGGCAGTCAGTGTGGAAACTGAGCAGATATCAAGACAGTCAGTGTGGAAACTGAGCAGATATCAAGACAGTGTGGAAACTGAGCAGATATCAAGACAGTTTGGAAACTGAGCAGATATCAAGGCAGTGTGGAAACTGGGCAGATATCAAGGCAGTGTCAAAACTGAGCCGATATCAAGGCAGTCAGTGTGGAAACTGAGCAGATATCAAGGCAGTGTGGAAACTGAGCAGATATCAAGACAGTGTGGAAACTGAGCAGATATCAAGGCAGTCAGTGTGGAAACTGAGCAGATATCAAGGCAGTCAGTGTGAAAACTGAGCAGATATCAAGGCAGTCAGTGTTTAAACTGAGCAGATATCAAGGCAGTCAGTATGGAAATTGAGCAGATATCAAGACAGTCAGTGTGGAAACTGAGCAGATATCATGACAGTCAGTGTGGAAACTGAGCAGATATCAAGACATTTAGTGTGGAAACTGAGCAGATATCAAGACAGTCAGTGTTGAAACTGAGCAGATATCAAGGCAGTCAGTGTGGAAACTGAGCAGATATCAAGACAGTCAGTATGGAAACTGAGCAGATATCAAGACAGTCAGTGTGGAAACTGAGCAGATATCAAGACAGTCAGTGTAGAAACTGAGCAGATATCAAGACAGTCAGTGTGGAAACTGAGCAGATATCAAGATAGTCAGTGTGGAAACTGAGCAGATATCAAGGCAGTCAGTGTGGAAACTGAGCAGATATCAAGACAGTGTAGAAACTGAGCAGATATCAAGACAGAGTGTGGAAACTGAGCAGATATCAAGACAATCAGTGTGGAAACTGAGCAGATATCAAGATAGTCAGTGTGGAAACTGAGCACATATCAAGGCAGTCAGTGTGGAAACTGAGCAGATATCAAGACAGTCAGTGTGGAAACTGAGCAGATATCAAGGCAGTCAGTGTGGAAACTGAGCAGATATCAAGACAGTCAGTGGGGAAACTGGGCAGATATCAAGACAGTCAGTGTGGAAACTGAGCAGTTATCAAGATAGTCAGTGTGGAAACTGAGCAGATATCAAGGCAGTCAGTGTGGAAACGGAGCAGATATCAAGACAGTGTAGAAACTGAGCAGATATCAAGACAGAGTGTGGAAACTGAGCAGATATCAAGACAATCAGTGTGGAAACTGAGCAGATATCAAGATAGTCAGTGTGGAAACTGAGCCGATATCAAGGCAGTCAGTGTGGAAACTGAGCAGATATCAAGACATTCAGTGTGGAAACTGAGCAGATATCAAGACAGTCAGTGTGGAAACTGAGCAGATATCAAAACAGTTAGTGTGGAAACTGAGCAGATATCAAGGCAGTGTGGAAACTGAGCAGATATCAAGGCAGTCAGTGTTTAAACTGAGCAGATATCAAGACAGTTTGGAAACTGAGCAGATTTCAAGGCAGTGTGGAAACTGAGCAGATATCAAGGCAATGTCAAAACTGAGCAGATATCAAGGCAGTCAGTGTGGAAACTGAGCAGATATCAAGGCAGTGTGGAAACTGAGCAGATATGAAGACAGTGTGGAAACTGAGCAGATATCAAGGCAGTCAGTGTGAAAACTGAGCAGATATCAAGGCAGTCAGTGTTTAAACTGAGCAGATATAAAGGCAGTCAGTATGGAAATTGAGCAGATATCAAGACAGTCAGTGTGGAAACTGAGCAGATATCATGGCAGTCAGTGTGGAAACTGAGCAGATATCAAGGCAGTCAGTGTGGAAACTGAGCAGATATCAAGACAGTCAGTATGGAAACTGAGCAGATATCAAGACAGTCAGTGTGGAAACTGAGCAGATATCAAGACAGTCAGTGTGGAAACTGAGCACATATCAAGGCAGTCAGTGTGGAAACTGAGCAGATATCAATGCAGTTAGTGTGGATATTGAGCAGATATCAATGCAGTTAGTGTGGAAACTGAGCAGATATCAAGACAGTATAAAAATTGAGCAGATATCAAGACAGTCAGTGTGGAAACTGGGCAGATTTCAAGACAGTCAGTGTGGAAACTGAGCAGATATCAAGATAGTCAGTGTGGAAACTGAGCAGATATCAAGGCAGTCAGTGTGGAAACTGAGCAGATATCAAGACAGTGTAGAAACTGAGCAGATATCAAGACAGAGTGTGGAAACTGAGCAGATATCAAGGCAGTCAGTGTGGAACCTGAGCAGATATCAAGACAGTCAGAGTGGAAACTGAGCAGATATCAAGACAGACAGTGTGGAAACTGAGCAGATATCAAGACAGTGTAGAAATTGAGAAGATATCAAAGCAGTCAGTGTGGAAACTGAGCCGATATCAAGGCAGTCAGTGTGGAAACTGAGCAGATATCAAGGCAGTCAGTGTGGAAACTGAGCAGATATCAAGACAGTCAGTGTGGAAACTGAGCAGAAATCAAGACAGTCAGTGTGGAAACTGAGCAGATATCAAGACAGTGTGGAAACTGAGCAGATATAAAGGCAGTCAGTGTGGAAACTGAGCAGATATCAAGACAATGTGGAAACTGAGCAGATATCAAGACAGTCAGTGTGGAAACTGAGCAGATATCAAGACAGTGTGGAAACTGAGCAGATATCAAGACAGTTTGGAAAATGAGCAGATATCAAGACAGTCAGTGTGGAAACTGAGCAGATATCAAGGCAGTGTGGAAACTGAGCAGATATCAAGGCAGTCAGTGTGGAAACTGAGCAGATATCAAGGCAGTCAGTGTGGAAACTGAGCAGATATCAAGACAGTGTGGAAACTGAGCAGATATCAAGACAGTTTGGAAAATGAGCAGATATCAAGACAGTCAGTGTGGAAACTGAGCAGATATCAAGGCAGTGTGGAAACTGAGCAGATATCAAGGCAGTCAGTGTGGAAACTGAGCAGATATCAAGGCAGTCAGTGTGGAAACTGAGCAGATATCAAGACAGTCAGTGTGGAAACTGGGCAGATATCAAGACAGTCAGTGTGGAAACTGAGCAGATATCAAGATAGTCAGTGTGGAAACTGAGCAGATATCAAGGCAGTCAGTGTGGAAACGGAGCAGATATCAAGACAGTGTAGAAACTGAGCAGATATCAAGACAGAGTGTAGAAACTGAGCAGATATCAAGACAATCAGTGTGGAAACTGAGCAGATATCAAGATAGTCAGTGTGGAAACTGAGCAGATATCAAGGCAGTCAGTGTGGAAACTGAGCAGATATCAAGACAATGTGGAAACTGAGCAGATATCAAGACAGTCAGTGTGGAAACTGAGCAGATATCAAGGCAGTCAGTGTGGAAACTGAGCAGATATCAAGACAGTTAGTGTGGAAACTGAGCAGATATCAAGGCAGTGTGGAAACTGAGCAGATATCAAGGCAGTCAGTGTTTAAACTGAGCAGATATCAAGACAGTTTGGAAACTGAGCAGATTTCAAGGCAGTGTGGAAACTGAGCAGATATCAAGGCAATGTCAAAACTGAGCAGATATCAAGGCAGTCAGTGTGGAAACTGAGCAGATATCAAGGCAGTGTGGAAACTGAGCAGATATGAAGACAGTGTGGAAACTGAGCAGATATCAAGGCAGTCAGTGTGAAAACTGAGCAGATATCAAGGCAGTCAGTGTTTAAACTGAGCAGATATAAAGGCAGTCAGTATGGAAATTGAGCAGATATCAAGACAGTCAGTGTGGAAACTGAGCAGATATCATGGCAGTCAGTGTGGAAACTGAGCAGATATCAAGGCAGTCAGTGTGGAAACTGAGCAGATATCAAGACAGTCAGTATGGAAACTGAGCAGATATCAAGACAGTCAGTGTGGAAACTGAGCAGATATCAAGACAGTCAGTGTGGAAACTGAGCAGATATCAAGGCAGTCAGTGTGGAAACTGAGCAGATATCAATGCAGTTAGTGTGGATATTGAGCAGATATCAATGCAGTTAGTGTGGAAACTGAGCAGATATCAAGACAGTATAAAAATTGAGCAGATATCAAGACAGTCAGTGTGGAAACTGGGCAGATTTCAAGACAGTCAGTGTGGAAACTGAGCAGATATCAAGATAGTCAGTGTGGAAACTGAGCAGATATCAAGGCAGTCAGTGTGGAAACTGAGCAGATATCAAAACAGTGTAGAAACTGAGCAGATATCAAGACAGTGTGTGGAAACTGAGCAGATATCAAGGCAGTCAGTGTGGAACCTGAGCAGATATCAAGACAATCAGTGTGGAAACTGAGTAGATATCAAGACAGTCAGAGTGGAAACTGAGCAGATATCAAGACAGACAGTGTGGAAACTGAGCAGATATCAAGACAGTGTAGAAATTGAGAAGATATCAAAGCAGTCAGTGTGGAAACTGAGCCGATATCAAGGCAGTCAGTGTGGAAACTGAGCAGATTTCAAGGCAGTCAGTGTGGAAACTGAGCAGATATCAAGACAGTCAGTGTGGAAACTGAGCAGAAATCAAGACAGTCAGTGTGGAAACTGAGCAGATATCAAGACAGTGTGGAAACTGAGCAGATATAAAGGCAGTCAGTGTGGAAACTGAGCAGATATCAAGACAATGTGGAAACTGAGCAGATATCAAGACAGTCAGTGTGGAAACTGAGCAGATATCAAGGCAGTCAGTGTGGAAACTGAGCAGATATCAAGACAGTTAGTGTGGAAACTGAGCAGATATCAAGGCAGTGTGGAAACTGAGCAGATATCAAGACAGTGTGGAAACTGAGCAGATATCAAGACAGTTTGGAAAATGAGCAGATATCAAGACAGTCAGTGTGGAAACTGAGCAGATATCAAGGCAGTGTGGAAACTGAGCAGATATCAAGGCAGTCAGTGTGGAAACTGAGCAGATATCAAGGCAGTCAGTGTGAAAACTGAGCAGATATCAAGGCAGTCAGTGTTTAAACTGAGCAGATATCAAGGCAGTCGGTATGGAAATTTGAGCAGATATCAAGACAGTCAGTGTGGAAACTGAGCAGATATCAAGACAGTCAGTGTTGAAACTGAGCAGATATCAAGGCAGTCAGTGTGGAAACTGAGCAGATATCAAGACAGTCAGTATGGAAACTGAGCAGATATCAAGACAGTCAGTGTGGAAACTGAGCAGATATCAAGACAGTCAGTGTAGAAACTGAGCAGATATCAAGACAGTCAGTGTGGAAACTGAGCAGATATCAAGATAGTCAGTGTGGAAACTGAGCACATATCAAGGCAGTCAGTGTGGAAACTGAGCAGATATCAAGACAGTCAGTGTGGAAACTGAGCAGATATCAAGACAGTGTGGAAACTGAGCAGATATCAAGACAGTTTGGAAACTGAGCAGATATCAAGGCAGTGTGGAAACTGAGCAGATATCAAGGCAGTGTCAAAACTGAGCAGATATCAAGGCAGTCAGTGTGGAAACTGAGCAGATATCAAGGCAGTGTGGAAACTGAGCAGATATCAAGACACTGTGGAAACTGAGCAGATATCAAGGCAGTCAGTGTGGAAACTGAGCAGATATCAAGGCAGTCAGTGTGAAAACTGAGCAGATATCAAGGCAGTCAGTGTTTAAACTGAGCAGAGATCAAGGCAGTCAGTATGGAAATTGAGCAGATATCAAGACAGTCAGTGTGGAAACTGAGCAGATATCATGGCAGTCAGTGTGGAAACTGAGCAGATATAAAGACAGTCAGTGTGGAAACTGAGCAGATATCAAGACAGTCAGTGTTGAAACTGAGCAGATATCAAGGCAGTCAGTGTGGAAACTGAGCAGAAATCAAGACAGTCAGTATGGAAACTGAGCAGATATCAAGACAGTCAGTGTGGAAACTGAGCAGATATCAAGACAGTCAGTGTAGAAACTGAGCAGATATCAAGACAGTCAGTGTGGAAACTGAGCAGATATCAAGACAGTGTAGAAACTGAGCAGATATCAAGACAGAGTGTGGAAACTGAGCAGATATCAAGACAATCAGTGTGGAAACTGAGCAGATATCAAGGCAGTCAGTGTGGAAACTGAGCAGATATCAAGACAGTCAGTGTGGAAACTGGGCAGATATCAAGACAGTCAGTGTGGAAACTGAGCAGATATCAAGATAGTGTGGAAACTGAGCAGATATCAAGGCAGTCAGTGTGGAAACGGAGCAGATATCAAGACAGTGTAGAAACTTAGCAGATATCAAGACAGTCAGTATGGAAACTGAGCAGATATCAAGACAGTCAGTGTGGAAACTGGGCAGATATCAAGACAGTCAGTGTGGAAACTGAGCAGATATCAAGATAGTGTGGAAACTGAGCAGATATCAAGGCAGTCAGTGTGGAAACGGAGCAGATATCAAGACAGTGTAGAAACTTAGCAGATATCAAGACAGTGTGGAAACTGAGCAGATATCAAGACAGTGTGGAAACTGAGCAGATATCAAGACAGTGTGGAAACTGAGCAGAAATCAAGACAGTCAGTGTGGAAATTGAGCAGATATCAAGATAGTCAGTGTGGAAACTGAGCAGATATCAAGACAGTCAGTGTGGAAACTAAGCAGATATCAAGACAGTCAGTGTGGAAACTGAGCAGATATCAAGACAGTCAGTGTGGAAACTGAGCAGATATCAATGCAGTTAATGTGGAAACTGAGCAGATATGAATGCAGTTAGTGTGGAAACTGAGCAGATATCAATGCAGTTAGTGTGGAAACTGAGCAGATATCAAGACAGTCAGTGTGGAAACTGGGCAGATATCAAGACAGTCAGTGTGGAAACTGAGCAGATATCAAGATAGTCAGTGTGGAAACTGAGCAGATATCAAGACAGTCAGTGTGGAAACTGAGCAGATATCAAGACAGTGTAGAAACTGAGCAGATATCAAGACAGAGTGTGGAAACTGAGCAGATATCAAGGCAGTCAGTGTGGAACCTGAGCAGATATCAAGACAATCAGTGTGGAAACTGAGCAGATATCAAGACAGTCAGTGTGGAAACTGAGCAGATATCAAGGCAGTCAGTGTGGAAACTGAGTAGATATCAAGACAGTCAGTGTGGAAACTGAGCAGATATCAAGACAGACAGTGTGGAAACTGAGCAGATATCAAGACAGTGTGGAAACTGAGCAGATATCAAGGCAGTCAGTGTGGAAACTGAGCAGATATCAAGACAATGTGGAAACTGAGCAGATATCAAGACAGTCAGTGTGGAAACTGAGCAGATATCAAGGCAGTCAGTGTGGAAACTGAGCAGATATCAAGGCAGTGTGGAAACTGAGCAGATATCAAGACAGTGTGGAAACTGAGGAGATATCAAGACAGTTTGGAAACTGAGCAGATTTCAAGGCAGTGTGGAAACTGAGCAGATATCAAGGCAATGTCAAAACTGAGCAGATATCAAGGCAGTCAGTGTGGAAACTGAGCAGATATCAAGGCAGTGTGGAAACTGAGCAGATATGAAGACAGTGTGGAAACTGAGCAGATATCAAGGCAGTCAGTGTGGAAACTGAGCAGATATCAAAGCAGTCAGTGTGAAAACTGAGCAGATATCAAGGCAGTCAGTGTTTAAACTGAGCAGATATAAAGGCAGTCAGTATGGAAATTGAGCAGATATCAAGACAGTCAGTGTGGAAACTGAGCAGATATCATGGCTGTCAGTGTGGAAACTGAGCAGATATCAAGACAGTCAGTGTGGAAACTGAGCAGATATCAAGACAGTCAGTGTTGAAAATGAGCAGATATCAAGGCAGTCAGTGTGGAAACTGAGCAGATATCAAGACAGTCAGTATGGAAACTGAGCAGATATCAAGACAGTCAGTGTGGAAACTGAGCAGATATCAAGACAGTCAGTGTAGAAACTGAGCAGATATCAAGACAGTCAGTGTGGAAACTGAGCAGATATCAAGATAGTCAGTGTGGAACTGAGCACATATCAAGGCAGTCAGTGTGGAAACTGAGCAGATATCAAGACAGTCAGTGTGGAAACTTAGCAGATATCAAGACAGTGTGGAAACTGAGCAGATATCAAGACAGTGTGGAAACTGAGCAGATATCAAGACAGTGTGGAAACTGAGCAGAAATCAAGACAGTCAGTGTGGAAATTGAGCAGATATCAAGATAGTCAGTGTGGAAACTGAGCAGATATCAAGACAGTCAGTGTGGAAACTAAGCAGATATCAAGACAGTCAGTGTGGAAACTGAGCAGATATCAAGACAGTCAGTGTGGAAACTGAGCAGATATCAATGCAGTTAATGTGGAAACTGAGCAGATATGAATGCAGTTAGTGTGGAAACTGAGCAGATATCAATGCAGTTGGTGTGGAAACTGAGCAGATATCAATGCAGTTAGTGTGGAAACTGAGCAGATATCAAGACAGTCAGTGTGGAAACTGAGCAGATTTCAAGACAGTGTGGAAACTGAGCAGATATCAAGACAGTGTGGAAACTGAGCAGATATCAAGGCAGTCAGTGTGGAAACTGAGCAGATAACAATGCAGTTAGTGTGGAAATTGAGCAGATATCAATGCAGTTAGTGTGGAAACTGAGCAGATATCAAGACAGTGTGGAAACTGAGCAGATATCAAGACAGTGTGGAAATTGAGCAGATATCAAGACAGTCAGTGTGGAAACTGAGCAGATATGAATGCAGTTAGTGTGGAAATTGAGCAGATATCAATGCAGTTAGTGTGGAAACTGAGCAGATATCAGGACAGTGTGGAAACTGAGCAGATATCAAGACAGTGTGGAAATTGAGCAGATATCAAGACAGTCAGTGTGGAAACTGAGCAGATATGAATGCAGTTAGTGTGGAAATTGAGCAGATATCAATGCAGTTAGTGTGGAAACTGAGCAGATATCAAGACAGTGTGGAAACTGAGCAGATATCAAGACAGTGTGGAAATTTAGCAGATATCAAGACAGTCAGTGTGGAAACTGAGCAGATATCAAGACAGTGTGGAAACTGAGAAACTCTTTTCTTCTTCTTCGTTCGCTCTAAAATAATCGCATCTATCTCCCTCATAAACCTGGTGGTCCTTCCCAGGCTTATCTCATCGCCACACAATTGGGTTTGGAAGGGCCGTGTAGTCACTCTGCTCCTCTAGTGGAGCATTTAGACCTGCAGATCATGTTCCGCAGTTTGTTTGTTCTATCTAAGTAGGCATATGTCTGTGTGTGCAATTTGTAATTTATTGAACAGATGATTTTTCTGTAAAGACTAGTATGCTTCTGCCACATCAGATCCTGGGTGTTCTCTGTGCCCCTTATCTTTGAAGTTAAATTTTATCATTGTCTTATTTCTTCATATGTAGCTCTGTCGTCAGTTTGGGGTTTGCCACCTCCCTCTATCGTCAGTTTTGGGTTTGCCACCTCCCTCTGTCGTCAGTTTGGAGTTTGCCACCTCCCTCTATCGTCAGATTTGGGTTTGCCACCTCCCTCTGTCGTCAGTTTGGGGTTTGCCACCTCCCTCTATCGTCATTTTTGGGACGCCATCTCCCTCTGTCGTCAGTTTGGAGTTTACCACCTGCCTCTGTTGACAGTTTTGAATTTGCCACTCCCCTCTTTTGTCAGTCTATCTGCCTCCTCATTGCCGTGTATCCTACACTGTGCAGGGATCCACTGAGTTCTCACTGCTGAAACTCTGGCTTACAGTCATGAGTTCCTCAGAAGGTGTGAAATTCATTCTGTTTATTATTTCTCGGGGTCATTATGACTGACAGGGAATCTGTTAGGAAGACTTTCTTGTCTCTGACTAGATTCTTGACTGACAGTGAATCTGTCAGGAAGACTTTCTTGTCTCTGACTAGATTCTTGACTGACAGTGAATCTGTAAGGAAGACTTTCTTGTCTCTGACTAGATTCTTAACTGACAGTGAATCTGTCAGGATGACTTTCTTGTCTCTGACTAGATTCTTGACTGACAGTGAATCTGTCAGGAAGACTTTCTTGTCTCTGACTAGATTCTTGACTGACAGTGAATCTGTCAGGAAGACTTTCTTGTCTCTGACTAGATTCTTGACTGACAGTGAATCTGTCAGGAAGACTGTCTTGTCTCTGACTAGATTCTTGACTGACAGAGAATCTGTCAGGAAGACTTTCTTGTCTCTGACTAGTTTATTGACTGACAGTGAATCTGTCAGGAAGACTTTCTTGTCTCTGACTAGATTCTTGACTGACAGTGAATCTGTTAGGAAGACTTTCTTGTCTCTGACTAGATTCTTGACTGACAGTGAATCTGTCAGGAAGACTTTCTTGTCTCTGACTAGATTCTTGACTGACAGTGAATCTGTCAGGAAGACTTTCTTGTCTCTGACTAGATTCTTGACTGACAGTGAATCTGTTAGGAAGACTTTCTTGTCTCTGAATAAATTCTTGACTGACAGTGAATCTGTCAGGAAGACTTTCTTGTCTCTGACTAGATTCTTGACTGACAGTGAATCTGTCAGGAAGACTTTCTTGTTTCTGACTAGATTCTTTACTGACAGTGAATCTGTCAGGAAGACTTTCTTGTCTCTGACTAGATTCTTGACTGACAGTGAATCTGTTAGGAAGACTTTCTTGTCTCTGACTAGATTCTTGACTGACAGTGAATCTGTCAGGAAGACTTTCTTGTCTCTGACTAGATTCTTGACTGATAGTGAATCTGCCAGGAAGACTTTCTTGTCTCTGACTAGATTCTTGACTGACAGTGAATCTGTCAGGAAGACTTTCTTGTCTCTGACTAGATTCTTGACTGACAGTGAGTCTGTCAGGAAGACTTTCTTGTCTCTGACTAGATTCTTGACTGACAGTGAATCTGTCAGGAAGACTTTCTTGTCTGACTAGATTCTTGACTGACAGTGAATCTGCCAGGAAGACTTTCTTGTCTCTGACTAGATTCTTACTTTCTACGATGGTTATTACAGCTATTTTTAGTGCCTCGGTCTCAGCTCTCAAAAAGTTTGAGAATTTTCCAGTAATCACTGAGATATGGATTTATTGTCGATCATTTAATTTGGTGTAAACACCTCCCCAATTTTTTATAAATCTCATTGCTGGTCCATCTGTACATATGCTGGTCCATCCTGTGACTGGATATGTTTCTTGAATATATTCTAAAGCTATGTTTTCTCTCCAGTTCTATTTGTGTGCCTTTTTTCCATCACTTCTGGAATATTGTCTATGATTTCTGGAAATTATATTCTCTTCCATGGTGGAAACATGCTGCATGTCTATAGTGGCTCTGCCTTTATCTGTGCATAGAGAGTGTTAGTGTTTTTGTTTTTTGAGCAAATCCGTTTCTCTGGAGCCTGCTTCGTCCATATCCCTCCAGTCTTTTATTCATTGGATGATTTGTTAGCCATTTAAATTTGTCTGCCAATTGTAGTACTCTGTAATCTCTTCTGTCAGTCATGGATTGTATCTTAGTTATTTTCCTCATTTCTTTAATTGATGTTGATTTCATTAATAATAATACAAATGTTAGCGTAGGCGTCAAAGGCCCATTCGGTCGATCGACACACCCATGTCCAACTGCCGAGGCTGTGTTCATGCGTAGCGTGTCGACCGAAATCCCTAAAGACTCCCCAGGTGGAGCTGTGTACTCCGCAGCCTTGGGATGAGGGCTGCGAAGAGTATGTTAGATCAGTATTTGTGTCAAGCTTTCCGTGTTTGTCCGTATCAAACTCCCTGTTTTTTAAGTGTCCCGCCGCCGAGACTTCTGATTGTGCCTTTTGGAAAGCGTCACCCTTGCTGTGCTGAGAATACGAGGTTGGGAGAGGCATCGTGTAACCTCTGGTGGAGAGAGGGCGGGCGGGAGGAAGTCGACTTCAGTCCGAGCAGTAAGGTCATTTAGCAATGATAATTTGGACTGAATTCTGGTGTGCAGTTAAACGGAACGTTAAACTTCCGCCATGGACTGGTCTCCAAGACTTAAGCCAGGCATGGAATACAGCGAAATGCAGCATAACAAACATGATAACCGATCGAAACCACATCAATTCCACATAATAAAGTTCTTGATACCACCTGGAGAAGGAATTGTGAAATATAACCCGAACATGAACAACAAAACATCAGAACACTCGATACAAACACCGGAGTGTGCCGAGAGCGCAGCCATTAAGGCGCGGCCATCTTATTTCATTGTCCCTGTAATAATTCTTTCTGCTTGGTTTTGGATTTCAGCAGATTTTTTTCAAAGTTGGATTTTGTTGCTGTTGCCCAGGCTGGCATCCCATATTCTAAGGCTGGTCTAACATTTCCTGTGATTAGCACTTTCAGAATCTGAAGGTCTGCACCCCATGTAGTTCCTGCAAATTGTTTCATTATAGTCATTCGTTCTTTAGCTTTCTGTTGGCTTTTTGCTTTTGGTTTGTCCATGTTAATCTGCTGTCCAGTGTTATGCCTAGAAATGTGAAGTTCTTTTCTTCTGGCAGTTCATGTCCATTTAGTTTATGAGTAATTGTGTTTGTTTTATTGGACAGTTTAAAGATTGTGTATGTTGTTTTCTTCTCATTGATGTTCAGAAGCCATTTCTGAGTCCACTGATCGAATCTTTGTAAGGGTTCTTACATTCTGTAATTAGCTGTTTTGATGTTTTCTTCAGCTAGTCAACGCTAGACGATCAGCATATAGTGAGATGTTGACCCACCCACCGACAAAGCTAGACCATCGGCATGTACTGAGATGTGGAAGTACATCAGCATATAGCGGCATGTGGACCCACTCACCCACAAAGCTAGACCATCAGCATATAGTGAGATGTGAACCCACTCACCCATCTAGACCATCAGCATATAGTGAGATGTGGACCCACCCACAAAGCGAGAAGATCAGCACATAGTGAGATGTGGACCCACCCACCCACGATATATGGACCCACCCACCCACGAGATGTGGACGTAACGGGTCTTTGACGCCTACGCGAACATAATTATTATGTTGAGGAGTAAAGGTGTATGTGTGTGTGTGTGTGTGTGCGTGCGTGCGTGCGTGTGTGTGTGTGTGTGTGTGTGGGTGTGTGTGTCTGTGTGTGTGTGTGTGTCTGTGGGTGTGTGTGTGTGAGAGGATGGGAAAGGCAGGGGGGGGGGGAAGAGAAACTGGAGGTAACAAATAAAAAAATTTGCACATCTCGCGTCAACGACTCCTAACCGCTAGACCATCCCTTCTTTGCTTATAAATCTAAAGGTAGTCATATACACACTGGTGTCGGGGATAAAGTGTAAGAGACGTTATTGTACAAAGCCCAAGCTTGTTTATGGGGTTGGTTCTGGCTAGCTCGATTCGAATCTATATTTCCTTCACTAACGGTGGACCAGATACCCGTCTGCGATGACTGCGGTGGGAGTTGAACTCCTTACCTTTGTTGTGCAAGCCAATAATTTTATATTGCTTCTGTAAAGACCATAAATAATAATTAACATTATACGCACAGTACCTGCTCCTTAATTCACCCCAAATAAATAAAATATATATTTTTAATACCAGATTTCTCTTTTTAGCACCATATTTGCTGGTAATGACGTCACAGAAAGTCCACTTTTTAACTGTTGGGATGTCAAACATTCTGCTTCGTCGATTTTCTGCTTTCTCATCTACTTCCACTTGTTCCTGCCATCTTATTTGAAATCAGCAATGAATTTCCAGAATCTGTCAACGTTGGTCCATGACTTGGAGAGCAACTTCCATTGTCTACAGCAGCGTGGCATTATCCATGCGGGTAGACGATGCGATAACAACCAAGTAATGGTGTTGTCCTTGACTGAACGATAGGTTAGATGGAGATGTCGACAGGCACAATGTCGGAAAGACATCCCTGTGAGATAAGGAACTTGGATTACAAGGCTCGCGCGTGGCCTACAAACAGAACATTATGTTTGTTTACTGCTGGTCTCAAGTGCTGACAAGCATCCATTTATTTAGAATTAAATTAAATCTACCTGTCCTCCCAGTTACCCGAAATGGAATGTCCCGCTACAGTCATGGAACCCAGGGAACTCTGTTACATGGTTGGTTGGTTGGTTGGTTGCTAATGCCCACAATGGGTTAGTAACCCTTTTGTGCGCCCTGAAAAGGACGGAACTTGTGGTAGAATATAGTAGCTTTCCTGACATCCCGAGCGTGCTGATGAAGTGGACCGGGGTCCGCCAGTCGGTTGTGCAATGCTTGGCTTTATCTACGTTGTGTACTTGGTATTAACAGGATTCGTCATTATAGAAGCATAGACGGGATCAAGATGCTGAGCAGCGCATGAGCTGCAGTGGTCAGCGACTCAAAGCTGACTGCTAGCGTCAGGGCCAGTGAACCAACGCTGCCAAGACCCTTCTGCACCTCCACACGGTGATCCTGGATAACAGGCTGCAGCAGAGCAGACTGGCTAAGGAGAAGGGATCGAAGAGGGAACGCTAACCCGGTACTCAAAAAATGCTTGCTGAAGTCGGATGTGTTGGACCGAAAGGTGCAAATATCGCAGTCAAGCTGTAAACTACGACACAACGCATTGCGTTCTCTGGACTACATTCTGCCTTTCATGGCTTGGTAGCGGGGGATTGAGAATGAACGAAGACAAGACAAGAAACATAGACACTGATAATAGTTGCCATCTTCTTACCCCATAGTGGGAGATGTAGTGTCATTATCCGGTCATGTATTACCTTGGTAGGCTGGTTAGCTTTCCCACCAGGTTTGACGTCGTCTGCAGCCAAACCGTTCCAGTAGAAGGTGTACCCAGCACCATCTTCTATAATATGTCCCTCACCAGAAAGACATGTTTCACTCAAGGCAGCAATGACGATCTTATAACGGTCCAGGTCTCTAGCAATCAGGGCAGTTCTTCTTTCAGGTCTTTCTGTATTTGCACGGTCTATGGGGGTGCGAATGTTCTACGCGCCAAAGGTCAGGAGAGTTGGCGAATGTTTCTATTTTTAATTTATTATTATTTCGACCGCGTGAATATGGATTTCCGCCAACCGGAGTATGTTGACCAGGATAGTTGAAGAAGTCAATTTTTAGGGCACCTTTTCTGATCCCTTCCTCGGGTCACGGAAGTAAGCAGTGCAAATCCTTAAAAGGGCTGCTTAGTCGTTCGGTTGGCCGCCGAGATCCACTGCTCCTTTGGGTTCAGTGGAGGACAACCATTTAGTCTGAGCCGCCTACGTGCGGGTTCACAGCTCTGGCTGACAGTGATTCCCCCACCTGCCGCTTTAAAAAAATCAAAAAAAATCGAATAACGATTTCACCGAACGCCACCAAGGGTCAAGGATTACCGGTTAAAGGTTACAAGTGAAAGGTTAAAAACGTTAGGCATCAAATTAAACGTTTCAAATAGGCACGAATATCCTGGTGGCGTCCGTTATACTTTTTTCAACCAGAAACAATTCTCATCATGGTGCATCTCGGTGATATTTTCCCGAATTTCTCCGCTGACACTTCAGATGGACCCATTGAGAGGTTTCACGATTGGATCGGTGACTCGTAAGTTGCAACTGTGTGGTGTTTTCTTGACGAATAATTATTAGACTTAGGCAGTTAAAAAAATGAAATTTGAAATGTGGGGTCGAGACTGTCCAGCATTTTTGTATGCCGGCTCTTGACCTGGCAGGAGCAAGTCACAATGGCTCCCTCTAGCTCATTCTCCTTCCTTCTCGAATATGTATTTAAATATATGTTTCCTAAAGTTAATCTTTCGTTGTCTCATCTTGTTGCACATCCATATCATCTGTCCACTTACAGCGGCTCACAGTTTGCTTACATTTCTAATCGTATCTCTTAGTCTTATAATTATGTACTGTAATTGTAATCTTACTCTTCGTAATTTCAACTGTCCACTTGACTTATGAAGGTATGTAGTTATTACTAATATTACACTCGCGTAGGGTCATAATCTTTGCCGTAACGAAGTTAGCTCGACTGTTCCAATTTACTATTCATAATCTGTCTAGTCGACTTATGATACATGGGGCTTGTCATAAGTCTTTACCCTGACTATGAAGGAGTAGGAGAAAGCTGACATTTGGCACAGTGCTTATTCCTTCTCAATGTAGCAACCACCTGAATTTATACATCTCTGCGTGGCCTTGAAAAGACCTTCAGAATAAAGTAACCTATTTTTCAAACTAGACCAGTCATCACAAGCCAGTATGACATCTTCGTCACTGTCAACATGATTTCCTTTCAGCTGTTTTTTAAGTTTTGGGAAAAGAAAAGTCTGATGGAGCTAAATCCGGAGAATTTGGTGGATGTAGTTGTAGAAGTAGTTCAATATTCAAATCGTTGGCTGTTTGCAGCACAAGCCTTGCTTTATGAGATGGCGCGTTGTCTTGAAGCAAAGGCAGAATTTTGAGTGCATGCTATCCCTCGTTTTCTGGTCAGTCTTCCTTAGTTTGGGAAGGAGATCTGCATAATATTGCCCATTAACCGTGTTGCCATGAGCCAGGTAATCTTTCAACATGACACCTTTGACGTCCCAATAAACAGTCAGCATCACTTATCTTGCAGATTTCTGTGCTCTTAGCTTGACATGAGTTGGTGAACCCAGTGTTTTCCACTGCATGCTGGAAATTTTGTATTCTGGGTCATAATGGTGAACCCAAGTCTCATCTACTGTCATCATGGTCGGCAACATGTTTTTGCTGCACTCTGAGGATGGTCTTCCTGATCTTAGATCAACAACATGGGAACGACCACACTTAAACTGCCTACACCAGTTTTTTACATAAGCATACGAAGGACAGAATCCTCAAACACTGGTTCCATATCTCTTATTTCTGTAGGTGTTTTTCCCTGCAACATCAAGAATTTTATCACAGTTCTTGCCTCTGATTTCTCCATTGTACTGACAAACCATTATGAGTAGCAGATCCAGCCAATAAGATGTGTTGCGTGATGCACCATACCGAGTAAACCCGTCGAGGACGGAAATTCATACTTCTCAAGTCCAGTACAAATTGAATGAGCTACATACACAAAAAATGCCTATTACCAGCTGAACAGAAGAGAGCAGGTCATGGTCTTAGACTCCACACAGGCCACAACAGACTGAGGTACCACCTATTCAATAAACTGAAGATAGGTGGCACTTACGAATGCACCTGTGGTACAGGGAAAATGACCGATGAACATCTGCTGCAAAATTGCCCGACATACGAGGACCAGAGAAAGCACATGTGGCCATCACCAGTGGCAACACTAGACAAGCTTTATGGCAGTGTCGACAGCCTCAGGATGACAGCTACTTTCTTCAAACAAATTCAAGTTGACGTCTGACAGCGTACGAAGAAGAATGAGCTACATATGGGCCAAATTTCAACTTTCTCCTCCTACTCCATAGTCAGCGTAGAGACTTGACAAGCCCCTTGTATGTCACTGAACCGAACAGTGTTGGCACGAGCATGCTTCGTATATTTACATTCGTACTATAGATCATTTCTTGTGTTCGTGAACATTTACTTCTAAGTAATCTTGAATGAGAGTCTCTTCTTGCTGCTCAATGCATCATCTAATCAGTCTACTGATATTAGTGTGTGTATATTTTTGCTGTAATTAAGTAATTTTAACTGTCTCATCTTGCTATTAATAATCTCATCTTACAATTTATCAATTCATTTTACTATTTATAATCTCATCTTACTAATTATAATCTCATCTTACTATTTACCACTTCATGTTACTTATTTATGGTCTTATATTACTATTTCTCATTTCATCTTACCATTTATTATCTCATCTTACCATTTATTATCTCATCTATTTATTAATTATCATATATTTATTATCTTACCATTCATCAACTCAACTTACCAATCATCACCTCATCTTACCAAGCATCGCCTCATCTTACCATTCATCGCTCCATCTTACCATTCATCGCTCCATCTTACCATTCATCGTCTCATCTTACCAATCATCACCTCATCTTACCAAGCATCACCTCATCTTACCATTCATCGCTCCATCTTACCATTCATCGCTCCATCTTACCATTCATCGTCTCATCTTACCAATCATCACCTCATCTTACCAAGCATCACCTCATCTTACCAAGCATCACCTCATCTTACCATTCATCGCTCCATCTTACCATTCATCGCTCCATCTTACCATTCATCGCTCCATCTTACCAATCATCACCTCATCTTACCAATCATCACCTCATCTTACCATTCATCGCTCCATCTTACCATTCATCGCTCCATCTTACCATTCATCGCTCCATCTTACCAATCATCACCTCATCTTACCAAGCATCACCTCATCTTACCATTCATCGCTCCATCTTACCAATCATCACCTCATCTTACCATTCATCACCTCATCTTACCATTCATCACCTCATCTTACCAATCATCACCTCATCTTACCAAGCATCACCTCATCTTACCATTCATCACCTCAACTTATCTCACCTCTTGTCGCACCAACAGTTTTCTACTCTAGAGTGGTTAGTCAACACACTTAACCAGATTTTGCAACACTCTGTGGGCCTAGTCTCACCTCTCAAACACACAACCCTTCCAGACAGACAGCTTCCAGTGAGATTACAATAATCCAAGTAATTCACATTCATATAAATACCAGGCCCTGCTTAGTTTGACCTGAAGTCAGTTATTGAATTTCTGACCCAAAGCTGGTAATTAATGACTTTATCAGATACGGTTATCAGAAGCGAGGAAACAATGTCACAAGATAATTTGGTGCGTTTGTTCTGTTGGGTCACAGCAAATGCTGTGTCATATAGTATTATGGTAAAGGTGGGAGCCATGACAAAGACTTGTCGAGGATATAGAGTGTTAGGCTTCATCCCACCTTACTTTCCATAAAAGGGAGCCAGGTACCAATTCACTTTACCATTTACCACTAGGTGTCTCACAAGCATTATGGGACCCACATAGCTATATTCTGCTGTCATTGGCGACAGGGTGTTTTTCCATATTCTGTGAACAGTAGTTATTCACCATTTTATTCTTGTCTGTGGCAATGGCGTGGGCTAGTGGTTAAGTGACATGGCTCACAAACCGAAGGTGCTGGGTTCGCTCCACAATCACATCACCGGCTATAACCCAGAGAAATCAAACCTTTAGAAAATGCAGGAGGAAGCAGACCCTTAAATAAAATGCATGCCGAAGTTGGATGCACTGAGCCGACAGGCACAAAATAAAAACATAGTATAGCGCACACTGCCTTGGGGAATAGAGAAATAGGCGAATGCAAAATGAAATTCCTGGTTATCAGTACCTCTTTATCTCCTGAGGATACCTGCGAGGCAGCAGGTTGGTTTGTTTGCCGCGGTGCCCTTCCTCCTTGGCTAGAGCTTATAGCGGCTCTTACTCGCTTGATTGCTATACCTGCCTTAGTGGAGGACAGCAGTGCCATCTGTTACCCCATCCCATCCTGTTGGGATATACCGCGGTTTGGTCCACGACTGCTTATTCGTCCAATAATTGGCTTATTTCGCAGCTGACACCACATATTTCTCAGGGTCGTTTCACTATCCGCCACCTGTGGACGCGCCTGGTTGGGGTCAGGCCAACTTTGTCTGTCATTTGGGATCCTGAGGAGCAATGTAACAATTTCTCAGATAGGTACTCTATTTTCGCCTTATATGTTGATATCCCCCATTTATTCTATTCTCTCCTTATATGTTGATATCCCCCATTTATTCTATTCTCTCCTTATATGTTGATATCCCACATTTATTCTATTCTCTCCTTATATGTTGATATCCCCCATTTATTATATTCTCTCCTTATGTTGATATCCCTTATGTATTCTATTTTCTCCTTATGTGTTGATATCACCCATTTCTGCGATTTGCTAGTTCATTATTGTTGTTGTTCGCCGTTCCTAATGAAACTCAATTGATCGCAACGTAGTTTTTGTTTTTGTCTCAGTGCAGTATCTGGCCACTACCATTTAACTAATCTTGCCCATTTGTTCTGCTTTTCAGATGGGTTGTCCTGTTCTCTCATCCAGCCGACTACACACCAGTTTGCACAACTGAGCTGGCTAAAGTTGTAACTCTTGAACCCGAGTTTAAAAAGCGGAACGTCAAACTAATTGCCTTATCATGTGACGATGTTGAGAGCCACCGGGGATGGGGGAAAGTAAGCATTTTTGTGTGTGTGTGGGGCGGATGTGAAAGCAGTCCTCCTAAGTGGTTAGAGTGCTTACCTCTCATGACAAACTAGACATCTGGAAATTTATCAGCATTCTGTTGCCGATTTCAATTATTTTCTTCCACACCCAGTTATTAGATGATAAAATAAAAAGTTCAGGTCCAGCTACTTTTATGAGGACATATCAAAGAACTATTGATGCCTGCTGACCCCATGGATGGATACATGTATATACTGATGGATCTGCATTGACAGTTACTATCAAAGCAGGTTATGGCATTTATATGCAATACGGGGACGGCGTGGCCTAGTGGTTAAGTGACACGGCTCACAACCAGAAGGTGCTGGGTTCGATCCCCATCACTGCACCGGCCATTACCCCAGGGAAGCAAACCCTTAGAAAATGCAGGAGTAAGCAGACCCTTACATAAAATGCATGCTGAAGTCGGATGCACTGGGCCGACAGGCGCAAAATAAAAATGATGCAATACCTAGGCAGATCCTCTGATGCTTGCAGAGAGGTCTTCTTCAACTATGAACTTCATCATGTAGGATGTCCTTTATAGAACGGCTCTGCCATCACAGTCTGTCTGAAAGAAACTCTTTCCCTTGCCAAAATGAAAGAAACTTTCCCTTGCCAAAACTCCAGCCTCCACCAGTCATTCCTGGATATCTTGGTGCTAATGCCTTCTCGGTCTACCCATGCCTCTTTTGCCTGGCACTATATCTTCCATCACTGTTCTCTCAAGACATGCCTCTTGATGTGACCAAAGATTTACATTTTCTGGTCAAAATGGAATTGATAAACAGTTCTCTTCTATGTTCAACTCTTGCAGAATGTCTGTATTTGTTTTTTTTTATCTGTCTGTATTTGTTTGTTTTTTTATCTGTCCAGGGTGTTCTGAGGATCTTTCTGTAACATTTTTATTCAAAGAACTAAATTCTTGTTCTGGAAGTTTTGGTAATTGTCCATAATTCGCAGTCATATGCTGCCACAGGACTTCAAATGTGTGAACTGATCTATTTCCTTACCACCCACTGTAAATTTATGTTGACATCGTATTTTGTCAGTGGTCATTATCTTTGTTTTGTTTATAAATAGGTTACAATCTAAACTGTATCCGTTTACGGCTGAAAGTAGCTGCTCTAGATCTTCTGCTCTTCTTGTTGGTATCACTGTGTCATCTGCGTTTCGTAACTCTTGCTGACAAATTACTTCACTGAAATCTGCCTTGAACCATCTCAAGTCTTTCCACCAATGACCCAAATTATAGTTATTTTTACCGACTGTCCCTTCTTCAAGCTTTAGGAGATGCTAGACCTAATCTTAATCCAAATAGCCCTTGACGCTGACCACATTATCATTTCCCATGCCGTCAAAGTAGTTAAGCTGTGGATCCCTGAACTCTGACTTGACAATAAGGCAGACAGAAACAACGAAAGGATCAAAACAAGAATGGCCACACAGAGCAACAACTCCACAGATAACTCATAAAAACAGCAAACAACCACAGATAACTCATAAAAACAGAAAACTTGGCTAAACAGAAGTGTCATGGGTAACACCGAGACAGGTGTTCTAATCCTAATGACAGCATCAATAAACTCACAAGGAGGAATCATAGCACCATTTTCTGGCTAAGAACCAAACACACCTCACTTAACAAGCATTTGAACAGAATCCAATCACAAGATACTCCAGAGTGACAGCTGTGTACATGCCCATACAAGTGCCAGATGCTCAGTGTTAGAAAAATGCTTCTACCTGTGAGGCCAGATAAATAGAAAACTGTCTGATACTAAACAACTAACAAACACATGCAGGTACCATAACTTGGCATTGGGTAGAAGGGTGAGAGCCAGAATGCTACTGAATCTGTAATAATAATACTTCATTGCCAATGGCTGTGTCTGCTATGAGACTTCCTTTACTCCTTTTTATCTTTGTTTTGACCGCAGACTAAAGTTCCTATGTCTGGAGTACAGACCTTCCTAATAGTGGTATCCAAGTGTTACAAAGGAGGGAAATATATAGTTTTTGTTGTCTGAAGGTACAAGTGCCTAGTTCTTCACTAATAAAGTATTTACTCTAGTAGCAGGTTTGTAGTGCATCAGTTTATATCCCATGGCGTACTAAAGAAGGCTGGACCTTAGTCCTCCAGAGAGAGTGCGTGTGTTATATATATATATATATATAAAATACACACACACACACCAGAAAGGGGGCAAATACTGGTATATGTGTATGTGGCAAACAAAACTGTTGGTGTCAAATGTTTGCTACTAAACACCACGCTCTGATACTGTTATCCTGTATATGGGCCAGCCATGCACTTGAGGTGCAAAGATCAGTCAATCTTAATTTTATTTTAATAAACTTCAAATTCACTTATTAATTAGAAATAATAAAGTAGCATTTAGATTTTATTAGCTATAGATCAAAGTGGCATACAGTTCATTCAATGACGTGACCTTGTGTCTGGGAGAAGGTATCTGGTCCATGCACTAGAGATTCTGGAACAGACAGCCTTGTTATATTAGCATGTTTGATCCATAACATTTTTATTGCAATGTTCAGCTGTTTGATTTAACACCATTGTCTTCTGGGCTAGGATGTATTGGAGTACTCCGGATGCAAACTGGATAAATTGCCATACCCAATCATCGCTGATGACAAACGGGAACTGGCAGTTCAGCTTGGAATGCTAGACCCTGATGAGAAAACCAAGCAGGGTCTTCCACTTACTGCTCGGGCTGTCTTCGTTGTTGGCCCTGATAAGAAATTGAAGCTGTCCATTTTGTATCCAGCAACAACTGGCCGCAATTTCAAGTATGTACACCAACAACGTAATACTCTAATCAACTCAAGCAGTCTTAGTCTTTGCAGCTACATGCAATCACATATCATGACACAAATCTAATGTTGTTGCCATCTTGACGTGCATTGTGCAGTTACTATTGCATTGTATAGATAGAATGCTAGCAGGCATTGCTCACATCTCCTTGTGTTACATTTTCTATTATAGTCAATATTGAGTTTATATATATTTTATTTCATTGTTTTTGGTGTACAATAATTAAAAGTAATAAGGCTGTTGGAGTATTTTTCATCATCAATAGCTGCTCTGTGTTTGTCTTTAGTCTGTGGTTAGCCTAAGTCTAACATCTACTAATTTTGTTGTATTTAACTCATTCATCCCAAATATATTGGACCTCCGACTACAATTTTTTGTTATGTAAAACACAGCATCACTTACTTGTGATCTATTTATCTTCAATAACAGTTCAATGAAATAATATATACCGGTATTGTGTACCAAACTATTCACAATTGTGCCAGAATACAATGGAATACACATATTTTACAAATGGAGATGAATATTTGTGTATGAGGGATTAAAGTTGCACAATCGTTTTTATTTTTTTAAAATTATGAAAATAATTTCCCCTCAACACATTGTTCAACTCTAAACTAATACACGGAATAATGTAATGACTTTCTTTTGGCGGTAATCTACAAGTGACGGTGATCTGAAAGTTACACCTAATTTGGTGTAGTTGTTTTCACAGCATTCACATTTTACGAGGCACGTGGAGCTGAAAATGTGCTAAACAATAAAAGCTCCAATCAATACCAGAGTGTTTTTTGAATTTAGGCACACACATAAGGAATGTTCCTGCTGTTCTTCTTCATCGTACACACCCATAAGGAATGTTCCTGCTGTATTTCTTCATCGTACACACCCATAAGGAATGTTCCTGCTGTATTTCTTCTTCTTCATCGTACACACCCATAAGGAATGTTCCTGCTGTATTTCTTCTTCTTCATCGTACGCAGTCAGACAGTAACCATTATTTTTTCGAAAAAGGCAGCGATCATCCTGAGGCTGTCGACACTGCCATAGAGCTTGTCTGGTGTTGCCACTGGTGATGGCCACATCTGCTCTCTCTGATCCTCGTATGTCGGGCAGTTTTGCAGCAAATGCTCAGCGGTCATTTTCCCGGTACCACACGGGCATTCGTCAGTGCCACCTATCTTTAATTTGTTGAATAGGTGGTACCTCAGTCTATTGTGGCCAGTGCGAAGTCTGAAGACCACGACCTGCTCTCTTCTGTTCAACTGGTAATAGGCATCGTTTTTTGTGTTCCTGCTGTATTAAATATATATATATGGACGCATTTATATTATACGCACTAGCATGACTGTGCAGTCAGATTCTTGAACATTTACTGAATTGTTTAACTATTACTACCATTGCTTGAGAAAAAAGTAGGGCTTGGCCTACCCATGTGAGTAGATAGTTTCAGTCATCACTCGACTTAGAACTAAGACTAAACAAGAAATTAAAATGTCGCTATCAAAACGATTGATATCTACATCACTACCGTTAGTAATAATATAATCTATCTATTACCGAGCCTGTACTTTAGAAACTCTTATTTGGTCCAGCTGAATGGACTAGATTTCAAGGCTGCCCTCCGAAAAAACTAATTATGGTTTCCAAGTACGAAAATAAATATTTTGTCAATGAAACCCACACTAATTCTTCCGGTAATGAAAAGTACAAAATCTGGACTTCTGCAAATAACGAAAATAAAACATTTAGAACTAGGAATGGGAAAATATTTGATTTTGTGAATACAGTCGGAAAAGCCGATATATTGGCTCGTGGGAGTGAATGAGTTAAAATATAAAACAGTATCATAATCCTAGTACCAAATCTCAAAGAAAAGTGCCAGAAAGCACGCGTCTACTAAAGAGTTCTAACTAAAGAGTGACTGTTGATTACTAAGCTTACCCCATTTCACAAAATAAGGCATACTGTGTCACTTACTTGTAAATGCTTTGACATAGTTATTGCAGTGCAATAAATGAATTGAGAAATGCAGAAAGTGTTTTGAGTTACGGTACCAGTTTGCAAGTAACACCTGCTGTATAGCCAAACCTACCATATGGTCTGATGGCCACTAGTGCTTGACACACCTTTTTCCTTCCATTCACAGTGAAATCCTACGAGTCATTGACTCACTTCAACTTACCGCTACAAAGAAAGTAGCCACCCCAGTAGACTGGCAGCATGGCGACAAGTGCATGGTCCTTCCGACCTTGTCCAGCGAAGAGGCTCTTCAGCTATTTCCTAACTTGGAGACACACGCGCTGCCTTCTGGCAAAGAGTACCTTCGACTGACACCTCAGCCTTGAGGATGCTGTCCTTACCTGGCCGGGGATTAATACCTCTATCTTGAAATTCTAGTCCGCTTCAGGTCTCAGACAATCAGCTATGAATGTTTGCATTTTGCTCAAAATTTTTAATTTGTTGTATTCAATCGTTTGACCAAAACAAAAAGCTTTTTGCTTCCAAAACAGCGGTGTTATTGTTTTTGATTTCAATTTTGTCACAAATCATGTATCAGTTTCGTCGGTACGACAGTGATTGATTGATTGGTCAGGTTTGCTCATAGTGAACTATAGGACAACTAAAGCGACTACCGGGTGACTAAAGCGACTACCGGGTGTATGTATCTGAGAATAGGCAGCATCAGTTTCATAGTGGTGTAACATCAGGGGCAGGTGTATCATACTAATCAAGACCTACACCTTATGTCTACATCGGGTTCCTCGGAAACAGTGTAACTGCCATCTGGCAAATGAAGTTGGAATCAACACTTTGTAATCCTTAAGAGGTGAGGTTTTTAAGAAGTCTCGCATTGTACTTCAGCCAGGAGGTTCCTGGTCCACCTTCGAAAGTACACCTCAGGATATATTCTTTGTACGCTGTCAGACGTCAACTCACCTCAGGATATAAGAAGAGCCACTGTAACGTGAGGTCATCCCGTAACCAGTGAGGTCGTTAGGGTACACATGAAGACATCCTCATAATGCCACACCATCCTTCTGTCAGCATCTGCTGCCTGTGCCTATTCTGATTGGAGATTGGTCCATTCTTTTATGTTGTCCTCCCACCTCTTTTTGGGATGGCCTCTTCGTCATCTGCCTTGCACCTTTCTGTGGAGGATCGTATTTTCAAGACCATTTGATCTCGATATGTGACCGTACCAAGCGAGTCTCCTTCTTTTGACAGTTGCCAAGAGGTCTACAAAAGGCCTTATTGCTGTTGTAATTCTATCTCGTATTTCCTCATTTGTAACTCGATCTTTGTACGTGACGTTTAAAAGTCTTCGGAAACATCTCATCTCTAAGGCCTGTATCCTTCACTGAAGGTCAGCTGTAACTGTCCATGTCTCACAAGCATAGAGGAATATTGACAGGACCAAGTGCGCATTAATCTGATTTTCGTGCATAGTGCTAACTGTTTATCTTGCCAGATTTTGTTACGCCGTGCAAGAGCCGCTAGTTGTCTGTGCTGTTCTGGCCAACACTTCACATTTTGATCCATCATCACTGGCAATACAACCCAGATATTTAAAACAGTCAACCACTTGAGTTCCTGGCTATTAGCTTTTATTCTACTGTTGAAGCCCTCGGCGTAGTTGGTCATTAATTTTTTCTTTCCAGCGTTTATCTCCGTACCATAGTCAAGAGCTGTTTCATCAAACCTTCTGACCCATTCCTGGAGTTCTGCTTCTGACCCCGTCAACCCATCGATATCATCTGCAAAACGAAGGGTTGGTAATCGTTCGTTCCCCCTATCTTGACAGTACCAATGTGACCTCCAAGTGCCTCAATCATAATTCCCTCAAGGAATATATTGAAAAAAGCCGGAGAGAGTGCACAACCCTGTCTCACACCAACTGATGTGCAAAACCAGTCCCCATGCCTCCCATTCACAAGAACTGCGCTGGACGCCTTGTCATACAGGTGTTCAAGGACCTTTATATTTCCGTTGATTTTATACATCCTCATGGTTGCCCATAGCGCTTTTTGCCATACCCTATCAAGCGCCTTTTTAAAATCAACAAACGCATGATAGTTTTTGCTGATTCTAGATTTGTCTCACTTAGCAGCCTTAAATTAAAATATCTGTTCTATGTTGTTTCTTCCCTGTCTGAACCCTGCATGCTCCTCAGCAATGTTTTCTGCTTGGGGTTTCAATCGGTCAAGGATTAATCCAAGCATGATCTTGCTAGGGTGGCTGATGAGGCTTATTCTTCTGTAATTTTGGCACATCTTTAAGTTTCCAGACTTGGGTAACGGTGTAACCATTGATTTTGTCCATAAGTCTGGTCAGTTTCCTGTCGCCCATATTTTGTTGCAGATGTGTCAGGCATCTGTAACCTACCAGCATAGAAACACTGGATTAAAAGTTCAAGTAGCAACCACATGATGTTGCTAGCCCCACAGATAATCCTCTCCAGTCGTCTTTATGGCTTGCTAAGAAAGTCTTATTGTTATCAAACCAAGTACGGACAAGCAGCACATACAACCAAACATACCCTACAAAACTATTGTGTAAATAGGCAACTGCATATACAGCCAAACATACCCTACAAAACTATTGTGTAAATAGGCAACTGCATACTGCCGAATGTAGACAAGCTACAGAAGCTATTCTGGAGCCTAAAAGAGCTCTTTACCGTGGCAAATGTTATCCACAAAACTGGGCTTGGTGTGTAGACAACAAAACAATGGCCAACAAGAAAAAAGAATGAGATCAAACCAGGGGTCCGCGTTTATCAAGACTCTGTTAATAATAGAAATAGTTATCCATCACAAGTGATGAAGACCACTCTCTTTGTTCAGCCGTGTGGACAGTCGTATTTCTTGCTGTGTCCGCTGAAATGGGTGACTTACGCGGTGATTTGGATTAAAGTGAGGAAGAAACTGCGCCTTTTGTCAACCTCACTCACAGAGCCTAAGCTACCTTTTGCCAGTGGCAAGACATTCATCGAGACGACTGGAGATAGCATAGGATGCAGATTTTGTCTCAGTGTTACCACCGAAGCCTTTCCGTAAACATGTAACCCGCAGGGTAGAAAGGTGGGATGGCATCTAACGCAGTATGTCGTGCCTTTTCGATAACCACAAGAGGTCGTATGGACAACACTCAGCGTGTGAGTGAGTCTGGCATCTCTCCCCAGCTGTATTCATCTCATCATAGTAGCATCTAAAATTCCCACAGGCCAAATTCGTGAAGGTGAACCGGCAGAACTAACCCGTGAAATATGACACACGTATGAGCGTAGCGCCATTCAGCCAGCGTCCAGACCAGGATAAACGGATGGAAGAAATCACAAAAAAAGAACGAAATAACAAGTCCCGACGGAAAACAACACCACGTTTCCGTGAACACAAGTGTAAGTCGTCGACTAGTGTGAATTCCAGGCAAATCCGTGGTCTGGCGGCATCCATAATGATCCAAAACAGTAGAGAAATGTAGACTCGCAGCCAGTTATGGCGCCATCTCTGTTAAAGGCCTTGTATTATACTCCTGGCACAAACACACTTATTGCAGTAATCAAAGAAGCACAGACACAAAGACAACTTATTGCAGTAATCAAAGAGACACAAAGACAACTTATTGCAGTAATCAAAGAGACACAAAGACAACTTATTGCAGTAATCAAAGAGACACAAAGACAACTTATTGCAAAAATCAGAACAAGGCAGTCATCCTTTTTTTGGGCATGTTATGAGAAAAGGTGGCCTAGAGCACGTTGTGACAACGGGAACAAGAGACAGAGGAAGGCATATGCAACAATCAACAACAGAGTTGGTAAATGACACGCGTGACAAAAATGTATGGAGGTCCCTGATGATAATGATTATACTTTTGAGTGGTGTCCATGGAGGTAAGACTAGAACCACTTATCTTGTGTTTGCTGGGACACAGCATTGGACAGTTTTGGCATTCTCCAGACATGGCTTCCCGTGGACAAACTTCTTTAGTCATCTTTAATGACATACCTGGAAGGTTAGTGGCCCCACTCTTTGCACCCTGGGTACCACTGAAATTCTCAAATTGAATAGGTACATGAATAGCAGAGTGAATATCATTCACAGGAACGAAAGCACTAAAAAAGGCGACCTGAATATCTGCTATGATAAACTTCTTGGATTCTTTATGCATGCAAGATAAATTGATATGGAGAAGTGTGATAGTACTAGCCTGAGATAACGAGAATGTTCGGTTTAATTCATTTGACCTTTTTTTTTTTCAGCAAGTGAAGCATGGGTCCACCATAATAGAAGACCTAACAGGAAGCAATATCCGAGCACTTGCAGTTTTACAAGATGAGGCTGCAAATCTCCGGCACAAACGTCTTTAGTTGCATTTTACAACAGATTTGGGAAGGTGACAATCCATTCCTTCAAATCTTATCACCAAAATGGTGCCATGATTGAAAGAATAGGTCCACTGTAACATCAAAGTATGTCATAAACTGCGACTAAAGCGGATTGTGCATGAGCCTAGTAATTGCATCACTTGAAACCATTGATGCGACGGGAAAGAAGAGCTCAAGTTTAATCAGCTGATAAATGATCGGGATAGTAATGATGTCATCCATATTGATACGTGGAAAGATAAGTTTGACCTAATTAGGTGCAGGCATTTTCACAATATACACATTTTATTGAAGACATGGAACGTTTCAATATTCTAATTTTTTTTTTTATAGAACCAAATGTGAAATGACCACACATTTTCATATAGAACCCATGGCACCATAGAAGGTTTTTGTAAACACTAACAGCAAAATATATAAACTTCCGGCAGAAAGTAGAGGATGTGGAGCTGTCGCTATCGCCCTTCAGCCCAATGCCACATAAATGTTGTCTACCCACGTTTGTGAGTTGTTTAAAGTTAGTCCTATAGCAGACACTATTATCGTCAGGGAGGAAGTGTTAGAGACTTCATTGTACAAGGCCAAAGCTTGTTTATAAGGTGAGGTCAGTTCTTTTCCTCGCTGTCTTTACTTCTATTTGCAAGTCGGGTTTCATTTACAGCTGGGTTGAGTGGAGCATATCAATAAATGGAGTTGAACTCTGCACCTGTGTTGTAAAAGGTGAGTGCTCTTCTCTAGATGTTTAGTTCAATAAAAAATTGTCCATTTATCTGGTCATAGGAGGAAAAAGTATTTTCCTAACATGATTGAGCACCGGGCACTCAAGAGAGATAGTGATCAATGGATTTGTACGTGTATAAAACCAACTATAGAAGTCACCATTGTACTTTATATATCTTAGAAATTTGACATGGGAAAAAGTTTTGTATTTTTTTAACAGAAAATTGTAGAAGCCTACACATCAACTCTATGAACTGAACCAAGTTAAAACATTTGGGAGGAATGTAATTACTAAAATGCAATAAAATAATACATGAGCTGGAAAATTAAGGTGATTAACTTTATTTACAGAAATTGGTAAAAAATAACATGATCAATCTACCTTCTCATGCCTGCACTCTCCAGCCATCTGAGATGATCTTGATATTATTCTTCCCCCCCCCCCCCCCCCCCCCATAAACTGGCTGCTTGTCTCAGGCCCTCGTTGCCATCCTGTTAATCTCTTACATTGATTGGACAAGACTTTTGTCACTCTGTTCTACGTTTGTCATGGCCCGTATCTGTGTGTCACTTTTTGAACAGGATATCTGATTCTGCAGTTGCCCAGGCTTAAAAAGGGTCTAGCAACTTCATCATGTAAAATCATTGTTATTGAAACCACACATGCTAAGATGTGGGCTTCGCTGTAGTGGTGACCTTATGGATCACAATGGCCAATCAAAAATTGTACACTTACAAAAATACTGCATACTGTTCAGGCATCAACTGGAATCTATCTAATGAAAGCAATGGTTGGTCCAAGGTTATTGATACCTTCACAGAGCTTGTACAGGAATGGTGCTGCTTGTATGTGATTTCTCTGTTAAATTACTTTGAATTATCACAAGAACTAACTGTCACAAATAAGGTAAGTATCTTGTTCACTGCTGCAAAGCTTCTGCAATTGGATTGGCATGTATTGTAATTTCTCGCAATCTAGTCTCAGAAAGTGGTTTGTAGTTTTTTTCATTAACTGGTAACTTCTCCATACTGTCCAGTGTATCAAAGCCATCAATCACCCTGCAAAGAAATGATGAGACTGAGATATATTCAAACTATTTATTAAAGTCTGTAGGGCAATGGTCACTCCACCAATTACTGTTTTGGACTGTCTTCTTGAGACTCTAATTAGTCCCATATGTTGTCATAGTCAGGAGTGGAATTAAAAATGAACTATCCGATTAAAGCTATATACTCTGGTAAGGAAGGACTATGTGGAACCAGCAAGTTGTAAACACAGAATGTGTCTCTGTGACAATGAACATAGGTTGTTAACCAAGTGCAGATCAATACTTGTCTGGTTATTATTGTCACCAACAAACCTTTAACTATATACTCTCAAGCTGAGTGCAATACACCTGAGTGATACCTGCGATGACAAGAATAGGTCCACTCACATTCCAAGCATGTGATAGAAGGCATCTAAAGCAGGTTGTGCATGGGATTTGTAACCTCATGCAAAACTGCCAGGCTTCCTGTTAGGTCATCAAATGGTGCAAGAAAGGTCAAATGAAACCAGATATGCTTGTTAACAGTCGTGAGTCTGCTATTATCACTAGAAGTCCAATGTCCACATGGCTTATCAATTTAGATATGATTGATTTATTTGCTGCTTGTATAACTTATTAGCAACCCCATCATATAGAAAACAGTACCATTATAACCAGCCACTACAAAAGCTCAAATACAAGCTTCCTGTAAGTGGACCAGCTGCAATAAAAAAAACCTATGCAAAGCGAAGCAGTTATTTGACACAGGTCACAACCTAAATTTGACTTCATGGAGCAGGAAGTAAACTCATTCTTAAAATGTGGGCTGAAGCCAGATTCACTGGGTCGCTAAAGATACAAAACACAGTACAACATACTCCACCATAGGAAATAAAGCAAACGGAGAGAAACAATCCACCTCTGTGGGCTGTCTTCTTGAGCACTACCAGGGAGATTCCAGTGACATGGTGGGGGTGGGGTGGGGGGAATATTAAGAGACTTCATTGTATAAAGCCACTGTTTTGTTTATAAGGTGAGGTGGCGAGTTCCCTTCCTCGCAGCCTTTACTTCTCTAACAGCAAGTCAAGTACCCATTTACAGCTGGATCGACTGGAGTTGAACCTCGTACCACTGTCATTAATTAACTGCCCCTTTTACTAAGCCTCGTTAGTCACCTCTTATGACATACGTGGTAAGTTACAGCGCTACTATTTCTTTTCTCATTTCAGGCCCCGACAATACAGGGGCATGGATTAACAATAACAGCTACACAGACAGCACATGAAAGAACATTGCACCTCCCCATGACTAGCGAATGACATAAGTAGGCAGATGAGATTATGATACTGAACTGACATTCCTGCATTCTAGGAAGACACATAGTTGCCATCTTATTCAGCAGGCGGTGAAGGGTATGGATACTAATGATTCCTGTACCTTGCTGGTTGTACACACTCATGCTCTGTCCTTCTTGCAGTGTTTCTGACAGCACTCCAGCAGTCGTTAGATTCATCAATCGAGGTGTTATTATCTAGCCGGTGGCCATTGATTGATTGTAGCATGTAATGTCCTCATTGTATTTCACGATCTGACACAGGGGGTGAGAGTTGCTCTATTTGCAGATGTCTTGGTGGTGTGGTGTGTAGAAGAAGACCTAACCAATTGCAGATAAGTGAATACAAGGGGCAGCAGACAAACATGGGCTGAGAAATGAATGGTACAGATTAACGCTGAGAAATCTGGAATAAATTCTTTTCACACTCTCAAACAAAGAAAAGGCAGGACAAATACAACAGAAATCTATAGGTTCAAATAGATGATTAGCTGGTACATATGTTCATCACAATGGATAAGCGAATATAATGATGTGGAAGCCACAGATTGAAAAAACAGGCCAAGTCTAAGAAAAAAACTCGCAATATTGATATAAATTGCTGGATCAATTTGGGAAGAGAATGAAATGATGTTTAAGAAAATCTGAACTAGAGGAATAAGACCAATAGTGGACTATGGATCAGTAGCAAGGTCCACAGCAGCCAAATCACACCTACAAATCTTAGGAAAGGATGTATAAAACCATGCACGCAAAGTGATCACAGATACCATGAAGACCACTCCAATAAACACAATGGGGAAAAGTCACAGGCATCACACTTCTTTCCTATAGATGGGACACCAAGACCATGCTACAAGCAGAAATATACAAGAACATGACAGCACACCCGATGAAGACCAGATTCGGAGTTCAAGTCGGTGGAAGACTGAAAAGAAGTAGCTTTGTACATTGGCCAAACAAATTAATCAGAACATATAAGGATGAATTTCCAGACACCAGGAGGTAAATCCAACACCTTCTAACCTCATAGAAACAACCCCAACACCCCTTCTAACTTCATAGAAACAACCCCAACACCCCTTCTAACCTCATAGAAACAACCCCAACACCCCTTCTAACCTCATAGAAACAACCTCAACACCCCTTCTAACCTCATAGAAACAACCTCAACACCCCTTCTAACCTCATAGAAACAACCTCAACACCCCTTCTAACCTCATAGAAACAACCCCAACACCCCTTCTAACCTCATAGAAACAACCCCAACACCCCTTCTAACCTCATAGAAACAACCCCAACACCCCTTCTAACCTTATAGAAACAACCCCAACACCCCTTCTAACCTCATAGAAACAACCCCAACACCCCTTCTAACCTCATAGAAACAACCCCAACACCCCTTCTAACCTCATAGAAACAACCCCAACACCCCTTCTAACCTCATAGAAACAACCTCAACACTCCTTCTAACCTCATAGAAACAACCCCAACACCCCTTCTAACCTCATAGAAACAACCCCAACACCCCTTCTAACCTCATAGAAACAACCCC
Organism: Ariolimax columbianus; assembly: GCA_036924085.1. Lineage (NCBI taxonomy): Eukaryota > Metazoa > Mollusca > Gastropoda > Stylommatophora > Arionidae > Ariolimax > Ariolimax columbianus. The sequence continues at coordinate 21,433,127 of JAVGWX010000010.1, read as the reverse complement.
AACACCCCTTCTAACCTCATAGAAACAACCCCAACACCCCTTCTAACCTCATAGAAACAACCCCAACACCCCTTCTAACCTTATAGAAACAACCCCAACACCCCTTCTAACCTCATAGAAACAACCTCAACACCCCTTCTAACCTCATAGAAACAACCTCAACACCCCTTCTAACCTCATAGAAACAACCTCAACACCCCTTCTAACCTCATAGAAACAACCCCAACACCCCTTCTAACCTCATAGAAACAACCCCAACACCCCTTCTAACCTCATAGAAACAACCCCAACACCCCTTCTAACCTCATAGAAACAACCTCAACACCCCTTCTAACCTCATAGAAACAACCCCAACACCCCTTCTAACCTCATAGAAACAACCCCAACACCCCTTCTAACCTCATAGAAACAACCTCAATACCCCTTCTAACCTCATAGAAACAACCCCAACACCCCTTCTAACCTCATAGAAACAACCCCAACACCCCTTCTAACCTCATAGAAACAACCCCAACACCCCTTCTAACCTCATAGAAACAACCCCAACACCCCTTCTAACCTCATAGAAACAACCCCAACACCCCTTCTAACCTCATAGAAACAACCCCAACACCCCTTCTAACCTCATAGAAACAACCTCAACACCCCTTCTAACCTCATAGAAACAACCCCAACACCCCTTCTAACCTCATAGAAACAACCCCAACACCCCTTCTAACCTCATAGAAACAACCCCAACACCCCTTCTAACCTCATAGAAACAACCTCAACACCCCTTCTAACCTCATAGAAACAACCCCAACACCCCTTCTAACCTCATAGAAACAACCCCAACACCCCTTCTAACCTCATAGAAACAACCTCAATACCCCTTCCAACCTCATAGAAACAACCTCAACACCCCTTCTAACCTCATAGAAACAACCTCAATACCCCTTCCAACCTCATAGAAACAACCTCAACACCCCTTCTAACCTCATAGAAACAACCTCAATACCCCTTCCAACCCCATGGAAACAACCCCCAACATACTTCATTGAAGAATCCACCCAGTCTATATCAGCAATGATGAGAAGAAAGAGCTTACCTGCCAAATACTGTGTACTTCATGTCTAGGTGGGGCTGTTTGCCATAGGTTATAAAAAATTGGGAAGCATTTGTGTCTGGTCCATTGTTTGCCATGGAGACAATACCCCTTGTACTGTGCTGTCAAAAAAAAAACAATTGCATGCCAATATTGTTCTATAAATGTGAATCATGGACAAAGGATAAGTTAATGGTAGTCCCACAGAAAATAATACCATTTAGAATTGTTTTTTCTGTTCAACTTGTTTCCTAAGGTGAAGTGCACTGTACTGTATTTTGCGCCTGGCTGACCAGTGCATCTTCTTCTTCTTCTTCTGCGTACACAGTCAGACAGTAACCATTATTTTCTCGAAAAAAGCGGCGGTCATCCTGAGACTCTCGCCACTACCATAGAGCTTGTCTTGCAGTTCCACTGGCAATGGCCACATCTGCTCTCTCTGATCCTCGTATGTCGGGCAGTTCTGCAGCAGATGTTCAGTTGACCAGTGCATCTAACTTACCTCACTCATTTTAAAAATGTGTTGACTTCCCATGGGTGAACGGCCTTGCCAGTTTGTGAATTCATTAACATGCAAGTTTGGTTTGTGAGTATACCATTATCCACTACGCTTCTTCTCAGCACCCTCCGCTATTAGGGATTAATGTTAGGACTCCCTCGTACTAAGCCTCATCTTTTTTTTTTTTTTATGATATAGGGTGGCTAGTTCCCTTCCTTCTCAGACAGTAAATCAGGTATCCATTTACATGTGGTTGACTGGAGCATGTCAATAACAGAAGCCGAACCTGGTACACATGCCATGGGGAAATGGGCACTCTACAACCATGTAAAAGGAAAACTGATGGAGCGATGGGTTGAGCATTATTCTGTGCTCTACTCCTGTGACAATATAGTCATTTCCACAGCCCTTGACTCTGTCAAAAGCTATCCCAGTATAAACGAGCTGGACATCGAACTATCTAGAGAAGATCTTAATAAAGCTATTGACAGGTTGGCCCTGGGTAAAGCACCAGGCAGCTACGGGATCCCACCTGATTTGATCAAACACTTTAAGGATACACTTTGCAACCAATGTATATGAAAAGAGGCCGTTATACCTCACAATATGGGATCAAGATGCTGAGCAGCGCATGAGCTGCAGTGGTCAGCGACCCATAGCTGACTGCTTGCGTCAGGGCCAGCGAACCAGAGCTGCCAAGACCCTTCTACATCTCCACGCGGTGATCCTGGATAACAGGCTGCAGCAGGACAGACTGGCTAAGGAGAAGGGATTGAAGAGGGAATGCTAACCCGGTACCCAAAAAATGCTTGCTGAAGTCGGATGTGTTGGACCGAAAGGTGCAAATATCGCAGTCAAGCTGTAAACTACGACACAACGCATTCCGTTACTTAAGCCCTATCAGGGTTTAGTAGCGGGAGATTGAGAACGAACGCAGAAGAAGAAGAAGATACCTCACAATATGAGAGAAGCACAGATTGCAAGATTTTACAAAAACAAAGGTAATAGAAGTGACTGTAATAACTATCGAGATGTTTCTTTGCTCAGTGTTGTTAGGCAAAGTCTTTGCCAGAGTAATCTTACTAAGGCTACAGAAATTGGCTGAGCGTATAGATTCAGGTCTCGAAGATCAACAATCTACATCATTTTCTCTCTTCTGCAACTTCAGGAAAAGCCACATGAGCTGAACCAGCCCTTTTATGTTGCCTTCATTGACCTGACAAAGGCATTTGATTTGGTTAGTAGGGATAGACTCTACAAAATCATCTCTAAAATAGGCTGCCCAAACAAACTGCTACGACTAATAATATCGTTCCATGAGAGCATGACAGGAACAGTCCAATTTGATGGTAGCATATCACAACCATTTGGTATTCGTAGTGGTGTTAAGCAGGCTGTGTTTTGGCCATGACACTGTTCGGAATCTTATCTGCTCTGTTACCGAAACATGCATTTGGTAACGCAAATGATGAAATCTGCCTTCATATTAGGACGGATGGTCAGCTGTTTAACCTTGCAAGGCTCAAGGCCAAAATGAAGATCAGGGAGAACACCAAGTGACTTGCTCGTCACTGATGATGCTGCAATTGTCACCCACAGCCTGCACTAACTTCAGAGATTAATAGATCACTTCTTCCAGGCTTGCAAAGATTTTGGCCTAAAAATAAGTTTCAACAAAACAAATGTGCTGGGACAGAAAGAAGATGCCATGCCAACTCTTAGCATCGATAATTATGAACTGGCAGTTGTGCACCAATTCACATAACTGGGATCCCTCGTCAAGGATAAGCTCTCTCTAGACTCGGAGATAGTCGTATTGGCAAAGCTGCTGCTACACTTGCCCGGGTCACAATATGTGTTTGGAAAAACCAGAAATTGACAATGAAAACCAAGGTCGTGGTGTACAATGCATGTGTCGTCAGCACACTTTTATATGGCAGCGAGACTTGGACAACCTATGCCAAACAAGTGCACAGGATTAACACCTTCCATCTACGGCCCCTGCAATCTGTTATTGGAATTACATGGAGAGACAGAATGACAAATGCAGAGGTGCACTATTGCACCGGCCTCTCAAGCATGTACACTCTCCTTGGACAGCGAAGACTACTATGGCTAGGTCATGTTCGCCGCATGGGAGATGGTCACATTCCCAAAGATATCCTTTATGGACAATTGGCAGATTACAAAAGAACAGTTAGCCGACCACAGTTGAGGTTCAATGATATGTGTAAGCGTGATATACAGGCCCTGGACGTGTGCCTGACATCCTGAGAAGACGAAGCTGCAGACTGATCCAAGTAGAGATGTACCCTGAAGGGCCACTTCACGCTTTATGAAGAGAAGCTATTGCAACACAGAAAAATTAAAAGAGAAAGGAGAAAGACAAATATACATTTTTTTTTCTTTCCACTCCAAGTCATATCATCCTATAGTCAGTCATGACTGAAAGAGGCTACTGCTGCTACCACAACCATGTGACTCAAATGCTTGGACAATGGATATCGCTCCTTGTTGTTATAAGCTCTTTTTAACCACAGACCAAGTTCTTTTGGTCATTTCAAGGAATCATTACCATCTTATTGATCTGGCAATCAACCTGGGATAAGAACTGGTAAATGCTGATCTACTTTGTGCTATACTGTGCCTGTCACTACATTCACATTTAACACTTCATTGTGAAGCATAGACCACTACAACAGCTGGCACATTTGTTAAGGGAACCTGTGCTCTAGCATTTACAACCATTCACCTTTTTGGTTTCAGTGTGAAACATAGGTTTCAGCTGCAGTTGGTCTCTCTACAGGAAGCCTGTAACCAGTGTGAAACATAGGTTTCAGCTGCAGTTGGTCTCTCTACAGGAAGCCTGTAACCAGTGTGAAACATAGGTTTCAGCTGCAGTTGGTCTCTCTACAGGAAGCCTGTAACCAGTGTGAAACATAGGTTTCAGCTGCAGTTGGTCTCTCTACAGGAAGCCTGTAACCAGTGTGAAACATAGGTTTCAGCTGCAGTTGGTCTCTCTACAGGAAGCCTGTAACCAGTGTGAAACATAGGTTTCAGCTGCAGTTGGTCTCTCTACAGGAAGCCTGTAACCAGTGTGAAACATAGGTTTCAGCTGCAGTTGGTCTCTCTACAGGAAGCCCTGTAACCAGTGTGAAACATAGGTTTCAGCTGCAGTTGGTCTCTCTACAGGAAGCCCTGTAACCAGTGTGAAACATAGGTTTCAGCTGCAGTTGGTCTCTCTACAGGAAGCCCTGTAACCAGTGTGAAACATAGGTTTCAGCTGCAGTTGGTCTCTCTGCAGGAAGCCTGTAACCAGTGTGAAACATAGGTTTCAGCTGCAGTTGGTATCTCTACAGGAAGCCTGTAACCAGTGTGAAACATAGGTTTCAGCTACAGTTGGTCTCTCTACAGGAAGCCTGTAACCAGTGTGAAACATAGGTTTCAGCTGCAGTTGGTCTCTCTACAGGAAGCCTGTAACCAGTGTGAAACATAGGTTTCAGCTGCAGTTGGTCTCTCTACAGGAAGCCTGTAACCAGTGTGAAACATAGGTTTCAGCTGCAGTTGGTCTCTCTACAGGAAGCCTGTAACCAGTGTGAAACATAGGTTTCAGCTGCAGTTGGTCTCTCTACAGGAAGCCTGTAACCAGTGTGAAACATAGGTTTCAGCTGCAGTTGGTCTCTCTACAGGAAGTCTGTAACCAGTGTGAAACATAGGTTTCAGCTGCAGTTGGTCTCTCTGCAGGAAGCCTGTAACCAGTGTGAAACATAGGTTTCAGCTGCAGTTGGTCTCTTTGCAGGAAGCCTGTGACCAGTGTGAAACACAGGTTTCAGCTGCAGTTGGTCTCTCTACAAGAAGCCTGTAACCAATGTTAAACATAGGTTTCAGCTGCAGTTGGTCTCTCTACAGGTAGGCTGTAACCAAGGTTTTGCAGTAGTTGATTATAATGGCATTGTTTTATGAAGTTGTTATCCCCAAGCACAACCTCTTTAGTTGCCTTTTATGACATGCTCAGAATATTTGTTAAAACTGTTAAAAATAATGCTATTAATTAATTAACAATAATCGTTCTTGTACTTTTGGAACAAAAAATAATGTTGGCTGTATTGCCGTGCTCCAAAAATGCAGTGTGAACTATACCAAAAGATGGTCATCGTCACTTTTCCTTGAATTTGTTTTTAGTAAGTGAATTCTTATGCCTGTACTTCATAGACTGGCACTTGTTTTCTGGGTCACAATGATGCGGCCATGACTTGTCGCCAATGACAATTCTGTGGATAAAGGCATCGCTTTCCTGTTCATATCGCATCAGAAGTTCCTGGGACACCTACTGTAGGCGTTGTTTCATAACTGATGTCAGCACACAAGGGACCCATCTCGCACATACTTTCTTAAATCACACCAGGACATGTCCATGCTCAATAAAAATCATAAGCATTGTGGCGATATCTTTCTGCTTGACATGGCAATTGGCATGAATCAGTTTGTCCACGTGAACCTAGTGCTGTGCTTCCACAGCTGTGATCAATCATCCACTATGAGCCTTGTCTGATCAATCATCCACTGTGAGCCTTTTCTGATCAATCATCCACTGTGAGCCTTGTTTGATCAATCATCCACTGTGAGCCTTGTTTGATCAATCATCCGCTGTGAGCCTTGTTTGATCAATCATCCACTGTGAGCCTTGTTTGATCAATCATCCACTGTGAGCCTTGTTTGATCAATAATCCACCTGTGAGCCTTATTTGATCAATCATTCGCTGTGAGCCTTGTTTGATCAATCATCCGCTGTGAGCCTTGTTTGATCAATCATCCGCTGTGAGCCATTTGATCAATCATCCGATGTGAGCCTGTTTGATCAATCATCCACTGTGAGCCTTGTTTGATCAATCATCCACTGAGCCTTGTTTGATCAATCATCCGCTGTGAGCCTTGTTTGATCAATCATCCACTGTGAGCCTTGTTTGATCAATCATCCACTGTGAGCCTTGTCTGATCAATCATCCACTGTGAGCCTTGTTTGATCAATCATCCACTGTGAGCCTTGTGTAATCAATCATCCACTGAGCCTTGTTTGATCAATCATCCGCTGTGAGCCTTGTTTGATCAACCATCCACTGTGAGCCTTGTTTGATCAATCATCCACTGTGAGCCTTGTTTGATCAATCATCCACTGTGAGCCTTGTCTGATCAATCATCCACTGTGAGCCTTGTTTGATCAATCATCCACTGTGAGCCTTGTTTAATCAATCATCCAATGTGAGCCTTGTTTGATCAATCATCCACTGTGAGACTTTTCTGATCAATCATCCACTGTGAGCCTTGTCTGATCAATCATCCACTGTGAGCCTTGTCACGCAAGTTCGTCGTGGCTGGATTGTCGCTCATTACAATCCATGTCCACTTCCTGACAGTACTGACATCCACATAAACATCACCATATACCGCAGTCATTCTTCGATGCATGTCGATGGGCACACAACCTTCCTTCCTCCATCAGGAATTCAATCACAGCACGTTGCATCAAACGTATTTCCATGTAAGCTGCCATTTTTTTGTTTGCTGTGAGCATGCGTCACGTTCCAGGCGCATGGCGCTACATGCCCCTATATCCACTTCATTAGAGATTATTTTCATATAGGACTGACATGGCTCTGAGCAGTGTTGTCATAGATATGTCGCTGGAGGTAAAACTTTTCAAATCATCTTCATATATAAATCAAAACCCATCAGCTACCTGTGAATGGATATATTACCATCAGGTTAGTCAGTCCAGAGCTAGGCATTGAAGTCATCTGATCATGTCACACCACTGTCTTCTGTTCAGGACAGATCTCTTCAGCTCAACGTAAGTCTGCATCTCGATATTCTTCCACGCATGTGTGATGTAATTGTTTCTTAACTTAACTTAACTTAACGTCTTTATACTGGTTTAGAAGACCCTGCAGAGTCTGTATACAACCAGTTACATTTACATCACCTTGCTCTAAAAGCTATGCGCATCCAGTTTATTCTTAAATGCATTAACTGTCCCTGCCTCCACTACCTCCCCTGGCAATGCATTCCAAGCAGACACCACTCTATGACTAAAAAAATATTTCCTAATAAACCTGGACCTCTCTTTAGTCAGCTTGTAGCTATGCCCTCGTGTTATTGTAGGTGGCTGTATTCTTCTTCTTTTTCCCTTATTTTTGCCTTCTAGTATTTTCAATAGTAGGCCTCCATGTCTCATATTGTGACCAAGTCAAGACAATCTACCTTTTTTTACATTTTTCATTAATAGTTTATGTACCTCTAAATTGTTTAGCACTTGCTCATTTTACCTATTTTCTGTCCGCCTAATTCTTTGTATCCTGCAATAGCACCCCATTTCAAAAGCTTCTAAGGTCATTTCATTGTTTCTATATAGAGTCCATTTTCAGAGCCATACAGTGTTACAGGCAAAACAAGTGTGGTGATTATTCTTTTACGCAGTTCAATATTGATGTTAGAAGTATTGTTTTCTCACAGAATACTTTTTTGCAGATATATATCAAATATTTTATTTATTAATATAAATCACAATTTAAATCAATCAAAACCCTTCAAACTACTGTAGAGCATAAGTCCTCAACAAAAACTCACAAAGTCTTTCTGTCAGCTTCTCCTACATCTTTTCTTTCATTTCAAAACTTTTCCCATCTCCATAAGTGTTTACCTTTTATACCCCTTCTCTTGCCCTGAGGTTCCAAAACAGTGACCACCATGTAATGTTATCCATCGGTTTCCGTAATGTGTGCCCTTTCCCTCGCCAACACATTCTATTTACGTCTAGTCCCATTGGCATCTGTCTGGTTCTTTCCCAGTGACTTTATATATATAAAGATATGTATATATATATTGCGTGCCATGACCAGAAGGTGTAAGGTGTGCTCATGCTTGGCGCCACATTCCAGTGGCGCTGAGGTCGGCTAGCTCTTCCCTGGAAGAGTGAAAAGTGAAATTAGTAGCCTGCCGATTAAAGTGAGCTCACAAGCCAACCTCACCTCCTCGGGGTACACGCTGGGCAACTAGAACAGTGAGGCTCTATGCTAACGAGGCAATGGCTCGCCTGGGGGGACGGGCTCCTTCAGGTTACTTGCAGATATTAGCCCACCGCAGCTAGGAGAGGAGATGGGCGCCGCCAGGTGATTTCAAGCCTAAGAATCACACATGAGGACAAAATCGAAATCTATTATACCGGATAGGTCGCAGTCTGGGTCAGAGAGGGTTGGCGTGGGATTTTCATGTCTTCATGTGTGCCCCAACGACCTGATGGGTTACGGGATGAACTGAACTGATAAATATAAATATATATATATATATATTATATATATAAAATAATGTGTTCTTTGGTGAGGACCCCCAACATCATCCTGTATCATACTACATTCTTGAGACTGGGTCCACATATGACTGATTAAGCTAATGCTTTGTGTGGGAAGTTTTATTGCTTGGCTGGCAAATATAGTCTGCAGCTGGCACTGGTATTCCTGCTGATCTGTCTGATTAGACTGCCCACACAAAGAGGAATTTGTTGACTGCCACATCCTTCCCAGGCTGAACAAATTAACGCCAGGTTTTTACAAGTGTTTGTGTATTGTTTGACAGTACTTAAGGCTGTTCTTGAATGGTTTATTTGGGTGTCATGTGATCTTGATCACCAAACCTCCCACAATTTGCCACACCGAAACCCCTTTGGCTTCCTTGCATTTGAGCAAGATGGCTGGCACATCTTAGTTGAGCTATCTGTAAAAGTGCATGAGTGCTGGTAATTCATAGGACCTGAATATCTGTAATATGGTCCTACCAGCGAGTATGGACTATTTATGTAAAACCAATATTGTTTTACAGATGTAATCTTGGTCAATGGGTAAACAGGCATTAAAGAGGTGGTATCTGTTGCAATGTGATTTACATGATGAGGTTGTTAGCCCCAAACCTAATGATACATCCCTGAATACTACTTGAGTAATGAAGATTTACTGTGCCCCTACATTCTCAAACATGCTCCGGATGTTCACAAACCTTCAAATTTTCCCGAAATTCATCATCAAACTTTGAACCCCAGATACTTCTGCCTCCTTTGCCTGTACCTGCAAATGAAGAATAGCCTAATTTAAGGATAAGCATTAAGTGGAGTCATGGGTTTTCTTGACAATTAAATGGATTAAAAGGTTTTCTTGTAATTAAGTGGATTAAAAGTTTTATTTGTAATCTCTAAATCCTGGTATTCAATCATCTATGATGTCAGTGAAGGAAGTTCGACGTCTGATCTCTCGCTGCGCATTTGGGCTTGACTGGTGATCTTCAATGTTCTTTGCTCCATCGCTCATTGGGCAACGCAGAGTCTATCTGCACCAGTTTTCTGTAGGTTCCACACCTCACAGTCATATACCATGGCTGGAATAACCACACTGTTGAATGTGTGAGCCCTAGCATTTTCATTTCACATCTGTTGCAGTACTTCTTCTTCTTCTTCTTCGTATGCTGTCAAACGTCAACTTGAATTTGTTCGAAGAAAGCAGCTGTCATCCTGAGGCTGTCGACACTGCCATAGAGCTTGTCTAGTGTTGCCACTGGTGATGGCCACATGTGCTTTCTCTGGTCCTCATATGTCGGGCAATTTTGCAGCAGATGTTCAGCGATCATTTTCCCTGTACCACAGGTGCATTCGTCAGTGCCACCTATCTTCAGTTTATTGAATAGATGGTACCTCAGTCTGTTGTGGCCTGTGCGGAGTCTGAAAATCTGTTGTAGTACGAGTTTAATACAGTTCAAGCTGAGCCAGCCAGCCGCTATCTTTTGTGAGACCTCCCAATTTATTGAATGGGAGTTCATGATCTCTTGACCCAAGTGAACATAATGAAAAGAATTTACATTTTCAACGAGACAATCTCCAAGGTGCATATCTCCTTTTGGGCAGAAGGTCTTGAGCATGAACTGGGTTTTCTGTCTATTGATTCTCATTCAGTAGCCTTTCTAGTCTGGTGGCAATCACTTTAGTGAAGAGTTTATAAATGGGTGAGAGCAGACAGATTGGACGGTAATTTGCCAGTTTTTCCCTTGTCCCCACTTTTTATGAATTAGAATGGGTTTAGACATTTCAACCCACTCAACACCAAATCTGTGCTGGTCTCAAAGATCGAATCAGATGAGGTGGAACATGCAATAAAAGTAAAGTAACCCATAGCATTACTGCCGTAGGGGTGTGAGGTGTTAGCGATCTCACATTTCAAAGGCTTGGCTATATGAGGGCGGTAGCCATCTCCTCTCCCTCACCGCTTTTACTTCCCGGACTGAACCAGTACCCATTTAAGGCTGGGTCGACCCAGGAGCCGTTGCGGTCTGAAAAAACATTACTGTCTCAACTGGGGAACCCAGGACCACTCAGATGCGAAGCCAGCATGCTAACCACTGCACTATATGGCTACACAATACAAATGCAATACAAAAGCTAAAACTAGGTAAGACCCCAGGAGAAAACGGAATCACAAATCAAGTAATCCAGGCATGTGGGGACACATTCGCACGTCATTCAACGACTTGTTCAACATCTTGTCTTAATTAATGCCAAATCCCCGACCCGAGGAAAATGTCAAAAACCATTCTTATTTGTAATATAGTGGATTAATAGATTTCTTGTCGTTAAGATGATTAATATGCATTACACAGCTCCGCTCAACACCATGGGCTGGGAATGCAGAGAATTGTACAACTGGAACACAGACTTTGAGATTAAATATGTGATAAGTTATATTCAGGATATTGATGCTGCCATTTGTGCTTATAGACCTGTACTGTGCCGTGAGAAATCTGGTTTGGACTTCCTGAGTGAGAGGTAAGGCCATTTTCAAGCAGAGCATGGGAAACATGACAATATTCTTTGGCATGAGAATGGAGATTGTGACAGTGACTTCAGCTCCGGGGCACCTATCTGAGACATCCTTAGTGAGAGCCGTCAACGTTTCTGACTCTCAATCTCCAATGGTACAAAAAGGCATGCGTGTATAGTGGACAAATATGTCTTGAACCTTCATGATCTTGTGTGCATGTTTTGTTCTGGTCATGCTGGGCTTTATGGCAATGACAGAGCTGACATCCAGAGTGGTGGACATTGGAAATGAACAGGGGGGACATTTTAAATTAATCAATGATTGTCTCTTTGATAATGAAACTGCAATAGATGAATTGCCGATCTATAGATTGCGAAGTCTTTAAATCATACATGGATCCAGCAGAGAGAACAAAGGAGGAGTGTGTACAACTAGTGAGCTACATGAACTATTAGTTTCTACACCCTTCATCATTTGCTAAGAACACATGGAGTGCATTGACATTGATTTCTAACAGAACACTCATTTACAATAAAACATGCAAATTCTTGGCAATGACTGAAAGAATGAACAGTTCAGATCTTATTCAGCAATAATTGGAAATGAAGTGGGGATCTTGGTCAACATATTGCACTTGACCCTGATATTAGCAGCTTGGTGGCTCCCAGACAATAATTGCAAAAATTACATACCTGTAGGGTCACCTGTCTGAACCATAAATCCAGGTATGTTCCTGTGAAACAAACTGTTGTCATAGTACCCACTAGCACAAAGGGCCATGAAATTCTGGAGAGAGAAAAAATTGAAAATAGAACCTAGATCACCATAAGAAAGTGAAGAAAATCATTAAAGTTTACCACAAGGTCAGGGTGTCTCAGCTGATTTTTCTTACCAATTATGTGGCAACTGGGCAGAGACCAAGCAGTTTGCAGCCATCAAAACAACTGACCCCTTTACTGGAAGCATGTATGTGAACATTTGCAGTGGTGATTGCAATAGTATTCCTGTTTTTCTGTTAGTTAGTTTACATTCAACTTGTGCCGTTAAGCATCGTGGGGAGCTTAAGTCATCTGTCCTGCGCCAAGTGTGTTGCGTAGGTCAATTTGAGCCTGTGTTGCTGCACAATCACTCTAATGTCATCTATCAAACTGCCTTGCGGCCACCCACTTATCCTGTAGCCAGATCTACTAGTGTTGTAAGTCATCAGAGGAAGTTAAAGAGGGTTCATTCTCATGAGATGAGCCAAATAACATATTTTGTGCCTGAAAATGTATTCTGCACAAGTCGTAGTGCCGACGATACTGTGAATGTCATCGTTTCACATTCTGTCTTTCCTGGTAACATAGATGAACTTTCACAAACACTTAATTCACACAACAAAATTATGCTCTCACGCACCTTAGACAGAGGCCATTATTGAACTGGTAGCACAGAGTCAGCATAAATATACTGTTTATCACCTGTTACTTTGCTGCCAAACTAATACTCGGGTGTCTTAGCAGTGGTGACAGCTGATAAGTTACCGCAGATACTTTCTGACAGCTAATCTCGATTTCCCTGTCGATTCTGCAGCCTGCTAAAAAGACACAGTGTGGAGCAATACTTATGTTCGTCTACCCTCTGTTATTTGTCGCAATACTCAGTTCACGATCATGAGAAGGATTATTGGAAATAGTAAGCGTAAATGTATCTAGCACCCCTTAACATTTCAATATTTTTTCAATGACTGTCCCGTCTATACTATCAAATGACTTTTTAAATCTAAAAAGTTCTTATATAGAGGTATCTGCCACTTCCTAGATGGCTCTATAATAATTTTGAGCATTGCCATTTGATCTGTACAAGATCTTCGTGCTTGGAATCATGCCTGCTCTTCTCTAAGTTTCCAATGCATCTTTCATATGATCAAAAATGTATGTGTACTCTATAAATTACTGTTTAAAACTGCCAATATCAGGGTTAATCTCAGGTCTGCTACCAAACAATTGAGAGGGTAACATCCTCTGATATAACTATTTGATTGAAAGTTGTGTGCCTCATAAAACAGAGGCAGATTGGGCATGACCCAGCTACCCCATTAAGTAAAAACTATAAGCCACAAGACAATACAAAAGACAAGAATTATCTCTGCACACTGTGATAAGAAGTCAATTTTTTACTATTGTATGTCAGGTTAAAAAATCTAGTAAATTAGGCCAGATTGTACTTACTTCACATGTGATTGGACATTGCTCGCAAAACAGCTCCAATTTGATGTCACCAATATCTGTGTGGAGAGTCACTGCCTTGGAAGTTGAAAGGTGAATAGAGTTTAATAGGAGATACTGTCATTGTGGTGGGGTGAGGTGACCAGAGGTAAAGGGAGTTCAATAGCAGATACTGTCGTGTGGTAAGGTGGAGTGACCAGAGGTAACGGGAGTTTAATAGGAGATACTGTAATGTGGTAGGGTGAGGTGACCAGAGGTAAAGGGAGTTAAATAGCAGATACTGTCATGTGGTAGGGTGGGGTGACCAGAGGTAAAGGGAGTTCAATAGGAGATACTGTCATTGTGGTTTTATAAGTGATCAAAGATACAGGGAGTTCTATAGGAGATACCGTCATTGTGGCGGGGTGGGTTTATCAAAGGTAAAGGGAGTTCAGTAGGAGATACTGTCATTGTGGTGGGATGAGGTGATCAAAGGCAAAGGGAGTTCAATGGGAGATATTGTCAGCATTAAATTTTGTAAACTACGGTAGTAAAATTTAAATGTAACCATTTGATCATGAATAGCATAGATTTATATAATATCATCATCATCGACACATTCCTCAACAAGGTAGTCAATCTTGAGTGGGTCCCAACCATGTCTCCAGTCATGTAGTCTTGTAACAAAGTGACTAGTGGGACAATTGGATTGTTCATGCCTACTGAAGTCACCACCTGCGCAGCCATGCTGGTGCTGTAGGGGTCTGGGCTGTTGGTTGTGGGGTTGGTATTGGCCACCCCTTTCCTAATCAGCGGGCCAGGCTTGACAGAGTCCTTGCTTTCACCACTTTTGTTCAGCTGCTGCATCTCTCCCTCTGCCTCTGTTATCCTCTTGTTGACTTGTAGTCAGCTGCTCCTTAGGTAAGTTAAGAAACTACATCAATGTAAAAGACATAACAGGGTACTCTGCTTGGTATCTCCATGAAAATGGACTGTGTATACACATTTCAACTCTTGGCTAGATGAGTATAGCCAACGTGGTCACATTGATCTACAACATTTAATGACATTGACCTCAACGCTGGTGTGAACTCATGATGTGGAGCATTGGGCAGGATTAAATAAAGTGTTTGAAATAACTGGCACACCACGCAATGAGTGAGTTGGTGAATTCAGACAACGAATGTTATAAAAGTACTGTATGAGCTCGCTCAGAGACAAAAGCAAAACGAGCGCCCGGTTCTATGATGTGTACCTCAATGTCTGCGCGCTCACCAGTTGCGACAATAGGAGGAAAATATTTAGTTCGGTGTAATTAAAAAACACATCACAATGATAGAAACGGTGTATAGAACTTATCCTAATATGGTCCACTGTTGATGACATGCCGTAGATACCGGATCAAACACCTTGGATGGCCAGATCAAATACCTCAAAGGCAGGAATTTTACTAACATCCGTAGGTTGGACACCCTTAGTCTATATTCTAATGTTAATTGAAAGTGGCAGTGGTTTGTCTCTCTTTTCTACTTTCAATATGGTATAAGAGATTGAGTATCACATTTGTGAATTATGCCAGCAGAATTATAACTATCAACAGGGTCTACCAACCCAGAGAAGTCAAAGGCTAAGGCCAGGCAAAGCGTAACACATTCCTGTAGGTAGTGCCAGATTAAGGTGTGAGCTTTAGCATGGGCTACAGCCCAGGGACTTCTGTCAACTTGGGGGTCTAGAAAAATGTTTTCAGTAGTTTCATTTTGTCTATTTATGTTGAAGTTATAACAGGGAACCTGACAGCATTTGTAGTCCAGCGACCTACTAAATCTTAATCCAACACTGCCTGCATGCAGGTATGTGACAGGCAAAGTTTAAGGAAGACAAATAAGATGACAGAAACTGAAATGTCTTGCCTTATTCAGATCAAGTGCCATCTCCGCAATGAATCTCCAGTGTGCTCTATCACTCAGTGCTGCAACAGTGGCTACATTTTTCCCAACCCATATCCTGATGTTTTCGGCACACTTTTAACTTTGTCTGCCTCTTGTATGACTGCCACCCACCCTACCATCTAGTATGGTCTTCAATAAGGAAGTATGTCTTGTCACATGGATGATGGTCAAAATATCTTAACTGTCTAACCTTGATTTCAGTCACGAATTTTCTTTTCATCCCCAACATTTTCAATACCTCCACATTTGTTTTCTTCTCTTTCCAAGAAATGCGACCCAATCTTCTATATTCCAGCATTTAGAAGGTTTCAATACTCATCCATTCTATGTGTCCATGTTTCTGTGCCATAAAGTTGCGACGAGTAGAATATACAATACATAACATTTAACAATTCTCATTTTCAATGTATAGTTTATCTGTTTGGATGTGGACTATTGTGTCGAATGTTGTTGAATACCATCCTTGGCGGCCGGGCCGGGCTTGGCCATACCAAGAATTCAATTCACTATTCTCTTTCTAATTTCTTGTTCACAGTTCCTTCTTCCGTTATTATATGACCTTGATATAAGGAACTGTGTACCTGTTCCAGTAGTTTACTTTTGGTTTTATTGTATTAAGAAGTTTGTAAATTGTTTAATAGTTTGTTGTAAAGTTTGTTAGGTTATTTCATCGGGTCGAGAATTAGACCCGGCTTTTATTAAATTAAAGCATAATCTAAATTCTTAGCTATTATTATTAATTTTAGTCTTCACACAGAATGGTGAAGATATTGATGGAGACTCATATTTGATTGTGCACATAACACCAAATTATTCTATATTATACTCAACTTACCATGATTCTACCTTCGAATACCGATATTTGCGGTAGTTTTTCCTGATGTAACTCTACTACTACTTTAATTTCGTTTGTCTCACGTTTGGGAAAGACATCGCCATTGAAACAATTTAGAGTGGCTTCCCTTTTCAATGATCATCATCAAGTGCCTTATCGGCGTTCATTGACCTTCATTTCATCTTTTCACGTGTGTCGGTTATATATTCCGCGGTTGATCGTCTCCCGTGCCATGTCTTCAAGTTGTCCAATATTTTCTTTCTTCGCCTCCCTATGTCAATCTTGCCAGCGATTCTGCCCGTTATCACCGTGTGTTCCAACCCCCCTCTTCGCATGACATGCCCGAAAAAGGATGACTGCCTTCCCTGATGTTTGGCATAAGCGAGTTTGTGTCAGTGCTTCCTCAAGAACCATGTTATTCCATTTCTTTGCAGTCCATGTAACTTCCAACATTCTTCTGCAAAACCACATTTCCGTTGCCTCCAATGATCCCTGTGCGTGCCTGCTGATTGTCCACGACTCGCTGCCGAATGCCAGTACTGGTTCCACGTAGCATCAAAGAACTCTCTTCCTTAAATCCGGCGACAAGCTTTTGTTGCACAAGATTATTCTCATCCTCTGGAAGACTGATTTTGTTTTGGCTATTCTATCCTTTATCTCCTAAGTGTATTTCACATCAGAAATGATGGGGTTGTCCGATTATTGAAATGAGTGTGCGTGTTTTAGCTCCTTCTCGTTCACCTTTATACAGCAATTAGGAGATTTGCATTTCTTAGTTACCACCATTACTTTTGATTTCTGTTGATTTAAACTGAGGCCCTTATCTATGAGCACTAGATAATAAATAAAAAAGCCAAATTAAGTTAATTTTTATATTTTCTATAGAACGTGACGCCTGCGCACAGCCGACAGTGAAATCGAGGCCTGGGTGGAAATACGATTGAAGCTTGAATCGCTGACGGCGGAAGGTTATGTCGTGTGCCCAACTACATGTATCAAAGCATGATTGCCCTATATGGTAACGCCTGTGTTGATGTCAGTATTGTCAGGAAGCGGACAAGGGCTTTAAAAGGCGACAATCCAGCATCGACGAACCTGCACGACAAGTCTCGCAGCGGACGACCGATCACAGATGTGGATGCATAGCACCAAGTTCAGATAGACGAACTGATTCCTACCAATCGAGTCGCCGTGTCAAGCATAACGATATCGCCGCAATGCTTGTGACTTGGATTGAGCCTGTCCATCACATTATCCATGCCCTACTTGGGGATTGGAAAGTGTGAGCGAGATGGGCCCATTTGGTGTAGGAAAGTGTGAGCGAGATGGGTCCATTCGATGTAGGAAAGTGTGAGCGACATGGGTCCATTCGGTGTAGGAAAGTGTGAGCGAGATGGGTCCATTCGGTGTAGGAAAGTGTGAGTGAGATGGGTCCATTCGGTGTAGGAAAGTGTGAGCGAGATGGGTCCATTTGGTGTAGGAAAGTGTGAGCGAGATGGGTCCATTCGGTGTAGGAAAGTGTGAGCGAGATGGGTCCATTTGGTGTAGGAAAGTGTGAGCGAGATGGGTCCATTTGGTGTAGGAAAGTGTGAGCGAGATGGGTCCATTTGGTGTAGGAAAGTGTGAGCGAGATGGGTCCATTTGGTGTAGGAAAGTGTGAGCGAGATGGGTCCATTTGGTGTAGGAAAGTGTGAGCGAGATGGGTCCATTGCATGCTGACACCGATATAAGACAGCGAGTCCTGAACTCTTGACACGATATGAACAGAAGTCGATCTCTTTATCACCGAATTGTAATTTGAGACGACTCATGGTCACATCATTATGACCCAGAAAACAAGCGCCAGTTTATGGAGTACAGGTATGAAAACCTACATACCCCCAAAAAAATTCAAGAGCGTTGCCTCGACGGAAAAGTTATGATGACCATCTTTAGGAGCTGCTTTGGCGAGGCAAAGTCCACACTGAATTTTGGGAACGCGGTAATACCGTCAACTCCGGATATGAGAAAACATTGCAGAAACTTTGAGCACGATATCTGCGTGTTCGTTTGGACAATCAGGCAATTCTGCAGCACGACAATGCTAGTCTACACACGAGTCGATAAATTGTTGCTGCATTGGAACGTCTCAAGTTTGACGACATTTTACCCCACCCATCGTACAGCTCAGATCTGGCACCTCATGTTCATCCTTTTCCCGAACCTGAAGGAACACCTCAAAGGACCTCTTCTGGTGAGGAGGTGCAAGCAGCTGTCAGTACCTGGTTTTGGGAGAAGACGTCTAATTTTTCCGATTACATCGATTTTGTCAGGACGAAAAGAATTGCTTAAAGTCCAAGTGACGTCTTTCACAAGCTTCTCTATCCTGGGACGATTCTCATCTCCGTCCTCCAGCTTTATCTCCTGTACTGAAGCCCTTACTCCTTCTCCTCGTCCTCCCTCTGATCGTGGGAAATGTGTTCTCCATAACCACTCACTCAGCTCCTATGTCCGTGCTATCTTAATGCACTATCTCTGCATCCACCATTCCGATCCAACCATACTCAAGATATTGTCCTAGCCTCCCCTTCTCGTCTACAGACGGGATAACAAACTGAGTGACCTGTCACTCAGTAATCGTATGAACACTGGCTCCAATAAATGCATTGGCACAATGACATGAAATAACAAGCGTTGTTGTGTTAAGTGTATTTGTGTCATCCAGACAAGTCCGGTGGCTTTCACTAAAGCGTGTTTGACATCAAAGAGAGATTCACCTGCATGTGCAGCAAGCTAATATATTCAATTATTTTCCAGCAGTGCGATAAGCCACACATCGACGAGACTGGTATGGAACTCTGTGCGCGCTTCCGGAAATACCGTAATAACATCTCTAATAACTCTGGTTCCCCGGTGGCCAATAACTTCAATGGCCTTTGACATCAAAGAAAGGCCGATTTTAAAGTCACATATATCATTTCCTGCTAATCGCATATCTGCACTAATTCGAGCAGAAGAATAGATTGATTTCCCTCGTGGGCTGCCTTCAGCTGAACGTCATCAATGTTTTCCATAAACTTGTAGCCTTTCCTTCCTGTCTCCATTTGCATCAGCTCTTCTTGTCTTCACGATTGTCTATTATATGTGCATGTGTCACCATATGTCAGTTTCTGTTTTACTTCTGTTAGCTCTTTTTCCACGTCACATATTTTATGGCTATGTGTTTCACGTTTGCCTTTCATGTCTGATAGTTAACACTGATTCTGAGTTCAGTATCGTATTTATGTGTCCATCTCTACTTCCAGCATGTGTAAGGTGTTGTTATGTGTTTTACTCGTTGTCCCTGATAAAGATATGTTGGTCGTAACGTAGGTTCATTATTGTTTTTATTCGAGCACGTCATCTGAATCATACCCATCTATTTTATGCTCCAAATTTGATATAACAAAAACGCAAATATTCACCCTTTAAAAAAGAGCAAAGATCTTAAGGTTTGAGGAGGAAAAGCAAGATATGTGTGTGCGGGGGGGGGGGGGGGTGGGTGGTTAGAGTGGTTGGGGAAGAAGAAGGGGGGAGGGGGGTCAAGATCTTGGAGGGAAACGTCAAGGACTGAACGTATCAATCTAGGAAAGGTTTCAAATCGAGTTTCCTTATATCGGGTTGTATTATCGGTACATTTCGCGAATTGCTGCCATTGTTAAATACGGCTGTATTCTCTCTGTGAGTAGCCACCATTCTTATATCCGGCTGTATTCTCTCTGTGAGTAGCCACCATTCTTATATCCGGCTGTATTCTCTCTGTGAGTAGCCACCATTCTTAAATACGGCTGTATTCTCTCTGTGAGTAGCCACCATTCTTATATCCGGCTGTATTCTCTCTGTGAGTAGCCACCATTCTTATATCCGGCTGTATTCTCTCTGTGAGTAGCTACCATTCTTATATCCGGCTGTATTCTCTCTGTGAGTAGCCACCATTCTTATATCCGGCTGTATTCTCTCTGTGAGTAGCCACCATTCTTATATCCGGCTGTATTCTCTCTGTGAGTAGCCACCATTCTTATATCCGGCTGCATTCTCTCTGTGAGTAGCCACCATTCTTATATCCGGCTGTATTCTCTCTGTGAGTAGCTACCATTCTTATATCCGGCTGTATTCTCTCTGTGAGTAGCTACCATTCTTATATCCGGCTGTATTCTCTCTGTGAGTAGCTACCATTCTTATATCCGGCTGTATTCTCTGTGAGTAGCCACCATTCTTATATCCGGCTGTATTCTCTCTGTGAGTAGCCACCATTCTTATATCCGGCTGTATTCTCTCTGTGAGTAGCCACCATTCTTATATCCGGCTGTATTCTCTCTGTGAGTAGCTACCATTCTTATATACGGCTGTATTCTCTCTGTGAGTAGCTACCATTCTTATATCCGGCTGTATTCTCTCTGTGAGTAGCTACCATTCTTATATCTGGCTGTATTCTCTCTGTGAGTAGCCACCATTCTTATATACGGCTGTATTCTCTCTGTGAGTAGCTACCATTCTTATATACGGCTGTATTCTCTCTGTGAGTAGCCACCATTCTTATATCCGGCTGTATTCTCTCTGTGAGTAGCCACCATTCTTATATCCGGCTGTAATCTCTCTGTGAGTAGCCACCATTCTTATATCCGGCTGTATTCTCTCTGTGAGTAGCCACCATTCTTATATCCGGCTGTATTCTCTCTGTGAGTAGCTACCATTCTTATATCTGGCAGTATTCTCTCTGTGAGTAGCCACCATTCTTATATCCGGCTGTATTCTCTCTGTGAGTAGCCACCATTCTTATATCCGGCTGTATTCTCTCTGTGAGTAGCTACCATTCTTATATCCGGCTGTATTCTCTCTGTGAGTAGCTACCATTCTTATATCCGGCTGTATTCTCTCTGTGAGTAGCTACCATTCTTATATCCGGCTGTATTCTTTCTGTGAGTAGCCACCATTCTTATATCCGGCTGTATTCTCTCTGTGAGTAGCCACCATTCTTATATCCGGCTGTATTCTCTCTGTGAGTAGCCACCATTCTTATATCCGGCTGTATTCTCTCTGTGAGTAGCTACCATTCTTATATACGGCTGTATTCTCTCTGTGAGTAGCTATCATTCTTATATCCGGCTGTATTCTCTCTGTGAGTAGCTACCATTCTTATATACGGCTGTATTCTCTCTGTGAGTAGCCACCATTCTTATATACGGCTGTATTCTCTCTGTGAGTAGCTACCATTCTTATATCCGGCTGTATTCTCTCTGTGAGTAGCCACCATTCTTATATCCGGCTGTATTCTCTCTGTGAGTAGCTGCCATTATAAAAGAAGTTTCTCTAATTGCCATGATTCTGAAACATAGAGAGCAACAGCAACAACAACTGAAAAGGTAGACTTTCATTGATGGACGATTGAGATGAATTGAGAGAATGAAATAGTATGATAAGGTTATTTGACGTGGAAAGAACAAGAAAGACACGAATTGGACCTGAGATGAGAAGAAGACACTAATGTTGGACGGGACACAATTTTTGGGGAAACTAGCTGATAGCGTGTCGAGGCGATCTCTGTTCTAGAATCCCAAGGCAGGAGATATATAAGGGGATAAAAACACACACATAGAAGAGACACACGTAAGGGACACGGCGAAGACAAGGTGACAGAAGGGATGGTTGGCTCGGTATAGGAGGACGACGGTTTTTTTGTTGAAGACACGAGCTGAAAAAGTTTCATCTGATTGATTAATTAATTTTTTGATTGACTGATGCATTCATTGATTGACATAATTCCACGAAAGATTCATTGGGAAACCCAACTCTAAATCCTTGAACCTGCCCGCCACATTTTGAATCTTCCAGTCACACTTTTACATCTCGCAAATAGAACGAAACCTAGGTCCCAACCAAACGTCCTTCATAGGTGATAATGGACAATACATATAAGAGCAACTAACAAATCATGTATGTAATGATGAACACATAAAAAGATAGTTAGATTTGAATTGTCTGTGATGACCGTCAGTTGTGTAGTTAAGCTGGTCGACAGTCCCACACCATTTGAGAACCACTGATATAGACTTCTAAGTCTTAACTTGCCACGTGCCACCAAGCGACTCCTTCGCCTGCAAACACCTGTAGGTTAAGTCCCTTCGCGTGCCGCCAAAAAAACGGGAATGGAGGTAGTCTGTTAAGTTGAACAAAGCTATCCTTCACCTGCCGTAGATTAGACCAGACACAGACAGATACTCGTCACGTGGTCTGATTCTGTCAAATCAGATCACCAGTTTCAGGCGCTCGGTTTTTTGGAACGATTATTTCCTTCAATATTTTTTATTGGCAACCAGAAGCAACATTAAGGTCTACCGGGCATAATCAATGTTGGAATATGCGGCAGGTTTTGCTAGATTTGAGAGGAGGGGGGATACAAAACTCAGCTTCATTATACTAGTTTAGAAGGCTCCACAGAGTCTGTATACAACCAGTTTATTTCACTCCACGGATACAGAAAATACTGGGAGGGAGTAGGAGGGAGGGCGGTGGTTGGGGGTGGAGGCGCTGCGGCCATGGAGTCTTTGTCCGTTAGGGGGCGTCTACAGATATACATCTGCAATTTCTTCAGTTTCGTTATATTTAGTTTATGTTAATGATATTACAGAACATCGGGTGTTGTAGCAGCTCTAGTCATGGGTCTAAGGTTGTTGTTGTTATTGAATGACCATTATGAGTAGGATTACTCTTTCGTGCACCCTGAAAAGTGCGCTACGTTGCGGGTTGCAGAAACTTTTCTCACATCCCAATAGCGCTGATGAAGGTGGACGGGGTCAGCCAGGTGGTTGGGCGTCATCTACATGTCCCACACTACTACAGAAATCACGTCGATCCCCCACCTCGCTAGCTATGATGTCATGAAAGCAGTCCGTTTTCAGGAAAACCTGCGTGTAAGTGAGATAGGGGAGGGGGGGGGGGTGTGTCTTGGCCAGTATATTTTACCTGACCCTGACTAACATGTTTGATCAGTATGCTTTTCGCCTGACCAGACGTTAGTCTCTTCTCCCCGGGTCTAAAATAAAAGGGCAACAATGCTAACAGTAAACGAGGTACCCACTAACATCTGGGTCGAATGGATGGTGTTGGTAATGGGAATCGAATACGGTACGTTTACCGAGAAAAGCGAGCGATCTACCAGTACATTAATCCTTTACCATCTGGTTTAACTGATTAGATTCGTGTCTTATGACATAAATCTAATCAATTAAGATGGACTGTAAAAGGTTAAAGCAAGCGGTTAGTCAATTAGGCCAGACTGTAAAGTGTTAAATCAGGAGGTTAACCAATTAGGCCAGACTGTAAAGTGTTAAAACAGGAGGTCAACCAATTAGGCCAGACTGTAAAGGGTTAAAGCAGGAGGTTAACCAATTAGGCCAGCCTGTAAAGTGTTAATATAGGAGGTCAACCAATTAGGACAGACTGTAAAGGGTTAAATCAGAAGGTCAACCAATTAGGCCAGACTGTAAAGTGTTCTTCTTCTTCTGCGTTCGTTCTCAATCTCCCGCTACCAAACCCTGAAAGGGCCTAAGTAGCAGAATGTAGTCCAGAGAACGGAATGCGTTGTGTCGTAGTTTACAGCTTGACTGCGATATTTGCACCTTTCGGTCCAACACATCCGACTTCAGCAAGCATTTTTTAGTACCGGGTTAGCATTCCCTCTTCGATCCCTTCTACTTAGCCAGTCTGCCCTGCTGCAGTCTGTTATCCAGGATCACCGGGTGGAGGTGTAGAAAGGTCTCGGCAGCTCTGGTTCGCAGGCCCTGACGCTAGCAGTCAGCTATGGGTCGCTGACCACTGCAGCTCATGCGCTGCTCGGCATCTTGATCCCTGTAAAGTGTTAAATCAGGAGTTTAACCAGTTATGCCAGACTGTAAAGTGTTAAAACAGGAGGCTAACCAATTAAACCAGACTGTATAGTGTCAATAAGGGGTGTATAAAAGATGTACCCGGCACTGTACATCACTACTGAAGAGTTAAGACAGGTAGACTCGCTGTAAGAGAAGATTGGGAGCTGACAATACCGTTAGCGGATGTGGTGACAGTGGTGGTGGCAATGGTAATGATAAAGATGGGATAGTGATGGTGTCGGTGGTGGTAGTAGTGGTGATAGAGCTGCTGATGATGGTGGAGGTAGTAGCGATGGTGTTAATGATGGTGGTGGGGGTCATGTGGAGAAGGTGATGATGATGATGATGGTCGGGGTGGTGTTGGCGATGCTTGTGATGATAATAGTGGTAATGATGGTGGTGGTAGTAAATGCGATTATGGTGGAGTTTCTATGATTAATGTGGAGGCGATGGTGGTGATGATGATGGTGATGATGATGATGATGATGGTGATGGGGTGGTGATAATGATGGTGGTGGTGGTGATGTTGGTGGTGATGATGTTGGTGGTGATAATGATGGTGGTGGTGATGATAATGGTGGTGTTGAGGATGTTGGTGGTGATGATAATGGTGGTTGTGATGATGTTGGTGGTGGTAATGATGTTGGTGGTGATGATAATGGTGGTGTTGAGGAAGTTGGTGGTGGTGGTGATGGTGGTGATGGAAATGGTGGTTGTGATGATGTTGGTAATGATGTTGGTGGTGATGATAATGGTGGTGTTGAGGATGTTGGTGGTGGTGGTGATGGTGATGGGGATGATGGTGGTGATGATAATGGTGGTTGTGATGATAATGTGGGTGGTGATGATGTTGGTGGTGGTGCTAATTATGGTGGTGGTGAGGATAATGGGGGTGGTAGTGGTGATGTTGGTGATGCTAATGGTGGTGGTGATGATGGTGATGATGATGATGGTGGTGGTGATTGTGGTGGTGTTGATGGTGGTGATAATAATTATGATGATGATGATGGTGGTGATGATGATGATGGTGATGATGATGGTGGTGGTGGTGATGGTGGTAGTGATGATGGTGGTGGTGTTGGTAATAATGTTGATGGTAGTGGTAATGACGGTGAAGACGGAGAATACGATGATAATATTGGTGATGATGCAAATGTCGGTACTGATCATGCAGATGGCCTTCGGTAAGGATACTCATGTTACCTGTATCTCATGTGTTGAACATACACCTGTTATGTCTTAGCAGACAGCCCTTCTTTCTTGACCCATGTCTGATACCAATCTTCTACAGTTTGTAGATTGCTGATTGATTGATTGATTTATTCTTCTTCGTTTGTTCTCAATTTCCCGCTACCAAACCCTGAAAAGGGCTTTGCAAGTAGCAGAATGTGGTCTAGAGAACGGAATGCGCAGTGTTAGTAGTTTACAGCTTGCCTGCGAAATTTGCACCTTTCGGCCCGATACATCCGACTTCAGCAGGCATTTGTAAGTACCGAGTTAGCCTTCCCTGTTCGATCCCTTTTCCTTAGCCAGTCTGCCCTGCTGCAGCCTGTTATCCAGGATCACCGCGTGGAGGTGTAGAAGGGTCTTGACAGCTATAGTTCGCTGGCCCTGGCGCTATCAGTCAGCTATGGGTCGCTGACCGTTGCAGCTCATGCGCTCGATTGATAGATTGATTTTTTTTTTCAGCGTTCGCCTTATTTATCTATTCCCCAAGGCGTGTGTGCGTTACACTGTGGTTTTTATTTTGCGCCTGTCGGCCCAGTGCATCCGACTTCAGCATGCATTTTATGTAAGGGTCTGCTTCCTCCTGCATTTTCTAAGGGTTTGCTTCCCCGGGGTAACGGCCGGTGCTGTGATGGGGATCGAACCCAGCACCTTCTGGTTGTGAGCCGTGCCACTTAACCACTAGGCCACGCCGTCCCCTTAGATTGATTGATTAATTGATTAATCGATTGAGTGATTGATTGATTAGTTAAGTGACTGGTTGCGGTGTTGTTAACTCACCCTCTCCCACCTCTATTTATATTGTCAGATAATCTATGACTTCACTCTGTTGTTCGTTAACTCAAGAAATATGTATTTATGAGCTTAAGGAGATAATAATTACAATGTGTGTGATGAAATGTTTGAGAAAAGGCAAACCTGTGTCCCCAGGTGGGATAGAATGAGCAATTATGACATTTAACTTATTGAGGAATATTGTTGTTGAGTACAGCGGCCATGGACTGCACAATGGAAAAAAATATCTAAGGGCTAAATGGGAGAGAGGCCAACTTCTCAATTTCCTCTCATACTCGTGCCAGTTGTTCAGAAACCCTAGGTCCACCTTAAAGTGAGGCTTAGTAACTGCTTAGCCAGTATTTGACAACAGAGTCTAAGAAGAATTACAATGAGGGGTTGTACTTGTGTCTTAATTCACCACAAACAGTTCCATGAGTTCCCATTAAACGTATTTGACAGATGATTATCTGTAGCGGGACATTTCATTTCAGGTTAAGGGGAAGACAGGTCGATATAATTTTTTTTTTTTTAAATAAGTAAAACGTTCGATAAAAATAGATGTGTAGAAAAGATGGTAATATTCTATATGTGACCAATGTTCTGGAAGAATGTAGAGCCATACAAAGAAGCGAATGGACATTTTTTTAACAGGCAGATTGAAACAATTGGACGGCCAAACACCACCATTTTAATGATTGAGGGGAGCAGAATTGAACAATGTCGCCAAGAATGGCGGTGACAGTGTCAAAACTATTTACTTTGATACTTCCACACCCCATAAACGAATCAAGCTTCTTTCTCTCCTTTGCCGTTTTCCAAGAACGTTCGATATATTGAGTATGTGCACATGTGGTAGGAGTCATTTACTGTTTGGTGATTAAATCTAGGTTTTTTGGCAATCCCGTTATAGGTGCGATCTTTAACATCCCCACAGTTGAAAAGTGGACTTTTCTGTGATGTCACCATCCCCACATTCGGTTTCTAACACTTCATCCCTGTCAGCAGTGTCTCCCATAGACTTTTCCCATGTCAATGCCAGAGCTTTACGTTTATTTCGCACCACCTCAGTCGCACTTGACAGCCTTCAGCGGGGCCTGTTTCTGGGCGGGTTTACTCAGACTCGTGATGACCTAGATTCCAATCCACGCAGGAGTGGCTAACCATCAACAGCAGGTTCCCAACGTGTTAGAAGTTATCAAACCCACAGAACACATACGTGCATACATACAGTCAAGGGAGACACAGGGTCCACTCTATAGATAACATGATAGATTACAGCAGACGTCGAAACGATAGGCAAGGAATGTAGAGAGTAGTGCGGTAGGATTCAGAGTTCAAGGTTAACTAGGGGGTACGTCTAAATTCTTTGTTTACAACTCGTTGCCACCAAGTTTCCACATATCAACTTCCTTGCCACGCTCCAAAGGGTGGAGGACTAACGTCTAGTCAGGCAAAATATACTGATCAGATATGTTAGTCTGGGTCAGGCAAAATATACTGATCAGACATGTTAGTCAGGGTCAGGCAAAATATACTGATCGGACATGTTTGTCAGGGTCAGGCAAAATATACTGATCGGACATGTTAGTCAGGGTCAGGCAAAATATACTGATCAGACATATTAGTCAGGGTCAAGCAAAATATACTGATCAGGCATGTTAGTCAGAGTCAAGCAAAATATACTAATCAGACATGTTAGTCAAAGTCAATCAAAATTTACTGGCCAAGACCCTCATTTCGACTTCCACGTAGTCCTCCCTAGAAACGGATTGTTGTTCTTGGTAGTCTGGCCAGCGATGTAGGTATCGACGTGGTTCCAGTAGTTGTGAGCTACACTCAGATGAAGCCAACCATAGCTAAACCGCTTAGTACCCCGGTCCACCTTCATCAGCACGCTCAAGATCTGGGGAAAGCTACTACAACCCGTTTCTAAACGTCCTGTTCAGGGCGTACATGAATAAACCTACTAATTGTGGACATTCCCAGCAACAACGTAACATAATTGAAACTACCACTGTTCGTTGCTTGTCTATCTCCGACACATACATGTAAGGTCTGGATGAACTATGGATGATGATAGGATGGCCATGATGTAATTGAGTCTTTAAATATGTATGCGTCGAACTCGGCCTAAATTCTATAGTGGCAATTGTGAATGAAAAAAGATTACACATGCACATAAACACAAGCACAGACACAGAAACACACTTACACACATGCATACACTGACTAAAACGTCTCCAGAAAACCAACAAGACTGTGTGGGGTTGAAAGAAATGTACCTTGTCCAGAAGTAAGTTATCCGACATCTTTAACTCGAAATGGCTTAGTCGTTACTTTTTTGTCATGGAATGTAGAGTCTTCTACATCAGGGTTTGAAAGGTTTTTTCTTGTTCTCTTGACTTACAGTTTCTACGAATGAGTGCTTGTGTCTTAATTCACCCCTAACAATAGAAATACAAATCTTTAGCACCGAACTTGAGGAAGTGACGACACAGAATAGTCCACTTTTTAATTGTCGAGGGTGTCAAATATTATGTGAGAATATACGAAATTGTCCGCATCTGCATCGGGTTATTTCAGCCGTCTTAGCAATGAATTGTTCAATCTGTCAACATTGGTCCATGTTAAGGAGAGTAGCCTCCAGTTTCTACAGAAACATGGCATTATTCATGCTGTCATGTGATGTAATAACAACCAAGTTATTTTGCCATAACCATATCCATAATCCTAACCCTGAACCTACCATAGCCCTAAATCAAACCTAAACCTAATCATAACCGTAACCCTAACCCTAAACCTAACCCTGCGCAAAACTAAATATGACCATCGTTTCTACACGTCTATCTCTATCTAAGCCTTTACTTATTGATTTAAAAAAATATGTAGACCTGTCCTCCCCTTAACCAGAAATGGAATGTCCCGTTACGTGCGATGGGAACCAATGGAATTCTGGGGTGAATTCAGACGCAAGTACCTCGCGATGAAACAGGCTGCTCCCATATCCAATCATCTTTAGCTGCGAACTATGATATTCCTGGCCGGTTGCAGTGTTACTATTCCTCGTTCCCCTTTCTAACCCTGGCAAAACACGGGCAATCCATGGGTAATCTCTTTACATCACTGATATGCATCACTATCGTGCTATAACCATGGCCACAGCATCTCTGCGACTTCCGGTGACCTGCTTATTATTTACTTACTTTCCCGCCAAGTAGTGCTGTTTCAGCGAAGCGGAGAGCTCAGGATGTCTTTCATGGGCGAAGCGTGTTCGGTTCGCTGTTGTTAACATATGTGATTGTAAGGTGCATTCTATACATCTATCCATCTGCCACATAGCGTTCGTCGTGCCTTGAAGCCATACCTTCTGTTGTAAGCGTGCTGTGGTAGTTGATTTTGGATTTTATGAGATGGATATACAATTACTAGTATTTTGTATTATTATTATTATTGTTACTATCATCACCCAGGCCCTGAAAGAACACACAAAATTAACATTGTAACCTACTAAAGATGTTGTAAGGGGTTGCAGTTGCGTTTTGGTTGTACCAGTAATATAAAACGGAGACATGCGTGTAGCTGTTGGTGTGGTTTAAGTAACGCTGGTAGTTGTAGTTATGTAATAATAGTTGCTGTAATTGTTGTTGTGGTAGTCATAGTAATATTATTGTTAGTAGTAGTAGTGGTAGTTGTTGTATTAGCATTCATGTCAGTAGTAACAGCAGTAATAGAGGTGGTAGAGACAGTAGAAGTAGTGGGAGTGGTAATATTAGTAGACTAGTAGTTGTAGCAGTAGTAGTAGTTGTAGTATTAGTAGTAGTAATCCAGCCGAAGACGGATGTGTCGGACCGAAAGGTGCAAATATCGCAGTCAAGCTGTAAACTAGTGATACAACGCATTCCGTTCTCCGAATTACATCCTGCTACTTGCAAAACCTTATTCAGAGCTTGGAAGCGAGAGATTGAGAACGAACGCAGAAGATGAAGAAGTTGTAGTAGTAGTAGTGGTAGTAGTAGTAGACGTATCAATAGTAGTAGTTGAAATATTAGTAGTAGTAGTAATTTATTAGTAATAGGATTAATAGTAACAGTAGTAATATATGCAGTAATAACTATTCTTGATGTAGTTGTAGCATTAGAATCAGTTGTAAAAGAAGAAGAAGAAGAAGAAATTGTGACAGAAACATATTTTACTCCAACGCGGGATTCCATCGAGAAGGCATTGACCTTTGCGTCAGCGACACACAACAGTTGGCTGATCCTATCTGTTTTCCCGCGCTAAGTTTGGGGGGTGGAAGGACAGGCTGATTAATTGAGGTCGTCCTGCGGGTTTCTGGCTCGCGTGGTTTTTTTTGCATACGTGTTGATACAAGTCGATGCAGATTTTTCTTTTTCGTTCGCCGTGTTTCCCGAATGTCTTGTACTGTGTTTTGCGCCTATCGACCCAGTGCATCCGACTTCAGCAGGATTTTAAAACAATGAGTTGACTTCCTATCTTGTTGTTAAATAAAACCAAACACAGGCAAGCGTGGTCTGTGAACAGCGGCACTACCCATGTCGCCACGCCTCCATCCACCCCTGGGCATCTTGAACGGTAATGCAAGGCTAGTCACTATACTGATACCGCTATTGGATATGAAATGTTAGAGACGTCATAGTGTTAGGCCTTAGCTTATCCAAGTACTATTAACAGCTAAGTTAATTGGGGCGTGTCGATAAGATGATCGAACCCGGTACTTTTACTGTGATCAGCATGAGACCACTTGTTTAATCTCCATAATTTCATGAGAGTGAAGATTGAGGGATTGAATTCAGCATGAGAGTGAAGATTGAGGGAGTGACTTCAGTATGAGAGTGAAGATTGAGGGAGTGACTTCAGTATGAGAGTGAAGATTGAGGGAGTAACTTTAATGTGAGAGTGAAGATTGAGGGAGTGACTTCAGTGTGAGAGTGAAAATTGAGGAAGTGACTTCAGTATGAGAGTGAAGATTGAGGGAGTGACTTCAGTATGAGAGTGAAGATTGAGGGAGTGAGTTCAGTATGAGAGTGAAGATTGAGGGAGTGACTTCAGTATGAGAGTGAAGATTGAGGGAGTGACTTCAGTATGAGAGTGAAAATTGAGGAAGTGACTTCAGTGTAAGAGTGAAGATTGAGGAAGTGACTTCAGTATGAGAGTGAAGATTGAGGAAGTGACTTCAGTGTGAGAGTAAAGATTGAGGGAGTGACTTCAGTGTGAGAGTGAAGATTGAGGAAGTGACTTCAGTATGAGAGTGAAGATTGAGGGATTGAATTCAGTGTGAGAGTGAAGATTGAGGAAGTGACTTCAGTATGAGAGTGAAGATTGAGGGAGTGACTTCAGTATGAGAGTGAAGATTGAGGGAGTAACTTTAATGTGAGAGTGAAGATTGAGGGAGTGACTTCAGTGTGAGAGTGAAAATTGAGGAAGTGACTTCAGTATGAGAGTGAAGATTGAGGGAGTGACTTCAGTATGAGAGTGAAGATTGAGGGAGTGAGTTCAGTATGAGAGTGAAGATTGAGGGAGTGACTTCAGTATGAGAGTGAAGATTGAGGGAGTGACTTCAGTATGAGAGTGAAAATTGAGGAAGTGACTTCAGTGTAAGAGTGAAGATTGAGGAAGTGACTTCAGTATGAGAGTGAAGATTGAGGAAGTGACTTCAGTGTGAGAGTAAAGATTGAGGGAGTGACTTCAGTGTGAGAGTGAAGATTGAGGAAGTGACTTCAGTATGAGAGTGAAGATTGAGGGAGTGACTTCAGTGTGAGAGTGAAGATTGAGGGAGTGACTTCAGTGTGAGAGTGAAGATTGAGGAAGTGACTTCAGTATGAGAGTGAAGATTGAGGAAGTGACTTCAGTATGAGAGTGAAGATTGAGGAAGTGACTTCAGTATGAGAGTGAAGATTGAGGGAGTAACTTTAATGTGAGAGTGAAGATTGAGGGAGTGACTTCAGTGTGAGAGTGAAAATTGAGGAAGTGACTTCAGTGTAAGAGTGAAGATTGAGGGAGTGACTTCAGTATGAGAGTGAAGATTGAAGGAGAGATTTTAGCCCTCGTGAGAACATCTGAGATCAATTAAATATGGCTTGTCGTAGCGGGCTCTCCCTCTTTGCTTCAGTGTGTACAGAGCATCTGGCTGCTGCGTGAGTGGATAGCGATCAAAGAGTTGTCAAACCTCCGTGAGCTTGTGTTGATTATTGCCCTTGTCATGCTAGGGTGCATTACTGCCCTTGTCGTGCTAGGGTACACTACAATCAACGAGTTAACGTCTTCGACCCAAAGACACCCATAGATAAGATTGATGTTGCTAATGCCACTCGTAATTAAGTTGGGTACTCTTGATGACTTTCTTTGGTGGCGAGTTACAGTGGTTCTTCTAACATCCCGAGGCGTACATGAGAAGATCGACCGAGTCCCCCTGGTTGTAGTGCAATCTGAGGTTTCTCAGTAAGTTCTTCTTCTTTTTCTTCGTTCGTTCTCTATCTCCCACTACCAAACCCTGAAAGGGCTTAAGTAGCAGAATGTAGTCCAGAGAACGGAATGTGTTGTGTCGTAGTTTACAGCTTGCCTGCGATATTTGCACCATTCGGTCCAACACATCCGACTTCAGCAAGCATTTTTTGAGTACTGGGTTAGCATTCCCTCTTCGACCCCTTCTCCTCAGCCAGTCTGCCCTGATGCAGCCTGTTATCCAGGATCACCGCGTGGAGGTGTAGAAGGGTTTTGGCAGCTCTGGTTCGCTGGCCCTGACGCTAGCAGTTAGCTATGGGTCGCTGACCACTGCAGCTCTTGCGCTGCTCAGCATCTTGATCCCTCAGTAAGTTCAACTCTATCACAGTGCCGATTTTCACCTCCCACTATTCAGGCTGCTACAAAATAACCTGTTTCTAGGGAGAACTACTCGGAAGTCAAGTGGGGTGTTGATTATTACATAGTCTGTTCAGTATCTTTCGATGGAGCAAGGCTAATTTCTGGTTAGGCAAAATATACTGATCAGACATGCTAGTCAGGGTAAGGCTGGCCAAGATCCTCACCTCGGCTACCGAGCAGCCCTTCCTGGAAACGGGCTGTTTTCATGGCAGCCTGGCTAACGAGGTGAGGGATCGACGTGATCTACGTAGTAGTGAGCGACATGCAGAAGAAGCCACGCATAGAACAACCGCCTGGAAGACCCCGGTACACCTTCATCAGCACTCGCGGAATGTGAGGAAAGTTACTGCAGTCCACCACTTAACGCCCTTTCCAAGCGCACAAAAGAGTAGACCTACTCATTGTGGGCATTGGACAACAACAATAACATGACCCTGACTAACATAGTTTGATCAGTATATTTAACCTGACCCTGACGAACATAGTTTGATCAGTATGGTTTACCTGACCCTGACTAACATAATCTGATCAGTATGTTTAACCTGACCCTGACTAACATAGTTCGATCAGTATGTTTAACCTGACCCTGACTAACATAGTCTGGTCAGTATGTTTAACCTGACCTTGACTAACATTATCTGGTCAGTATCTTTCACCTGACCCCGACTAACATTATCTGGACAGTATCTTTCACCTGACCCCGACTAACATAGACAGGTTGGTATGTTGTACCTGACTAGACGTTAGTTTCCTCTTCCCTATAAATGAGATATGGAGGTGTATGGGAGTAACTTTGTCAAGTAATTCAATGACTGGCTCATGGTTTTCAAGTCTTGGATCTTGACACTGCAAGTGTTTTAAGGTCAACCCTAGGCCAAAGGTCGGCGTGGGCTAGTGGTTAAATGACACGATCACATCCAGAAGATGCTGGGTTCGCTCCCCGTTACCCCTAAGAAGCAAAACCTTAGAAAATGCAGGAGGAAGCAGACCCTTGCATAACATACAGGCCGAAGTCGGATGCACTGGGTCAATAAGCATAAAATAAAAACATAGTGCAATTCACACTCCCTTGGGAAATAGAAAACTAAGGCAAACGCAAAAAAAAAGAAAAGAAACAAAAGTAAAAAAAAGAAAGCGTAGGTCGAGCAAGCAGGGGCGCCTTAGAGACTACGAAACTAATGTGTACAATCAAGGAGCCACTCAGAACATCCACACTGTGTGGCTCAGAGGAATAACGAACGGGATGCCGATCTAAAGGAATTTCGGTAATAACCATAAATATCGTAATGAAGATCACGAACTATAAATATCGTAATGAAGATCACGAACCATAAATATCGAAATGAAGACCACGAACCATAAATATCGAAATGAAGATCACGAACTATAAATATCGAAATGAAGATCACGAAGAACCAAAGATGTTCGTGATCCAAAGATATGGCACCGTGCGAAGGATGTTCGCCGAGTAGGTGAAGTGGAGGTAGTTTGTTGCTTCTCTTGACGACGCCTTCAAGCGTGATATTCAATGATTATTACAAAGATCTCAGACGATAAATACAAGGGGCAGTTATTTAGTAGCAACAACTTTATGATAAAATGCATAGAAGAGTATGTACGAGGCGTGTTCGCCTGAAACCGGACCCACAGGGTTTGTTACAAACATCTGAATATTACATGATCTGGTGTGACAGAATTAAATATACCAATTGTTATGAAGCAATCATGCCACAGAGGTAGTTAGAAAGAGTCTCCATAGGCAATCAAACACGCATCCCCCTGCTTGGGTAGACGGCGGATGTCTTCCGAACAAAATGGCTTTCGTTGCGATTTGAACCATTTGGATTTTAATTTTTTTATTTTCAGCTTCAATGGCGCATTTTGCATTTACATGTGTCATTATCTTGCAGTGAGATTTTGTGCAAAATGCAACCAGAGCAAAAAAACAATCAACTGCATATCTTAATATATTTGTACATGTTATTTACAAAAATATACACGCAGACATACGTACACACGTACACACACACATACACACACACATACATCCACACATACATCACAGTTCCAGGCAATACGGAGGCATCTCTGTCTAAAACGTGTATCTTCATCAATCCATCGCCTCAGCATACGCCTGCATACACCTTTCCATACATTACCGACTCTCCCACACACATGGGTACTTATGCATACACATTTGTCCACATGTACAAGCATACACACTATTTACATAAATATTTTCATCCTATTTGAACCATTTGGTCACCTAGGTCACGACGTCTGCATCGGAGTCGAATCTTTGTTCCTTTACAATTTCTTTTTAAGGACCCGAACAAATGAGGACATATGGGGGCTATAGGATGGATGTGGCAGTACTTCCAACCTTCTCTGTGCTAACGCTTTCTGAACAATGTTCGGGACATGTGTCGTGCAACAGAATCCACGCGAAAGCATACCGGGTCGTTTATTCATGACTGCTTGTCTAGTGTGTTATTGTAGTGGATGGCATTGCTATTTATGCAAGGCTCTTTAAGTCAACCAACAAAAGTCTCTCATGGCATAACCTTACAAGCGGAAATGTATGACTTTTTTTTTGGTTTGGGGGATCCGAGATATTTCAGTTGCATGCTAGCAGTTTTACTGCTCGGCTCAAAGTGATGGCACCACGACTCATCACCTGCCACTATGCGCGAACGAAACGAATTACTCTCCTTTTCGTATCGCATCAAATTGTTCAAACTCCATCCCATGCGCTCTTCCTTATGGTGGTTGGTCAGCAACCTAGGTACCCATTGTGAACACCTTCCGATACTTCAGTTTCTTGTTTACCCAACATTTGAACTGTTCCTAGCGATACAGGGAATTCTTTTGTTAGCGAACGTATGCTCCGGTGAGGCCCCCCTCCCGCGACGATTTGCTGCATCAATTGTGACAACGGCATCTTCTGACGCAACAATTATCTATTGACCTGGAAGATCTTTCGTTAACTCACGTCCTTCTTTGAACATCGTTGGCCAGTTCTTCACTCTTATCACCACTTTTATCACCATACACTGTCTGCATTCTGCGATGAATGTCAACTGGTCGACATCTTTCAGCTGTTAGAAACCGAATCACCGCTAGCTGATCAACTCTGGACAGATTCCGTATCATAACAGCCATGTTTTCAATGGTCTGCTGAGGAAACTATGAGTCGGAGGATAATGACATTTTGCAAACTTGATGGTTGGTATGTGGTGTTTACACCAGAAATGACGTTATAATGCGCATCGCACGTATGTTCACATATTGCAGTTTGATCCGGTTCTATTTGAACGCGTCTCGTACAACGGAAAATCTTATTTCAGGATACAAAGTGGTTCTTTATCGATACTCCATATATGGATTGTAATGACTGAGCAGTATGCGCATGTGCAATATAGCGTCCACTTGCACAAGGGAAGACCAACGAAGTGTTAATCATTCTGATCAAATGGCGTTTAACCATAAATCTACAGACAAATGAAGGTTCAGTATTGAGACCGTTGTTTGAGTCCGAGGAAAATGTTTAAATGAGTAGAAAGATTTCAAACAGGAAGACAAAACGTCATTGGTGAACAGCGGTGTGGGAGACCAGCAAGCGTGGTAACAGTAACAGTAAAACTGCAGACCAACCAGATAGTCTGTTGACAATAGGCAAGTCACTATCATTGACATAGCCGCAGATTTTAGCATGAGTCCAGGCAGATGACAACAAGGTGCAAAATTGGTTAAAGATCGAACCAAAAACTTCTTTCTACAGAACCTCCACACACTAGTGGACAGATGGATACTATGTGTAATGTCTCCACTAACTAGTGAAGAAGTAGACAAAGTGTGTTGGGCATCCACAAGCTAGTGGATAAAGTGTGTTGGGCATCCACAAGTTAGTGGATAAAGTGTATTGGGCATCCACAAGGTGGTGCTCATATGGATAAAGTGTGTTAGGCATCCACAATCTAGTGGATAAAGTGTGTTAGGCATCCACAAGCTAGTGGATAAAGTGTGTTGGGCATCCACAAGGTAGTGGATAAAGTGTATTGGACATCCGCAAGTTAGTGGATGAAGTGTATTGGGCATCCACAAGGTAGTGCTCATATGGATAAAGTGTGTTAGGCATCCACAAGCTAGTGGATAAAGTGTGTTGGGCATCCACAGGGTAGTGGATAAAGTGTGTTGGGCATCCACAAGTTAGTGGATAAAGTGTATTGGGCATCCACAAGGTAGTGCTCATATGGATAAAGTGTGTTGGTCATCCACAATCTAGTGGATAAAGTGTGTTAGGCATCCACAAGCTAGTGGATAAAGTGTGTTGGGCATCCACAAGCTAGTGTATAAAGTGTATTGGGCATCCACAAGCTAGTGGACAAAGTGTGTTAGGCATCCACAAGCTAGTGGACAAAGTGTGTTGGGCATCCACAAGCTAGTAGACAAAGTATGTTGGGCATCCACAAGCTAGTGGACAAAGTGTGTTAGGCATCCACAAGCTAGTGGACAAAGTGTGTTGGGCATCCACAAGCTAGTGGACAAAGTGTGTTGGGCATCCACAAGCTAGTAGACAAAGTGTGTTGGGCATCCACAAGCTAGTAGACAAAGCGTATTGGGCATCC
This sequence comes from Ariolimax columbianus, assembly GCA_036924085.1. Lineage (NCBI taxonomy): Eukaryota > Metazoa > Mollusca > Gastropoda > Stylommatophora > Arionidae > Ariolimax > Ariolimax columbianus. Next base: position 21,395,320 of record JAVGWX010000010.1, on the reverse strand, counting down.
ACAAGCTAGTAAACAAAGTGTATTGGGCATCCACAAGTTAGTAGACAAAGTATATTGGGCATCCACAAGTTAGTGGACAGCCGGACAAAGTGTTAGGCATCTACGGGCTAGTGAATAAGTGGACAAAGTGTGTTGGGCATCCACAAGCTAGTGGACAAAGTGTGTTAGGCATCCACAAGCTAGTGGACAAAGTGTGTTGGGCATCCACAAGCTAGTGGACAAAGTGTGTTGGGCATCCACAAGCTAGTTGACAAAGTGTGTTGGGCATCCACAAGCTAGTAGACAAAGTGTATTGGGCATCCACAAGTTAGTAGACAAAGTGTATTGGGCATCCACAAGTTAGTGGACAGCCGGACAAAGTGTTAGGCATCTACGGGCTAGTGAATAAGTGGACAAAGTGTGATAGGCATCCACAAGCTAGTGAACAGGAAGACAAAGTGTGTTAGGCATCCACAAGCTTGTGAACAGGTAGACAAAGTGTGTTAGGCATCCACAAGCTAGTGGACAAAGTGTATTGGGCATCCACAAGTTAGTAGACAAAGTGTATTGGGCATCCACAAGTTAGTGGACAGCCGGACAAAGTGTTAGGCATCTACGGGCTAGTGAATTAGTGGACAAAGTGTGTTGGGCATCCACAAGTTAGTGGACAAAGTGTGTGAGGCATCCACAAGCTAGTGGACAAAGTGTGTTGGGCATCCACAAGTTAGTGGACAGCCGGACAAAGTGTTAGGCATCTACGGGCTATTGACTAAGTGGACAAAGTGTGTTAGGCATCCACAAGCTAGTAAACAGGAAGACAAAGTGTGTTAGGCATCCACAAGCTAGTGAACAGGTAGACAAAGTGTGTTAGGCATCCACAAGCTAGTGGACAAAGTGTGTTGGGCATCCACAAGCTAGTGGACAAAGTGTGTTGGGCATCCACAAGCTAGTAGACAAAGTGTGTTGGGCATCCACAAGCTAGTAGACAAAGTGTGTTGGGCATCCACAAGCTAGTAGACAAAGCGTATTGGGCATCCACAAGCTAGTAGACAAAGTGTATTGGGCATCCACAAGTTAGTAGACAAAGTGTATTGGGCATCCACAAGTTAGTGGACAGCCGGACAAAGTGTTAGGCATCTACGGGCTAGTGAATAAGTGGGCAAAGTGTGTTAGGCATCCACAAGCTAGTGAACAGGAAGACAAAGTGTGTTAGGCATCCACAAGCTAGTGAACAGGTAGACAAAGTGTGTTAGGCATCCACAAGTTAGTAGACAAAGTGTATTGGGCATCCACAAGTTAGTAGACAAAGTGTATTGGGCATCCACAAGTTAGTGGACAGCCGGACAAAGTGTTAGGCATTTACGGGCTAGTGAATAAGTGGACAAAGTGTGTTATGTATCCACAAGCTAGTGGACATGTAGACAACGTGTGTTAGGTATCCACAAGCTAGTGGACAAGTTGACAAAGTGTCTTAGGTATCCACAAGCTAGTGAACAAGTTGACAAAGTGTCTTAGGTATCCACAGGCTAGTGGACAAGTTGACAAAGTGTCTTAGGTATCCACAGGCTAGTGGACAAGTTGACAAAGTGTGTTAGGTATCCACAAGCTAGTGAACAGGAAGACAAAGTGTGTTAGGCATCCACAAGCTAATAGACAACGTGTGTTGACAGGCATGGGGACTATGTTGAAAAATAAGACAACAAATGTTTGACTTGCGCTCTTGTAAAAATATTATGAATAAAATGACCAAATGCCTGCACCCTGTACCATACAGACATATAACGATCTGCAGTTAACACTCCACTGACTTGATAATTGTATGAAGAGTTTACTCCAGGACGTAAAGGCTTTTACCATTTAATCACCGACGGCAGTTCCAGTTATGGGACTACCCTTGTGTTCATTTCCTAGAAAAGAATGAATGCCAACGGCCTATAAATATAGTGCTTATGTAATAATTGTTCTCGAATCGTGCTCAGCGTAATAAACTTAGGATGATACGCATTTAGTTAGTCTAATCTGGTTCAGAGTGTGTCTATAAATAGCTCATGACATATATCTCTTGACAGGCGGTCTATCAGGATTAAGTAATTGCGCTGTATGAATAAGCTGCATTAAGGTAAATATAGGGTCAGGCACAATATTCTGACCAAGACCACCATTTCTCTTCCACGTGGCGTTGCCTGGAAACAGGCTATTTTCAAGACAGTTTGGCTAACGAGATATGGATCGACGTGGTCCCCGTAGTATTGAGCGTAACGAAGATGAAGCCAAGTATAGCATAACCGCCCGCAGGACTGCGGTTCACCTTCATCCACACGCTCGAAATGTGAGGAAAGCTACTACAACCCGCAACGTAACATCAGGATGCACAAAAGTGTAAACTTACGCTTTATGGGCATTAACAACAACAACATCTATTTCTGTCATAAACTTGCCAATCAGTATCACGTTTCTCTTGTCATAATATGTTATCCCTCAAATAACCACACAAATCGGCCAAATGTTATCGGAGATAGAATGGGGGCAATAAATAATAACACTATAACTGGTCAGGCGCGTCGTAAGATGTTCTAAGGAGGGCTGGGCATGGGGGCCATATATGGGCAGGTCAACATTTGATGACGTGACTGGTATGTATTGTATACCTGTACTCCATGCGGTGCTGAAGATGAGTTGATTGATTTGTTAATTAATTCAAAAACCAGGACGCATGTTTCTTGGTAATCATTTTGCTTTAAATTGTCGTTTTTCAACACTGTCTGCTTGCTACAGTGGACATTTCTTTGTGCCTGTCACGCGTAAAACTCTTCCAGGAATCACTTCGATAAGTGAAGAGCAAGAAAGCAGTTCCAGCAGTTCCCTACAATTGAACGACAACTTCATCATCAAACAAATAAAACGTGGTCTGAAAATGATGTCCGTTTCAAATTAATGCTTTCACGCCTTGTAGTAGAAAATGCATGATTCGACTCACCAGAAGAGAAGCGTCAAAGCGACGCGCCTTGTTTTTGGATACCGAAACTATTTCCCAGGATGCACCGACTCATCGACTTTCAAGTTCAGGGATTCTCAATAAGAAGTTTGTATACCCCGCTGGGTAGGCCTTTTTGAATTCTGAATTCATAAACACGCTGTACGTTCAATATTAAAACAATTCTACGTGACGTAAGTAATAACATTAATATTAATCAGCATCTTTTGTAATTATTAAAAGATTTGTATGAATCATATATCATACGAACAGCCTACAGAATGATAACTTCTCTTGTGCTATGAGAAGATCATATGTTGAAACGTAGGTTGTTGATCGAAGCTCTGCGTACTTTCTTAAGTATTGGTCAGGTCTATTTGGTAGCGAGTTACTGTGGCTCCTCCTATATCCCGATGTATACTGAAGAAAGTAAACCTGGGTCCTTCTCGGTTGTAATTCAATTCGATCTTCTGTGCAGGCACATAACTAATTGTGCATTGCGTCACATTTTACAGCTGGACTGCAATATCATCATCACTGACGTAAACAGAACACGAGTTCCACGTAACACACATGTCAACAATGTTATACTTAAGCAAGCCCAAGAATGTTATTTTTATTAAAGGTGTGCATTTCTGAATTCTACTGACGAAGTCACGTTTCTTTCCATCTTTCCACCCCAAACCGTAGTCCTTTGAAAGATATCAGGACGTATTGACCAGTGCATGGATCGTGTGTGTGTCTGTTTGTAATGAGCTCCACTTGGCAGGTTTGCAGTACAGCAGTTTTGGCAATTCTTTATGTACGCAGAGAAGTGGTCATACCTTGAAAAAAAAAACCCAACCTGCCAAGTCAAACTGGACAAGAATTTGAACCCGGTATTTTGAGATTGCGAACCAAGTATGCGCTCGATTTATACCTCTACACCACCCTTTCTTCCCTTGCAAGGGTTAAAGTGTCCGGTAAGTTATTATATAGAAGATGGAATGCTTCAGGGATCAAAATGCTGAGCAGCGCAGTAGCTGCAGTTGTCAACGACCCATAGCTGAGGGCTAGCGTCAGGGCCAGTGAACCAGAGCTGCATAGATCCTTCTACGCGGTGATCCTGGATAACAAGCTGCATCAGGCTAAGGATGAGGAATTGAAGAGAGAAGTCTAACCGGGCACTAAAACATTCCTGCTGAAGTCGGATGTGTCGGGCCAAAAGCTGCAAATATCACAGTCTATATGTGTTTATGACACAACGCATTCCGTTGTCCGGACAACATCCTGCCACATGCCAAAGCCCTTTTCATGGCTAGGTAGCGGGAGATTGAAAACGAAGATGAAGAAGAATGCGTCATTAACAAATTGGAACTAGATGCCAGAACGCCTCAGCTCTGACGAACCAACTGTCCCCATCACTTAAACATCCCTACATCAGATTGACAACAGCTGTTGTAAAATATATTTATTTCAACTTTGATGTTTAAACCATAAGACGAGAGAGTGAAAGCGACTTTGATGTTTAAACCATCAGACAAGTTGCCGTGAATAACTCAATAATTATTTGGAGCTTCTCTTAAACTCTGTGCGCGATCAAGATGCTGAGCAGCGCATGAGTTGCAGTGATCAGCGACTCATAGCTGACTGCTAGCGTCAGGGCCAGCGAACCAGAGCTGCCAAGACCCTTCTACACCTCCACGCGGTGATCCTGGATAACAGGATGCAACAGGGCAGACTGGCTAAGGAGAAGGGATCAAAGAGGGAATGCTAACCCGGTACTCAAATAATGCTTGCTGATTTCGGATGTGTTGGACCGAAAGATGCAAATATCGCAGTCAAGCTGTTAACTACGACACAACGCATTCCGTTCTCTGGACTACATTCTGCTACTTAAGCCCTTTCAATGTTTGGTAGTGGGAGATTGAGAATGAACGAAGCCAAGCCAAGCCAAACTCTGTGCAGTTTTGAGTTTAGTGTTGAATCGTTAAGCCTGTGCGTCTGCAATGCATATATATATACATTAAACATATCTGGCATGTTCCATCAATAAAGATAAAGAAAAAAAGGTGGTCACATATCATATACTTCTGTAGCGGATGAAGTGTAAAAAACCTTATTGTACTAGGTTTTTCGTGAGATGGGATGTCAGCTTTCCTTCTTCACGGTCTTTCTTTATTTACCAATAAGCCATGTAGCCAGTTTACATCTAAGTTGTCTGGAGCTTATATTTAAGGGGAACTAGACAAATGAGAGGGATGATTTTCTTCTTCTTCTTATTATTATTATTATTCGTTCGTTCTCAATCTCCCGCTACCAAACCCTGAAAGGGCTTCAGTAGCAGAATATAGTCCAGAAAACGAAATGCATTGTGTCGTAGCTTACAACTTGATTGCGATATTTGCACCTTTCGGTCCAACACATCCGACTTCAGCAAGAATTTTTTGAGTACCGGGTTAGCATTCCCTCTTCGATCCCTTCTTCTTAGCCAGTCTGCCCTGCTGCAGCCTGTTATCCTGGATCACCGCGTGGAGGTGTTGAAGGGTGTTGGCAGCGTTGGTTCGCTGGCCCTGATACTAGCAGTCAGTTATGCGTCGCTGACCACTGCAGCTCATGCGCTGCTTAGCATCTTGAAGAGGGATGATTAACAATGGATAAAGGAAGATACCAAACTGTAGGCATTGCTGACGGGGATGATGTGTGATAGGTCACATATTAATACCGGTGTCATTGATCTCTCTCTCTCTCTCTCTCTCTCTCTCTCTGCTTTACTTTCTATAACTGTTAGGTAGGTACTCATTTACAGCTATGTCGCCAACGAGGGTTGAACTGTGGACATATACCACCACAATTAGCTCTCTGCCACTCTGAAAACTGAGACTCTAGTCCGGTCAGACACAATATACTGACAGGGACGTCGTGTTAAGGTCAGGCACAACATACTGACCGGGACGTCGTGTTAGGGTCAGGCACAACATACTGACCGGGATGTCGAGTTAGGGTCAGGCACAACATACTGACCGGGACGTCGTGTTAGGGTCAGGCACAACATACTGACCGGGACGTCGTGTTAGGGTCAGGCACAATATACTGACAGGGACGTCGTGTTAGGGTCAGGCACAACATACTGACCGGGATGTCGAGTTAGGGTCAGGCATAATATACTGACAGGGACGTCGTGTTAGGGTCAGGCACAACATACTGACCGGGATGTCGAGTTAGGGTCAGGCACAATATACTGACAGGGACGTCGTGTTAGGGTCAGGCACAATATACTTATCAAGATCACTATCGCTCTTGTATACAGTGTTCCATGGGAACAGGCTGTTTTCAAGGCAACCTGGCTGACGAGATGTACATCGACGTGATCCCCGTAGTCATTAGCATGACGCAGATGGAGTCGAGCATAGGACAACCGCCTAGAGTTACATGGTCTACTTTACCAGCACCTCGGGATGCGAGACAAGCTACACTTCACCATTAAAGCCCTTTTCAGTGCGCACAAAAGAGTAGACATACTCTCTTGGGGCATTCAACAACTATTACAACCACTCTGTAAATCAGCTTAAGGGTGGAAAGGGAGGGAAAGAGAGGGGGTGGGGGTGTAGAGTGATGTGGTCAAGTTGTTAGTGACAGCTCAAAACCCAAACTTGCTAAATGAAATACATTCATTTTAAACATGTGTCTTTAGAGTGCATTGGTGCGCTGAAGCGATAAACACAGTAAAACGTATTCTGTCAAATGAAACCAAGCGAGGACTCACAAACCGAAATACGGAAGACAAATAAAAAAGATGAAAGGGAAGATTTACGTAAACCTAAGGGGTTGTTATTTCTGCCAAGGCTGGGAGCCCTTGCAAGCACTTTTGTGTCAGCGGCCTTTCCTGGAGGCCCGCGTTGTACCTTTCTCCTGAATCATAGCCTACAAAATGCAGCCCTTCCCTTCTCCTATCGTGTCAAACCGCTTACTACCGACGCTAAATTCTCTTTTTAGCGGGTCAGGTCTTTATTTAGACTCCCGTACCACGGAGGTAATTCTCTTTCTTTCGATACACACCCAGCTTCTGATTGGTCAAAAATCACATGACGTCCGACCTGGCCGAGAGCTGATTGGTTGATAACGGGAATGATTGACGTCAACGGTTTGAAAAGAGTACTAGGAGAAACGAACCACGCATTCTCACTCCTGGTGTTAGAGAAGGCGAAGTGTAATCCTAGAGCAATTAATTCAAGCACAGCGCGGTGGTTGAGTGTGTTGTGAAGAATTTTGTTAGACATTTCTTGGACTATTATTGTGCCCCGTTCATTTTCAATTCAGGACCTTATTAAAGTGCATTGTTTTAATGTATGTTACAATGGAGACTCAACGATTGATAACAGTTAGTTTGGGTAAGATAGCACAGTCAAGATGCAAACGTGGCGGTATAAACTTGCATAAGAACCTTTTGGTTGCCACTGTGCTCCATAAAGCTAGAACGGCGTTCATGATCGAGTCACACAGCTACCAACAAACGCTTCATCTACAGAAGCTACAACATCAACATCTGTACCAGCCTTGTGGGGAAAACAATACCGGTGGAGATGAAGAATTTTCGTCAATGGTTGAGGAGTTAAACAAAGGCGATGTGTGCCAGACTTCCTTTGAGTCAAATCTGGGTCATGCCACGCTGACAGCTGCACAAGCCATGTCTGACTTTTCTACTGAATTTGAATCTGCTATTCCAGAATCCACGCCAATCCAAGAGAGTGAACCAGTGATGCTTCTCGACAAAGAGAACTCTCCACCGTCCACCGAGAACCGTCTACTATTTCCAGAGAACGTTCCAAATTCTGCTACAAAACCAACAGAACAATTTAATCACATTAACGCATCAAACCAGCTTTTTCATGATGCACAATTAACAATAACATCATCGAGTACCAACACAACCTGCAAAGTCCTGAAACGACAGCGGCATAACCACGGCCCTTCCATCTGTTCGGAATACGAATATCCCTTGAGCAAAAAGGCTAAACTAAGTTGCGAATTATCCTCGTACTCCTCATCATACGGTAACACAGACTTATCTAACGTTTCGTCAGATGACTCTGAAGAGGAATTGGACACGACAGACTCTCCACAGATTTCAAACCTTGTCAGTATTTTCAACGCAGGTTTTTCAGGATTGTGTGTAGCTTCTAATGACTCTTCAAGTTTCCAATCATCATGCGATAGTGATTTCACTACAAGTTCACATCATGCACATTTGAACACACTGAGGTCAGAATCGCCATCATTCTCTAGAACATCACCAGAACCATCTTTATTATGCTCCACCAACATCACTAGATTCGAACCCTTACCTTCCAATGACAATGGACTGACCTGCTCAGAATCTCAAGGCAATAATGACATTTCACATTCCCATTTCATAAACAGACTGAGGTCAGAATCGCCAACGCCTGCGTTCTCCAGAATATCACCAGAGGCATCTTTACTGTGCTCCACCCAGATCAACAGACTCGAGTCCTTACCATCAGCAATTGTTTTGTCTGCATGAACATTTCGACTTACTCTTGCGTTATCTTAGGAAACAAATCAGACAAGACTGCAGCAGTACTGACAATAACAAGTTTTGTTCAGAGAGCGAGACAACAGGTTGGTAGTACACACCCCTAGACGCTATCTCTTGTTGAGAGGAACGGACTATAGACTGGTTTTATTGATAACCACAATAATACAACTGAGCAGTTAAACTTTCGATTAATAAATAAAGAATTGTAGGCCTTAGATTGGACTATAATATAGTCTAGATCTAACTAGTTTGGTAGGCCTTTAAATTGGGCTAGAGTCTTAGATTGAACAAGACTATGTCTACAGGTTGGCAGGTGTTAGATTGGATAAGACTATGTCTACAGGTTGGTAGGTCTTAGATTGGATAAGACTATGACTGAAGGTCTTAGATTGGACATGACTATGTCTACGAGTTGGTAGGTCTTAGATTGGATAAGACTATGTCTACAGGTTGGTAGGTCTTAGATTGGACAAGACTATGTCTACAGGTTGGTAGGTTTAGATTGGACAGCACTATGACTACAGGTTGGTAGGTTTAGATTGGACAGCACTATGACTACAGGTTGGTAAGTCTTAAATTGGACAGCACTATGACTACAGGTTGGTAAGTCTTAAATTGGACAGCACTATGACTACAGGTTGGTAGGTTTAGATTGGACAATATTAAAACTAGTCTACATGTTTCAAATCAGGGCCTCCAAATGATATGCACTCTATTATTAAATGTTTTAGTTACCGGGTATACTATGGTCACATCAAAATGTGTTATACCTTGTTCACCTAAAAATGGTTTATACCTTTGTGACATCAAAATGTGTTAAAAATTGATAACATCAACGTGTTACACCTTGGTCACATCATAAAGGTTAACATCTTTGGCACGTCAAAATGGGTTATACCTTGATCACATCAAAATGTGTTAAGCCTTGGTCACATCAACATGTGTATACCTTGGTCACATCATGTGTTATACTTTGGTCACATCAAAATGAGTTATACCTTGGTCACATCAACATGTGTTATACTCTTTCTGAAACAATACTGGGACGTGAAGTAAGGTGGCCTGAAAATGTAAAATATAAACAACACTGTAAGTGAGAGGTTAACATGAAAATGGGCAGGGGTGACTTAGATTTGAGAGATATCATTTGGAGACCCTAATACATTAGATAAATAGAGTGAATAAAAGGTTTGTAATTGAGATAGGCAGCCAAAGGGATTGGGCGATAGAAGGTGGCAGCTGTAGAGTTGGTAGGCCTTTGGTTGTGAACAATATTTGTTAAGATGCCATAGATTTGAAAGGATATATGTTTGTTTGCCTTATATTACATGTTTATCAATCAAAGATCTTACAATGACGATTTCTGCTTTACCTGATGTAACACAACACGCCAATCATCATCTCTTTGAGTGCCAGACTCTTAGTGATGTTAGCAAACTGATTGTTCCTTTGAAGTCAGATAAATGGAACTTTGTCATACTGCAAACTGAACAGGGCACAATATCTGGTTTCTGTTGCATTTTGTTAAACATAATAGGCTTGCTAACCCCATACACAACTCTCACCATTCTGAGACATGCATGAACATGCAGTGGTCTCATTCTTCTTCCCTCCCCCCATCCCCAAGCGACCATGGGATCCACTCGCGAAGCCAGTCCTGTTCAGATAAACTTTATTACATATATGAAAGTGAAGTGGACCTATTTTTTTTACTTCACAGTAAGAATCCATATCTTTACAGAAAGAGTCCAAGAGACCAACATTGACAACCCATATCTTCACAGTAAGGCCCAAGAAACCCACATGGGCAACCCATATCTTTACCATAAGGGTCCACCAAGAGACCCACACAGACAACCCATATGTTTGTGAAATAATCCACAGGCATTGCCTCGATTGAAATTCACCTACTTAATTGCTATTATTTCAGACTGGTTGTTTGTTCTAAGCTACTTCACAGGGGTCTCCACAGTTGCCGAACTATCTTTAGTGGTGTGGCTCTTGTATCCCAGAGCGTATGGAGAAGGTGTGCCTGTGTTTTCACTCCTTGTTGTAGTACCAATGTTCAGTAGGCTCACCCACCTATGAGACCACAGTTTTGATCCCTAACTTGCTGACTAGGCGACCAAAGCTGGTATCAAGGTGAAACATACTCATCAAGGCCTACACTCTCACATCCTGTTCTTGGAAAAATGTCTGGCACAGCATTTTGATCAGCAAGGTGGAAATCGACACTGTAATCCTCATAGTAGTGATCTACCTTCTCAAGTGCGAGTGTCTTTCAGAACAACCACGTTGACCAGGCTACTGTAACGTTTTTCCTCAAGGACCTGAACGTGAGGTCAGGTTTATGACAGTACGTCTCACCTGACACAAAGAACTGAACATCCTTGGTCGTAATGATCTTTGTGTCCATTGTGTCTTATAGATCCTAGAATAGAGTAGCCGGCTGGGTGCTCAACCTTTGTTAGCCCACTACTAGTCATCCCTCGCCTTCCTTATTCTTTTGTGCCTTATATTGTTTACAGGGCTAGGCAGCAGCACCCCCACCCCCTCCCGATATCCATCCCTCCTTAGCTATGTCTAGCAGTGACAATGTTAGCATTCATTGTCCCCCCTCCCCATCATGCCTTGTGAAAACAATCAAGCTTATGTGTGATATTTTTGGTTGTTGGATTGTGGTTGTAGAGAGAGATACTTGTCTGTCTCACTATTCCTCCCCCATCTTTGTGTGGGTGGGATGCCACTAAAGTATATATAGATGACCTCCAGTATATAAATACAACCTGAGACAGGCCGTTAGTTTTATGAGGGAAATCGAAAGAAAGATGTAGGTGTTTGTGGGATTAAGTCTCAGACAGACATCCATTGTTTTCTGTGGGAAATCGTGAGTGGGATTAATGAAGAGAAGAATAACATTGGTGTAATGTTTATCTGAATGTTTGACATGACATTAGATGACAAAATTGCAGTTTGATGTTTTCTAATTGGTACTGTGATGAACAAGTGCATTCTGAAGTGTTTTTGTTTTAACATGGATGTTTTTATAACTTTGTGTTAATATGAAATAGTGCTTCAAATAATGGCTTGATCGTTGATTTCTTCCTCTTCTTCTTCTCCTGTGCTTGTCATTAGATGGACGTTTATAAATGTGCCTTTCATGCCGACCAATCCGGTTACAGCACACCATTTTTGGGACCATATTTACCCCGCCTTCCATCTTCTGGTCTTGGGGCCACCACTTGGAAACCAATAGGGTTTTGACCTTCTCTACTCTGAAGTAAGCAGCCAGCTATGAGTCACTAGGTGATGTCATATGCGTCTTTGGCCCAGACCATTCATTCAGAATTAGGTCGATCATCATCAAGTGTCACGTCATAGCGTTGGTGATCAATTCCTTCTACTTCATATTTTTTCAGCACATCAGATGTTTTGTGTTTTCTGTATCCAACACAGTTTGGTATGTCTGACCCTGTAAATTATTTGTTTACTCTGCCATTCTTGCCTTCAACCTTTCCCATTGTCTCAAGATTTGCCAGATCCTTTCATTCAGTTCCTGACTTATCCTTTATATGGCCCTAGGTTTAAAGCAAAGTTGAGGCCCTTTTTGGTAAACTTTTAATTATAGCAATACATCCAGGGGCACTTACAATCTTGAGGCCCTAGCTGCAGCTTAGTCAGCCTATTGGGACTCCTCTGAAAAGGTATACCTTGCCCTATCGTCTTGTTACTAAATTAAGCAGTCAAATTTTAATATTGTTTTATTGTCATATTTCATCATTGAATTGCTTAGCTGTCCAAGGTGTACGCGACATTCATTTCTGTTGCTGCAAGTGATGTCTATGTGTTTGCTCTCAAATCATCTTTTCCCTCATAGGGCAGTCCTTCTCATGACTTCCATCATCATCATCTCAGAGTTTTGTCCAGCTGTCTCCTGTATTTCGACACTCTCTCTATCTCGTCCATTAAGCAATATTGTTCTTCTTCTGCGTTCGTTCTCAATCTCCAGCTACCAAGCTCTGAACAGAGCTTTGCAAGTAGCAGGATGTTGTCCGGAGAACGGAATGTATTGTGTCGCTAGTTTACAGCTTGACTGCGATATTTGCACCTTTAGGTCTGACACATCCGTCTTCAGCAGGAATATTGTTCTAAACAACACTGTACAAATCTATATATCCATATACCTACTTGTCTGTCTGCCGCTCATAAAGCAATATTAGTTCTACAAAATACCACAATACTCTCTCTCACTTTCAAATTCATTGTCGTGGAAGTATGTTAGTATGTTACTTATTTCAATGGAAACCTGCTTTTACTATCTTTGTTCATGTTTTATCGTATGTTAACAACAGACGTAACCCATATATATATATATATTTATGCATACATTTGTTTTAAGCTTGACTGTCATGGCATCAAAGTATCATGTTGGCTTTCACATCATGTTCAGAAATTGGGAAATGATATAATTTATTAAAGTAATATGTTCTTTAACAAGTGTTACTATTTCTTCCTTAATGTACATCGTGTGTGTTTTGTCATGTATTGTTTTTTTGTTTCATTAGATAGGTTTTCGTTCTTTCAAATGTTGTTTGCTAGTCTTACGATTGGTTAGAGCACTTACTTCTCAGGGCAAATGGTACCTGGTTCAATTCTGACACTCCATACGTACCAGTCTACTCTGGTTTAAATACATATATAAGAGAGGAGGCGAACGTCTGGTAAAAAAAAATATACTGATCAGACAATGTAATTGAGGGTCTGGAAAAACATACTACCCCACCTCACTTCCACGAAGATCTTCCTGGAAACAAGCTGTTTTATGGCAGTCTGGCTAACGAGGTGAGGGATCCACAACGTTTCCGTAGTATTGTGTCATGCAGATGAAGCTAATCATAGCACAACCACGTGAAGCAGTTCGGCTTACCTTCATCAGCTCGCTCGGCATGGGAGGAAAGGTACTACAACCCACACATTTTCAGTGCGCACAAAATTACTTACTCAGTGTGGGTATTCAACACCAACACATACATACAACCTATAGTCTCTAACACGTTAACCTTAACCCCGACGGCAGCGTATGCCATGTGACTAGTTTTCTTTCTTGCTTTTGTAACCTCTTTCTCATCTCCTTAATCTGAAATACAGTGTTGGAGGATGAGTAACTGGTCGCTTCAACAACCTTCCCCCACCCGATAAACTTAATGCCCTATGTCAGGGCTTCTCAAACTAGAAGTCGCGTAAATATTATGTGGTGTCGCCATAACATTTGAAGAACAAAAATGTCAAAATAATTAGGTGACTTTTCTTATCCTTCACTTTCGATAATCTTTTTTTTATTGTTGCTGTGACTTTTGGCCACACTGTTGCATCAACAGTTCGAAAACTGTTGTAATTTTAATATAAACTACTCGCGACAAGTTAAAACAATCGCGCAATTTAGGACGCGCCTGCGTCGGTTGAGCTTTATCTGATGGTGCCATCCGTACAAGTTGGAACGGAACTAAAGAGTCAGTTTCGTTCATGATCATAATTGATCATTCGATGTGCTTGGAAAATAATTTTCGTAAATACTTTCTATTGGAATTAGACAATCATTTAGATTGGATTCAAAACCAGTTTATTATTTAAATGGGGGAGGAAGACTAACGTCTGGGTAAGCCAAAATATACTGATCAGACATGTTAGTCAGAAAAACATCCTGGCCAAGACCCTCACCTCGGCTTCCTAGTAGCCCTCCCTGGAAACTGGCTGTTCTCATGGCATCCTGGCTAAAAAGGTGAGGGACCAACGGGATCCCCGAAGTGGTGAGTGACACGCAGATGAAGCCAAGTATAGCACAACCGCCTGGAGGACCCTGGTCCACCTTCATCCGCACGCTTGGATGTAAGGAAAGCTACTGCAGCCCGTCACTTAACGTCCTTTTCAGGACGCACAAAAGAATAACCTACACATTGTGGGCATTTGCAAACAACATCATCATTGAAATGGAAACACCTCTCAATTAAAGCTAAGGAAGAACTTCTAGAACGTTCAAGTGTTTCAAATCTGAAACTTCTATTTTCAAGAAAATTCAGTGACCCGGATGGTGCTCAGGTAGAAAAGAATAAGAGTGTCACCTTCCATGAATGTTGCAAAAATGGCACATAAAGAGGGTTGTGATGGAAACTAGGAACATCATAGGGAACAAAAATATTAACATTATAATAAGCCTCTAGAATAGCTCAGATGCAGGCTTTTTGTAAGAGGCCAGAAGCAGAAAATAAACTTTGCTTCACAATGGAGCGAAGATGTGAAAGAATACAAATACTTGGACATAGATTTCCTTTAAAAGGGCCGTACAAAAAACATGTGTAAGTAAGAGACCGAGCTAAGAAGAAACCTACGTTACGACCAAAATGCATTAATCGGGGACAGCGAGAAACACAAATATGAACTATCGAATCACGGAAGAAGGGATGAATAAATACAATAGAGATATGAACACCTATCAACATGTCCTCTTTAACGACAGTGACTACCTATCAACATGTCCTCTTTAACGACAGTGACTACCTATCAACATGTCCTCTTTAACGACGGCGACTACCTATCAACATATCCTCTTTAACGACGGCGACTACCTATCAACATATCCTCACTAACGACAATGACTACCTATCAACATGTCCTCTTTAACGACGGCGACTACCTATCAACATATCCTCTTTAACGACGGCGACTACCTATCAAGATATCCTCTTTAACGACGGCGACTACCTATCAACATATCCTCACTAACGACAATGACTACCTATCAACATATCCTCACTAACGACGGCGACTACGTATCAACATATCCTCACTAACGACAATGACTACGTATCAACATGTCATTACCAACGTCAGTGCCTACCTATGTGACTACTTATTCATAGACTGTTAGACACCAACACTCAGAGCCGCAGCGAATGTCAAATAACGTGTAGAAAATACACAACACAGTGTGTTTGTAGAGACAGCAAGCAACCACTGTGTTGCAGGTACACTGGGGACAGCCAAATATTAGGAAAGAAGCACGCTCAAACATTTTCGTCCTGCAGAGGGATACACTGAGCTTCAAAACAAAGTACAGGGCAATCAGCCGCATAAATATAGCTACAGGCGTGGCCTAGGTGTAGACTTTGGCGTGGACATTTCATGACGGACGAGGAAAAAGAGCTTCAAATGTACGTTTTTAAGAGAAGGAAAAGTTTGTGGCCGTTTTGTTACGGTATGTACACGTAAGGAGAAGTGACTGGTGCGTACAGGTAGGGAGAAGTGACTGGTACGTACAGGTAGGGAGAAGTGACTGGTGTGTACAGGTAGGGAGAAGTGACTGGTGTGTTCACGTAGGGAGAAGTGACTGGTGTGCTCACGTAGGGAGAAGTGACTGGTACGTACAGGTAGGGAGAAGTGACTGGTACGTACAGGTAGGGAGAAGTGACTGGTGTGTACAGGTAGGGAGAAGTGAACGGTATTTCGATTTGAATACTTATCTCATTACCGCATTCTTATTCTTCCTGATCCATGGGCTAATGTATGTGCCGTAGATCACACATCAAAGAGTGGCTGGCAATCTAGCCAAAGATGGAGCGAAACTGATACAAAACGAATACCTGGCCAAATATGACGAAACACAAGTCATAATGAAAGGATAATAGAATGCCACGTTGGATGACTGGCTTAAGCTTTCTAAAATAGCAACTATAGAAAACTGTCTGAGGTTGAAAGTGATGTGTCTTCGCCATAACTAAAGCAAGCCGGGATCAAGATGCTGAGCAGTGCATGAGCTGCAGCAGTCAGCGACTCTTAACTGACTGCTAGATAGAAGGGTCAGCGACTCTTAGCTGACTGCTAGATAGAAGGGTCAGCGACCCCAAGGTGACTGCAGGCGTCAGTACCAGCGACCTCAAGATGACTGCTAACATCAGGGTCAGCGACCCAAGCTGACTTAGTCTCAGGGCAAGCGACCCCAAAATGACTGTTAGTATCAGGACAAGCGACCCTAAGATGAGTATTAGTGTCAGGGCAAGCGACCCCAAGATGACTTAGTGTCAGGGCAAGCTACCCCAAGATGACTGCAAACGTCAGGGCAAGCTACCCCGAGATGACTGCTAGCGCCAGGGCAAGCTACCCCGAGATGACTGCTAGCGTCAGGGCAAGCGACCTTAGCTGACTGCTGGCGTCAGGGCAAGCTAACGCAAGATGACTGCTAGCGTCAGGGCAAGCTACCCCGAGATGACTGCTAGCGTCAGGGCAAGCTACCCCGAGATGACTGCTAGCGTCAGGGCAAGCTACCCCGAGATGACTGCTAGCGTCAGGGCAAGCGACCTTAGCTGACTGCTGGCGTCAGGGCAAGCTAACACAAGATGACTGCTGGCGTCATGGCAAGCTACACCAAGATGACTGCTAGCGTCAGGGCAAGCTACCCCGAGATGACTGCTAGCGTCAGGGCAAGCTACCCCAAGATGACTGCTAGCGTCAGGGCAAGCTACCCCAAGATGACTGCTAGCGTCAGGGCAAGCGACCGTAGATGACTGCTAGCGTCAGGGCAAGCTAACACAAGGTGACTGCTAGCGTCAGGGCAAGCTACCCCAAGATGACTGCTAGCGTCAGGGCAAGCTACCCAAAGATGACTGCTAGCGTCAGTGCCAGCGACCTCAAGATGACTGCTAACATCAGGGTCAGCGACCCAAGCTGACTTAGTCTCAGGGCAAGCGATCCGAAGATGACTGTTACTGTCAGGACAAGCGACCCCACGATGACTGTTAGTGTCAGAGCAAGCGACCCCAAGATGACTGTTAGTGTCAGGGCAAGCGACCCCTAGATGACTGTTAATGTCAGGACAAGCGACCCCAAGATGACTGTTAGTGCCAGACAAGCGAACCCAAGATGACTGTTAGTGTCAGGGCAAGCGACCCCAAGATGACTGTTAGTCTCAGGGCAAGATGACTGCTAGCGTCAGGGCAAGCGACCCCAAGATGACTGCTAGGGTCAGGGTCAGCGTCCTTAACTGACTGCTAGCGTAAGGGCAAGCTACCCCAAAACGACTGCTAGCGTCAGGGCAAGCTACCCCAAGATGACTGCAAACGCCAGGGCAAGCTACCCCGAGATGACTGATAGCGTCAGGGCAAGCTACCCCGAGATGACTGCTAGCGCCAGGGCAAGCTACCCAGAGATGACTGCTAGCGTTAGGGCAAGCGACCTTAGCTGACTGCTAGCGTCAGGGCAAGCTAACACAAGATGACTGCTAGCGTCAGGGCAAGCTAACACACGATGACTGCTAGCGTCAGGGCAAGCTAACACAAGATGACTGCTAGCGTCAGGGCAAGCTACCCCAAGATGACTGCTAGCGTCAGGGCAAGCAACCTTAGCTGACTGCTAGCGTCAGGGCAAGCTATCCCAAGATTACTGCTAGCGTCAGGGTTAGCAACTCAGAGCTGCTAAGACTCTTCTCCACCTCCATGTGATGGGTCTGGATAACAGTCTGGAACAGAGCAGAGGGGATCGAAGACGGAAGACTAACCTTGTACCCACAATTGACTGCTGGAGACGGATGTATCGGACCGAAAGGTGCAAATATTGCAGTTAAGCTGTAAACTACGACACAATTCATTCCTTTTTCAGGACATCCTTGCAAAGCCCTTTTCAGGGAGTTTGACAACGAACGACGAAGAAGACAAAAATAAACCCACATTGCGTGATGACGACGGTAGAGGCAAGCGACCTTTATTTATCAGTCCTATTTATTCTCATAGACAAGCCCACCAGCAAGGTTGTCTTTGTAACGTGCGTTATCGCAGTTACTGAATGCGGATGTGCAGCACAGATATGAGCTGATATAGCCCAAATATAAACTACGGTAAAATATCGTTTGACCTCAATCCTTACCAGGTCCCCGTACTAAAGAGGAAGGTATAGATCCACCTCACTTCCTTGCTTGTCTTAAAGTCAGCTAAAGAGAACTATGCATGGAATTAGCTAATATATTCGAACTATGAGGCAGAACTAACAGCAATGGAAGTAGCTTTGTACCACTTGAGGACTTTATTTGATGCTTTCCAATCGCAAGCCCTAATCATCTCAATCTTTACAGACTCGTTATCTGCCCTTCAAGTTTTGAAAGATGGTGGTCACTATAAGCCAGAACCCAGATATCACTAGATGCAAACCATCTTCTCACATCCGATGAATTCAGAATAGTTATGCAATGGATCCTTGGTCACTCAAGTACACCTGGTAGTGAAAAGTTATGCAAACTGGCTAAGAAGGGGTAAAGTCAAATACAACAATACACACCAACACCCATACAGTTCATTTCAGTTAAGTTCATCCCGTAACCCATCAGGTCGTTGGGGCACACATGAAAACATGAAAATCCCACGCCAGCTCTCTCTGTCTGTCGCCGCCTGACGTATCTCACCGTGACGAAGGCCTGACCACTCAGCGATGTTGTCCACCCATCTCTTCCTTGGACGTCCTCGCCCTCTCTGTCCCGGTACGGATCCAAAGAGTATCGAGTTGGGAATTCCGTTGGACCTCACGACGTGCCTGCCAGACCATCTTTCGTCTTTTGATAGTTGTGAACAGATCTTCAAAAGGACCAATAGCGTCTTCAACTCTCTGGCGGATGTCTACGTTCGTGACACGATCATTATATGTAACATTTAGGAAACCCATACAGACAGTTAAACAACTACAAATACTGCGACCAAAGATGTCTCGCTGAATAGATGGGCAATGAGAAATACTGGGAGAGGAATCTAAAAACATATGGACAACAAAGCCTCTTGAAAAGGAGAGATCAAAGCACCATTTCCCACTCAACACCTACAGCATGACAGTCACTTGAATATAATCCAACCGGAACATTCTCCAGAGTGTCGGCTGTGCACACATCCCTGGGAAACTTGAACATAATCCAACCAGAACATACCACAGAGTGTCGGTTGTGCATACATCCCTGAGAAACGGTTGAGCACCATCTTTTTGAATTTTAAGCCTTTGCTGGTGTTAGGAAAGAGCTTTCTCTTCCGAAGCCAGACACATGAACTAAACAGCTGCTCACAACCATTTGCATATACCACTAAATGGCATTGAGTCAAAGAACCACAGCCCACTAGAACAGGTACTGAGCGACAGACCGACCGACCGTCTTTGCGGAACGTCGCTCCTTACAACCATGAATTGGTTGGCCTGTTATACGTTTCTTGGCAGGTGTGCAATACGGTAGGTTGCCATTACTTTCAGTACGTAGATGGAGCGATCGCAGAGATTAAAAAGAAAAATGTGTATGTGAAACTGGAGATTAAGGGATTCGAACACGGTGCTTCGGTATTGTCAAACGGACGTTTAACTCCTAGACCACACTATCACACACCTCTTGACATTTTCTTTGTGGGGGATTACGATGGCTCTTATTATATCGAGAGGCGTACTTGAGGTGGACCATGGTCTTTATAGCTGTAGTGTAATGCGAGGATCCTCAGTAAGGTCTCCTTTATGAGGATCTGAGTGTCAATCCCCACCTCGTTGGTCAGACTGCTGTGACACAGCGGGTTTCAGGAGGACGAACGAAAACGTGAGGTTGGAACCTTCACCAGTATGTTTCATCGGACCATGAATACACATTACTCCCACTTCACACAAGGAATAATTACTCATCACTCCCACTTCACACAAGGAATAATTACTCATCACTCCCACTTCACACAAGGAATAATTACTCATCACTCCCACTTCACACAAGGAATAATTACTCATTACTCCCACTTCCCACAAGGAATAATTACTCATCACTCCCACTTCACACAAGGAATAATTACTCATCACTCCCACTTCACACAAGGAATAATTACTCATCACTCCAACTTCACACAAGGAATAATTACTCATCACTCCAACTTCACACAAGGAATAATTACTCATCACTCCCACTTCACACAAGGAATAATTACTCATCACTCCCACTTCACACAAGGAATAATTACTCATCACTCCAACTTCACACAAGGAATTGCTACACAAACCACTACTGAAGGACACGGTAGGCGCCTTGACGCAGCCGTGAACAAGGAGACTAGCTGAAGTAGAGGCCTATACTCTGGCTGGAGCAAGAAAGTGACAAGTAAGTAAGTACAACCTGGAAACATCCTGTGTTACAGCATCCTGGCCTACGAGTCGGATTAAAAAACACGAATAAAGCAAAAACCGAGAGAGGAGACAGAGAGTGATAGTAGTAGAAAGCGAAAGATAGAGAGGTTAGTGAAAGAAAGAGAGAGAGAAAATAATATAGAGAGAAAGAGATAGTAATAGCGAGAGAAAGAGAAATATAGAGATCGATAGTGAAATAGAGAGAGAGAGAGAGAGAGTTTGCGAAAAAGAAAACCAGAAAAGCACACAAAGACATGCACAAGGCACACACACAATAGACAGGTGGCACTTTTAAACACAGTTCGACTGGGGACAAAGGGAAAACACGCTGCACCAGACAAACTATCGAACGGTCCTCTTCAACACCCACACAACATAGACAAAAGGCCACTCGAACTGTTAAAACATCATTTGGGGAAGGTATGACATATTGGCATCCTCAGTCGTGTGGGGATGAGAAGAATAGGACCACTGTCTACTTTTAAAGAGGCTGTAAAAAGTAACCCATAGCATTACTGCCGTAGGGGTGTGAGGTGTTAGCGATCTCATATTCCAAAGGCTCGGCTATATTAGGGCGGTATAATGAATGCGAATATATTCATGTAGGAATGTGGGCAGTGCCACTAACCACTTGGCTATGCAGACTGAACTTCCTGTCCCCACCCCAAATAGTTTAACCCTTTGCCATTACCAAGGCCCACTAAATCCATCATCTGTTAACAGGGACCACATTATGAGTCAAGGCCCACTAAATCCATCATCTGTTCAACAGGGACGACATTATGAGTCAAGGCCCACTAAATCCATCATCTGTTCAACAGGGACCACATTATGAGTCAAGGCTCACTAAATCCATCATCTGTTCAACAGGGACCACATTATGAGTCAAGGCCCACTAAATCCATCATCTGTTCAACAGGGACCACATTATGAGTCAAGGCCCACTAAATCCATCATCTGTTCAACAGGGACCACATTATGAGTCAAGGCCCACTAAATCCATCATCTGTTCTTCTTCTTCTTCGTTCGTTCTCAATCTCCCGCTACCAAACCCCGAAAGGGCCTAAGTAGCAGAATTTAGTTCAGAGAACGGAATGCGTTGTGTCGCAGTTTACAGCTTGGCTGCGATATTTGCACCTTTCGGTCCAACACATCCGACTTCAGCAAGCATTTTTTGAGTACCAGGTTAGCATTCCCTCTTCGATCCCTTCTCCTTAGTCAGTCTGCCCTGCTGCAGCCTGTTATCCAGGATCACCGCGTGGAGGTGTAGAAGGGTCTTGGCAGCTATGATTCGCTGGCCCTGACGCTAGCAGTCAGCTATGGGTCGCTGACCACTGCAGCTCATGTGCTGCTCAGCATCTTGATCCCCATCACCTGTTCAACAGGGACCACATTATGAGTCAAGGCCTACTAAATCCATCATATGTTAACAGGAACCACGTTATATCTCAAGGTGCACCAGCCAAGTCTCGATTCCGAGCCCGCTTCAAGCGATGAAAGATTATTGTCAATGTACTCCACCTCCTTGTCGCAAAAGAAGAATGATGATGTTGAATGCCCATAGTGAGTAAGTCTTCTCTTTTGTGCTCCATGATAAAGGCGTTAAGTGGTGGGTTGAGGAAGCTTTTATCACACCCCGGGCTCATCCAGGCGGTTGTGCATTGCTTGGCTTCATCTGTGCGTCTGTCACTACCACGAGAATCACGTCGATCCCCCGTATTCGCTAGCCAGCATGAGACAGCCCGTTTCCAGGGAGAACTACGTAGGTGAGGTGGTGATCTTGGCCAGAATATTTTACCTGACCCTGACTGAACATGTCTGATCGACATACTTAACGTAAATTAACTTAACGTCTTTATAATAGTTTAGATGACTCTGCAAAGTCTGTGTACAACCAGTTTCTTGGAGGGTAGGTAACCGATGTGAATCTTAATAGACTCAAACACTAGAGCAAAGTAGACCCTCAGCCTGTTAGGTGCCATCAATGCTGCTCTTAACAAACAAACCTAACCATGGCCGGTGTTATGCCATGTCACCGAGTTAGTCGCCTCTTACGACATGCTTTCTGTGGGGAAAAAGTGTTGTTATTGTCTTTGTCATAGACAAAGATCCCGGCAAACCTCTCGCGACCAGACGTTAGTCTCCTCTCCTCCAGAAAGAGAAAAAGAAGATATTGGATAACTACATGTGAAACACATTTCTACAGAAACCAAAACCGTAAAAACACAGAAAGTCCTTTTTCGCTGCCCTCCAGACAGGAAGCATCTACAATGACAATCAAGTGCTTCTCATGAATCGTTATGGGAAAAAAGACGAACCGCCGTTTGTTGTAACCGACGCGAAAAAAGGAACGTGAACACAAAGGCTAAATAAAACACACGTTAAAAAGACAGATGACACACTCTTGAATGGATCGGTTGGGCACAAAGGGGGCACGCCAAACCAGACCCAAATATCGATCGATTCTAAACAAGCACACCACACGGATGGCTGGCTTTTTGAAAGGTTCCAAATGTATTTGGGAAGAACTCTTGTGGCTGCAAAGCCCCACTGTAGGGTCGATCACTTGAGGGCACAACTTGGAAGTGATTGGGGGGGGGGGGGGGGGCTCGTAGCTACACTCGTCTCTTAATTAGTCTTATCTTCGTTGGAGTGAAATTCTTTGGCACAACATCTAGGGGGTTGGGGGTTGGTCTTCGTTCAAGTTTTCCACATGTGACGTCAACTTGTGTGGGTCGGGCTTCTGGCATGAAGGGGGCCCTTCCTGCTTGGGCAACCCCCTGGCCATATCTTAATGTGCTGACTTCTTAATTGCAGGGCTACCTGAACACATCTGGGCAAGTGGGGCCTATGAACCACCAGCCCCCTCGCGTTGAGAATAGAACAACTTGTGGAAACTGTATTTGTTGGAAGCAACTCGTGATGGGCTAGCTAAACTCTTGACGACGTTTTTAGTGGATAGTTACAGTGGCTCTTCTTATATTCCGAGGCCTATATGAGAAAGTGAAACCCCCCCCCCCCCTAGTTTTAGTGCAATGATAATCTCATCAATAAGCTCGTCACTATGGAGATCATTGTGACCATCCTCAGCTCATTGACCACACTGCTTTAAAACAACCTGTTTTTTCAATATGATTATGAGGAAGTGAGGTGGAGTCTTGATCAGTATGTTTCAGTTGCCTGTGGTTGATGTTACTCTTCACTCCCACCTTGATCTGTATGTTTCACCTGACCCTGATGTTACTCGTCACTCCCACCTTGATCAGTATGTTTCACCTTACCCTGATGTTACTCTTCACTCCCACCTTGATCAGTATGTTTCACCTGACCGTGATGTTACTCTTCACTCCCACCTTGATCTGTATGTTTCACCTGACCCTGATGTTACTCTTCACTCCCACATTGATCAGTATGTTTCCCCTGACCGTGATGTTACTCTTCACTCCCACCTTGATCAGTATGTTTCACCTGACTCTGATTACTCTTCACTCCCACTTTGATCAGTATGTCTCACTTGACCCTGATGTTACTCTTCGCTCCCACCTTGATCAGTATGTCTCACTTGACCCTGATGTTACTCTTCGCCCCCACTTTGATCAGTATGTTTCACCTGACCCTGATTACTCTTCACTCCCACCTTGATCAGTATTTCAGTTGACCTTGATGTTATGCTGCCTGGATCAGTATTTCACTTGACCTTTATGTTACGCTGTCTGGATCAGTATTACACTTGACCTTGATGTTACACTGCCTGTATCAGTGTTTCACTTGAGCCTGATGCGACCTTGCTAGGATCAGTCCTTAACTTGACCCTGATGATACTCGACGCTCTAAAATGGGAAGGAAACAAGAGAATTACTATACCAGTGCACGACTAACCCAGTGCGTCATGACGTCTAAAAGTGCTGCTATGGCGCTAAAAATGCCAGGACCAGTGTCCATGTCTACTCCTACAAGACCAGTGTCCATGTCTACTCCTACAAGACCAGTGTCCATGTCTACTCCTACAGGACCAGTGTCCATGTCTACTCCTACAGGACCAGTGTCCATGTCTACTCCTACAGGACCAGTGTCCATGTCTACTCCTACAGGACCAGTGTCCATGTCTACTCCTACAGGACCAGTGTCCATGTCTACTCCTACAGGACCAGTGTCCATGTCTACTCCTACAGGACCAGTGTCCATGTCTACTTCTACAGGACCAGTGTCCATGTCTACTCCTACAGGACCAG
Organism: Ariolimax columbianus; assembly: GCA_036924085.1. NCBI lineage: Eukaryota > Metazoa > Mollusca > Gastropoda > Stylommatophora > Arionidae > Ariolimax > Ariolimax columbianus. The sequence continues at coordinate 21,370,425 of JAVGWX010000010.1, read as the reverse complement.
TGTCCATGTCTACTCCTACAGGACCAGTGTCCATGTCTACTCCTACAGGACCAGTGTCCATGTCTACTCCCACAGGACCAGTGTCCATTTCTACTCCTACATGACCAGTATCCATGTCTACTCCTACAGGACCAGTGTCCATGTCTACTCCTACAGGACCAGTGTCCATGTCTACTCCTACAGGACCAGTGTCCATGTCTACTCCTACAGGACCAGTGTCCATGTCTACTCCTACAGGACCAGTGTCCATGTCTACTCCTACAGGACCAGTGTCCATGTCTACTCCTACAGGACCAGTGTCCATGTCTACTCCCACAGGACCAGTGTCCATTTCTACTCCTACATGACCAGTATCCATGTCTACTCCTACAATTCCCCCATCATATCATTTTCACCCTGCGCAATGATTGGCCCCCTCATTTATTACCCGACTCCTAGATCTAAATGGGTTTAGGTATTTGTGTCTTAATTCACCCCAAACAGAGTTCCATGGGTTCCCATCATACGTGTTTGACAGCTGATGACTAGCGGGGCAAAACAATATTAGAAAGATAGATAAGGAAAGTGACCTAGGGGTTATAATAGATCACACAGGAAAGGTGAGTGAGCAAGTTAAGGTAGCAGTGAAAAAGGCAAATGCAATGTTAGGTATGATAAAAAGAAATATTAAACATAGGAGCAAGGAAGTGATCGTCAAACTGTATAAAGCTTTAGTTAGACCTAGATTGGAGTACTGTGTACAGGTGTGGAGTCCTTATCATAGAGGGGACATAAACATGCTAGAAAGAATACAAAAAAGAGCGACAAAGATGATAGTGGGATTCCAGAATTACAGTTATGAGGAACGACTCAGAAAAACCGGCCTACAGTGTCTCGAAGAGAGAAGAATTCGTGGTGACTTAATACAGGTTTATAAGATGATCAGAGGAATCGATAAATTAGACTATAACAAGTTTTTTTAAAATACAGCCACCTACAATAACACGAGGGTATAGCTACAAGCTGATTAAAGAGAGGTCCAGGTTAGATATTAGGAAATATTTTTTTAGTCAGAGAGTGGTGTCTGCTTGGAATGCATTGCCAGGGGAGGTAGTGGAGGCAGGGACAGTTAATGCATTTAAGAATAAACTGGATGCGCATAGATTTTAGAACAAGGTGATGTAAATGTAACTGGTTGTATACAGACTCTGCAGGGTCTTCTAAACCAGTATAAAGATGTTAAGTTAAGTTAAGTTATTCCATTCGGGTTAAGGGGAGGACTGGTCGATATAATTTTATTTTAAATAAATAATTACAAACTTATGTAAAGATAGAAGTGTAGAAAATACCACCACGCGTGTCATAACATGCCTAGACACACAAACAATTACAAAACAACACAACACACTAAACATTATATCCTAGTTTTCCTGAAATGAGCCAACTATAGTAGCGACTATGTGCTTCATGGGCAACGTAATGAAGAAGATAACCGTGAGTTGCATTAACCGATGTCAGAGTCGGAGGAAACAACACAAAGACTGAATGGACCACTCGCTGAAAGGACCGATGACACAGTCGTGCACGGATCGACCGCACACAAAGGAGAACACGCCACACAAGACTAAACTATCGAACGATCCTCACTAATATATATAATAATGCACACAACATGGAACGACTAGCTTTCTGAAAAGTTAAAACAAACTTTGACAGGCGTATGAGTCAGCGCGTGGTAGGGTCAGGTCAGTTGCTCTGATAAAGAAATCCCGATTTGGGACAGGCGCTGTAAACATGCGATTATTTAGCGCGCCTGAAAATCTGTAAATATTACAATGGAAAAGTAACGGCCCGTAGTGACTTCTAGGAGAGATATTTATGTAAGAGATATGTATGTAAGAGATATGTATGTGAGAGATATGTATGTTAGAGATATGTATGTAAGAGATATGTATGTAAGAGATATGTATGTAAGATGTATTTATGTAAGAGATATGTATGTGATAGATATGTTTGTGAGAGATATGTATGTGAGAGATATGTATGTAAAAGATATGTATGTAAGAGATATGTATGTGAGAGATATGTATGTAAGAGATATGTATGTGAGAGATATGTATGTGAGAGATATTTATGTAAGAGATATGTATGTGAGAGATATTTATGTAAGAGATATGTATGTGAGAGATATGTTTGTGAGAGATATGTATGTAAGATATATGTTTGTGAGAGATATGTATGTGAGAGATATGTTTGTGAGAGATATGTTTGTGAGAGATATGTATGTGATAGATATGTTTGTGAGAGATATGTTTGTGAGAGATATGTTTGTGAGAGATATGTTTGTGAGAGATATGTATGTAAGAGATATGTTTGTGAGAGATATGTTTGTGAGAGATATGTATGTGAGAGATATGTTTGTGAGAGATATGTATGTAAGAGATATGTTTGTGAGAGATATGTTTGTGAGAGATATGTTTGTGAGAGATATGTTTGTGAGAGATATGTTTGTGAGAGATATGTATGTAAGAGATATGTTTGTGAGAGATATTTTTGTGAGAGATATGTATGTGAGAGATATGTTTGTGAGACACTGGGTGTATGTCATAATAGTTACACATTTAAATAAATTAAATTAAAGTGAGGCTGCGACGGTACTGAAAATTGTTGTTGTTGCTGCTAATGCCACTCATATTTGATTGAGTATGCACGAGTGACGTTCAAGTCAAACCAGGACTTTCTTTTGGTAAGGAAACTAAAATATTTCAAGTAGTAAAAATGCTATTTATTTGTCGAAATAATCTCATACAACGTTTATGTACTTATCCCAGCGTTTAATTAATGCTTGAAAAGCTTCAGCGTAGAAAGATTTGTCAGTATGTCTGAACTAATCCAGGAATTCTTTTAGGAGTCCAAACAGGTGGAAATCGCTTGGAGCGTGGTCTGGGCTGTAAGGTGGATGTAGTAATATCTCTCAGACGAGTTGCTGCAGATGTCACATAATGTAATGAGTTCTATGATATGGAGGCTTGAATTTATCTCTGCCAGTCAAAAGCAGAAACCTGTCTTGGCACCCACCGTGCACTAATCTCCCGAAAATGCAAATGTTCATGAATAATAGTGTTCACCGTACCCAGAGAAAGTCTGCTGTAAATGTCCGCAGGTTTCACGCCTTCTTTTACAAGAAACGTCACTGCAACACGCTGTGCTATGCAAGCACTAACGGTGTTGTCCGCCATTTGCACTTTTCTGTCACGTAACTAACCCATGGCAAGTGGGCCACCTAACAATAACAGGACACATGTGTCCCTAACTATTGAAAATAATTCCAGTACGCAATAATAACCCATTCAGGTAGAACTAGAACAAAAAATGCCTGTTTAATTTGAACGCCCCTCGCACTATTGGCGACTTTCTTTGGTGGCGGGTTACAGTGGTCCTCCTTACTCCTCAGGCACCTCAGTAACCTCACCATTATGTGGATCACAAGACCGAATCACATCTCGTTAACCAGGCAGTCATGAATCAAAAGGTTTCTAATCAACGAATAAGGGTCTTAATCAGTTTATTTCAGCTGACCCTGAATAACATAGTCTAATCAGTATATTTACCCTGACTCTGACTAACAGAGTCTGATCAGTATATTTCCCCTGACTCTAACATAGTCTGATCAGTATGTTTCCCTTGACTGACTAACATAGTCTGATCAGTATATTTCCCCTGACTGTGACTAACATAGTCTGATCAGTATGTTTCCCTTGACTGACTAACATAGTCTGATCAGTATATTTCCCCTGTCTCTGGCTAACAGAGTCTGATTAGTATCTTTCCCTTGACTGACTAACAGAGTCCGATTAGTATATTTCCCCTGACTCTAACAGAGTCTGATTAGTATATTTCCCTTGACTGACTAAAATAGTCTGATTAGTATATTTCCCCTCACTCTGACTAACAGAATCTGATTAGTATATTTCCCTTGACTGACTAACAGAGTCTGATTAGTATATTTCCCCTGACTCTGACTAACAGAGACTGATCAGTATGTTTCCCCTTGCAGCAGGCTGTCTCCCTTATACAAATAGTTTCCACTGAATTACTTCAGCTGTGGGTTTAAAAAAAAAATCCTATAACAGTCAAATCGAGATACTGAAACGCTAGTCCGGTTAGACATAACCTACTGACCAGGATGTCTTGTCAGGATCAGACACACTATACTGACCAGGATGTCTTGTCAGGATCAGACACACTATACTGACGAGGATGTCTTGTCGGGATTAGACACGATATGCTGACCAGGATGTCTTGTCAGGATCAGACACGATATGCTGACCAGGATGTCTTGTCAGGATCAGACACGATATGCTGACCAAGATCTCTTGTCAGGATCAGACACACTATACTGACGAGGATGTCTTGTCGGGATTAGACACGATATGCTGACCAGGATGTCTTGTCAGGATCAGACACGATATGCTGACCAGTATGTCTTGTCAGGATCAGACACGTAATGCTGACCATGATCACAATCTCCCATCTATGTAGCCTTCTCTGAAAACAGGCTGTTTTCAAGGCATCTGGTTGACACGACGTGAATTGACGTGATCCCCGTAGTAGTAAGCAGATGAAGCCAAGCCTTGCATAACCACGTGGAGGACTGCTGCCAACCTTTATCAGCACGCTCGGAATGTGAAGAAAGCTACTACCATTTACCACTTAACGCCCTTGTCATAACACACAAAAGAGTAAACTTTCTCATTGTGGACAACAAACAACAGCAACACCTACAACAATAACAACAGTCTAAACATTCCACACAAACAATCTCTTGGAATACAACAACAATATGAATGTATTTTAATATATTGCAACATGGTATCATGACGTCATACAAGCACGTACTCCTATCTCTACTCTATTAATTCAAGAGGTAGGGGACGGCGTGGCCTAGTGGTTAAGTGGCACGGCTCACAACCAGAAGGTGCTGGGTTCGATCCCCATCACAGCACCGGCCGTTACCCCGGGGAAGCAAACCCTTAGAAAATGCAGGAGTAAGCAGACCCTTTCAAAAAATGCATGCTGAAGTCGGATGCACTGGGCCGACAGGCGCAAAATAAAAACCACAGTGCAACGCACACCGCCTTGGGGATTAGAGAAAATAAAGCGAACGCAAAAGAAAAATTTAAAAAAAAAAAAAAAATTAAAATTAAAGAGGTGCATTACAATAACACAGATTTTACTCTTGTAGTAAATCGAATCAAGATTAATATCCATAAGCTTACTATATATTCTTACTTATGCGTCTAAGTTTGTCATAATCTAGCTAACAGTAAATAGATTGTTTCTATCTATGCTTCCTCTTCATATCTTGTAATCTTCTGTGACTACTTGAACTCTTGAAGTCTCAACTTTCTGCGTCCAAGTTCCATTGTTGGACAATGTCATTTTCGAGACTGCCTCGTGATCTTCCCGAACTGTTGGGTGGACCGTTCTCGGATAGACTTGGTCCCTGTCAGACAATTAGTAACACAAGGTCCTTTCAATCAAGAAAGAGTGAAGGTCTCTGCACCAATGTCAACATAGACCTTTTATCTAAGAAAATAGCAAGGTCTCTACGGCAATGTCACCTAGACCTTCCATCTAAGAAAATAGCAAGGTCTCTACGCCAATGTCATCTAGACATTTAATCTAAGAAAATAGCAAGGTCACTACACCAATGTCACCGAGACCTTGTATCTAAGAAAATAGCAAGGTCACTACACCAATGTCACCGAGACCTTGTATCTAAGAAAATAGCAAGGTCTCTACGTCAATGTCACCTAGACCTTTTATCTAAGAAAAAAGCAAGGTCACTACACCAATGTCACCCCAGACCTTGTATCTAAGAAAATAGCAAGGTCTCTACGTCAATGTCACCTATACTTTTTATCTAAGAAAAAAATCAAGGTCACTACACCAATGTCACCCCAGACCTTGTATCTAAGAAAATAGCAAGGTCACCACACCAATGTCACCCAGACCTTGTTTCTAAGAAAATAGCAAGGTCTCTGCGTCAATGTCAATCCAGACCTTCTATCGAAGGAAATAGCAAGGTCTCTGCGTCAATGTCAATCCAGACCTTCTATCGAAGGAAATAGCAAGGTCTCTGCGTCAATGTCAGTCCAGACCTCCTATCGAAGGAAATAGCAAGGTCTCTGCGTCAATGTCAGTTCAGACCTTGTATCTAAGAAAATAGCAAGGTCTCTGCGTCAGTGTCAGGCTCGGTCCTCGAGTCTTGGTGCACACGCCTTTTTTTCTTTGTAACTGATCTTAATCAAGCAATACACACAGACTAATGCTTACGCTGAAAGTATAATGCTGGTTAGGGCCAGCCCAGTCCTTGTCATCCACTCTAGTCCTCGGTCAATCTGTTTGTCCAAATCTGTTGTGCTGCGCCAGCGACTGATTCTATCTGTTTTTGTTTCTCTCGAATCTTTCCCTACATTAACTTACACACTGCCAGCCTGTCACATACTCATTTCGTGTTTGGGTCAAGTCCTTCTGACTTTCTGTCTAGTTTGTTGTTGTTGATTTTGTTTCATGCCCACAATGAGTAACTTTACTTTTTTGTGATCCTTTAAAATGGCATTAAGTCGCGAGTTCCAGTAGCTTTCCTCACACCGTGCACGTGCTGATGAAGGTGGACTGGAGTTCTCCATGCTATTGTGCTATGCTTGACTTCATCTACGTGTCGTTCACTACTACAGTGGTACGTCGATCTCACACCTGGTTAGTTAGTATGTCAAAAAACAGCCGTCTCCCAGGGACAACTGCGTAGGAGTGAGCTGGTTGTATTGGCCAATATGTTCTACCTGACCCTAACTAACACGACCGACCATACGCTAGCCTCCTCTCTAGTTTAGGCAGTTAACCTTTCGTGACCCGCGCATTCTGGACAAAGAGAAATATAATTTTTCGAACAAGGTCTGTCCTGTTCAGACTGACCGTGAGGTCGTAGGACTTCCAGTATACTGATCAGAATGACCCTTGGATCGTTGGACATCAAATATAATAGATATATTTTCAAACCTTAGTGCCCCGAACAAAGCCCGTTATATTGAACGGAAGTTCTCTGACATAGTTCTGACGTTGTTTGCTCAAGTAACCTCGACCCGATGTTTAGGGGAATCCCCCGACGCTTGCTCTAGGACCCATCTGGTACACCTGCGACCCTGTCACAACCTGACCCGAACTAACATAGTTTGATTAGAATGTTTCAACATACCACGACTAACATAGTCTAATCAGTATGTTTCAACATATCTAATATAGTCTGATCAGTATGTTCCAACATACTCAGACTAACATAGTCTGATCAGTATGTTTCACCATACCATAACTAATATAGTCTGTTCAGTATGTTTCAACATACCCTAACATAGTCTGATCAGTATGTTTCAACATACCATGACTAACATAGTCTGATCAGCATGTTTTAACATACTCTGAATAACATAGTCTGATCACTATGTTTCAACATACTCTGACTAAAATAGTCTGATCACTATGTTTCAACATACTCTGACTAACATAGTCTTCTTCTTCTTCGTCTTCGTTCTCAATCTTCCGCTACCAAACCTTGAAAGGGATTAAGTAGCAGAATGTAGACCAGAGAACGGAATGTGTTGTGTTGTAGTTTACAGCTTGACTGCGATATTAGCACCTTTCGGTCCAACACATCCGACTTCAGCAAGCATTTTTTGAGTACCGGGTTAGCATTCCCTCTTCGATTCCTTCTCCTTAGCCAGTCTGTCCTTCTGCACCCTGTTATCCAGGATCACCGCGTAGATGTATAGAAGGGCCTCGGCAGCTTTGGGTCGCTGACCACTGCAGCTCATGCGCTGCTCAGCACCTTGATCCCCTAACATAGTCTGATCAGCATGTTTCACCAGACACTGACTAACATAGTCTGATCATCATGTTTCACTAGACACTGACTAACATAGTCTGATTAGTAGGTTTCAACATACTCTGACTAACATAGTCTGATTAGTAGGTTTCAACATACTCTGACTAACATAGTCTGATCATCATGTTTCACCAGACACTGACTAACATAGTCTGATCATCATGTTTCACCAGACACTGACTAACATAGTCTGATCATCATGTTTCGCCAGACACTGACTAACCTAGTCTTCGACAAGATGTTTCACTTGACTTTGACTAACATAGTTTGATCATCATGTTTTACCAGACACTGACTAACCTAATCTTCGTCAAGATGTTTCACCTGACCTTGACTAACATAGTCTGATCATCATGTTTCACCAGCCACTGACTAACCTAGTCTTCGTCATGATGTTTCACCTGACCTTGACTAACATAGTTTGATCATCATGTTTCACCAGACACTGACTAACCTAATCTTCGTCAATATGTTTCACCTGACCTTGACTAACATAGTCTGATCATCATGTTTCACCAGACACTGACTAACCTAGTCTTCGTCAAGATGTTTCACCTGACCTTGACTAACATAGTCTGATCATCATGTTTCACCAGACACTGACTAACCTAGTCTTCGACAAGATGTTTCACCTGACTTTGACTAACATAGTTTGATCATCATGTTTTACCAGACACTGACTAACCTAATCTTCGTCAAGATGTTTCACCTGACCTTGACTAACATAGTCTGATCATCATGTTTCACCAGACACTGACTAACCTAGTCTTCGTCAAGATGTTTCACCTGACCTTGACTAACATAGTCTGACCATCATGTTTCACCAGACACTGACTAACATAGTCTGATTAGTAGGTTTCAACATACTCTGACTAACATAGTCTGATCAGCATGTTTCACCAGACACTGACTAACATAGTCTGATCATCATGTTTCACCAGACACTGACTAACATAGTCTGATCATCATGTTTCACCAGACACTGACTAACCTAGTCTTCGTCAAGATGTTTCACCTGACCTTGATGTAATCTGTCCAACACTTTCATGTACGAAGCATGGATGTATGAGACTAATGAGAGTTGCGCATCTGGTTAGCAACATCATCATGTAAAACAAAGGGATACAGAAGCCATCACAATAAGAGGATTCAGTGTGCTATGGCGCCGGCTTCCTCCATGAAGCCCCATACAGTGTTGGGCTTATACTTTGTACGGAGCGAAGTACAGGTGGAAAAATAATAATATGTATTACTCAGTAACCCTGCAAGCATGTCGTAAAATAAATCTAAAGAAGATTATGCATCGGGCTAGCAACTTCATTATGTGGAACCATTGTTAGTGAAACTCCCACTGTAAATATCTGGTTACAGGCTTCCTGTAAGGGGCGAGCTGTAGAGGTTACTGAACATTCTTATGGAGTCGCTGGTCGAGAAATAGGATCGGGTTAGAATTATACAATAATTGAGTTCGGGCTAGGATTATTCAGTCATTGAGTTCGGGCTAGGGCTGAGTACCGACTACAATTGAGTTCGGGCTAGGATTATACAATCATTGAGTTCGGGCTAGGATTATACAATCATTGAGCACGGGCAAGTGTTATGTAATCATTTAGATCGGGCTATGCTGAGTTCGGGCTTAGATTGCGCCATTACTAGGATTATACAATAATTTATTTCAGGCTAGGATTATACAATCACTGAGTTCGGGCAAGAATTATACATTGAGTTCGGGCTACGATTAAACTCGAGCTAGGATTACGTCCCGATCTGGATTAACAATCACTGGCTAGGATTATACAATTATTGAGTTCGGCCTAGGATTGTGTTCACATTAGGAATGAGTTCGACAAGGTCAATACATTAATTCAGTTCGGACTAGGAGTATACAATCGTGAGAAACCAATCGATTGGAATGGAGAACATTAAAAAACAAACAAAATTCAAATATACTTTTTTAAAGACAGAAAACCTGGTCGTCAGATTCATCTTATAACATAGTGCTGGTAGGACCTGTTTTGACCGACTTTTCAGAGCTGCCTATTTTTGACAAAAGTTCTTCGCGTCCTTAACCCTTTGCACCCTAAGTCTTGAAACAGGAAATATATAATCATAAGAACAAGGAGATGCTTCTTTGTTTCACCTATATAATATTTGTTTACACGTGAGATTTACATGCTGTTGCAGTTTTAAAAAAAAGTTAATAATTACAGTGAATAGAATGATAATTACGTTTTTTTTAACCAAATTTATTGAGCGTGTTAGGGTGTAATGGGTTAAGAGATAGTTATAGAAATCCTTGCACGTTATATCCTTCATATTGTATTGAGTGAGTAATAGTGAGGATAAAAAATAGCGCAGTTAATCCTTACTAAAAATAGCGCTAGCAAAATAAATTATGCCATCATCATCTACGATAGACGGCGGCCTTTCCTTTTTTTTTTTAGTATTAGGGACTTCACTGACGCCAATTGCATTTTGTGGAGTGTTAGGCTCTTCACTGACTCCACATGGGGACGGCGTGAGCTAGTGGTTACGTGACACGGCTCACAATCCAAAGGTGCTGGGTTCGATCCCCATCACAGCATCGTAAACCATTAGAAACGTAAACCATTAGAAAATGCAGGAGGAAGCAGACTCTTACATTAAATGCATGCTGAAGTCCGATGCACTGGGCCGACAGGCGCAACAACAACAAAAAAATCAAGAAAAAACAAACATCCCACAATGCAACGTACACCGCCTTGGGGGAATTGAGAAATAAGGCGAACGCAACAACAACTGACTCCACACTGCATCGAGGAAGTATTAGGGACTTCACTGACTCCACATTAAATTGGGTGAAATGTTAGTTCCTTCACTGACTCCACATTAAATTGGGTGAAATGTTAGGTCCTTCACTGACTCCACATTAAATTGGGTGAAATGTTAGTTCCTTCACTGACTCCACATTAAATTGGGTGAAATGTTAGGTCCTTCACTGACTCCACATTAAATTGGGTGAAATGTTAGGTCCTTCACTGACTCCACATTAAATTGGGTGAAATGTTAGGTCCTTCACTGACTCCATATTAAATTGGGTGAAATGTTATGTCCTTCACTGACTCCACATTAAATTGGGTGAAATGTTAGGTCTTTCACTGACTCCACATTAAATTGGGTGAAATGTTAGGTCCTTCACTGACTCCACATTAAATTGGGTGAAATGTTAGTTCCTTCTCTGACTCCACATTAAATTGGGTGAAATGTTAAGGTCCTTCACTGACTCCACATTAAATTGGCTGGAGTATTAGGGACTTCCTTGATTCCACATTGTTTTGTGTGAGTATAAAGGCCTTCACTGACTCCACATTGTTTTGTGTGTGTATTAGGACTTTCACTGACTCCACACAGTAATGTCGGAGTATTATGAACTTCACTGACTCCACATTGTTTTGTGTAAGTGTTATGACGTTTACTGAAACCAAGCTGTCTGAACATTAAGGTCTTCGTCGACTCCACATTGTGCAAGTATTATGACCTTCACTGAGTCCAAGTTGTCTGAACATTAAGACCTACACCGACTCCACATTGTGTAAGTATTATGACATTCACTGAGTCGAATGTGTCTGAACATTAAGACCTTCGCCGACTCCACATTGTGTAAGTAGTATGACCTTCACTGAGTCCAAGTTGTCTGAACATTAAGGCCTTCACTGACCCCACATTGTGCAAGTATTATGACCTTCACTGAGTCCAAGTTGTCTGAACATTAAGGCCTTCACTGACCCCACATTAAAACTATTCCTCTCTTTTGTCGACATAGCATTTATCAGCAGAAACATTCAATCAACGTTTGCTCCCTGAGTAGAAATTCAAAAACAATTCCTATATTTGATAAAAAAATAGGACATTTTGTGGTCGATGGAAGACATTCTATTTCAATCAAGGGAGGAGGACTTCTTATATGTAAACCATAATTCGGGCGAACTATATGGTGTCAGCGAGCCCTATCTTGCGCATGCCTCGTCTGCACGTTATGCAGTGTTAGCCAGTATTCATAACATAAAATCTACGTTCCAGTGCACTAATCGTAGAGACCTTTAACCTTTGACACAGCAAGCAAAATCTTCGTTCTGCTTGGAGACTCAACGTTCTCTTTGTCAGGAGAGCATTCCGCCACTGGGTGTGGTATTCGTCTTTGGTATGCTGTGCAGGGGCGGTTCCTTGCCGACAAATGGAAACATGTTCGAGGCAAGCTGACGACAGTAGAACATTTGATTAGGCGGGTAGACTCGCATTCCATTCGCTAAAAAAAAAAAAATTGTTTTAAATGCGATGAAATGTGGCGTTATTTTGAGTATTCTTAGCGTCTCAACTTGCCTGGTATCCGGTAGTTTTTCGATAAAAGTTGTTTCGAAAGGTCAGAGCTTTACTTGGACAGCAGTACTTTTCTAAGTGTTTTCTAGAGTTGAGGTTTCCTTTAGGGGAAAACTTGAAATCCGTGTATTCTTCTTCTTCTTCTTCTTCGTACGCTGTCAAACGTCAACCTGTATTTTTTCTAAAAAAGCAGCAGTCATCCTGAGGCTGTCGACACTGCCATGTAGATTGTCTAGTTTTGCCACTGGTGATGGCCACATGTGCTTTCTCTAGTCCTCGTATGTCGGGCAGTTTTGCAGCAAATGTTCAGCGGTCATTTTCCCGGTACCACAAGTGCATTCGTCAGTGCCACCTATCTTCAATTTATTGAATAGGTGGTACCTCAGTCTGTTGTGGCCTATGCGAAGTCTGTAGACCACGACCTGCTCTCTTCTGTTCAACTGGTAATAGGCATCATTTTTTGTGTAGCCAGTATGTTCTGTTTCCCATTTGGCCATGTATCTAGCCCTAATAGCCTTTTCGACTCTTCGTAGGTCCCCCTAGAATCTGGTTGTGGTAGTTTTGCACCTTCTGTTGCCAGTCTGTCTGCCTCCTCGTTGCCTTGGATGTTACAGTAGGATGGAACCCACTGTAAAATCCGTGTATTCAATCAAACATGTTATGGCTGCTGACAGGTAGTGGAAAGCTATACCTAGGACGTTCTTTGTGTTTGCAGTGTCTACTTCCTGTGGCTTACTAGACTAGAGGGAAGCTAGATTGTGTAGACAATCATTGGCTTGGCTTCGTTCGTTCTTAATCTCTCGCTACCAAACACTGAAATGGCTTGGCTTGGCTTTGTTCGTTCTCAATCTCCCGCTACCAAACCCTGAAAGGGCTTGGCTTGGCTTGGCTTGGCTTAGCTTCGTTCATTCTCAATCTCCCGCTACCAAACCCTGAAGGGGCTTGGCTTGGCTTCGTTCGTTCTCAATCTCCCGCTACCAAACCCTGAAAGGGCTTGGCTTTGCTTGGCTTGGCTTGGCTTCGTTCGTTCTCAATCTCCCACTACCAAACCCTGAAAGGGCTTGGCTTGGCTTGGTTTGGCTTCGTTCATTCTCAATCTCCCGCTACCAAACCATCAAGGAGCTTGGCCTGGCTTGGCTTGGCTTAGCTTCGTTCATTCTCAATCTCCCGCTACCAAACCATCAAGGAGCTTGGCTTGGCTTGGCTTGGCTTAGCTTCGTTCATTCTCAATCTCCCGCTACCAAACCCTGAAGGGGCTTGGCTTGGCTTCGTTCGTTCTCAATCTCCCGCTACCAAACCCTGAAAGGGCTTGGCTTGGCTTTGCTTCGTTCCTTCTCAATCTCCCACTACCAAACCCTGAAAGGGCTTAGCTTGGCTTCGTTCGTTCTCAATCTCCCGCTACCAAACCCTGAAAGGGCTTGGCTTGGCTTGGCTTTGCTTCGTTCATTCTCAATCTCCCGCTACCAAACCATCAAGGAGCTTGGCTTGGCTTTGCTTGGCTTGGCTTAGCTTCGTTCATTCTCAATCTCCCGCTACCAAACCCTGAAGGGGCTTGGCTTGGCTTCGTTCGTTCTCAATCTCCCGCTACCAAACCCTGAAAGGGCTTGGCTTGGCTTGGCTTCGTTCGTTCTCAATCTCCCGCTACCAAACCCTGAAAGGGCTTGGCTTGGCTTGGCTTGGCTTAGCTTCGTTCATTCTCAATCTCCCGCTACCAAACCCTAAAGGGGCTTGGCTTGGCTTCGTTCGTTCTCAATCTCCCGCTACCAAACCCTGAAAGGGCTTGGCTTTGCTTGGCTTCGTTCGTTCTCAATCTCCCACTACCAAACCCTGAAAGGGCTTGGCTTGGCTTGGTTTGGCTTCGTTCATTCTCAATCTCCCGCTACCAAACCATCAAGGAGCTTGGCCTGGCTTGGCTTGGCTTAGCTTCGTTCATTCTCAATCTCCCGCTACCAAACCATCAAGGAGCTTGGCTTGGCTTGGCTTGGCTTGGCTTAGCTTCGTTCATTCTCAATCTCCCGCTACCAAACCCTGAAGGGGCTTGGCTTGGCTTCGTTCGTTCTCAATCTCCCGCTACCAAACCCTGAAAGGGCTTGGCTTGGCTTTGCTTCGTTCCTTCTCAATCTCCCACTACCAAACCCTGAAAGGGCTTGGCTTGGCTTGGCTTTGCTTCGTTCATTCTCAATCTCCCGCTACCAAACCATCAAGGAGCTTGGCTTGGCTTTGCTTGGCTTGGCTTAGCTTCGTTCATTCTCAATCTCCCGCTACCAAACCCTGAAGGGGCTTGGCTTGGCTTCGTTCGTTCTCAATCTCCCGCTACCAAACCATGAAAGGGCTTGGCTTGGCTTGGCTTTGCTTCGTTCATTCTCAATCTCCCGCTACCAAAATATCAAGGAGCTTGGCTTGGCTTAGCTTCGTTCATTCTCAATCTCCCGCTACCAAACCCTGAAGGGGCTTGGCTTGGCTTCGTTCGTTTTCAATCTCCGCTAAAAAACCCTGAAAGGGCTTGGCTTGGCTTGGCTTGGCTTCGTTCATTCTCAATCTCCCACTACCAAACCCTGAAAGGGCTTAGCTTGGCTTCGTTCGTTCTCAATCTCCCGCTACCAAACCCTGAAAGGGCTTGGCTTGGCTTTGCTTCGTTCATTCTCAATCTCCCGCTACCAAACCATCAAGGAGCTTGGCTTGGCTTGGCTTGGCTTGGCTTGGCTTAGCTTCGTTCATTCTCAATCTCCCGCTACCAAACCCTGAAGGGGCTTGGCTTGGCTTCGTTCGTTCTCAATCTCCCGCTACAAAACCCTGAAAGGGCTTGGCTTGGCTTGGCTTTGCTTCGTTCATTCTCAATCTCCCACTACCTAACCCTGAAAGGGCTTAGCTTGGCTTCGTTCGTTCTCAATCTCCCACTACCAAATCCTGAAAGGGCTTGGCTTGGCTTCGTTCGTTCTCAATCTCCCGCTACCAAACCCTGAAAGGGCTTGGCTTGGCTTCGTTCGTTCTCAATCTCCCACTACCAAACCCTGAAAGGGCTTTGCTTGGCTTCGTTCATTCTCAATCTCCCACTACCAAACCATGAAAGGGCTTGGCTTGGCTTCGTTCGTTCTCAATCTCCCACTACCAAACCCTGAAAGGGTTTGGCTTGGCTTGGCTTTGTTCATTCTCAATCTCCCACTACCAAACCCTGAAAGGGCTTGGCTTGGCTTGGCTTGGCTTCGTTCATTCTCAATCTCCCACTACCAAACCATGAAAGGGCTTGGCTTGGCTTCGTTCGTTTTCAATCTCCCACTACCAAACCCTGAAAGGGCTTGGCTTGGCTTCGTTCGTTCTCAATCTCCCGCTACCAAACCCTGAAAGGGCTTACGTAGCAGAATGTAGTCTAGAGAATGGAATGCGTTGTGTCGTAGTTTACAGCTTGACTGCGATATTTGCTCCTTTCGGTCCAACACATGCGATTTCAGCAAGCATTTTTTTAGTACCGAGTTAGCATTCCCTCTTCGCCCCTTCTCCTTAGCCAGTCTACCCTGCTGCAGCCTGTTATCCAGGATCACCACGTGGAGGTGTAGAAGAGTCTTGGCAGCTCTGGTTCGCTGGCCTCGACGCTAGCAGTCAGCTATGGGTCGCTGACCACTGCAACTCATGCGCTGCTCAGACATTTAATTCAGTTTTAGAGTTTTGCCCGGCAGCGGCTAACAGCATATTCTTATTGATATTCAATTGGCAGGAGTTCTTTTACGTGCGCATCGTGTAGACATGATCTCTATATTTTTGTTGCCAATATTCAATATGACTAAACGCTGGTCTCACCTCCCTTGAGATTAAGTGAGACTTGAAAATTGTCTGATTCGGAACACCACCGTTTCGCACTTTTGTTTTTTGATAAGCAAATGACTTGACCTCTCAGGACATGGATTATTTGTTTATAGTTACCGCCCCGTGATATAACCACAAAGACTATGTATCCGGTTAAACGTTGTGTAACGTCAAAAAGGTGGATACCCTAATAAAAATAATCAATAAATTAATAAATAAACCATTTCAACAATCAACCGACCAAAACCGTACTAGATTACTGAAAAAAAAACCAACATTTATTGCTTTGATAAACTTAGTGGTCCGTGTCAGACCACTCTCGTTCACATGTATTTGATACTTGAAAAAATACATTTATTTTTTTGATAAACGTCTTTGACTGTCTGTTTCTGTTTTTAAGTATCGATGTCACTGCACTCCGGCTATACCCATAGGTGATCCGTCTCTCTCAGCATATGGCGCAGAATATAGATGCTGATGGTCCCTGTAGCTCGCTGGTTGTACACTCTCCTGCTCCGCCCTCTCATGCGCCCTGCTCCGCTCGAACCTCGTTTAAAGTCAAAACTTTGCAGTCTGTGGATTGCTGCTTCATCTATTGCCATGTCTTCATCCAAAAGACGGTCATTGATTTATTTCAAAATGTCACTTCTATCCACCCCTAACGTGCCCGTAAAGAAAGCTTGTGAAGCCAATATGTCAGCTCTTTCGTTGTCCTTAACCCCAGCATGACCAGGATAGTAAATCAATGTCAAGCCATAGACGCTTGAAACCTCAACCGCAGCTATCCACTCGCACCTAAGCCATCCCTTCTGTACCTTTCTGAAGTACGGTTTGTGGGTCTGTCACGATGACTGACCTTGTTAAAGAAGTCTCAGATATCCATTCTCAGAGCTGAGGTAACTGCTTACATCTCCATTCTCAAACTGGAGGTTGTTGACATGTATGCCCTACTGCACTCGGCAACGACCTCTCCTCTCACTCCAGCCTGACGTACCGTTGAGCAGCACTGATGCACTGATCCGTCGGTGTATATGACGGCATCACTCTCCTGCGTGTTCTCAGTTATTAGCTGATTCACCTCGTGCTCTGCTCTCCAGCTGCTCCATTCTCTGCATTCCTTGCGTTAGGTTATGATGACTCTCTGGTATTCTATCATTTTATCACCAGCGTAGACCCAGTCTTCTCCTTTGGCTATCGTCTCAGCTGGGGTGACGTGTCCGATTGTTGTCTCTGCCTGTGTCATCCATGCCGCCCCTCTCTTGATTCGTGATCCCTTGATACCTGAAATACTATTGTACAGAGGATGCCTCATGTCTGTGGTGACACGTATATAGACTTTGACTAGTACTAGTTTATGTATGGATGTTTTTGATAACAATCCCAACATGTACTTCATCATAATCGGGGTATCTCTAGTGAAGCCCAGAACCAGACGCATACCTTCATCCTGGATGCGGTCCAACCTTTCACACTGTGTTCTTGATAGTGTGAGGATGCCTAGTCCGTAATCGATGACAGACAACACAACTTGACGAAATAGGATGAAGAAGGAGGCGTTGTTCCAAGTCGGCAGCAGCAATAGCTTTGAGTGCTCCGAGCCGTTGCTTACATCTTTGCATGGTCTGGTCAACATGGCAATTATATGAGTGACTGCGAGCAAATGTTGCTCCGAGGTTTTTCAACCTGCCACCTGTCGATGGTGCAACCATCAAAAGTGATCACCGAGAGTTCAGCCTTTACTATGGAATTATTTAAAGAGCACAACGTCAAGCAGATCTTGTTCGGATTGACCTTGGCGCTTGAGTCGCCGCATCACGGTGAGATTGCTTGCAAGGTTTCCTGGATGTCCTTGACCAACTCTTGCCTGTCTGAGCCAGTCCTGTACAATAGAAGGTCATCAGCAAATGTCAACGTTCGCCCTGTCCCTGTGGGTTGAATGTTGGCCACTTTTACTGTGTAGATGTTGAACAGCACCGGTGAGAGCTGAGACCCGTGAGGCTGTCAATTTGAGGGTTCTCTCGACCATATATACTATATTCATCAAATAACCCCCCTTTTCACCTCCAAAACCAAGTTGCCTGTCTCAGTCAGAACACTGTGACTTTCGCCAGCGGACCACATTCGCAACAGGACATCAGGAGTCAAACCTGTTTCAATGACGTCGTAGATACGGTGTTGGTAATCAAGTACAGATGGGCAGGCCACGTGATACGCTTCTATGACAATAAATGGACACATAAATTGACGTAATGGTGGCCATTCACCTGTACTTGTCGTCGACCCGGACGTCACTCAACGAGAAGGAGAGATGGCTGCGACAAAACTTTCGTCTGGTACAGTACTCAGAGGGAAAAGACAGAGATGAGTTTGGACGACATTTGACTAATTGTCAAAGGGCACATAATGTGTTTGAAAGGGACACCAGTTTTACATAGATTTTATCAGTCAAATAACCACATCTATTTCTCTCATAAGCTCAGCGGTCTGTCTCAGAGGTCTGTTGCCGCCATTCAGCTTATCTATCAAATAAAACCTACTTCCGGTTATCCCACAAAAAAGGTTCCAGCAGTAGTACTAACGGTAGTTGTAGAGCACTCGCTGTTCATGGCAAAGGTACGGGGCTCAACTCCCACTACCGGCAGCTCCATCCAACCCAGCTGTAAATGGATACCTGACTTACGGTTAGGGAATAAAAAGCGAGGAAATGAACTGGTCACCCCACCTCACACAAGCTGAGGCTTAGTAGATTGAAGTTCATTTCTGACCAGCGGTTAAGACCCCTGAAGAACTTCCTTTCTTACCAGTAGTAGCCTATATACTTCTACCGCTGACATGGAGCTGACAAATTTAAAGACGGGAGTTCAACTGTTTTAATTGTGTCCTCCCATGTCCCTTACTTAGCCAATTTTATTTCATTTCTGTTAACCAAAACGAGAAAAAAAAAATTTAAAAAAAATTAAACACGGAAGTTTTAACATCTACACACCATTGAAACCAACGAGGTCAGACTCAATGTTACAGAAACAGGACATTATACGTTAGATCAAGGATACAGATATACGCGTCTTATGTGATATTTCAAAAAAATAAACATATACTCTTCTTCTACTTTTTCTCCTTCTTCTCCTCCTCTTCTTCTTTTTTCTTCTTTCTCTTCTTCTTCTTCTTCTTCTTCTGCTTCTTCTAGTATTTCTTTGTCGTCTTCATTTACTGTTTCATCTTTATTACTTTTTCATCTTACCCTCTTCTCGCTTCCTTATCCTCTAACAACACATGATTCGTAATTCTGTATGTTAAAGTTGTCATTGTAAGTTTAATTGTTCTTTCCATAAGACTCCGTAGTCTTCTTCGTCCCCTGTTCTCGAGAAAAAAAATCATATTTACTCAAATTCATCAAGTTACCAAACATAATGTTTTACTTCTAGAGCTTTCCATGAAACCAACAACATTTTTCAATGTCAACAGCAGGTTGATCTGTTTCAAAGGACAGGGGAGCAATGAAATGGGCTGTTCTGATCTACAGGATTAGAGTGGGGAGTAATGAAATGGGCTGTTCTGATCTACAGGAATAGAGTGGGGAGTAATGAAATGGGCTGTTCTGATCTACAGGAATAGAGTGGGGAGTAATGAAATGGGCTGTTCTGATCTACAGGAATAGAGTGGGGAGCAATGAAATGGGCTGTTCTGATCTACAGGAATAGAGTGGGGAGTAATGAAATGGGCTGTTCTGATCTACAGGAATAGAGTGGGGAGCAATGAAATGGGCTGTTCTGATGTACAGGAATAGAGTGGGGAGCAATGAAATGGGCTGTTCTGATCTACAGGAATAGAGTGGGGAGTAATGAAATGGGCTGTTCTGATCTACAGGAATAGAGTGGGGAGCAATGAAATGGGCTGTTCTGATGTACAGGAATAGAGTGGGGAGCAATGAAATGGGCTGTTCTGATCTACAGGAATAGAGTGGGGAGCAATGAAATGGGCTGTTCTGATCTACAGGAATAGAGTGGGGAGTAATGAAATGGGCTGTTCTGATGTACAGGAATAGAGTGGGGAGTAATGAAATGGGCTGTTCTGATCTACAGGAATAGAGTGGGGAGCAATGAAATGGGCTGTTCTGATCTACAGGAATAGAGTGGGGAGTAATGAAATGGGCTGTTCTGATCTACAGGAATAGAGTGGGGAGTAATGAAATGGGCTGTTCTGATCTACAGGAATAGAGTGGGGAGCAATGAAATGGGCTGTTCTGATCTACAGGAATAGAGTGGGGAGTAATGAAATGGGCTGTTCTGATCTACAGGAATAGAGTGGGGAGCAATGAAATGGGCTGTTCTGATGTACAGAAATAGAGTGGGGAGTAATGAAATGGGCTGTTCTGATCTACAGGAATAGAGTGGGGAGCAATGAAATGGGCTGTTCTGATCTACAGGAATAGAGTGGGGAGTAATGAAATGGGCTGTTCTGATCTACAGGAATAGAGTGGGGAGCAATGAAATGGGCTGTTCTGATGTACAGGAATAGAGTGGGGAGCAATGAAATGGGCTGTTCTGATCTACAGGAATAGAGTGGGGAGTAATGAAATGGGCTGTTCTGATGTACAGGAATAGAGTGGGGAGTAATGAAATGGGCTGTTCTGATCTACATGAATAGAGTGGGGAGTAATGAAATGGGCTGTTCTGATGTACAGGAATAGAGTGGGGAGCAATGAAATGGGCTGTTCTGATCTACAGGAATAGAGTGGGGAGTAATGAAATGGGCTGTTCTGATGTACAGGAATAGAGTGGGGAGTAATGAAATGGACTGTTCTGATCTACAGGAATAGAGTGGGGAGTAATGAAATGGGCTGTTCTGATGTACAGGAATAGAGTGGGGAGCAATGAAATGGGCTGTTCTGATCTACAGGAATAGAGTGGGGAGTAATAAAATGGGCTGTTCTGATGTACAGGAATAGAGTGGGGAGTAATGAAATGGGCTGTTCTGATGTACAGGAATAGAGTGGGGAGTAATGAAATGGGCTGTTCTGATGTACAGGAATAGAGTGGGGAGTAATGAAATAGTCTGTATTTACCTATATGAAAAGAGCGGAGAGAAATGGGGATGGGGGTGGGGGATGTTTGATAACGAACGAAGATGACGACGAGGAAGAAGAAGAAAAGAATTGAGACACTAGACAATTATTTTACGAAAGTGTGGCAGTGACTCAATTCTCATGTCAGTCAGACACAGCAAGTATGAAACATGTAGCGTGGGTAAACCGAATCGTTATTGGCATCTCTAACATGCTCTCAGTGTGGCAGTGGGCCCATTCTCTGTAACACATATAAACCTTTTGAAAGCCACACAACTATAAAACATACAAGTAGCAATGGAACAAAACTATAGTCTCTAGTGACAGACTCGTACGTTCGATCCCCTCCCCCATGTAGACTACTTTCAACATACTGTTTATCAGGAACCTGGCTAGACTATCTACATACCGGATATTCGTGATTTGTATTAAGGATACAGGATATGGGATATTTTAAGAAAAACAAATACATAATAGTGGAACTGATAACGCAATGTCGGTTATAGCATAAACAAGTGTGTGTCAATTCGGCGTGGACACAAACACAAAAAGAAACCAATATGTGAGCCGCCGAAAAAGTCTGCATCAGGGAGACAGTACAAAACAAATTAAAATAACTGACCTGACTTAGTCACTTTTCTCCTCCAATGGGGTGTCTAGGTTTTCTTTGAATGTGCGTGTGGTTCATAGAGTATACAGATGAGTCTACCATGGGTTGTAGAGGTCTTCTGTCATAGGGTGTAGAGGTCTTCTGTCATATGGTGTAGGGGGTCTTCTACCATGGAGTGCAGCGTTTTTCCAGATTGATAGGGTTGTGAGGTAAATTCGGCTAGCACAGGCAGTCGCCACTCAGTGAAGGATATGTTTTTATTTGAATTCCAATGGATAATGGATAAAATGTGTGGATTCGGGTGACCCCTTACTTGTGACTTGAAAGAATAGAGCCACTGTATCTTCAAGCATGTCGTAAAATACATCTGAAGAGAGCTGTGCATGGGTCTCATCGTGTTAAACACATTGGTACAGAAGCAACCACTGCAATAACACACAAAGAGCTTTGTGTAGGCTTCCTAAAGGAGCTAAAACGTAGCTGTAACCCTATACTCCGAATGATGTGAAAAGGGGGAAAAGCGAATATGAACAAACATATATCCAACAGAAAGAGCGGCCTAAAGTACAGGGCAGGAGAGTGTACAGTCAGCGAACTACGAGAACCATTCAGTATTCAGACCCTTCGTCATTTGCTTAGAGAGACTGGCAACCTATGAGTTGACTAGAGTGCAGTGACGTCGATTCTTAACAGAACAGAAGAACACATATGTTGTCTCGAGCTTTTCAACACGTGTCACCTTGGTAAGACAGCCAACATGCTAACAGCTGGGCCACCTCCTCCTTGTTATTGACTACCTCTACAAAAGATTACAGCGATTATAGAAAGATTCGAACCCTTCAATCAATCAATCAAGCAAAGTCCGACTATCCTTTCGGTGCATCAGCCTTTGACAACATACCGACTGTATTCACAGTCCTTGGTTACTATTTGTCTCTCTCTACACGTGTAATCATTTAATCTTGTTCTTTCTCACGTTTTCTTTTTCGTGTATTTTTAGGTATACCCCTCTTTCTCTTTCTTTGCGGATTCCATGTGAGAGCTTGTCTAGCTATGTTGGACGGTTGAGCTATGTCCTATCCAGCCCCATTTTTCGCTTAATTTATTATTCCAAAGAATGCTGTTGGCTCCTTTATCAAGGATCTTCGTCCCTCAACATGCCCTGTGTGACTTTATGCCGATTATCTTTTGTAGGCATCTGCTAATGAAGGCCAGGAGTCTTTGGTGTATAGCCTTGGACGTTCTCCATGTCCCAGCCCCATAGATCAGCACCGACTTCACACTGGTGTAGAATATTATAACTTTGGTATTAATCTTGATTTCTCTTATCTCTATGTGTTGTTTAGTGATTGATATTGTTACTTTTCCAATTCTGGCCCTTACATCTGCATCTGTGCCTCCTGATGTGTCAAATGTACTGTCAAAATAGGTCAAAGTGTCTACCATTACAAACGGCTCTACTTCCAGCAAGATTGCTTCTTTGTTGATCGGGCTAATCTAATGACGGAGCTCTGTTTGGGTTGAATTAAGTGGCATGTGCCAGTAACTGGCCACACTACCTCATAAAATGCTGTGGCTTAGTATACGGAAGGATCTAACAACTTTATTCCCTTACAGCAGTGTAACTAACGGCTATAGAACAAACCTTGACTTAGTATACTGAATGATCTAACAACTTCATTCCCCGACAGTACCCTTACTAACGGCTATAGAACAAACCTTGACTTAGTATACTGAATGATCTAACAACTTCATTCCCCGACAGTACCCTTACTAACGGCTATAGAACAAACCTTTATCTTTATTTTAATTGTAAAAAGCTTCATTTTCTTTACGCTGAAATTCCGGTCCACCAACTCCAATACACCTCGGGATGTAAGAAGAGCCACTGTAACCTGTCACCAACTTAACGTTATCATGAGTAAAATTAACTCACTCTGACTGACCCACAACAACAGACTCCGTGAACCGTCTCCCCCCATTCCCCCTCCCTAACAAGCGTAATGCGCACTCTTAACTAAATCCGCCATTTTTTCCTGGTAAAAACACTACTCCAGATGCAATAATTGTAACTAAGTGACATCAAGTAATCTAACTCCTCCCTTCTCTAACCCGTTATAGATTACTTGTGCCTTCAATAATATTCTGTACAAACGTTCCTGACCTACATTTCAGGAATGTCTGTAAGCCAGACAGACTGGGTTTTGCGATCACCTCCTCCGTTTCCTGCCTTATTTTCTGGGGTTCTTTTTCTTTGTATGTTAGCTCTCCGCCGTTTTGTTCTTTCTATCAGAGCCTTTTTCAAGCTGATGTTTGTATCCCAGGGAATCCCTGAATAAAAATACGTTTATCTACAGTTCAATGAACGTTAACTCTAGTCGTATCCGGCTTGGATCGAAAGGGTATTCCCGCTGTAGCCTGACAACAGAGGGAAGGGTAAACCGGTGTTCTCTATTGATAATTTAGAAATAGATGGTGTAACGCATTTTGAATATCTGGGATCTACCATCAATAATGTTGGCGACTGTGAAACTGAAATCAAACACAGACTTGCAGTTGCTACATACAAACTGAGACTGATGACAAATGTGTTGCAAGGTGCACCGACCCAGACAAATTGAGAAATTGCGCAATACCTGCATATTAGAGAAAATTGGCTTCTAGACAACATCGTAAGCACAAAAGGAGTGATTTTCGGGTAATGTGAGAATACAGCGGTCTGGAGAGAGGGATAATCGAGGGCATGGTTCCTGGGAGGAGGAGAAGAGGTGGACATCGGCAAAGATTGCACCAGCACATTGTTGGCAGTCTGGGGATGTTTTTGTATGACGCTGGTCTACAGGTGGATAGTCACACGCTGCAAAATCCGCCGTCCTGAAATGCTTCAGTCTACATAGCTGACAAATGGGTACCCGACTTTCCACATCCATAAAGGTCAAACTAATGCGCTCACTGTTTTTTTCTCTTCAATACTCCTATACGCCTAAGAAACATAGACCATTGCATCTGACCTCCAGAAAATAATCCAGACTATGGAGATGAGATGTTTTAGAAGACTCCTAAATGTCACATACAAAGACCGTATCACAAATGTTGAAGTAAGACGAAGAATCTTCTTCTTCTATGCGTTCGGTTTCGTATGCTCGTTTTATGCCACCAGATGGGCTGCCTCTTGAAGTGACACGTCAGTCGCAGGTCCTCAATGGTTCCCCACAGTTTGTCTTGTATGTTTCTCTCCTCGGGCCAGGTCTTCTCACGGGAGTCTTGGTGCAGTGGACATGTTTGCAGGATGTGTTCTGGAGTCTGGGGTCCTCTCTGACATGTACATTGTGCAGTCTGTGCTGCTTTCATTTTATGCATGTGTGCATTTAGTCTGCAATGACCTGTTCTGAGGCGAACAATTGTGGTATACTGTTTCCTATTCAGTCTATTGATTGGGTCCTGTGGGTATTTACTGTTTGTTCTTTCTATCCACTGTTGTTTATATTTTTTTTAAATGTTTGCCTTGACTTCTGGCAGTGACACTGGGTGGGTGAATTGTTCTCTTTGTCTTCCCTCCCTGACTAGCCTGTCCGGCCATTCATTCCCAGGTATGCCGCAGTGAGCTGGAATCAACTGGAGGGTGATTTTATTGTGGTCTGAGAGTTTGTTTAGCTGGCATAGCAGTTCCCTTTCCATACTATTTCGTGGTTCTCTTTGTGTGGCCTGCAAAATTTCCATGCAGTCGCACAAAACCACTATTCTGTTATCCTTTAACCCCTTTTCTTCCAATAGTTTGACTGCTTCAATTATTGCCTGTTGCTCTGTTCGCCGAAGAATCTAAAATGCAATTAGGCTTTACGGCGACCTTCTCACAACGACCACAAGACGAAAGCTGACTTGTTATGGCCACGTGTTGAGGTACAGAAAGCTGACTTGTTATGGCCACGTGTTGAGGTACAGAAAGCTGACTTGTTATGGCCACGTGTTGAGGTACAGAAAGCTGACTTGTTATGGCCACGTGTTGAGGTACAGAAAGCTGACTTGTTATGGCCACGTGTTGAGGTACAGAAAGCTGACTTGTTATGGCCACGTGTTGAGGTACAGAAAGCTGACTTGTTATGGCCCCGTGTTGAGGTACAGAAAGCTGACTTGTTATGGCCACGTGTTGAGGTACAGAAAGCTGACTTGTTATGGCCACGTGTTGAGGTACAGAAAGCTGACTTGTTATGGCCACGTGTTGAGGTACAGAAAGCTGACTTGTTATGGCCACGTGTTGAGGTACAGAAAGCTGACTTGTTATGGCCACGTGTTGAGGTACAGAAAGCTGACTTGTTATGGCCACGTGTTGAGGTACAGAAAGCTGACTTGTTATGGCCACGTGTTGAGGTACAGAAAGCTGACTTGTTATGGCCACGTGTTGAGGTACAGAAAGCTGACTTGTTATGGCCACGTGTTGAGGTACAGAAAGCTGACTTGTTATGGCCACGTGTTGAGGTACAGAAAGCTGACTTGTTATGGCCACGTGTTGAGGTACAAGAGCCTTGTAAATACGATACTACAGAACACAGTAAATGCAAGCGAAGGCGTGGACGACCCGAGCCGGCACAAATAGCAACCCCTGACAGAGAGGGGTGACGCACTGTTGTGCATGTGTAAGCAGGGGTGCCCAAAGGATCTCAAGAGGTCGTGGGATGACAGTTCATTTTGGAATAACCTCAATGGTAATAGGAACAGACATGATCAATCAATCAATTAAACAAACCTTTCAACTACATGTGGAGCATAGGTGTTCAATACACTCCGAGTCATCGCATTTTGACCTGCCTATATCCACTGAAATTATACCTGCCTCATTCGACATGCATGTTTTTCTATTCTGAGATTCTATTCTGTTTAGACAATTTTGTCCCCACTCCCCCGTTAAAATCGTCCACCCCTATCACTAAAAGTACAAAGACATGACTCCGTAAACAAGTTTGTCCGCACTCCTCCGTTAAAATCGTCCACCCCTATCACTAAAAGTACAAAGACATGACTCCGCAGACAAGTTTGTCCGCACTCCCCCGTTAAAATCGTCCACCCCTATCACTAAAAGTACAAAGACATGTCTCCTCAGACAAGTTTGTCCGCACTCCCCCGTTAAAATCGTCCACCCCTATCACTAAAAGTACAAAGACATGACTCCGCAGACAAGTTTGTCCGCACTCCCCCGTTAAAATCGTCCACCCCTATCACTAAAAGTACAAAGACATGTCTCCTCAGACAAGTTTGTCCGCACTCCCCCGTTAAAATCGTCCACCCCTATCACTAAAAGTACAAAGACATGACTCCTCAGACAAGTTTGTCCGCACTCCCCCGTTAAAATCGTCCACCAGTATTAGATCGTTCTTCTCCTTCCCTTCATTTATATCATCGGATAGATGTTCTAAGAACACTGTTTTCGTTTCATCGCTTTAGCTATCATTGCACAGTACCTAAACCTTGATCACAGTTGCTGTTTTCGACTGCTCTGTGCCTTGTAAACATTATGATACTGTAAACTTTCTTACATAAATTCTATGTCTGTGATGATTTTGCCTATCTAGCTGAATAATAAATCCAACACCATGTTTTGCTCTGTTGTTCTGGTATACACCGCTCACAATTGGACATAGTTGCGGTGTAGCCTCTTACTACTTCAACCCATTTTTCTAATCTTTGATAGTCTTATCATTTTTATCTTCGATTTTTTACCATTCTGTCCTTATCTCACAAGCCACTGATATTTAATGGCGCCATTTTGTTATACTGTGCATTTCCTCTTCTCATCTGCCCATCCATTCTGTTTATTTCAGCTTCTTTGTTGATAAGAACTATAAATAACGTTGTTAGTAATAGCATCTCTAAAGCAACAAAGATGGCATCTCGAGCAATGGATGTACATCCTGACAGCTCTCAGCAGAACACTCGAGGCTGGTCATTCAGTGGATCCCCTTTCACTGCAATATTGAAAACAATGAAGCTGCAGACAGACTAGTAAAGTGTGGAGGAGCTTTCTCACAAACAGACCTAAACATATTGAAGCAAAGGCCATATGCAAGCAAACATTGGGGGGAAATTAGACGACCACCGCCCTTACTTAAGATAAGAAGATAACTGTTATGATTAAACACTAGACGGGATCAAGATGCTGAGCAGCACATGAGCTGCAGCGGTCAGTGACTCATAGCTGACTGCTAGCGTTAGGGCCAGCGAACCAGAGCTGCCAAGACCCTTCTACACCTCCACGCGGTGATCCTGGATAACAGGCTGCAGCAGGGCAGACTGGCTAAGGAGAACGGATTGAAGAGGGAATGCTAACCCGGTACTAAAAAAATGCTTGCTGAAGTCGAATGTTGGACCGACAGGTGCAAATATCGCAGTCAAGCTGTAAACTACGACACAACGCATTCCGTTCTCTGGACTTCATTCTGCTACTTAAAGCCCTATCAGGGTTTGGTAGCGGGAGATTGAGACCGAACGAAATCAAGCCAAGTCAAACACTAGAAGATCAAATCGTCAAATTTAAGACTGAGAACTGGATATATTAGACTCGAGTGTCATCTTTACAGTAAAATGAAGTTTTGGACAGATGACATGTGTCAATGTGGGGAGCATACCATGGCCGTGGTAAACATTCTTCACAGGTTCATGTTCACACAGGAAGAGAGAACAATACTGGTCTCGCGAGACAGACGAGATACACAATATGAACGGACATAAAACATCCTTACAAGAATGGTGAACTTTCCCACGCGCCCTCATGGTGAGGCCCTTCCATTGCACTTTGGCTGGGCTAGCTTCTGAGGGCGCACACGCCTAGCATAGGTATATACAGACGCACACATGCATTCAAGCACTGGTTTATGCGTCCTGATATCGCCCAATGGACTACGGTCTGTGGGGGGGGGGGGGGATGGGCGCGCCTCCACCAGTAGAGACTAGTGAGGCAAACATCTAAGCAACAACAACAACAAGCTATGAGGATGAACAGAGAAGAGGAAGAAGAAGTTTGTCAGACATTTCTACCCGATTGCAAAGTATTATCTTTTCTTTATTGTACTTGTTTACTCACTCGTTGCAAGTCACAGGAAATAGCTAAAGCAGTGGCAGCATAGTTTCGTGTAGCTAAAGATAGCGAATGATATGCGCGCCAAGTTTAGCATCGAAAAATCCATTTATCGATTTTTAGTTTCTTTTCATTCGCTGCATGCGTCTGAGACAATATTGATATGGAACGTGACACTTTAACTATGATCGGGAATTTCTCGGGAAATTGATAATTTGCGTAGATTCTATTTTAACTGTAGGCATGGTACGGATATGGCTTTAAATGCTTTTTTTCGGACGTACTGAATCAACGGCTTCGGCATTAACAGAGAGCAGATAATGAGGTTTTAGATATTGAGAGGGCTTGCCTGAATCTACTGTTCTGGTAATTTAGAGATCCCTGGCCGTGAAAGAGCTGATAGTGGATATGATGGGAACTAAACTGTTAACGGAATTGTGTGTATCTAATGTTCTGGTCATATTGATGTTAATGACAATCAAAAGCTGATAGCAGATATAATGATCTTCAATCTTTAAATGTCTTTATGAATCTACTGTTCTGGTCAGGTTATAGTTCCCGACTTTGGAAGCATCAATATTTTGGGGATAATTGCTTTTAATGGAGTGATGTATACCCGTATCTCGTTATCCAAATCAATAAATGGATGCTAATTGGATGATGACAGATGAAACTGCGACCCACAGAGTACACGAGTTCGTAACGAGGCTGACACCAGATGGGTACCTGATCATATCAATTGACAGGAGTAAACCAAACAGATGACGGACACTACCTACTGTCCAGAACAGACCAGGTTAGGCTACTTCATCTCCGTACTGGCCAAACCAGAATGAGAAACCACTTGTACACCAAATTCAAAATAGCTTCCCCAGCCTACATAACCAAGACCTGGTAGACACGACAGCTGCAGATGTGCTTCAGGACTGCCCCCAGCACACATATCTGAGGATGATGTGGGTCCACACCCACTCTCCTGTACGGAGGTACCGAGACCCCTAAAAGACAGCATACTTTATTAGCACTCCATTAATGATAATAATAATAATAATAATAATAATAATAATAATAATATAGATACCCGATCTAAAAAGACAAGACTTAAATTAACATCCAAAATTATAAAAAAGTGACCACTGTGCCTTAGTATGTAATAAAAGGCGACTAAAGAGAGTTGTGCATGGTGCTAGCAATCTAATCCATCATTGCAAGAGTACTTAACGTCCTTTGGCGCAGGTTTCAGAAAGTATGCGGTGATGACCCCAATCTCCGACCTGAGAAAAAAGGACATGAAATGTAAATTGAAAAAAGCAATAACAACGCAGATAACACCTAAATAAGATCACATGTTCCTACGCTATCTAACGATATAGGCAGTTGTTGTTTGTAAATGCCCACAATGAATGGATTACTCTTTTGTGCGCCCTGAAATGAACTCTAAGTGACGGGTTGCAGTAGCTTTCCTCACAGCGTGCTGATGAAGGATGACCGGGGACCTCCGTGCAGTTGTGTTATGTTGGACTTCATCTGCGTGTCACTCACTACTACGGGAATCACGTCGATCTCTCACCTCGTTAGCCAGGCTGCCATGAAAACAGCCAGTTTCCAGGGAGGGCTTCTAGGAAGCCTAGATGAGGGTCTTGGCCAGCATGACCCTGACTAACATGTCTGATCAGTATATTTTGCCTGACCCTGACTAACATGTCTGATCAGTATATTTTGCCTGACCAGACGTTAGTCTTCCTCCACAGGGATATGGATAGATGATACGAGAACCACTACAGGGACAAGATGAGCCTGCTTGTATCAGCTGCCCATATTTCGCCTCCAACGGCCCCGGAAACAGGCTGCACTAGCATAGTCTGGCTAAGAGAATAGAGATCGTAATGGTAAGGAAAACCCGGTACCCGAAAAATGTCATCTGAAAACGAATGGGTCGGATCGAAGGGCGCAGAAATCTCACACTCGCTGTAAACTACGTCAGTTACTAAGCAGTACTGGTGTAGGGGTGTCAATAGAGTGCACGCATGGTTTGTGATCTCGTCATACCGGGTTCGAGGTACTTCAAACACTGCCATAGGGGAAACCCATTACGAACAGATACACACATGCATCCATACACTGGCCAACATGCCCAATTAAAAGCAGATACACACACGTCCGAGTGGCCTGCCGGGGTTTTTGTGCATGTCGAGGACAAGAATAGCACTACTGCCTCACAGAAAGCATGTCGTTAGAGGCGACTAACTGTGTGACATGGCATAACACCGGCCATGGTTGTGTGGTTTGTTTAAAGCAACATAGACGGCGCTTAATAGGCTGCTGGTCTACTTTGGTATAATAGTTGAGTCTATTACGATTGACTCACACATCGGTTAACCACTCTTCGTAAGTAGTTGTTCCAAAGTAGCAGAGTATTAAGCTGCTCGAGCCTAGCCCGCTAAACAGGAAACCCAATACCCGACTACATCTAGCTCCCACCAGAGCTGGGACCTGCACATGGGCATCTGCCCCTGTAGAAGAACAGGTCGACTAAGTGGGACTTGCACATGGGCATCTGCCCCTGTAGAAGAACAGGTCGACTAAGACTAAGACACACACTCCTCCATACACTGGTCAATATGTTCACATTACAAACAGATACACACATATTCACCCCCACATCTGTAAATATGTTCACACTACAAACACATACACACACATTCACCCCCACGCTTGTAAATATGTTCACATTACAAACAGATACACACAAATTCACCCCCACGCCTGTAAATATGTTCACACTACAAACAGATACACACACACATTCACCCCCCCCCCGCCCCCTACGCTTGTAAATATGTCCACACTACAAACAGCTACACACACATTCACCTCCACGCTTGTAAATATGTTCACACTACAAACAGCTACACACACATTCACCTCCACGCTTGTAAATATGTTCACACTACAAACATATACACCCACACTCACACCAAACGCTTTCGTTGATATGAAAGTGTCTTCGCTAGTAGAATCCACAAATCCAAACTTTTACATATAGACATATCAGGCAACGAGAAAACATATATAAATAGACAACTGAGAATAGTTGGAGGACGGAGAGTAACATCAGGGCTAGGAGAAACATAACGATCAAGACCCCTGCCTCACATCCTCGTAGGGCTGTGTTACAGCAGTCTCTCCAACGAGGTGGAGATCTACGCAGATCCATGTAGTGGTGAGATTACTGAGGAGCCTCGCTTTGCTCTACACCCAGAGTCCACAGTACGCCTTCTCAAGTACGCCTCTAAATGTAATAAAAGCCACTGTACCCTGACACCAATGAAACGTCAAGAGTTTAATTAATTGAATGCAAGTGGCTTTCAACAACACGAGAACTAGATAGGACATGATAAAATATATCCACTAAACTTCTGTACCGCAGAATCCCAAATGGGAGAGTTTCCGTATTTCTATATTTAGCTTGACACGATAGTGTTCTTTTCTGGCCCAGAAAACAATAGGGAGACCTCGACTGAATCAGCTTGCTGACGTGCACACCAGCTGATACTGCGTCAGTCACTGCGGGTCGATGACGTAAGTTGTCCTGCGAGCTGTCAGCATTCAGATTGTGAGGTATTTTGTTGACACTGTCGGTTATCACACTCACTAAAACAGTCTGTTTTTCTTGAGAACATTTCTTCTTCTTCTTCTGCTTCTTCTTCTTCTTCTTATTATTAATATTTTCCATCTGCTTCTTCTTAAACGATTTCTCTATTTGAGCGAACGTTCATACTTTGCTTCAGTCTTCATTATTATTACTATCATATTGTTGCTACTTACAAAGCATTCGACCACTACCACTGTTGATTCCTTACCCAAGTCCCCACCAAAACACTTTGTACACTCTCAACATTGATGGTTTAGTAGTAAACTTTGTCTAGATGATGAGGTTGCTAGTCCGAGGATCAAGGCTACTGTAATCGATTATTGCGACATGCATGTACGATTATTTTTCTCTTTGTCCTTTCTCGTTCCAGCCGGAGTATAGGGTCATCACCACTGCTGTTCTCTGTTAGGGCTCCTGCGCCAAAGCACTAGTGTTCTCTAGAAGGGATTGTTATTCTTCTTATAGAATTTGTTTTGTGCAACTGAGTTGTTAATCTCATTCCTAACTCAGTCGGATTTCACAACATACATGGCGGATGATCCCATCTTTCCTTGCCAGTAAGGTTAAATGGGACCCTTTCCTTCCCAGTAAGGTGAAATTGGACTCTTTCCTTGCCAGTCAGGTGAAATTGGATCTTGTCCGGGGGCAAGTCAAACTGCAGTGGTTCTATTATCTGCTCCCCCCGACTCACAAATGTATTACCTACTTTTGTTTTGCTATAACTATTGTGAAATGTCTGAATAGTTCTAATAATGAAGTATTTCAGCTTGAATATTTCTAATGTTTGTGTGTACTGAAATGTCTGAATAGTTCTAATAATAAAGTATTTCAGCTTGAATATTTCTAAAGTTTGTGTGTACTGAAATGCTTACAAAAACAGCCTTAGGACATTACGAGGACACACATATTAAGAATATCAACCCACGTTATGGCAGTGGATGGTCCAATCAAAAACGGTCGTCCTGAATCAACAAATAAGATATGCACATGACGCTTACAAGCCGACACTGTGATTAGGCAGCCATAAAGAGACTTCTTGGTTATCACAAAAGTTGCCACAAATAGATATCGACAGATTTGAAAACCAAGAGATAATTATTTCAATAAAAAAGGACTGACATATCCATTAAAAATTACAGGGTTGCTTGCTTTCAGGGGATCTCTATAACGCATATTATAAAATGATGATGAATAAATTTGTTGGGTATTGTAATAGGAGATTGAAAATCAGGGCTATTAAACTCATTGCCATCAAATTTGTTGGATGTTGTAATAGGAGATTCAAAATCAGGGCTATTAAACTCATTGCCATCAAATTTGTTGGATGTTGTAATAGGAGATTCTTCTTCTTCTTCTTCTTCGTTCGTTCTCAATCTCCCACTACCAAACACTGAGAGGGCTTAAGTAGCAGAATGTAGTCCAGAGAACGGAATGCGTTGGCTGCGATATTTGCACCTTTCGGTCCAACACATCCGCCTTCAGCAAGCATTTTCTGAGTACCGGGTTAGCATTCCCTCTTCGATCCCTTCTCCTTAGCCAGTCTGCCCTGCTGCAGCCTGTTATCCAGGATCACCACGTGGAGGCATAGAAGGGTCTTGGCAGCTATGGTTCGCTGGCCCTGACGATAGCCGTCAGCTGTGGGTCGCTGACTGCTGCAGCATCTTGATCACTAATTGGAGATTCAAACTCAAGGCTATTAAACTCAATGCCATCAAACTTGCCGACGACCAAGCTGTAGTGGGAGAATCCGTAGCAAAATTTCAATTATTGCTTGAAAACATTAAAATCACAACCAAAGAGATTAGCATGACAATAAAGACTTTGAAGACGAAGACTTTGGTGAGAGACAAGCAAAATAGGAAGATGAATGTAATCATTAATGGAGAAGTAACCAAACAAGAAGTTGACATATTTAGGATAAACTATCCCAGAAGATGTCCGCACTGAAACTGAAATTAGGACAAGGATTACTTTGACAATAAAGGACTTTAAACAACAATAGAAATTGTTAACTCCAAAGAATGTAATGGTAGAATTTTGGAGAAGAATAATGACTGATTGTCAATTGCAATATATGTAGCTGAAACATGGACTCTAGCAAAGAAGCACAAAGACCCTCGAAGCGTTTGAAATGTGGTGCTTCCATAAAATGGAGAGAACTACAGAGGAAAGGGTCAAATGGAGAGAGCTACAGAGGAAAGAGTCAAATGGAGAGAGCTACAGATGATGGGGTCAAATGGAGAGAACTACAGAGGAAAGGGTCAAATGGACAGCTACGGAGGAACGGGTCAAATGGACAGCTACAGAGTATAGGGTCAAATGCAGAGAGCTACAGAGGAAAGGGTCAAATGCAGAGAGCTACAGAGGAAAGGGTCAAATGCAGAGAGCTACAGAGGAAAGGGTCAAATGGACAGAGCTACAGAGGAAAGGGTCAAATGGACAGAGCTACAGAGGAAAGGGTCAAATGGACAGAGATACAGAGGAAAGGGTCAAATGGACAGAGCTACAGAGGAAAGGGTCAAATGGAGAGACATGCTTTAAAAACCTTATAACTAGTCCCAGGGCAGATCAACCAGAGGAAAGGGTCAAAAGGAGAGACATGCTCAGACAACCTTACAACCAGTCTTAGAACTGACCAACCAGAGGACAAGGTCGAATGAAGAAACATTCTTAGACAGCCTTATAACCTGTCTATGACTGACAAACCAGAAGATGACAATCAGTATGCCCTACGTATCCAATCAATGCAATGGGTGCTTCAGAAGCTGGGTGGACAGTTTCTTTGGTTGCCGTAAACCTCAGCATGGCCGAAACAGTAGACCCACACAAGACCATCAGGATTTGACGTTTGTATGTCTGCTGTAAGCTACTTTCATTACTGTAAGCTACTTCATAACTATAAGCTACCTCATTACTGTAAGCTATTTCATTACTATAAGCTACTTCATTACTGTAAACTACGTCATTACTCTAAGCATTACTGTAAGATATTTCATTACTATAAGCTACATCATTACTATAAGCTACTTCATTACTGTAAGCTACTTCATTACTGTAAGCTACTTCATTACTGTAAGCTACTTCATTAATGTTAACTAGATCATTACTGTAAGCTACTTCATTATTATAAGCTACCTCATTACTGTAAGCTACTTCATTATTATAAGCTACCTCTTTACTGTAAGCTACTTCATTACTGTAAGCTACCTCATTACTGTAAGCTACAGCATTACTGTAAGCTACTTCTTTACTGTAAGCTACTGCATTACTGTAAGCTACCTCATTACTGTTAGCTACTTCATTACTACAAGCTACCACATTACTGTAAGCTACTTCATTACTGTAAGCTACCTCATTACTGTACGCTACTTCCTTACTGTAAGCTACTTCATTACTGTACGCTACTTCATTATTGCAAGAAACTTCATTACTGTAAGTCCCAATATGACCAGGACAGTATGTCCACACACATTTGGGACCTCTAGAAATGCATTTTTTAGCTCTTTCATTACTGTAATCCTCACTATGACCAGGGCAGTATATCCACACCCATTTGGTACCTCTAGTGATGCATTTATCAGCTCTTTCATTATTGTAAGCCCCACTATGACCAGGGCATTATATCCACACACATCTGAAGCCTCTGGGTATCCATGTTGCAGTTATCACTGGGAATCAACAGCACTGATATTCCATCGCCATAGTTATTTTGGTTAATCAGGTCTTAGCTAGCAATATGGATCTAAAGAAACTGTCTCGATCTTCACTTCTTCAATCATATTTTCAACCCTTCTTCAATCTTATTTTCATCCGATCTTCAAATCTAGTTTTAACCACGTTTATCGTATATTCAACTCCTTTCAATCCAGTTTCAACCCTTCTGCAATCCTATTTTCTTCTTGTCATCAATCATATTCTAGACCTACCTTCGATCCTATTTTCGCTCCTTCTTCAACCCTATTTTCAATAATTTCCCTCACCCATTCCAAAGTAACCCACTTAGGCCACATAATCGATTTTCCGATTGAACCGGATCGAAGAGCGACTGAATGTAGGTCTTGTAATCGATATTGCTTTCTACCAGTTCCTGTGTTCAATAGCGTGTTGTTGTTGTTGTTACTGTTGCGGCTGGAAGCCACTCATACTGGATTAATTTAGCTGTGGACGAGTTAAATAACTATTCTTGCATCCTGATGTATACAACACAGGAGAAGATGCACTGAGGTCCTCCTGGCTGTAGTGTAATAGGAAGCTCAAAAGTAAGAATATACGAATCGCAATATGCCACATAGGACATAAAAGGCTAACAAGAAATAATAATACATTAATAAATGAGTATGCGTACTAACGCAAACCTCTACATCTACACATATATCAAGATACGTTACCTTGCACCGTGTTCTGCTCCCATCAGTTCATTGCGTCCATTATCAGTGTTCATTTGTTTGAGGCTGCGTCTGTAGCCTTCCGCTGTTCTCATCCTATCAGTAAAGCAGCAGTTGCTTGTGAGAACTGCCTTACTGGACTATTAAGCATTCTTACCAATACAATATTAAAATAAGGCAGCGCAGAAGGGAACTGACTAACCCAGCTCAAAGAAGCTGAAACCTCATAGATTTATTTTGCTTTTTTTTTTTTTTTTTTGCGTTCGCCTTATTTCTCAAATCTCCAAGGCGGTGTGGGTTGCACTGTTGTTTTTATTTTGCGCATGTCGGCCCAGTGCATTCTACTTCAGCATGCATTTTATGTAAGGGTCTGCTTCCTCCTGCATGTTCTAAGGGTTTGCTTCCCCGGGGTAACGGCCGGTGCTGTGATGGGGATCAAACTCAGCACCTTCGGATTGTGAGCCGTCCCCTAAAATCTCGTCAATGAAATCGTTAACATTTCGTGTCGGAAGCATTGTCTGTCACGTGATTTCTTGGACCGTTCGACTGTATGCTAACACATAGTCGATACTATACTAAAAGGTAATATGGAAGGCAGGCGTTCAAGAGGCAGACAACGTTATACGTGGGAGAATAACATCAGGAGATGGACTGGAAAAACCTACCAGATTGCACCATATCGGTAAGAAATAGATGGCGACCGTTGATGCGGTGATGGCACTTGGACTGAATTCAATTGAGTCTAGATAGGAGATCGATTCATTGAATGATTCAAGCAAACAAATCAATCTCAATGGAAGTACCCCAAAGCTGAAACTAATATTAGTCGATACAAAAGCTTGAATGGATAGAGTACAGGACGGTAGACTTTAACAGAGGACATCTACGAAAGTCCCACAAGAACTTTGTCAGCGATACAGGACACAAGAAAAGACATAACAAATCACAACAATTGGCATAGATTAAACACAGAATACTAATGATTTAAGAGAAGTACTCTGTCAACTATGCCAGCAGTCCGCACCAAAAAGGGTAGTGGTGCAGTGGGTTCCATCCCACTGCAACATCCAAGGAAACGAGGAGGCAGACAGACTGGCAAAAGAAGGTGCAAAACTATCAAAACCAGATACTAGTATGACATACGAAGAGTCAAAACGGCTTATTAGAGCTAGATACATGACCAAATGGGAAACCGAACATACTGGCTACACAAAAAACGATGCCTATTACCAGTTGAACAGAAGAGAGCAGGTCGTGGTCTTCAGACTTCGCACTGGTCACAATAGACTGAGGTACCACCTATTCAACAAATTGAAGATAGGTGGCACTGACGAATGCCCGTGTGGTACCGGGAAAATGACCGCTGAGCATTTGCTGCAAAACTGCCCGACAGAGAGAGCAGATGTGGCCATCACCAGTGGCAACACTAGACAAGCTCTATGGCAGTGTCGACAGCCTCAGGTTGACCTCTGCTTTTTTCGAAAAAATAAAGGTTGATGTCTGACTGCGTAAGATGAAGAAGAAGAAGAAGAAGAAGAACACAGAATACAATACGACTTGTCCAATGTACGGGTAGCTATAATCTAGGTTTCCTTCCGTTATGTCTAGCTTCGGTAATTGAGACATTCCCGTAAGTTATTATCGACTTCTGACCTTCAGGATCACTGCAGCTTCGATTAATTTTGTACCGATTAAGTTATGTCTACATCCATCTATCGACAGTAACAATCGTTACTTGTACCGTCCGCCCTTTTCTGAGAGAGAGAGAGAGAGAGAGAGAGATAGAGAGAGAGAGAGATAGAGAGAGATAGATAGAGAGAGAGAGATAGAGAGAGAGAGAGAGAGATAGAGAGAGATAGATAGAGAGAGAGATAGAGAGAGAGAGATAGAGAGAGATAGATAGAGAGAGATAGAGAGAGATAGAGAGAGATAGAGAGATATAGATAGATAAGAGAGATAGAGAGAGATAGGGAGAGAGATAGAGAGAGAGATAGAGAGAGATAGAGAGAGATAGAGAGAGATAGAGAGAGATAGAGAGAGAAAGAGATAGAGAGAGATAGAGAGAGAGAGAGAAAGATAGAGATAGAGAGAGAGATAGAGAGAGAGAGATAGAGAGAGAGAGAGAGAGATTGAACACCCCCTGGCCTTCAGTGAATACAGTAATGTTGATTATCTATAACACAATATCATATAACAGTTGGTATGACCACATTGAGGTAAAAGGCGCTCCAAACATGATGTTACTCTGCCCACAATTAACCACATTGACTTAGCCTACTAACTTTCAAAACAAGATCTAATGCGGAGTAGCCATTTTCATTTGAAAGAAAGTTCTGGAAACTATTTCCCAAATATTCTACAAGAACAGAACATATACACAAATAGTTGTCTAGTAATATGGTAATAATAATAATAATAATAATAATATTAATAATAATAATAATAATAATAATATAATAATAATAATAATATTAATAATAATATTAATAATAATAATAATAATAATATAATAATAATAATAATAATAATATTAATAATAATAATAATAATAATAATAATAATTTAATAATAATAATATTAATAATAATAATAATAATAATAATAATAATAATATAATAATAATAATAATAATAATAATAATAAAAATAATAATAATAATAATAATAAAAATAATAATAATAATAATAATAATAATAATAATAAAGAAGCAGAAGGCGAAGAGAATAAGACCAATGACGAAAGTGATGTAGAAAATGTCTCTAAGATAAACAAGCAGTTTGCTATTTCAGCTCCATCTTCTTCATGTCATCATTACCATCACAGTATTATCATCATTACTTTTATCATTATCATCATTACTTTTATCATTATCACCATCATCATTGTCAGTATCATGATTATAATTACTGTCAGCAATACTATAACTACTAATGTAATTACATCAATTATCATTGTCTTCATTACCTTTATCATTACCTCCATCATCATCACCATGCTCATCCTTATCATCGTCATCACCATTACAATATTCATTACCCTCATGATTACCGTCATCCATTTCATTACCTCATCCATACCAGTATCCTCACCCATACCATTACCCTCTTTCATACCATTACCCTCACAGTACCATTATCCTCACTCATACCATTACCCTCTTTCATACCACTACCCTCATTCATACCATTACCCTCACCCATACCATTACCCTCACTCATACCATTACCCTCTTTCATACCATTACCCTCACCCATACGATTACCCTCTTTCATACCATTACCCTCACCCATACGATTACCCTCTTTCATACCATTACCCTCACTCATACCATTACCTTCACCAACGTCAATCCGTCGGTATAAATGACGGGGTCACTATCCTACGTGTCTCCTTTATCAACTGATTGACCTCGAGTCCTGCTCTTCCCCGGCCCCATTCCCTGTAATCCTTGTCTAAGGTTATGATGCCACTCTGTCCTTCAGCAGAATGGACTGATTCTTCCGCTTTGGCTATCGCCTCAACTAGGGTAACTTGTCCGATTGCAGCCCTTACCAGAGCTAACCCCAGCCGGGTTGACTAACCATCATTATTGTTACCATAGCTAGCCGTAACTAGATAGACTCGGTCTGTGGAGGAAATCCACATGATCCGACAACAACTCCCAACAAACAGGTAAACATAAACAACACAACCCTTACCACATGTTTCTAAACCTGGCAAACGCGTCATACAATAACTGAATAATTAAAAAGCAGTTAACGTCTAAAAATAATTTGGGTTAAAAAAAGATAGAGGCATGACGTCTCATAACGTCATACATGAAACTCGTGTAGGCTGATTCCAGGTCATTTCTCAACGGTTTAAGAGACATTCTTAAAATAGATCCTTAACCACAGGAGAAAGCTTGAACGCAGACGTCAAAGGTTGCCGGTGAGTATTGATTGAAGTGAACACAATGTGGAGGTTAAACAAAAGTGCGTAGGATGTCCTTTGCAGAACGTTGCACCCGACAACTGCCAACCTATTTGGCTGTAATCAGTTTCTTGTCAGGTGTGCAATACTTTCAAATCTCTCCGAGAAAAAAAAAATGGCTGCATCTGCTAAACTGGATACAGTGGGATTCGAATCCGGTGTGTTGGGATAGTGTAACGGACGTTTCGACCAATGGCTGAGTTGGATGTGTCTGAAATTAGTCACACGAATTCCTTCATGAGTTTTAGAGTCTTCTACCACGATGTGTGTGTGTGTGTGTTTGGGGGTTGGGTGTTGGGGGCGGGGGGGGGGGGGGGGGGGTAACTAACTTCCGGTCGGGCAAACCAAATCGATCAGACTATAATTAGTGAAGGTCAGGATCACCTTATTTCCAGTTTGACTGGTATGTGGAAGATGTTTTCTTGATATGACCACTTCATCACTACATACAGGATTGGCAAAACGACTGCTAAACCGCAATACTGGAATACACTCCAGAAGATACACACCCATCTATACACTCGCCAATACAAACGGATACTCACACCCATCTATACACTCGCCAATATTTCCCCATTACAAACGGATACTCACACCCATCTATACACTTGCCAATATTTCCCCATTACAAACGGATACTCACACCCATCTATACACTTGCCAATATTTCCCCATTACAAACGAATACTCACACCCATCTATACACTTGCCAATATTTCCCCATTACAAACGGATACTCACACGCATCCATACACTGGTCAATACGTCCACATTAAAAACAGATACACACGCATCCATATTTAACTTAACGTCTTTATACTGGTTTAGAAGACAATGCAGAGCTGTATACAACCAGTTTCATTTCCATTATCTTGCTCTGAAAGATATGCGCATCCAATCTATTCTTAAATGCATTAATTGTCCCTGCCTCCACTACCTTCCGTGGCAATGCATTCCAAGCATTCACCGCTCTCTGACTAAAACATATTTCCTAATATCTAATCTGGACCTCTCGGTAGTTAATTTGTAGCTATGCCCTCTTGTTCTTGTGGGTAGCTGAATTTTGAAAAAAACTTGTTATAGTTTAATTTATCCATTCTTCTGATCATAAATCTGTATTAAGTCCCCTCGAATTCTTCTCTCTCCTAGACACTGTAGGCCGGTTATTCTTAATCTTTCCTCATAAATGTAATTCTGGAATCCCACTATCAGCTTTGTTGCTCTGTTTTGTATCCTTTCCAGTACGTTTATATCCCCTCTACGATAAGGACTCCACACCTGTAAACAGTACTCCAATCTAGGTCTAACTAATGCTTTATACAGTTTAACTATAACTTCCTTGCTCCTGTGTGTGTGTCTTTTTTTTTATCATACCTAACATTGCATTTGCCTTTTCACCATTACCTGGACTTGCTCACTCACCTTACCTGTATGATCTAGTATAACCCCTAGATCCCTTTCCTTTTATATCTTTCTAATATTGTTCTCTCCCACGTACCGATGCGAATCTGTACATTCCCATATACTTAGATCACTTCACGTACTCATGTGATCTGTACACTCGTATCAATTCAGAACACACGGCGTTCCCAAGGTATTCTGCACACATTCAGGTAGGTCCCTCATAAGCACCTATTAATCTCGAAGTCCAGCTCGAGGTGTATGTTGGAACAGACACTCCATAAACTCTTTCTCTTCGTCTCTTCTCCGATCTCACAGACAGTCTCTCGAATCTATCTCTACAGTGTCTTTTTAAAGACTCAAACAACAACCATGGCTGTCCAATGGTCTTCTATGGGTCGGCTGATTTAGCCATCACTCCGGCAGCGCATGAGCTGCAGTGGTCAGCGACCCATAACTGACTGCTAGCGTCAGGGCCAGAGAACCAGAGCTGCCAAGACCCTTCTACACCTCGATGCGGTGATCCTGGATAACAGGCTGCAGCAGGGCAGACTGGATAAGGAGAAGGGATCGAAGAGGGAATGCTAACCCGGTACTCAAAAAATGCTTGCTGAAGTCGGACGTGTTGGACCGAAAGGTGCAAATATCGCAGCCAAGCTGTAAACTATGACACAACGCGTTCCGTTCTCTTGACTACATTTCTGCTACTTAAGCCCTTTCAGGGTTTAGTAGTGGGAGATTGAGAAGGAACGAAGAAGAAGAAGAAGCCATCACT
Organism: Ariolimax columbianus; assembly: GCA_036924085.1. Taxonomy (NCBI): domain Eukaryota; kingdom Metazoa; phylum Mollusca; class Gastropoda; order Stylommatophora; family Arionidae; genus Ariolimax; species Ariolimax columbianus. Next base: position 21,327,412 of record JAVGWX010000010.1, on the reverse strand, counting down.
CCAATTTGGAACTAGCCCATCTAAAATGTTATTGACTGTCTATCCACGAGTCACGGTCATTCCAAATGTGGTAGCCTCGTGTCCTTGTCGACCTAGTGTCGAAAAGGTGATTGACCCTGGTGTGACCTACTTTCGTCCAACACATTCAGGCAACTTTTAATTCTTAGAGCCGCCAGCCCAATATACCCTGCCCTAAACGTCCATGCTCCAGCTGGAACTGTCACAACACATAGGTTTTGGTTCAGTGACGAATCGATAAAAACACATATAGGTTTTGGTTCAGTGACGACTCGATAAAAACACATATAGGTTTTGGTTCAGTGACGGCACCTCCTGGCCGTAACGGATGTATCATATTGGGTTTTGCCATGTCACCGACCTTCTATCGATATGTTATCACCATAAACAGGAAGCATTTCCTTTTGAATTACCTTTACAGATTCCCTTCGTGCGCTCCACGCCAAAGATAATACATAACAGCACCATCTTCTTTGACTGCATACTTTGTGAGCCGTTTATCTAATTGATCTGCGCACGTTCATGGGATACCTAGAGTCTACTCAAGAACACGATGCTGCTTCCACCTAATGCACCTTTAGAAACTACCATCTACATTTTAGAGCTATCCCATATCAGTTTGTGACCTACATACCGACTTACCTTTGCATGTTGTATCCTTAATATATTACATTAATACTCAGGCATACCAATTTTTAATTTTGTTTTTTACATTATATGGAGAAATATCGGGGACGTATGCATGCAGAATTTGTTATTATTTTGTTATAACTTAATGGGAATAACAACACGTGTCTTGGATAACTCCAAACTTACAACCAAGATCAAGACACTGGTCTACAATGCCTGTGTTGTCAGTATACTTCTGTATGGCAGCGAAACGTGGACAACATATGCTAGGCAAGAGCATAGGCTCAACACCTTCCACAAACGGCGCGTGCGATCCATCCTTGGCATCTCATGGAGAAACAGGGTGATAAATGCGGAAGTGCATTTTCGCACTATTCTTGCAAGTATGTACACCCTCCTTCGCCAACAAAGACTGCGATGGCTTGATCATGTTCGTCGCATGGAAGAAGGTCACATCCCCAAATATGTTCACTATGGACAGCTGGCACATGATAAAAGAACAGGTGGCCGACCACAGCTGCGGTTTAAAGACGTAAGCGGGACATGAAGGCTTTGAAAATAACGCCGTAAGGAAAATGAAACCAAAAACTCAGTACTGAGTTGCTACTCCAAGGTTGCGCCAACCGACAGTCGGACATGACTGAAAAGGGGCTACTAATTAACTAATGGGAATAAAATGGCCTGTGAGACCTGGGCCGTCTAAAGCCGTCATGTCGGAAAATTAAACCACTTCCACATAGGCTGCATCGGAAACTACTGAAGATTAGATGGCAGGACATGGTGACAAATACAGATGTGTTAGCGTGATCAGGCATGCCAGGTATACACACAATAGTGTGTGCGGCACAGCTGAGAAGGTGCAAGACTACCACAACCAGATTCTAGTGTGACCTACGAAGAGTCCAAAAAGGCTTATTAGGGCCAGATACATGGCCAAATGGGAAACAGAACACACTGGCAACACAAAAAGTGATGCCTACTACCAGCTGAACAGAAGCGAGCAGGTCGTGGTCTTCAGACTCCGCACAGGCCACAACAGACTGAGGTACCACCTATTCAATAAATTGAAGATAGGTGACACTGACGAATGCTCGTGTGGTACAGGGAAAATGACCGCTGAACATCTGCTGCAAATTGCCCGACGTACGAGGACCAGAGAAAACACATGTGGCCATCACCAGTGGCAGCGCTAGACAAGTTCTATGGCAGTGTCGACAGCCTCAGGATGACCGCAGCTTTCTTTGAACAAATACAAGTTGACGTCTGACAGCGTACGAAGTAGAAGAAGAAGAAGAAGAAGAAGAAGAAGAAGAAGAAAAATGTTGAAGAAAACTGGCTCATAAACAATGTAATGTTTCGGTAATTCAATTTTTTGTTCGGCCACGTCAAACGTCATGACGGACTGGGAAGAACGGTCACAGAGGGCATGGTACCTGGAAGGCGACGCAGGGGGCGACCAAGAATACTCTAATCAGGAACATGGAGCAGTCGGGAAGATTGACTGCAGACCGAGATTAATATCGGCTGGCTATGATAAGAGTGACGTTCTACAAAGGGCATGCTACATGATGATGATGATGACAAAGGGCAATAAGCAATTCATGGAACCGAATAGCTTATTTAAGTATCTTCGAACTCATGCGAGCAGTGAATGTTGACAAAGTGGTCCTCATTGATTACGACGGACGAACAACACAGCTGAGAGACATTCACCTGATTTCTCACGGTGCACTACAAATATATGGGCTGCCCAATAGTTGATTGCTAACAACGTGTCAATGATAAAACGAGCATTCAAATCGTATGTAACATAAAAAGGAGATGACAAAGAAAAGAATCAAACATTTTGTTTAAACAGTTGTCTCTCTTTGACCACCATTTGCAGAGAGCACACATTTATAGGAAAGGAGACACTTAATTAACTTGATTTCTCTTGAAGTACATCCCTGTTTTCATAACTTTTTCCATTCACTAAGTCCCTTTTTGTCTTTCATTGTTTCAGACAATAATAAACTATATTGTGAAGACCGTCGTGTTTTCATTAGAAAGAGTTTGCGAGTTTTTGTGGTGAAAAAAGGAAGAGATTTTTCCGAATTGTGTAAGCTGTTTTATTTTATCACATCATGGTTAACTGTTTGATAAGTTGTGGAGTTGTGAATAGAACTGGCAACCTCTTCATGTATAATAAAAATAGCTGCCCATCGCAAGTAAAGATGGCGAGAGCGTCTGACTAGTGCTACGAGATGTGACCTAATACGACTGTAAAACCAAATCCCGGCACGGCAAACTCTGCTGCACTTGGAGACCACATTTAGGGAGTAGACTATTAGGTTGACGTTCGTTATGCTAGCTCTTCAGACGAAACTGTTTTGTGTAGGCATCTCCCAAGGAGCGGTGGGTGGAGTAGGGGTGTGGGGGGGGGGGGGGGGCGAGGGGATAAGTGTTGAAGCTTTTAAGTATTCATTTTTAAGGAATCTGTTCAGCGCCTTTTCTGTGGCACTCCCCCTTCCTCCCTCAGCGATTGTATGCTGTTCCGAGCTCACTGCTCAACAGCTCCTTGGGTAGGCGCTTGTCGGGAATGCGAATAACCTTTTACCGCCCATCCCATCTGGGCAGCAGCATATGTATGCTCCATATGTTGGACATGTTCAGAATTTCATTTATGTAAAACAAAATAACAAAGGGCCCAAGGAAACGATTTTACATTTCTACATTAATACAACCATGAAATAGCAAGGGCCTCTTGCAGAAAATTCAGTTGAAGTTGCGGACGTGTTCCTACCGGAGTATGAAAGAACATTTGTTTAGCATTTTGTTGCAGCGACTATTTGAGAAAAACGTTTTGTCTGAATAATTGGGACGATTAGGCCTAACGTCTGGTCAGACAATGTTAGCCTGGGTCAGGCAATGTTAGCCTGGGTCAGACAATGTTAGCCTGGGTCAGGCAATGTTAGCCTAGGTCAGGCAATGTTAGCCTGGGTCAGACAATGTTAGCCTGGGTCAGACAATGTTAGCCTGGGTCAGGCAATGTTAGCCTGGGTCAGGCAATGTTAGCCAGGGTCAGACAATGTTAGCCTGGGTCAGACAATGTTAGCCTGGGTCAGACAATGTTAGCCTGGGTCAGACAATGTTAGCCAGGGTCAGACAATGTTAGCCTGGGTCAGGCAATGTTAGCCTGGGTCAGACAATGTTCTTTACAAGAACAAGACACGAAATGAAGAGTTTGTCGTAAAGGGAAGCGACAATGTGGTGTGAAGATCCTAACCTCATTTATTGGATCAACGCTTCGGTAGCAGTGTGGGGGGGGGGGGGGGGGGGGAAAGGGGGTTTGTTTTCCAGAAACATGTTAACCTCTTCTTCTTCTTCTTCTTCTTCTTCTTCTTTTTCTTCTTCTCTATCGTCTTCTTCATCTTTTTTTACTTTTACTTCGTCTTCATCATCATCATCTTCTTCTTTTTCTTCTTCTTTTTCATCTTCTTTTTCGGCGTTACTCCTGAAAAAGACGTTGCAACGTTGTATCGCAGTTTACAGCGAAGCTACGATATTTGCACATTTAGGCCCGATACATTCGGTTTCAGCACGACATTAATGGGCACCGGGTTCGCCTTAAATTCTCGACTTCCCTGCCCTAGGTCAGACTACATGAGTCTGCAGAGCGGTGGTGGTACTTGTTTGTAAAACAAGTACACCAGAAAAAAATTGCAGTTCTTACAGAAGCATATATCTTCTTAGCCACGGGGGAAAAAGTTCCGCACCGGTCCTTGAGGGAGAAAAAGTTCCGCACCGGTCCTTGAGCAACTAGTTGGAACTGTTGTAGATCAACTGCTGTGTGCTTCACAGCCTGGATTGCAGAAAACCAGGGTATATACGGATGCTATATTTACGCTGTTGCACTTGGGTGAAAAAAAAACCCCATAGAATACAATAAGAAATGATCAGGACAATGCATTTGATCAGGGAACCGGTGAAGGATATGGGAGTTAATGGAGGAATATTGCGTGGAGGGTCAGCTACTGGATGACACCTGTGGCTTAAACGTAAACAGTGATGGTGCGAAAGCAGGTGTGACAAATTGGTTTCCAGTGCTGAGTGGTGTACGACAAGGGTGTCGTCTTTCTCCACTTTTGATCATAATTTCTATGGGAACAATGGCACAGTTGGTGAACCACAACGAGGAGTCCTCAATGAACTGTTTGCTAAAGTTCAGGTCATCTTTTACCAAATTGGCGAAGACCTACAACACCACCGAACTACCTCAATTCCGTTTGTAACGAATATGAATGGAGATAAATCAATACAGACAAGACCGTGTCACCCATACTATGCTGATATCGCCTGAACACGTGCAAAGAAGTTTCCACATCAGTGACATTAGTATCAAGTACAGGAGTCCAACTACCATGGTAGTGTGTTCACTGATGGCGGCAAAGTGGAAAGAAAGATAATTCATAAGGCGGACAGTGTCCACTATCAATTGGCATCGATTTTGAACCACACTAGAATGCTTCTTTCAACTGAGAGGAGATGAATAAATGCATTGTTTATTCCATACTAGTAACCCAAAAGAGTAAGACCCACAGCTGTGAGATGTGATATGAGAAGAGTACAAAAGGAAAGACAATCCGTGACCTAATCCGCACAACCAGACTGAGGCAGAAAGAGGTAGGGGGCAAACCCAGTTCGTGCCTTCATTGACGTCCCCAACACCAGACTGAGGCAGACAGGGGTAGGGGGCAAACCCAGTTCGTGCCTTCATTGACGTCCCCAACACCAGACTGAGGCAGACAGGGGTAGGGGGCAAACCCAGTTCGTGCCTTCATTGACGTCCCCAACACCAGACTGAGGCAGACAGGGGTAGGGGGCAAACCCAGTTCGTGCCTTCATTGACGTCCCCAACACCAGACTGAGGCAGACAGGGGTAGGGGGCAAATCCAGTTCGTGCCTTCATTGACGTCCCCAACACCAGACTGAGGCAGACAGGGGTAGGGGGCAAACCCAGTTCATGCCTTCATTGACGTCCCCAACACCAGACTGAGGCAGACAGGGGTAGGGGGCAAACCCAGTTCGTGACTTCATTGACGTCCCCAACACCAGACTGATGCAGACAGGGGTAGGGGGCAAACCCAGTTCGTGACTTCATTGACGTCCCCAACACCAGACTGAGGCAGACAGGGGTAGGGGGCAAACCCAGTTCGTGCCATCATTGACGTCCCCAACACCAGACTGAGGCAGACAGGGGTAGCGGGCAAACCCAGTTCGTGACTTCATTGACGTCCCCAACACCAGACTGAGGCAGACAGGGGTAGGGGGCAAACCCAGTTCTTGACTTCATTGACGTCCCCAACACCAGACTGAGGCAGACAGGGGTAGGGGGCAAACCCAGTTCGTGACTTCATTGACGTCCCCAACACCAGACTGAGGCAGACAGGGGTAGGGGGCAAACCCAGTTCGTGACTTCATTGACGTCCCCAACACCAGACTGATGCAGACAGGGGTAGGGGGCAAACCCAGTTCGTGACTTCATTGACGTCCCCAACACCAGACTGATGCAGACAGGGGTAGGGGGCAAACCCAGTTCGTGCCATCATTGACGTCCCCAACACCAGACTGAGGCAGACAGGGGTAGCGGGCAAACCCAGTTCGTGACTTCATTGACGTCCCCAACACCAGACTGAGGCAGACAGGGGTAGGGGGCAAACCCAGTTCTTGACTTCATTGACGTCCCCAACACCAGACTGAGGCAGACAGGGGTAGGGGGCAAACCCAGTTCGTGACTTCATTGACGTCCCCAACACCAGACTGAGGCAGACAGGGGTAGGGGGCAAACCCAGTTCGTGACTTCATAACCGTTCTTTTCTATCAGTTAAAATGAGATGTAGAGGTTTGCTTGAGAGAAAAACCAAACTTCTATCAGCTAAAATTGGATGTAGAGGTTAGCCAGAAAGAAAACATGATTGTTCTATCAGCTCTTTTACAGCCTAAGATGTAGATGCAGATGTTATAGAACTAATGAACCTGAACACAGAAGAAGACAAAGAATAACAACAGACCCACTCGATCATCTCGTAAGTACCAGCACAACAACACCAGAACCCCCGACACAGTCACAGTACGCCCTCAGAACGGAGTTTGAGTAAATATATTTCAGAACTTTGCCCAGATCGATCAAATAGTCTCATTACTGATATGTATAAAAGCTGAAGAAACATCGATTTTTTTCTTTCATTTCTCGAAAGAAGGCGTCTTGCAGTTTCAGAAATAATTATCGGAAACCAACACACACACGAAAATACTCGTTCCAGTCTTACCCGCCCTCTGCATCCTAAAGGGAACTGTGTGAAAATGTCAGCTTATTGACGAACGGGCCAAGAATGTAGGTACACTAAATCTGTCTGGTCGGTATTAACGTTACAAGTGTGGCTGTGTCACCTGATAGATAGGTATGAATTAGTGCTTTTGTCTGTTTGAACTACGGCGCAGGTGTTCTTAAACTAAAACGATCTTGGTAGCAGGTGGGCATTTCTTGTTAGTTGAAGGGGTAACAAATGTTGACATTGTGGAATTTCTTCTAAACTAGACCATGAACTAATGTCACAGTTTAAACAGATATTGTTGATTTTCAAGAACAAAAGTTTATTATCGGAATTAAGGTTGGCGTTTGGGAACTACAGTTGGAAATTGGATACTAAAAGTATAATTAGTGAACTAAATGGTACATTGGAGAACTACGGTTGACATTGAGGAACTAAGGTTGATATTGAGGAACTAAGGTTGACATTGAGGAACTAAAGTTAACATTAAGTGACAAAAGTTGACTGTAGGGAACAACAGTCTACACTTGGCAGTGGGGAATTTGCAATTGAAACTGCTGTCCCATTGCTGCTGAGCAGACTGGCTCTTGGCAGCCCAGTGCTATAATTATATGCACAGAGATCATCAGTTGTTCACTGTGACATAAAGGGGGGGGGGGGGGAATAGACGATTGTTAGTGGAACTTGTCAAAATTCTTTCCCCACGACTGAAAAGGCTTTCCCACTCAATAAGTAGATGTCTGACTGTTTCATCAGTGATAGAACAGTGTCTGCACACGAGTAGGTGCTGAGGTTTGATGCGGTCTAAGTGGCCATTGACTCTATTCATGTCCGATTGTGTCATCATCCTTTTTGGGCTATGATATTTCATTAAATTCACAACGACCGAATTATTCCCATCACCCACATGTACGACCTTTAGTTCTCATCAGCCAACTGTAGGATCCTATGTCCCCCTCACCGACCTGTAGGACCCTATGTCCCCATCACCTACCTGAAGGATCCTATGTCCCCCTCACCCACCTGTAAGATCATATGTCTCCATCACCACCTGTAAGATCATATGTCTCCATCACCCACCTGTACGATCATATGTCCCCCTCACCCACCTGTAAGATCATATGTCACCATCACCCACCTGTAAGACCCTATGCCCCCATCACCGACCTGTAGGACCCTATGTCCCCATCACCAACCTGTAGGACCCTATGTCCCCATCACCCACCTGTAAGACCCTATGTCCCCATGAAGTATCTCAAGAAATCAGCATCTTAGCAGAATTATCTCAATTATGTCTTACCATATACCGCGCAGTTACCTCTGCTGTCACTGTCTGTCCAGTGATATTTTCAAAAAAGTGTTATTTATTTTGTTGTGACCAAAATATCCCAACTTCCAGAAATCGAATGCGATCATTACTTTTCCTTTGCATGCACGATTTCTCAAAGAGTACGTTGTTCTTTTTGATTTTGTCTGTCCATGAGTTGCATGTTGTCCTATTCTTCTATTTATCCACATTTCGAAGGCACCAATTCGCATGTCCAAATGTTTATTCACTACCTACTCTTCCAAGCCATACAGTGAAGCACCAATTCGCATGTCCAAATGTTTATTCACTACCTACTCTTCCAAGCCATACAGTGAAGCACCAATTCGCATGTCCAAATGTTTATTCACTACCTACTCTTCCAAGCCATACAGTGAAGCACCAATTCGCATGTCCAAATGTTTGTTCACTACCTACGCGTTCAATCCATACAGTGACGGCGACTAAACATAACATTTGATTACTTTCATTTTTAAATTGGTGATTTACTTACCTGTTCGTATGTCAATACATGGCTCCTGTTGATGAAAACATATTTCTCCACCTACATTCTCTTCTTGATTTCAGTTTTCCATCTTCCATGTGTCGTTCTTGTATTTTCAAGACATGTGAAGTTCTTGATTTGTTTCAGTATTTATCGACTACTTTTATATGTAGAATATATTGTGAATCTACTTTGCTAATTGTCCTTCTTCTTCTTCTTCGTTGCCAATCTCCCGCTACCAAGCCCTGAACAGGGCTTTGCTAGTAGTAGAATGTAGTCCGGAGAACGGAATCCGTTGTGTCGCTAGTTTACAGTTTGGCTGCGATATTTGCACCTTTCATTGCGACACATCCGTCTTCGGCAGCCCTAATTCTCCTAGTTTTGGCTTACTCATTTCTCGAACCTAATCCATATATCCGACATTTGTTCATTACTTGAATCAGCAATGATTGCAATTCCTGTTTTCTTTTAGCTAGGAGAAACGTGTCGTCCGTATATGTAAGGTTATCTAATGACACTTTCGGTCTACACGCAAATAAAGACGCCACAGGTGTTGTTTTTAAAAAATGACACTTTCGGTCTACACGCAAATAAAGGCACCACAGGTGTTGTTTAAAAAAAAGACACTTTCGGTCTACACGCAAATAAAGACACCACAGGTGTTGTTTTTAAAAAATGACACTTTCGGTCTACACGCAAATAAAGGCACCACAGGTGTTGTTTTAAAAAAAAGACACTTTCGGTCTACACGCAAATAAAGACACCACAGGTGTTGTTTTAAAAAAAATGACACTTTCGGTCTACACGCAAATAAAGACACCACAGGTGTTGTTTTTGAAAACTTTATGAGATTATGTGACATACCCGGCTGTGTAAGACGGCAATGCTGGCAGAGAGTTGGCATAAATATAACGTTTTATCAGATGTTGCTTCATTACCAAACCGATGACAGCTGATACGCCGCAATGCATATTTTCTGGAGCCACAAGATACAGTTAGTGTATTGTCGGATTCACTGTTCGGCTTACCGGACATGAGTTTCTATGTCAATGGTCTCCCCTTCATCTGTGTGTCTACAGCAGCACCTTCATGACGGGCCCCCTATTGCTTACAGAGCCTGTTGTGGGGCACGACCGGGTACCCGACGGTATAACTGTGCGGGAATATTGGGCTCACTAGCCTTGGTTGGCATCCAATATAAGAGAAGATGAGCTCTGACTTTAAACACGGGTAGTCGAAGCCAGTTAGGGTGCTCAGGCATCTCGCCTAGGAGAGGGAGGTTTTAAACCCACGTGCCAGAGAGAGCTGGCTAGTCCTGGGACGATACTCGATGTCCCGAGTAACTAGCATCTGAGGGCAAGGACTCCATTGCCTTGTGGGAACCTCCGGAGAAGATAGGACTACGGGAGTAAACCCAGACAAAAAATCCGGAGTGGTAGCACCTAAGGCGGATGGTTTTAATTGCGAACTCATTCCGGCAGCTTCTGCAGCTGAGCTGGTGCAAAATTCTCATGCTTTGCATTCATTTGGATTACACTGGTGAAGCTGAGAGGGGGGATCTTGCAGTTTGGTCAGCCTATGGTCTCCATATTCAGCGCCCATGCTTGCACCATGGATACTCACAGGGCGCCACGCGCATGGTCTATAGAGCATGTGACGCCTATGCTTGTCGGATTAACCGTTTAGGTCTGAGTTGGGACCTCTGAGAGAATGATGAGCTCAGATGAGAAAACATGAACTGCCAGCATTTGTTTATTGTCTTCCGTGAGCATTTTATTTCCCCTGTCAGTGTGCGTTGTATTGTGTGTTGCACCTAACTGCCTAGTGCATCCGTCATAATGGGTTTACTTTGGAGTGAGGTACGACCTTTTTGTTTCAAGAATCCAGACCGACATATTGCCAACAATACCACTAACCCCATTATACGGCGTCTCCAATCTCCAATACAAAAATGGAGACTGACGAGGTACATTTAGCCAAGCGGTGGCTATTTGAAGCTGTCATAGGTTCGAACTAATTCTATGCACTGGGTGACACAGGAGAAAGGCTGGCTGCGGCATTAGATGATACAGTGGATGTCTCAAAATTTGGGGACTTATATGAACCTTCTGTCGTAGTCCTGCTTGTGGTCACATCAAGGAAAGAGCTGATGTCCTCGCGTCAAAGGAATCAGAGTAGAGACAGTAGGGAAAGGTGTAACATCCTGCGGTCGGTTAATGACAGGCTCATTGATACATTATATGAACTAACAAATCATTGACTACATCCTTTCGATATCAGTTGCAGTTCAAGCATGAAAGTGCGTCTCATTTGACGAATCAGGAGTATTGGCAATAGGTAGACAATTGAAACAATGTGTATCTGCAATTTTCCGAGGGAGAAGAGCTTCTATGACTTTTCTTGGCGTGCAGTGACGTTGATTCTTTCTCCTACAAACCAGTTTATGAACCTTTATTTTTTCCTGCTATTGAAACGAAAACTACAAAAGAGAAGTGGAGATTTAAATAGCAGTGAGACCGTTCTATCTTACCACCTCAAACTGCCATTTAAGGAACTGCATAATAATTCTCCCACAGATGGAAAACAGTATCGACATCCGATAAAGAAACAATTAAACATGGAGATCTACACTCAAAACTCGCAGGGTATTGTTGAAGAATTTGGTAAAAAACAGATCAATACTACCATCTTATGCTAAGATTAGATGTGTGATTCTGTGACGTACGAAAGAAGTAGTTTTATAACACGAGGTCCGTGGGGTGCCTGCGACATGTGAAAACATTTCTTAGGTCGGTTAGAAAGTTGTGTACTAACGTGGCGCCGCCATCGCTATTAACGGTTGGCAAAGCTATGGCAGATCTTCACAGCTTCGTGTCTCAGGTAATGTTGACACATGCTAGCGTTGATCCTCGTCATGATGTTAAAAACTGCCTAGTATCTTTCCAAATTTGTCGTTTATTTTAGTTAAAACAAATTTATATTTCACTTTGAATCACCTTCGTACCATCATGTTGATCTGTCATGTATTTTCTCTGTTTGTCGCTATCTGTCAATAATGATGCTTATCAAACCGGTTGCTAAATCTCTACTACAGGCTGGCAGGTAGACAGGTAGGTAGGTATATAATCCGTTTAGTCGACAACGGCTCATCGTGTCAACTCGATTAACGGCTGAGTCCTAGGCTGCATGCAATGAGAATGATATCTTTTAGATTTGTCATAGCTAGGTGGTGCGTACACTGTCGCACGGGCGGGAACATAATGGAGAGGATCGTTTCTCATCATCCTTGTCCACAACCTGCTTCCAGAGCTGGTGGAAGGGGACGTCATCGGCACGGGTTAGCAGGGTGTATGTGCACTCAATGTCTGTCCGTCAGGTGACTTCGTCGTTTGTGACCTGGCCATACCAATGGATCTCAACATTGCACCTCTGGTTGTGGGAGACTTCAATGCGCTTCTTTTTGCTCTGTAGGATAATCCAGGTTATGAAACGGGTTATGCAAATGCATAACCTGGTTTTTCAATAAAATCCTTTACTTGTTACAAGGTGAATGTAGGGCACTCATGGAGACGGAAGCCTGGTCGACTATTCAAATGATGTCCGGGAGGGATGTAGATGCATCATAGATCTGTTTGTTGCCAAGGTAAATGAAATACTTAGTAGAGCCGACATGGTTGCAACCAAAGTTTTGTTTATTGATTTTTGTATATTGATTTTTGTATATTGATTTTTGTATATTGATTTTTGTATATTGATTTTTGTATATTGATTTTTGTCATGAGATGTGGATGCCTAATCTAGATGCAAGATGTTCAACGTGCTCCAGTGGATTTATCAGTGCCTGAATATAGAAGTCTGGTATGACTACGCCCTCAGTGTAGTTGAGGTCCGCAACGTGTAGCTGTCTAAAGCTGACTCCTTGGTTGTCAGTCTCCAGCAGAATGAAGATCCAGTCTATGGGTTGTCTGAACAATAGTGGAGTGAGGACACATCGTTGTGGGACAGCGGATGTTGTAGATACTCTGTGGGAGAGATTGTGATTTAGAGTCAGTTAGTCTTGAGTTAGACTTAAGAGACGTGGAGGGAGCGATTGCATTCCCGGTGTATGTCAGTGAGTAAGGAAAGAGCAAACAGTGGAACGGCAGGTCGTGAAGACAGGTCGTGAAAACAGGTCGTGAAGCCAGGTCGTGAAGACAGGTCGTGAAGCCAGGTCGTGAAGACAGGTCGTGAAGCCAGGTCGTGAAGGCAGGACGTGAAGACAGGTCGTGAAGACAGGTCGTGAAGACAGGTCGTGAAGCCAGGTCGTGAAGCCAGGTCGTGAAGACAGGTCGTGAAGCCAGGTCGTGAAGGCAGGTCGTGAAGACAGGTCGTGAAGACAGGTCGTGAAGCCAGGTCGTGAAGACAGCATGTTGTGAGAGCTGATTTATTTAATCAGAAACGTGATGTGGAACAGAGATATGTGCGAAAATTGTTTCCCGGGGTCAGACTGTAAGGTGATTGGTCTGCAGCTGCAACATTTTCAGCCGTGCTCTTTTCCATCGTAAAGGGAGACGATGTTAACTCCATGCATCAGGAAATTGACAGATGGGCAAAAGCGGTCTAAACAGTTGGTGCATGGAGTCATCTATTTCATTTGGTTGAGAGGAATGCCATCAGGTCTTGCGGCTTGGGGAGAGGAATGTCATCAGGTCTTGCGGCTTGGGGAGAGGAATGCCATCAGGTCTTGCGGCTTGGGGAGAGGAATGCCATCAGGTCTTGCGGCTTGGGGAGAGGAATGCCATCAGGTCTTGCGGCTTGGGGAGAGGAATGTCATCAGGTCTTGCGGCTTGGGGAGAGGAATGCCATCAGGTCTTGCGGCTTGGGGAGAGGAATGCCATCAGGTCTTGCGGCTTGGGGAGAGGAATGCCATCAGGTCTTGCGGCTTGGGGAGAGGAATGCCATCAGGTCTTGCGGCTTGGGGAGAGGAATGTCATCAGGTCTTGCGGCTTTGGGAGAGGAATGTCATCAGGTCTTGCGGCTTGGGGAGAGGAATGTCATCAGGTCTTGCGGCTTGGGGAGAGGAATGCCATCAGGTCTTGCGGCTTGGGGAGAGGAATGTCATCAGGTCTTGCGGCTTGGGGAGAGGAATGCCATCAGGTCTTGCGGCTTGGGGAGAGGAATGTCATCAGGTCTTGCGGCTTGGGGAGAGGAATGTCATCAGGTCTTGTTGCTTGGGGAGAGGAATGTCATCAGGTCTTGCGGCTTGGGGAGAGGAATGTCATCAGGTCTTGCGGCTTGGGGAGAGGAATGTCATCAGGTCTTGTTGCTTGGGGAGAGGAATGTCATTAGGTCTTGCGGCTTGGGGAGAGGAATGTCATCAGGTCTTGCGGCTTGGGGAGAGGAATGTCATCAGGTCTTGCGGCTTAGGGGGAGGAATGCCATCAGGTCTTGTTGCTTGGGGAGAGGAATGCCATCAGGTCTTGTTGCTTGGGGAGAGGAATGCCATCAGGTCTTGTTGCTTGGGGAGAGGAATGCCATCAGGTCTTGCGGCTTGGGGAGAGGAATGCCATCAGGTCTTGTTGCTTGGGGAGAGGAATGCCATCAGGTCTTGCGGCTTGGGGAGAGGAATGCCATCAGGTCTTGTTGCTTGGGGAGAGGAATGCCATCACGTCTTGCGGCTTGGGGAGAGGAATGTCATCAGGTCTTGCGGCTTGGGGAGAGGAATGCCATCAGGTCTTGCGGCTTGGGGAGAGGAATGCCATCAGGTCTTGCGGCTTGGGGAGAGGAATGCCATCAGGTTTTGCGGCTTGGGGAGAGGAATGCCATCAGGTCTTGCGGCTTGGGGAGAGGAATGCCATCAGGTTATGCGGCTTGGGGAGAGGAATGCCATCAGGTCTTGCGGCTTGGGGAGAGGAATGCCATCAGGTCTTGCGGCTTGGGGAGAGGAATGTCATCAGGTCTTGCGGCTTGGGGAGAGGAATGCCATCAGGTCTTACGGCTTGGGGAGAGGAATGCCATCAGGTCTTGCGGCCCGGACACCCTTCAACTTCTGGAAGGCAGCACGATCGCCTGCAATGCTAGGGGTGTCGGAATCTAGGTAATTAAAAGGGGTTTGTGAGATGAGGAGGCACATTGACTCTTAGGATGGAACAGCTGCTGGACCGTTTGGATAGTCTTTGTAATGCTCTGTCCCCCTGTTGATTATCTCTTCTATTGTATGGTTCTAAAACAAGGAAAACAACAAAAAACACCGACAATAAATGTACAGACTTTAATAAGCAATTTCTTCCACAGAAAGAGCAACTGACATGGCATGATAAACTCACCAACGTTCAACTGTTGGAATAACCAGAGATAGTTCAACAGAACAAACATAACGCGACAAGAAAATGCTAGCATTGTATCTTCTTTTTCTTCTTCTTCTTCTTTTTCTTCTTCTTCTTCTTCTTCTTCTTCTTCTTCGCCTTCTTTGTACGCTGTCAAACGTCAACATGAATTTGTTCAAAGAAAACGGCGGTCATACCTAAGCTGTCGACACTGCCATAGAGCTTATCTAGTGCTTGCACTGGTGATGGCCACATGTGCTTTCTCTAGTCTTTGTATGTCGGACAATTTTGCAGAAGATGTTCAGGGGTCATTTTCCAGTAACACAGGTGCATTCGTCAGTATGATATATCTCCAGTTTATTGAATAGGTGGTACCTCGGATTTGTTCGCAGTACAAAAGGAAGTAAGACAGGGATGAATGCTCTCGCCGTATCTATATAACATCTATGGCGAATGTATAATGAGACAAAACACATGAGACCCCGGACAAAGCACAATGTCAACATAAATTTACATTAGTTGGTGAGGGAATAGATCAAACCCCGCATTTTGAATTTCTGGGTTCCAGAAATGAAAAAAATGGTGACTGCTTCAATGAAATCAGAAGACTAGACATGGCAACGCAGAAGCTGAACAGCTTGAAGAAAGTATGGCAAAGCACCAACAAAGCTACAACAGTAACAGTCTTGAGAGTCTGTGTTTTTACTGTGACAGCTTATGGCTGTGAATCATGGACGATTATCAAAACTGTTAGACAAGGAATCGAATCCTTCGAGTCAAAATGTTACAGAAAGATCCTCAGAATACCCTGGATGGAGAAAAAGACAAATATAGGCATTTGGCAAGAGTTGGACATAGAGGAGAACTGGTTTATCAATTCCATTTTGACCAGAAAATGTAAATACTTTGGTCACATCAAGAGACACAATGGTCTTGAGAGAACAGTGATGGAAGGTATCGTGCCAGGTAAAAGATCCAGGGGTAGACCAAGAAGACGATGGCACCAAGATATCCAGGAATGCCTGGGTATGACTGGCGGAGGCTGGAGTTTTGGCAAGGGAAAGAGTTTCTTTCAGACAGACTGTGATGGGAGCGACGTTCTATAAAGGACATGCTACATGATGATGGTACCTCAGTCTGTTGTGGCCTACGAGGAGTCTGAAGACCACCCCCTGCTCTCTTCTGTTCAACTGATAAAAAGCATTATATTTTGTGTAGCCAGTATGCTCTGTTTCCCATTTGTCTATGTATGATCCTATTAAACCTTGGCACTAGAATCTGGTTGTGGTAACCTTCCACGTTATTTTGCCAGTCTATCTGCCTCATCGTTGCCTTGAATGTTACAGTGGGATGGGACCGACTGTATCACAATTGTTTTGGGCGGGAACTGCTGGCATAGTTGACAGAATACTGATCTTAAATAACTTAGTTCTGTATTTTTATAGCTTTTTAGGGCATCTATGTAAAAAAAAAGACTATCTGGATTTCATTGCTTTCGCCTGTCAGCATTGCTTCTAATGTATCTTTCAATGTCTCTGCCTCTGCTCTGAAATTGCTTGAAAATTTTCCCATAACCAATGACAGTGTTATTTGTCTACTGTTTGTTAGGCTCAGAGCTGGCATAGTATAAGACACACATTAAGGAAACCACATCAGCCAATTTCAAGACATTCTCTTTTCTGAAATATCACTAGACATGAACAGTTGAGGCAGATCAAAACACTCAAAGAGAAGATAGCTCTAAACCAATGTGAAGGGCACAGGGAAGACGTGGACAAAGTTGGAAATAATGAGCCAGAGCTGGCTGACATTGTGTGCATCTTTTGAAGGCATGTACTTCATATGGAGCTGCCACATTTTCGATTGATTGATTGATTTACTGATTGATTGATTGAAAGTTACAGGAAAGCACCTTCCGACAAAAACTAGTGTCTATCAAACGTTAGGTAAAGTTGACGTCACTGCAGGCATTCTTCAACTTCTTCTGTCCTTCTTTGAACTTAACTTCTTCATACTGGTTTAGAAGACTCTACACAGTATACAACCAGTTTCATATATTCCAATTGATTTAAAATTACTATGCCCATCTAAACTATTCTTGCATCCATTAACTGCCCCTGCCGCCACCATTTCCTGTGGCAATGCACTCCATACATTCACCACTATCTGACTACTAAAATATTTCCTGATATATCATTTGGACCTTTCTTTTATTAATGTGTAGCTATGCTCTCTTGTTCTTGTAGCCGGTGGTACTTTGTAAAACTTTATATAGTCTTGTGTATAATTTCCTTAGATTATCTTATGAACCTTTGTTAAGTCACCTCGAATTCACGTTCCACGTCAACCCCCAGTAGCCCACATTGACAGCTGGGATCTTTACAGGAAGCCTGTATCCGATTACTGACATTGACCTGTTCAATAACAATAGTTTTACATAAGGAGGCTGCTAGCCTCATACACATCCGTTGTCTTTACTACACGGTTGAACGTTTGCAGTATCCCTGATCTTGACCACTAGGTACAACTTGTTAAGGTAAACTAAAATAAAGTGAATTATAAATAAATAAATTACAGAACAATTTGAAATATTTCAAAAACAACAGAAGAACGTTCCAGCGAAAAGGTATGTATGAGCTATGGCGCAGGTTTGACTGAAGTATTGTTATTAAACTAGATCAATGATCTCATTCAGTCCTTCGGTATTCGAAATGATCTTTGCCAGATCTTGGTGTCTTAACTGAACTTTATGTGGCTCTTGATGCGTTAACTTGGCTTTGGCATGGAATGATAACTTGACTTTGTGCGGCTTTTTGGCGTGTTAACTTGTTTTTATTCGGCTCTTGGTATGTTAATTTGATATTGTACATATGTTTGTGTGTTTACTTGACTGTATGCTGCTCTAGGTGTGTTCATTTGACTGTCTACAGCTTTACGTGTCTTCACTTGACTGTATGCTTCTCTTGGTGTGCTCACTTGACTTTGTACAGCTTTTCAAGTGTTCACTTGACTTTGTACGGCTCTTGGTGACTCACTTGACTTTGTACAGTTTTTCAATGGGTCACGACTTTGTACGGCTCTTGGTGACTCACTTGACTTTGTACAGCTTTTCAATGGGTCACGACTTTGTACGGTTCTTGGTGACTCACTTGACTTTGTACAGCTTTTCAATGGGTAACGACTTTGTACGGCTCTTGGTGACTCACTTGACTTTGTACAGCTTTTCAATGGGTGGTTCACGACTTTGTACGGCTCTTGGTGACTCACTTGACTTTCTACAGCTTTTCAATGGGTCACGACTTTGCACGGCTCTTGGTGACTCACTTGACTTTGTACAGTTTTTCAATGGGTCACGACTTTGTACGGCTCTTGGTGACTCACTTGACTTTGTACAGCTTTTCAATGGGTCACGACTTTGTACGGTTCTTGGTGACTCACTTGACTTTGTACAGCTTTTCAATGGGTCACGACTTTGCACGACTCTTGGTGACTCACTTGACTTTGTACAGCTTTTCAATGGGTCACGACTTTGTACGGCTCTTGGTGACTCACTTGACTTTGTACAGCTTGTCAATGGGTAACGACTTTGTACGGCTCTTGGTGACTCACTTGACTTTGTACAGCTTTTCAATGGGTGGGTCACGACTTTGTACGGCTCTTGGTGACTCACTTGACTTTCTACAGCTTTTCAATGGGTCACGACTTTGCACGGCTCTTGGTGACTCACTTGACTTTGTACAGCTTTTCAATGGGTCACGACTTTGCACGGCTCTTGGTGACTCACTTGACTTTGTACAGCTTTTCAATGGGTCACGACTTTGTACGGCTCTTGGTGACTCACTTGACTTTGTACAGCTTTTCAATGGATCACGACTTTGTACGGCTCTTGGTGACTCACTTGACTTTGTACAGCTTTTCAATGTGTCACGACTTTGTACGGCTCTTGGTGACTCACTTGACTTTGAACAGCTTTTCAATGGGTTACGACGTTGTACGGCTCTTGGTGACTCACTTGACTTTGTACGGCTCTTGGTGACTCAATTGACTTTGTACGGCTCTTGGTGACTCACTTGACTTTGTACGGCTCTTGGTGACTCACATGACTTTGTACGGCTCTTTGTGACTCACTTGACCTCACATAACCCTTGATAGAGTAACTTAACTTTCGGTGGCCATTTCTGCATTAAAATAAAATTGCGTCGGATTGTGTACATTAAAACATCTTTCTGTGGGCCTTGGTCTTTATGCAACACTAGATAAGCACACTTGGTACACCAACATTACTTGATGTACCGATGTGTACACAAACACTACTTTATACAACGTTCGGTAGATTAATTCTACTTTTGTGGCTCGTGGTACATCAATATTACTTAATGCAACAACTGGTACACGAACATTACCTAATGTAACGTTTGGCATACGAACATCAATTAATGCAACGCTCTGTGCACGAACATTACTTTAGGCCTTAACCACCTTTAGCTGACGTCAGTAATGACATTAAATGCTGTAATGATTGTTTTTAAGGAGCTAGTGGCCGAATGGTTTCGATGACTGCCTGCTAATAAGTAGGGCAGTGGATCGAATATCCGGTAAACGATATGTTGTTTTTCTGTTCCGGATGAAATCAAATCAAATAAAACAACGAGAGCACACGACGTGGCGATAGTAGGGGGTAGTGGCATGAAGTCCTCAGCATTTAAAATTTCTCGACTACCCCAGCGATACTTACATACTTTCCCTGTCCAGGGCACCACGTCAGACAGACCTGGGCTCCACGTCAGACAGCTCTGGGCACAACGTTAGACAGTCTTGGGCACCATCTCAGACAGTTCTGGACACCACGTCAAACAATCATGGGTACCACATCAGACAGTCTTGGGCACCATGTCAGACAGTCTTTGGCATCACGCCAGATAGTCCTGAACACCACGTCAGACAGCCCTGGACACCACGTCAGACAGTCCTGGGCATCACATCAGATAGTCCTGGGCACCACGTCAGACAGTCCTGGGCATCACATCAGACAGTCCTGGGCATCACACCAAACAGTCCTGGGCACCACGTCAGACAGTCCTGGGCATCACATCAGATAGTCCTGGGCACCACATCAGACAGTCCTGGGCACCACATCAGACAGTCCTGGGTACTACGTCAGACATCATGTTACCAATGTTCATCTTCGTGGATTGCAGTGTCATTCCTCCTCAAACATGTCATACATTATACATGTTTCCAGAAGGTCTGACGGATTATGAGGTGGTCTGGGTCTTGTGTTACTCTACAGTCCTAAATCTGGTAATTCTTGTATCCACGTCAACTTAAGTTCTTCCTGCATCGAGAAACACCAGTTCTGAGACTATTTCGTGACTTCCATATTGAGTAACCGATTGTCCAGGGGTGGGTTCATCATGCAACTCGATCCAGGAAACCTATGTCAGCTCATGACATTTTTCTGAGACTAGTCGGTAAGGAAAATTATTAAAGATATGGGCTTCCCAACACATCTGGTTGAACTACTAGAAACCCTCTACAGGAGGCAGCAAGTAGCCGTCAGAATATATGGTGAAACCTCAGATTGGTTTGAGATACACAAGGGGGTCAGACAGAGCTGCATTCTTTCAGCATATCTGTTCAATATGTTTGCAGAAAACATTATTAGGAATGGAAAGGCAGATCCAATTTCTACAGACTTCGATTCTTACACAAGAGGAGGAAAGGAGATACCAGAAATACTATATGCCGACGACACAGTTTGACTCTCGAACAGCGCCAAGGGCCTAGGACAAATAATTACATCAGTCCAGAAACATAGTGAAGCCCATTATCTCCACCTGAATATAAAGAAAACAAAGATAATGACAACTAATAAGACAAAACTCCAACCTAAAATCGAGATAGCTGGCGAAGAGATTGAAAATGTTGCACATTTTGAATATCTGGGACCAATACTGAACAACAATGGAGACTGTACAAAGGAAGTAAGAAGACGACTGACTATGGCAATGCAGGCGATAAGGATAAGTTGACAATTTTTATCTTATATGTTGATTTGTTAGTTCAGTATTGTTGTCCCTGATGAAGGCCTACTGGTCGTAACGTAGGTTTTGTTTGTGTTCTCGTCTCGGTGCGGTACCTAACCATATCCATTTTTAAATTTTGTTTAAACTCAACCGTAATCAACTTTGACATTTTTTTCATGTTTTTTTTCCCAGACGATAAGGAGTATGCAGAACCAGTGGCATAATACAAACAAAGAACTAAAATTAAAGATCCTCGTGGCAACCTAAAGATGTGAAACATGGACGATTACAGAGGCAATTAGAGCAAAGATTGGTGCTTGTGACACACAGTGCTACAGAAGAGTCCTAAAAATCCCGTGGACAAAGAAAGAAAGAAACAAATCCATCCGGCAAGACCTGAATGTAGAGGAGAATCGGTTCGTAAATGACGCAATGACCCGAAAACTGACTTTTATTTGGTCACGTCATACGACACAACGGACTGGAGAGAGGGGTTATGAAAGGTATGGTCACTGGGAAGAGAGAAAGAGGCCTGCGAGAAGACGATGAACCCAGGACATCAGGAAGTCGCTGGATTTGACCTTTCAGCCGACCGGAAGACGCGAAAGATAGAGTTTCCTACAGACAGGCTGTCGTGAAAGCGCCGTTCAGCAAAGGACGTGCTACATGATGATGATGAGTCCTTAGGGGTTTATGTTGACTATAATAAACTTCGTCTAGATTCCAGTCTTACGCCCTGCACCTGGTGTCCTTGGGTTGGTGTCCAAACATAGCGTGGCTTGGGTTGTTATCCAAATTATAGGATGCCTTGGTTTATTTGCCTGTTTCTCTTTTTCAATTTCTGATGCGACACTTCTTAGTGTCTCATGTAATGCTACGCGGATTCAAGTAAAGTAAAGTAACCCATTGCATTAGTGCCGTAGGGGTGTGAGTTGTTAGCATTTCAAAGGCGGCTCGGCTAAATAAGGGCGGTAGCCATCTACTCTCCCTCGCCGCTTTTATATCCCGGACTGGGATCAAGACGCTGAGTAGCCCATGAGCTGCAGTGGTCAGCGACCCATAGCTGACTGCTAGCGTCAGGGCCAGAGAACCAGAGCTGCCAAGACCCTTCTACACCTCCACGCGGTGATCCTGGATAACAGGCTGCAGCAGGGCAGACTGGCTAAGAAGAAGGGATCGAAGAGGGAATGCTAATTCGGTACTAAAAAAATTCTTGCTGAAGTCGGATGTGTTGGACCGAAAGGTGCAAATATCGCAGTCAAGCTGTAAACTACGACATAACGCATTCCGTTCTCTGGCCTACATTCTGCTACTTAAGCCATTTTAGGGTTTTGCAGCGGGAGATTGAGAACGAACGAAGAAGAAGATATCCTGGACTGAACCGGTACACATTTAAGGCTAGGTCGACCCGGGAGACGTTGCGGTCTGAAAAAAAACATTTCCGCATCAACTGGGGAATGAGCCCAAGACCACCCAGTTGCGAAGCCAGCTCGCTAACCACTACACTACTCGGCTTCCTGTACACCTTTTATGGGGTATATTTTTCAGTCGGAGTAAGTGTTACGTGTCCTATAACTATCTGGTCATTTTCATTTATTGATGTATCAATTAGTTTGACATGTGCACAAGTGTTTGAAACTGGTACACCGTACTCAGCTACAGAGAAGCACATGGCGAGTTTTGGTGTTTGTAGGACATCTAGCTTTGCTATCCGTGCAGGGTTTGCTATCCATGCAGGGTTTGCTCTCCATGCAGGGTTTGCTATCCATGCAGGGTTTGCTCTCTATGCAGGGTTTGCTCTCCATGCAGGGTTTGCTCTCCATACAGGGTTTCCTCTCTATGCAGGGTTTGCTCTCCATGCAGGGTTTGCTATCCATGCAGGGTTTGCTCTCCATGCAGGGTTTGCTATCCATGCAAGGTTTGCTCTCCATGCAAGGTTTGCTATCCATGCAGGGTTTGCTATCCATGCAGGGTTTGCTATCCATGCAGGGTTTGCTCTCTATGCAGGGTTTGCTCTCCATGCAGGGTTTGCTCTCCATGCAGGGTTTGCTATCCATGCAGGGTTTGCTGTCCATGCAGGGTTCGCTCTCCATGCAGTGCCAGTCAATTATCTGATGATCTTATTTCCTACATGTATCTCCCGTTTTGTTTCCGTTTAAAGTATCGCACAGGATAGCGTGCGATCGAACATTACATCCAAGTATTTAGGGGCCGTCCTGTGTTCCAGCTCATGTCTGCCATTTGATCTGTAGTTTACTTTTGCCACTCTATTCAAGCAAAGGGATACAGTCGTATGACAGTTTATTTTTATATTTTAATGATAGTTTTAAAAAAAGAAGTTTCCCAGTCTAATGTCACATAACCTAGAAAATAAATTCTGCATTGGTCCATATTGGGTAAGATGGGAACTGAATAAGTACTTGTATCTGGTAATGTTAATTCTGGCGTATAATATTCCTTGAACACCTGTATGACAAGGCGTCTAGCGCAGTTCTTGTGAATGGGAGGCGAGGGGACTGGTTTCGCACATCAGTTGGTGGGAGACAGGGGTGTACACTCTCTCCAACTCTTTTCAATATATTCCTTGAAGGAATTATGAGTTAGGCACTTGGAGGTCACGTTGGTACTGTCAAGATAGGGTGCCGAACGATTACCAACCTTCGTTTTGCAGATGATATCGACGGGTTGGCGGGTTCAGAAGCAGATGTCCAGGAATGGGTCAGAAGGCTCGATGACACAGCTCTTGACTATGGTATGGAGATAAACTATGGAAAGACAAAATTAATGGTTGACCGTTTTAAATAGTTTGGGCCGATTGTCAGTGATGAAGGATCAAAATGTGAGGTGTTGGCCAGAATAGCACAGACGATAGTGACGCTTGCATGGCTTAACAAAATCTGGCAAGATAAACGGTTAGCACTTTACACGAAAATCAGATTAATGCGTACACTGGTACTGTCAATATTCCTCTATGCGTGTGAGACATGGACAGTTACAGCTGACCTTCAACGAAGGATACAGGCCTTGGAGATGAGATGTTTCCGAAAACTTTTAAACGTCACGTACAAAGATCGAGTTACAAATGAGGAAATACGAGATAGAATTACAACAGCAATAGGGCCTTTCGAAGACCTCTTGGCAACTGTCAATAGAAGCAAACTCACTTGGTACGGTCACATATCGAGATCAAATGGCCTTGGAAATACAATCCTCCACGGAAAGGTGCATGGCAGACGACGAAGAGGCCGGCCCAAAAAGAGATGAGAGGACAACATAAAAGAATGGACCAGTCTCACCAGAAGAGTCACAGGAAGCGGCATCTGACAGAGAGGGGTGGCGTGGGGTTGTGAGGATGTCTTCATGTGTGCCCAAACGACCTCGCCGGTTACGGGATGACCTAACCTGGCCTGACCTGAATAGTGGCTTGTTCCCCTTTTTTTGTTCGCACGGAGAAACACGCAGATTGACAAGTATTTCCTTTTCAGGACAACTGTAGACAAACCATTTTCAGTGATACATAGTTGCAGTTCTTGATATGCTCCTGGTTATCTTCCTCCGATTTGCTAACCGGCTGCAGGGTTATGAGATTCTGATGTAAAGTCGGCCCTTCTAAAAGGTTAGCCAACCTGCATTCTCTGTGGGTTATGAGATTATGATGTAAAGTCTAATGATACACTTCTAAAAGCCCAACAAACACGACCTTTGATTAAGATCTCACATCCAGACTGCAAACCGTCATGGGCGGATATCTTTTTTTTTGGTTACATATCTCGTGCTAGAGAATCAGAGTTTTTACATAGCTCGTGCTAGAAAATCAGTTACTAGCAAAATTATTTTTTTTTAAAACAAGTATGGCTCAGATACCGAGCTGGAGCAAGACCACCAGCGAATCCTACGTTACGGCCAAAATACCATCAACTGGGACAAAGAACAACATAAAGGAAAACAAATTAGAACAGCTAACACAAGATGAGAGCAGCGATGAACATATACGAATAACAATGAGATAATGGTAGGAGAAGGATGAAAGAAATGAAACCCAGCCTAACAATTAACCCCATCCCCAGTTATTTTCTCTAAAATCCAGTAAAACCCCGTCTTCCGAACTCCACAATCCAGATCCCTAGATGGCTAAATATCTGCGACATTTCCTATTGATCTGTCAAAGCTTTCGGCGCGAGAATATGTTATTGAGAGGTCAGGTATATCATTCCATGTGATAACTGTGGCGTGATAGACTGATGGGGATTTGGTGTCGGATCTTTCACGTTTTGTGGTTGTTCTTGTTTCGGCTGGTAGTGGTTTTGTTTACAGTAGAACATTGTGTGGTAGAAGGTGCAAAGATGGCTTAATGATTACAAATTTTCTTCTTTTTTTCAACATGATCTTAGTTTTACTATTATTGTTATTGTCATTATTGTTATTATTACTCCAAGGGTAAGTCAGTAAGTAAGTCACAAACCGATATGTGACAGCTGAAAAGTGTAGTTGGTAGTTTCTAAAAGTGTCACAAGGTTACATCAACATGGGCTCTTCAGGATACTGTAGGTAGCAGACACGAGCTAGTGTAATGGTGTTAGTGAGCACAGAGTTTACAGTTTTTTTTTTAAATTTATTTATTTATTTTTTTTTTTTTTGGCGTTCGCCTTATTTATCTATTCCCCAAGGCGGGTGTGCGTTACACTGTGGTTTTTATTTTGCGCCTGTCGGCCCAGTGCATCCGACTTCAGCATGCATTTTATGTAAGGGTCTGCTTCCTCCTGCATTTTCTAAGGGTTTGCTTCCCCGGGGTAACGGCCGGTGCTGTGATGGGGATCGAACCCAGCACCTTCTGGTTGTGAGCCGTGTCACTTAACCACTAGGCCACGCCGTCCCCGAGTTTACAGTTTAAGAACAGCGTGTTGTTTGTTTTTGTTTCTTTGGATGGGGGTGGGGGGAGGGGGGGGGGGGGGGAGGGGAGGGGCTGAAGAGGGAGAGAGAGCAACAGGATTTTCTGCATGAATATTTATTTTTAAAATGCTTTACGTTTGAGCTGAGAGATGATAACAGAGTCGATGCATTTTCTTAAGGACTTTACAAAATTACTGATGAAGTCTGCACGCTTAAGAATGCAAAAGAAGTGTCTGTGTGGCGAGTCCGATAGATGACTTAAGATGACAGGCGTTTAACGATAGACATTGTAACAGCTGCAACAGGATGTTTGCATGGTTTAGTCTACAGCGTAATGCACGATCTCTCATTGGCGGTAGACGTTTCGCAATCACTAAGACGTTGAACGTGTTGTTTAAATGTGGCTGGGACAACAGACCAGCGAGTTCCATTGCTGTAGGCTTAGGTGACTGATAACGCGATGGGATAAGTCTCTCAATGTTGGATGCAATTATTTTGAGAAATAAGGGAAAATGTTAGTGAAATAATAAACAAGTTCCTTATCTCGTTAAGTTTGTTTAATTAAATATACATGTGTGACGTATTTATTGACAATCCCTTGTAATGCTATGATTTTTTTTTTAAAATTGTCTTTATTCAAGCTAGTGTTTATTTTCCTTAGACTAACAAATAATGCAACGTTCGACGATACTGTCGATTAAAATAAAGAGTATAAAATGAATGATAGTCAAACCGTATAAAGCATAAGTTAGACCTAGATTGGTGTACTGTGTACATGTGTGGAGTCTTTACGGTGGAGGGGATATAAACATGCTGGAAAGGATACACAAACAAGCGACAAAACTGATAGTGGGATCAAGACGCTGAGTAGCGCGTGAGCTGCAGTGGTCAGTGACCCATAGCTGACTGCTAGCGTCAGGGCCAGCGAACCAACGCTGCCAAGACCCTTCTACACCTCCATGCGGTGATCCTGGATAACAGGCTGCAGCAGGGCAGACTGGCTAAGGAGAAGGGTTCGAAGAGGGAATGCTAACCCGGTACTAAAAAAATGCTTGCTGAAGTCGGATGTGTTGGACCGAAAGGTGCAAATATCGCAGCCAAGCTGTAAACTACGACACAACGCATTCCGTTCTCTGGACTACATTCTGCTACTTAAGCCCTTTCAGGGCTTGTTAGCTGGAGATTGAGAACGAACGAAGCCAAGCCAAGTCAATTTAACTTAACTGAACATCTAGAAAAGAGAAGAATTCGATGTGACAATACAGGTTAATAACATTATCAAATTAACGAGTAAATTAAACTACAACTAGTTTAAAAAAAACAAAAACAAGCACCTACCTACAAGAACAAAAGGGCATAGCTACAAACTAACTAAAGAAATGTTCAGATTAGATGTTAGGATTAATTTTGTTAGTCAGAGAGTGGTGAATGATTGGAATGCATTGCAACAGGAAATAGTGGAGCCAGATACAATTAATGCATTTAAGAATATATTGGATGTATATAGCTTTTAGAGCAACGTAATATACATGAAACTGGTTGTATACAGCTCTGCAGAGTCTTCTAAACCAGTACGTTAAGTTAAGTTAAGAGAGCTGAGCATATCAAAATGATAGACGAAAACATAAACATGAGACATGAGCACATAAACATGAGAGTTGAACACATAAACATGAGACATGAACACATAAACGTGAGACATGAACACATAAACGTGAGACATGAACACATAAACATAAGACATGAACAAATAAACACGAGACATGAGCACATAAACATGAGAAATGAACACATAAACATGAGATATGAACACATAAACATGAGACATGAACATATAAACATGAGACATGAACACATAAACATGAGACATGAACATATAAACATAAGACATGAACAAATAAACACGAGACATGAACACATGCACATGAGCACATAAACATGAGACATGAGCACATAAACATGAAACATGAACATGAGACATGAACACATAAACATGAGACATGAACACATAAACATGAGACATGAACACATAAACATGAGCACATAAACATGAGACATGAACACATAAACATGAGACATGAACACATAAACATGAGACATGAACACATAAACATGAGACATGAACACATAAACATGAGACATGAACACATAAACATGAAACATGAACACATAAACATGAGACGTGAACACATAAACATGAAACATGAACACATAAACATGAGACGTGAACACATAAACATGAAACATGAACACATAAACATGAGACGTGAACACATAAACATGAAACATGAACACATAAACATGAGACGTGAACACATAAACATGAAACATGAACACATAAACATGAGACGTGAACACATAAACATGAAACATGAACACATAAACATGAGACGTGAACACATAAACATGAAACATGAACACATAAACATGAGACGTGAACACATAAACATGAGACGTGAACACATAAACATGAGACGTGAACACATAAACATGAGACGTGAACACATAAACATGAGCACATGAACATGAACACATAAACATGAGACATAAACACAAACCATGACACATGAACACATAAACATGAGACATAAACACACAATGAAGATACTTATCTGAGAATACGTTAGGAACGTCAGGGATGGTGACTGAAAGTGTTCAACATGGCTGGCGTTGAACATCTATCCGGAAATCAGTCTCTGTTTTGTGTGTTCACCGTTGTCTCTATTATGTGTTGTTTCTCTTAATTATTTTGTCAGTTGTCCCCAACGAAGATCTTTTTTGTCGAAGCGTAAACTTCGTTCTTGTATCTTTTATGGTGTACAAGCACGTTATGTGAACCCTACCTATCCATGTTCCGGCACGTTATGTGAACCATACCTATCCAGGTTTGTATGTTATCCTTATGCCTTTTATTTTTGTTTGTTTTGTAATGGCTAAGTTGAATGTGACCCACTCTCCTAGCTGAACATTCACATCTCCAGTTATTATATTCAGTTATCTAACTGCTTGTTCATTGACTACGTTTTCACACCAAGCCGTAATGTTGAGTATATATAACGCTTGATTTTCTTATTTCATTTTGTAGCCAAGCTCTCTAGATGTGTAAATCTTCCTCATTTTGCTGAATGTTTTCTTCGTCATGCCTATTCTACTCTTGATTTCAGTTCCACATTTACCATCATCAGTTATTACATGCCCACGATGGTTATTACATGCTCACGATGGTTATTACATGCGCACGATGGTTATTACATGCGCACGATGGTTATTACATGCCCACGATGGTTATTACATGTCCACGATGGTTATTACATGCCCAAGATGGTTATTACATGCCCAAGATGGTTATTACATGTCTTACTTACTTACTTAGTCGCTCCTCTTCTACCGTTAGGTGTAGAGGTTTGCCAAAGAGAACGCCACACTGCTCTATCCGCCGTCTTTTTCCTGGCCTCTTTCTAATCCAGCCCTCTATCACTTAGGGACTGTCGTATGTTGTCTTCCCAACGTACTTTGGGACGTCCTCGGGGTCTGCGTCCTTGACTTTTGATCTTCTATGACCGCTTTGGTATCCGATCTTCTTCCATTCTACAGACATGGCCAAACCACTGTAGTTGGGACTGCTCCACTCGTGTCTGCAGGGGTTGAACTTCAAGACTGCTACGTATTGTCTGGTTACGGATCTTGTCCCTTTTCGTCACCTGAACCGCCTTTCTTAGGTACCTTATTTCTGAAGTTTGTAATTGCCTTTCTTGGGCTGTAGTCATTGCCCATGACTCACATCCATATGTCAGGACAGGCACATATGTCGAGCAGTATACATCCATCTTTGTTTTCCTGCTTATTTCTCTTCTGCTGAGGAAACCTCTGTTTATTGCATGGAACAGTCTACCTGCTGCTGCCCTTCGTGCAGTTAACTCCTCTTTGATTCCTCCCATGCTGTCTATTACCACTCCTAGATACATGCCTACGATGTGAAAAACGTGTAAACTGTCCCAGAACCCCTTATTTTTCTCTAATGTACAACTTGTGTTTTCCGTTTGTCTAGACCACATTCTGCAGGGACAACATACCGGTTAATACTATTTGGAAATCCCATCAAATAAAAACTAATATTTAATTGTTTAATTGCAATTTGGCTTGGCTTGGCTTTGTTTGGCTTGGCTTCGTTCGTTCTCAATCTCCCACTACCAAAACCTGAAAGGGCTTAAGTAGCAGAATGTGGTCCAGAGAACGGAATGCGTTGTGTCGTAGTTTACAGCTTGACTGCGATATTTGCACCTTTCGGTCCAACACATCCGACTTCAGAAATCATTTTTTGAGTACCGGGTTAGCATTCCCTCTTCGATCTATTCTCCTTAGCCAATCTGCCCTGTTGCAGCCTGTTATCCAGGATCACCGCGTGGAGGCGTAGAAGGGTCTTGGCAGCTCTGGTTCGCTGGTCCTGACGCTAGCAATCAGCTATGGGTCGCTGACTACTGCAGCTCATGCGCTGCTCAGCATCTTGATCCCTAATTTCAATTTCATTTCATTATTCCTATACGGAGCAGACACTTGGAGAACGACACACGCAATACTGATGAGACTCTAGTCGTTCATCAACAAATGTCAAGGAAGGAAGGAGTTATGATGACAGTGTCGATCCCCACCTCGCTGACCAGACTGTCTGTTTTCAGAAGAACGACATAAAATAAGATGGCGTCTGGATCAGCATTTTTTATCTGACAATTCCGTTACTCTTCTCTACCAACAGCTTATATCAAAACGTAACCAGCACACTGCGCAGAAATGGTCAGGTCAATCGGCCTATATTCCCCGACGAATTGAAATAGCAAACCTGAAATAATGATTGACACTTTATGGAAGTTCTCGTATTTAGAAGATACTCCATCTCAATTGATGTGGCCGTTTTTGTCGTTACTCGTCGAGGGAAGATACTCCATCTCAATTCATGTGGCCGTTTTTGTCGTTACTCGTCGAGGGAAGATACTCCATCTCAATTCATGTACCAGTTTTTGTCGTTACTCGTCGAGGGAAGATACTCCATCTCAATTCATGTGCCCATTTTTGTCGTTACTCGTCGAGGGAAGATACTGTCTACTCTCACATACCCTTTATGTGGTCTTAGCTATTTTCTGTCCTTGCCTCTATATGTTTCTTACTATGTAAATCAATTATTTTCTGGGTGTTTTGATCCTGTGCGTTTGCTCTGGAGCCATGATGTCTGGTGTTAAAGGCACGTGCGTGATATTTTTCAAATATCTCTCCCCTCCCCTCTCTCTCTCTCTCTCTCTCTCTCTCTCTCTCTCTCTGTCTGTCCATATTGATCATGCATGATGATGTTCACATTGTTTCTAGAATTTCTTCGATGCACTCTCTCTCTCTCTCTCTCTCTCTCTCTTTCTTTCTCTCTCTCTCTCTCTCTCTCTCTCTCTCTCTCTCTCTCTCTCTTCCAATGACCCTGACCGCAATTCATAAGCCTCATTTCACATGTTGTGATCTTTCATTCTTGAGCCTTGGTCAGTATCCAGGTCTGACAATGATAACTGAAAGCTAGTATGAATATGTTGTTAAACGTATGGCTTTCTGTTTCCATAGGAATATTTTAATGTGTTATCTTGATGATACCTGGTATGACACTGCATTCGTTCTTATGTTCTTGGCTTCATCTCCGTGACCACCTTACGTCATCTGTGAACATGCTTCCTAGATAATCTGAATTCTCTGACATGACCTAGTTCTGAGTTTCGCACTTGGTTAGAAAGCGACTTTATCTATTTAGCTAACTGCGTGTTGCGTAGATTTCATGTTTGTAATGCACTTCTTGCATGCTTTATATAGTTCAATTAGATATTTTAATAATATACATTGTCGTGTTTTCATAAAAAGGCACTACGCTACAGTACATTCTAACGAAAATGTATTTGTAACAATATTTATAAAAGCCTTGGTGTTAAGATTTTGTCAGTTTTAACATACATCACAGTCCCACAATCTAAACTCCAAATTAAACACATCGTCTGCCTCTTCCAGGTATTCCTAGTTTACCACCAGACATCCACGCCAATAACTTTTGCAATGGCAACGGTCAGCTCAATACTTCGTCAGTGCTATACATCTTTTCATGCAGCGATAGACTTTACATCGTAATGAATTAGTGTTAGTAGCTCGTTTCGCCAGTGAATATTGTATAAGTCTGTTTGATCTATTTAAATATAAGGTTTATATTAGAACGTCACGGTTTCAATGGATGGAAATTCGTATACATAACATTTCTGTTTTTCGTAAAGTCATCCGGGGATTCTGAAATTAAGGTGAGTTAATTAACATATTTTGATGATGCCTGACAGTGGTTTTGACAGATGTCACGTAACATTGTTTGATTGTAGCAACATGATCTCTGACAGTGGTTTCGACAGAAGTCACGTAACATTGTTTGATTGTAGCAATATGTTGCCTGGCCTGTTTTTGGTTGTTTTTTTTGCTTTCGCATTATTTTTCTAATCACCAATGTGGTGTGAGTTGCACTGGTGTTTTTATTTGGCGCCTGTCGGCCCAGTGCATCCGACTTCAGCTTGCATTTTATGTAAGGGTCTGCTTCCTCCTGCATTTTCTAAGGGTTAGCTTCCCCGGGGTAACGGCCGGTGCTATAATGGCGATTGAACCCAGCACCTTCTGGTTGAGCCGTGTCACTTAACCACTAGCCCACGCCGTCAACTGCTGTCTGGCAGTGATTTTGACATATGTCACGTAACATCGTTTGATTGTAGTAACCGTTTACATTTAGTTTCCAACTGGGTCCTTATCCAATGTATAACTAGTTTCAAACTGGGTTTTTATCCAAGGTACAAATAGTTTCCACCCAAGGCACCCAATGTTTGGACATCAGGTTCAGAGCACAAGACTCAAATCCAGAAATAGCTTTCTAAAATTAACACAGCCATTATAGATAAACCCTGAAAGTCGCAGTATCGAGAAATGACACGAAGTGACGCATGCTCCATATAGAAAACATCGGGAGGCACCTGCCCCCGGACAGCATCTACCATACACACCATGGAAGTTGCTGAACAGACTCCGATCTGGTGTATCACGGTGCAAGAGGAATATCAAACGATGGGGATACACAGATGATGACACATGTGACTGTGACGTAATACAGGATGCAGACCACCTGATGACCTGCCCCAACCTCCAGGAACCATGCAATAGGTGAGACATGATGGAGGCAAATGACAAGGTAATCCATGTTGCTGGATACTGGATGTATACTGTATAACGTGGTGCTTGGACACGAAAAGTAAATACATATTGCCTCTTTTAGTCCCTGTATAACATGACCTAATCTGGTCTGCACAAAACCTAATCTGGTCTGCACAAGACCTAATCTGGTCAGCCGAAGACCTACTCTGGACTGTCAAATACCTATCTGGTCTGCCGAAGACCTAATCTGGTCTGCACAAGACCTAATCTGGTCTATCGAAGACCTAATCGGGACTGCCGAATACCTAATCTGGTCAGCCAAAAACCTAATCTGGTATGCCGAAGATATAATCTTGTCTGCCGAAGACCTAATCTGGTCTACCAAAGACCTAATCTGGTCTGCGAAGACCTAATCTAGTCTGCATATGACCTAATCTGTTTATTCTTCTCTCAGATGTTTGTATTGCCTCCTTCAATCCCTCTAGTATGATGCTGCTTAATATTTCCCCAGGCACTACTTGTAACATTGTTCCTCTATAATGTGAACACTGTTACAGTTTTCCCTTTTTCGACAACTTGATTAGATGAGCTTCTTACCAATCTGCTGCTATTTCTTCTCTTTCCTAGACTTTTCAGTGCTTTGTGTAAATATCTCTGTTGAAATGTTAATGGCTGCTTTGACTGCTTCTGCTGATAAACCCTCTGGATCAGTAGTTTTAGATCAGTAGCAAAGCCATTATATCGGTTCTGTAGCATTTCAACTAAGTTGAAAGCCATAAATAAATTAATTTCATTGTTTTCTTCACACATCCATAAATGGCTGCTTGTGTAGGATATAAGGATTTGGTTGGTATTGGGTCAAAGATCGAGTACAGGGAATGCGCTGACAGAAGTCAGCGACTCATAGTTGGCTCCTTGAGTCAGGGTCAGCGATTCATAGTTGGCTCCTTGAGTCAGAGTCAGCGACTCATAGTTCGCTCCTTGAGTCAGGGCCAGCGACTCATAGTTGGCTCCTTGAGTCAGGGCCAGCGATTCATATTTGGCTGCTTGAGTCAGAGTTAGCGACTCATAGTTCTCTGCTTACGTCACGGTCAGTGACTCATAGTTGGCTGCTTACGTCAGGATCATAAGCCACAGCTGATATCAGTCAGCGGTTCATAGTTAGCTCCTTGCGTCAGAGTCAGCGGTTCATAGTTGGCTCCTTGCGTCAGAGCCAGCAGTTCATAGTTGGCTCCTTTCGTCAGAGCCAGCGGTTCATAGTTGGCTGTTTGCGACAGGGTCAGCTATTCATAATTGGCTGCTTGCGTCAGGGTCAGTGGCCCAGAGAAGACAGCAGTCAGCGACTCATAGCTGGCTGCTTGCGTCGGGGTCATTGAACTACAGCTGACGAGGATCCTTGTTCGTATCGTCGGCCCTGGAAACATGCTGCACTAGTACAGTTTGTTTAATAGAATAGGGATCGTAGT
The DNA here is from genome assembly GCA_036924085.1 of Ariolimax columbianus. Taxonomy (NCBI): domain Eukaryota; kingdom Metazoa; phylum Mollusca; class Gastropoda; order Stylommatophora; family Arionidae; genus Ariolimax; species Ariolimax columbianus. The sequence continues at coordinate 21,292,752 of JAVGWX010000010.1, read as the reverse complement.
TTGGAAGGCAAACCCTAAACCCCCCCCCCTCCTCCCCCTATCCCCCCAATAAACAGCTTAAAACGGATGTGTCGAGCCGGAAAACGCAGATATCACAGCCTCGTTGTAAACTATAACACAACCTCCTTTATGGACGAACTCTGAAGAAGAAGAGGACGAAGACGATGAAATGATGTTTAGATGACTAATATGGAACTGTTGGAAAGAACCAACCAAATAACATCATGTATGGAGATTAACATTCAGAAAATAATATGAGAGCATTACAAGATAGTCTCTGTTATGGAATCCACAGGACAAGAGAAGTAGAGGCAGACCTAAATATACACGTAGAAGAGAGCCCCAGACAAACAAATGTAACATAATAGACCTAGAGACAGCTTAAGCAGATGGCTCAGGACAGGGGGACAACGTGATCTTACTGGATTCATTTGGCTGTTTATTGTACATGTTAAATCTGGCAAAGATGGCGCCGTAACTGGCTGCGAGTCTACATTTCTCAACTGTTTTGGATCATTGTGGATGCCGCCAGACCACGAATTTGCCTGGAATTCACACTAGTCGACGACGTACACTTGTGTTCACGGATACGGGGAGTTGTTTTCCGTCTGGACTTGTTATTTCGTTCTTTTTTGTGATTTCTTCCATCCGTTTATCATGGTCTGAACGCCGGCTGAATGGCGCTACGCTTAAACTAGTTATACCTGTGTCGTAGCTCACAGGTTAGTTCTGCCGGTTCACCTTCACGAATATGGCGTGTGGGAATTTTAGATGCTACTATGATGAACTGAATACAGCTGGGGAGAGATGCCAGACTCGCTCACACGCTGAGTGTTGTCCATACGACCTCTTGCGGTTATCGAAAAGGCACGACAAACTGCGTTAGATGCCTTCCCACCTTTCTACCCTGCGGGTTACATGTTTACGGAAAGGCTTCGGTGGTAACCCTGAGGCAAAATCTGCATCCTATGCTATCTCTAGTCGTCTCGATGAATGTCTTGCTACTGGTAAAAGGTAGCTTAGGCTCTGTGAGTGAGGTTGACAAAAGGCGCAGTTTCTTTCTCACTTTAATCCAAATCTCCGCGCAAGTCACCCATTTCAGCGGACACAGCAAGAGATACGACTGTCCACACGGCTGAACAAAGAGAGTGGTCTTCATCACTTGTGATGGACAAAACTATTAAATGTCTCATCTAAATATAAACAATAATATGTAATGTATAGTGAAACAGAAGACCAGTACAGGTAAATATTAGGAAGAAAAAGTTGAAGTGGATAGAACACACCCTCAAAAGGATACATTACAGTATAACCGGACATGCACTTGTCTGGAACCAGCAGAGATAGACTCGAGTAGTGAGGCAAAATTATATATGATGAAGAATGGTGGATTTATTGTTGCCGAAGTGTCATTGGCGGAGCTAAAGAACACGGACCAGAATAGAAACAGGTTGAAAGCGTCTGTTACAACTGTGTGATCCCATGGAGTGAGGTGGAAGGTTTGTGGGGAGCTGAAAATGTTTTTATTGCTTGATGTAATATGTGAATATCTACCTTTGGAAACTCACTATCACGCGTGCTTATTTTCATTGCTGAGGTTCCACAGGAGCATTTATTTGGCAGAGGAATAAATGCCGCTTGCCCTTGAAGTCGCCTGCACTGTCAAAGCTAGGATTCCTTAATTTTACATCCGACAAACAAAACAACTTATCCTTACCGAGAATGTGTACGCATGTCACCAATGTCAGAGACTCCCAACCGCTCTTCTCTTTTACCATAATAATTATCGTTTGTTTCGTTGTCTCAGTTGTAATATTTTATTGTGTAACTTTCTCATTTTTAAAAATTGTCGCTGTCTTAGTTCTATTGTTTCTTCTAAAAATTCCTTTTCAAATGATTTTTGTTGTCTCAATTGTATTATTTTCTTTTCTACATTGCTGAGTTTTATAAATTTTGTTATTTCACTTATTCCATTTTATTCTTTTTTTATAATATTTCCAATTGTTGTTGTCTCAGTAATAATATTGTCTTGTCTGGCTTACTAATTAGTGTCTATCTTCTACATGTTCATAGTTTTTGTTTTCCTGATGTTAATATTCAATCTCATAAACACGTAAACAGACAACTCAGTGTCTTTTAATCCGGAGAACGGAAAATTAATGAGAAATTGCACTTTTGATTGCAAAAAGACACACAAATGAAATGGGTTAAGGCCTTAGAGAAAACACACATTCCACCCTTCATTAGTTTTCTAGACTCAGTCACAACTCCCAAAGATTGAGTGCGTTCCAACTCTTGCTTTAATGATGGTATTCATATATCGGAGGTTATTGTTCTTATGGACCTGGTTCGCGTGCACGTTGATGCGTCATCTCGCAGTGTTTAAAGAGAGATCAATATTATACTAACGACACCCGGATCTATATTTGGGCGGGGACGCATCTAACGTGACGTCTTGATGTTATCGGTAGATACAAGAGCAACACCTTAATATTATATTTGTTATCCCATACAGTTGATAGATACAAGAGAAACACCTTCGTATTTGATTTGTTATCCTATACAAAGGGTAGATACAAGAGAAACACCTTCGTATTTGATTTGTTATCCTATACAAAGGGTAGATACAAGAGAAACACCTTCATATTGGATTTGTTATCAGATACAGAGGGTAGACAAAGGAAAAACACCTTCGTATTGGATTTGTTATCACATACAGTTGATAGATACAAGAGAAACACTTTCGTATTTGATTTGTTATCCAATACAGGGGGTAAATACAAGAGAGACACCTTCGTATTGGATTTGTTATCACATACAGGGGGTAGATACAAGAGCAACACCGTCATATTGGATTTGTTATCTCATACAGGGGATATATACAAGAGAAACACCATCAAATTGGATTTGTTATCTCATACAGGGGATAGATACAAGAGTAACACCTTCGTATTGGATCTGTTATCACATACAGGGGATAGATACAAAAGTAACACCTTCGTATTGGATTTGTTATCACATACAGTGGGTAGATACAAGACTAACACCTTCATATTGGATTTGTTATCACATACAGGGGGTAGATACAAGAGTAACAGCTTCGTATTGGCTTGTCTTGAATTAGTCGCTTCATTTCTGCAAGGTTCTTTTTTGTGTGGCAAAGCTTCTACACGGTGTAGAGGCATCGATGAGTAACATTAGGGTCAGGTGAAACATACTGATAGGGTGGGAGTGAAGGGTAACTAGGGTCAGGTGAAACATACTGATAGGGTGGGAGTGAAGGGTAACTAGGGTCAGATGAAACATACTGATAGGGTGATAGTGAAGGGTAACTAGGGTCAGGTGAAACATACTGATAGGGTGGGAGTGAAGGGTAACTAGGGTCAGGTGAAACATACTGATCAAGGTGGGAGTGAAGAGTAACTAGGGTCAGGTGAAACATACTGATCAAGGTGGGAGTGAAGAGTAACTAGGGTCCAGTGAAACATACTGATCAAGGTGGGAGTGAAGAGTAATTAGGGTCAGATAAAACATACTGATAATGTAGGAGTGAAGAGTAACTAGGGTCAGGTGAAACATACTGATCAAGGTGGGAGTGAAGAGTAACTAGGGTCAGGTGAAACATACTGATCAAGGTGGGAGTGAAGAGTAACTAGGGTCAGGTGAAACATACTGATAATGTGGGAGTGAAGAGTAACTAGGGTCAGGTGAAACATACTGATCAAGGTTGGAGTAAAGAGTAACTAGGGTCAGGTGAAACATACTGATAATATGGGAGTGAAGAGTAACTAAGGTCAGGTGAAACATACTGATCGAGGTGGGAGTGAAGGTAAACTAGGGTCAGGTGAAACATACTGATCAAGGTGGGAGTAAAGAGTAACTAGGGTCAGGTGAAACATACTGATAATGTGGGAGTGAACAGTAACTAGGGTCAGGTGAAACATACTGATCAAGGTGGGAGTAACGAGTAACATTAGGGTCAGGTGAAACATACTGATAATGTGGGAGTGAAGAGTAACTAGGGTCAGGTGAAACATACTGATCAAGGTGGGAGTAAAGAGTAACTATGGTCAGGTGAAACATACTGATAATATGGGAGTGAAGAGTAACATTAGGGTCAGGTGAAACACACTGATAATGTGGGAGTAAAGAGTAACATTAGGGCCAGGTGAAAAATAATGATCAAGGTGGGAGTAAAGAGTAACTAGGGTCAGCTGAAACATACTGATCAAGGTGGGAGTAAAGCGTAACTAGGGTCAGGTGAAACATACTGATCAAGGTGGGAGTAAAGAGTAACATTAGGGTCAGGTGAAACATACTGATAATGTGGGAGTGAAGAGTAACTAGGGTCAGGTGAAACATACTGATAGGATGGGAGTAAAGAGTAGCTAGGGTCAGGTAAAACATACTGATCAAGGTGGGAGTGAAGAGTAACTAGGGTCAGGTGAAACATACTGATCAAGGTGGGAGTAAAGAGTAACTAGGGTCAGGTAAAACATACTGATCAAGGTGCTAGTGAAGGGTAACATCAGGGCCAGGTGAAATATACTGATCAAGGTGGGAGTGAAGTGTAACATCAGAGTCAGGTGAAACATACTGATCAAGGTGGGAGTGAAGTGTAACATCAGAGTCAGGTGAAACATACTGATCACGGTGGGAGTGAAGTGTAACATTATAATTCGTATGCATCTATTTACCAAGGACTGACGTCTTTGGTGTATCAAATCCAAATTAAAGAGGTATTAAAAAACCATCTTAGGGCTAACAATCAATCAATCAATCATTCAATCAAAACTTTTTCAGCTTCCTGGAGAGCATGGATCTTCAGTAAATACACATGCAATCATCAGATGTTGACTTACTCATATTTGTGTGAGGCACACAATTAGTACACGATGAGATAGCCGGCCTCATCTACAACTTTCCTGTCAGGGTACAGTGTTAATATTCTTTACTGTTATTTATAGTCCCGATAACAACCGGTCGTCAGGGCCTTAGACACCTCCCCAATCCCAATTCTCGTGCTAGAGTTTGAAGTCATGCAACTGCCCGTCCGCCCGCGACCGTACCTAAAGTGATATAATTTCGTGTAGCTGTTCGCCCACCATCGACCATACCTCTAACGCTATCCGATCATATATATGGCCGCCCAACTGCGACCTTACCTCTTGCTCTATTATTTCAATCACCTGTCGGTCCACCCACAAACTTACCTCTAACTCCATCATGTCATGCATCTGTCCACCTGCTCGCGACCTTACCTGTAATGCTATGACGCCATACACATGTCGGACCACCTACGACCCTACCTCTAACGCTATCGCGTCATGCACCTGGTTTCCCGCCCACAACCTAACCTCTAACACTTACATGGTAGTTTGTATCTATAATTTTTTGAATAGATAGAATCTCAATCTGCTATGTCGTGTGCAGAGCCTGAAGTTGGCTGAAACAGTTTAAAAGAAAGGCACCCCTATAACTGACAGTGCTGTCTGGAATCAAGTATTAGAGACTCCATTGTAGTAGGTCTGAGCTTGTTAGTAGGTTTGGCGACCAGGTCCTGTCTTCGCTGACTGTCTGTCATTAACACTAAGGAGAATACCAAGTTAAGAACGTTTAATGTCAAGTCAGTACTCCTGTACGGAGCAGAACTTGGAGAACGACAAAGACAATACAGAGGAAAGCAGTCGTTCGTCAAAAAATGTCTACTGAGGATAATGGGAACAGGCTGGCATAACATGGTTAAGAACCCAAGACCAATGAAAAAGGAGCCAACACGTTTCAGTGGAGCAACAAATCTGATGCAGGAAATGGTGTTGGATAGGACACATTCTACGGGACTTTACTAACATACTATACGGAAAGTCCCATCAAATGTGGCCTTACAGACTATGACATGGAATCCACGAAGGACGATAAAGAGAGGTAAACCTAATAACATCTGTAGAAGAAATTGTGAAAATGAACTTCGGTCTCTAAATCATAAACTGAAAAAAAAAAAAAAGGCAGCCCAAGAACGAGCTTGGTGGAGGAGGTTTCTCAATAGCCCTTGTCTCGAAAGAAGAGACGAATGTTGATTCATGGAAGTCAGGTACGCATTTTCATACACGTCGGCCGGAGCGTGGCAGTAAACATGATCTTCTTCTTCTTCTTCTTCTTCATCGTACGCAGTCAGACAGTAACCATTATTTTTTTCGAAAAAGGCAGCGGTCATCCTGAGGCTGTCGACACTGCCATAGAGCTTGTCTAGTGTTGCCACTGGTGATGGCCACATCTGCTCTCTCTGATCCTCGTATATCGGGCAGTTTTGCAGCAAATGCTCAGCGGTCATTTTCCCGGTACCACATGGGCATTCGTCAGTGCCACCTATCTTCAATTTGTTGCATAGGTGGTACCTCAGTCTATTGTGGCCAGTGCGAAGTCTGAAGACCACGACCTGCTCTCTACTGTTCAACTGGTAATAGGCATCGTTTTTGGTGTAGCCAGTATGTTCGGTTTCCCATTTGGTCATGAAACATGATCTAATCCCACACGTTTGCTGTCAGATGTCGATGCACAATCTCTACACTACTTAGTCGAGTCAGTACCGCAATCTGCTAGGGCTCGTGCCTTGTCTGAAGATTAGATATTTTAGTTGAACTGATAACACTATTATTTGGCTAGTGCACGATTTCTTTAAACCTGAATAGGACAGACAAGTTACGTCAATTATGCCGAACACGGCATTTACAAACAGTCAAAAATGCATGAAAAGCTGCAATAAGAACTTGCTGCACGCTTGTCTAGTGGCCTCTCGAATGTGTCTGCCTTTTTTTTTATCACACTTCGAACTCTTGGGTGTTGTTGTTCATGTTGCTGTTATTGTTCTTTAAATAAATAAATCGAAACCGACTCGGCAGTGTGCATCAACAGTCTATTTTAAAAAAATGCACAAATAATAGCTCAATGATCAGGATAGCAACAAAAAAGGAAATCCGCTTGACAACCACAAGGCCGTAGTCAGTAACAAAGAACAAACTAAAGCAGCCAAATAAAAATCACAACAAAAACCAAGACATAGTTTATTCGGCGACTTCTATTTTTGACTTTGATTTGGCAGCCATTACCAGGAAGTGGCCAGGAACGTGTGGGTCACAGTGTGCCAATTATGAAAATGAACAGACCAAACAAGGAAAAGTCAATATATTTACAGGCAGTAAATAAAAAAAAGGTGCATTTTAAAACATATTTTTTATTTGATGCCGAGTTGATGGCTCTTACGCCGTCAATAACAAGAGGATGTTGAATAAAGTGTTTATGATTCAGAGCACGGGGACATCACTGGATCTTTACTGGCTCATCACTCGGACGTCACTTGGTCACATCGGGTCATCACTGGGTCATCATTGTGTCAAACCTAAGTCATCATTAGTCGTCACTGAGTCATCATTGGGTCATCATTGGGTCATCACTGAGTCATCATTGGGTCAGCATTGGTCATCATTGGGTCATCACTGAGTCATCATTGGGTCGTCGCTGCGTCGTCACTGAGTCATCCCTGGGTCATCAGGTCATCACCGAGTCGTCACTGGATCATTATTGCGTCGTCACTGGGTCATCACTGGGTCATCACTCGGTCATCACTGGTTCATCATTGGATCGTCGCTGGGTCATCACTTGATCATCACTGCGTCGTCACTGGATCATCATTGGGTCATCACTGGGTCATTACTGGGTCATCACTGTGTCATCCCTTTGCCGTCACTGGGTTATCACTGGACCATAACTGGGTCATCACTGGATCGTCACTTGTTCATAACTGGGTAATATCATATGTGAGTCTTCAATGAATTATAATTGGGTTGCCACTGCCTCGTCGCTGGGTTGTCACTTGATTATCACTGCAGTTGGATATCGTGTTTAGAAGATAAAAATATTATTATTGCAAAAATGCTGTCCGTGTGTTAGATACCTCATTATGTTAGGGGATATCTGTCGCTGAGGTGGAAACGCTGCTGTTTTGAGACTAGCCGTAGTTAGTTCTCTCATGACGAAGTAAATCTAGTGGCGGATTTGGTTATGTTGATAAGGCCAACTGCAGAAGGAAGGTAGGCATGTGTCATTCTCACTGTAGTGCAACGCAAAGTTTTGCATGTAGCACATCACTTAGTGGATCACAATGAGAATCTCCACCTCTTTGGCCATGCTACTGTAAGACAGTATGTTTTCAGGTGCACGAGGTGGAAGTGAAGTGGAGGTATTTGTCAGTGTCGTTCACCTAACCCTGATCTGAGTTAGGGGACTTTGTCAGTGTCGTTCAAGTGATTGTGTCAAGTACCCGTTCACAGCTGTGTCTACCGTTGCGGGAATTGAGCCCCGGATCTTTGCCATGAAAAACATATGGTCTGGCACTGCATTAATCAGACGCATTGCAACCTCCCATTTGTTTTAGGAAAATCAAAATACAAATTAACTGAGGATGCATTGACCGTACATAGCCCTTCAACCTAATATTTCCATGCAGACCTGTCCTGTGAGGCCACCAGCCAACCCGTTCGAGACAGACCTGTGAGACCATCAAACAACCCGTTCCAGACATACCTGTGAGACCATCAACCAACAGTTTCCAGACAGACCTGTCACGTGAGACCATCAACCAAGAGTTTCCAGACAGACCAGTCACGTGAGACCATCAACCAACAGTTTCCAGACAGACCTGTCACGTGAGACCATCATCCAACTCAACCAACAGTTTCCAGACAGACCTGTCACGTGAGACCATCATCCAACTCAACCAACAGTTTCCAGACAGACCTGTCACGTGAGACCATCATGCAACTCAACCAACAGTTTCCAGACAGGCCTGTCACGTGAGACCCTCATCCAACTCAACCAATAGTTTTCAGACAGACCTGTCACGTGAGACCATAATCCAACTCAACCAATAGTTTTCAGACAGACCTGTCACGTGAGACCATCATCCAACTCAACCAACAGTTTCCAGACAGACCTGTCACGTGAAACCATCATCCAACTCAACCAACAGTTTCCAGACAGACCTGTCCCGTGAGACCATCATCCAACTGAACCAACAGTTTCCAGACAGACCTGTCATGGAAGACCATTAACGAACTTAACCAACAGTTTCCAGACAGACCCTTTCCACGGAGAACTGTTCTGTGCATTTTTCTCAGTGCTTTCCAGATTCACCCTATTTTCCGTGTATCGGCCTCTATGTCTCTTCATGGTTTCTTCTTTGATCTTTGTTTGCCTCTTTTTCCCTGTGGGTTCCATGAAAGAGATTGTCTGGTGATACTGGTTTCCCTGAACATACCGGCTACACCAAAAACGATGCCTATTACCAGTTGAACAGAAGAGAGCAGGTCGTTGTCTTCAGACTTCGCACTGGCCACAATAGACTGAGGTACCACCTATTCAACAAATTGAAGATAGGTGGTACCGACAAATGCCCGTGTGGTACCGAGAAAATGATCGCTGAGCATCTGCTGCAGAACTGCCCGACATACGAGGATCAGAGAGTGCAGATGTGGCCATCACCAGTGGAACCACAAGATAAGCTCTATGGCAGTGTCGACAGCCTCAGGATGACCGCCGCTTTTTTCGAAAAAATAATGGTTACTGTCTGACTGCGTACGAAGAAGAAGAAGATACTGGTTTCCGGCAATCGCAGTGGGTGGACTATTGCATTCTTCCCAAATTTCATGTTGCATCTGTTTTTGTTTTGTTCTCTGCCATTAACTTTCGTTTGTAACTTAATCGAATCACTGCAAATCTAGAATCTTTCTCAAGAATTTGTTGATAAAGCCCAGCAATCCTTAAATATTGAGTTTGGTCTTGCTTCATGTTACCGCTCAATATAAAATGACCGACTTCACATTAGAGTTGAAGATCCCTGGCTGAGAACCATTAGCTTGGCACGCATTCTGATCCTTTTATGGGCTTCCGCATATCCTGAATATCAATTACATTTATTTGTTCATATCTCTTTTTGTGTGTTTATCTTTCAATCTGTGTTTGCCTTTTGTTCGTAACATGGATTTTGTTCTTGTAATAATAATAATGTTCGCATAGGCGTCTGAGGTCATTGCGTCGGTCGACCACATCAATGACCCACTGCTGTGGCGTGGTTTCAAGACCTCATTCAGGGCCGAGAAGGAGATTGCTACTTGCTGGAGCCATACTGTTAGGCCTCTTCTGCGCCTTCAGCCGGTCGGGGGAGAACTTTTGGCGCTGAGGAACGACTTGTGTAGTATCTTGTGGGCAGGGGTTTCCTGGACCAGCCGTACAGCATGACTGAACAAATAAACTAGGCGCCGGTCAAGGGTTTCTGAGATTGGGTGGAGGCCTGTTTTACAGAGACCTCCACGTTGCGAATGTAGTCATGCCGTCGGATGCTTAAGATACGTCCCTGGTTGCTCATATGAAAGACTTCCAGTCTCGTCATGTCATGTTTCAGCAATGTCCAGGTTTCGGAGCCGTAAGGAAGGACTGGGACTACGCAGGACTGGTAAATGCAGATTTTTGTTTCACAGGAGATCTTGCCACAACCCCACACACGTCGGAGGTCATGCATAGCGAACGCAGCTAGTCCGATCGGCTCTGATATATCGGGACCGATGCGCCCATCAGATGATATGCTTCCGAGATAGATGAATTGCTTGGTGCCTACCGCAGTATGACCTTGAGATCCAATACGCCGGGGTGCTGTGTCGGACAAGAGGTTCTAAAGTTTGGTCTTGGGCTAGATATAAACAGGCATAGGGAAGGAGTTTAACTGTTTAACATTTCCAGAGAGCGCTGCAGCGCAGATCTGTCTGTGCCGAACAGGACAATGTCGTCCACGTAAGCGAGATCAGTGAAGACTGACTGATCAATGGCTGTAACCTACAGTAGCACGTAGGCAAACATCTTCCTCCGTACCGAGAGTAGTGTTATAGGCCTGTAATTACTACAGTCTTTGCGACTCCTCTTGCCTTTGTACAGGGAAACGAGGTTTCCATCGCGTCAGTCGGTCAGGACGTGCCCCGTCCTCCAGAGAGGCATGTCCTGTGAGACCATCAATCAGCTATTGCAGGAAGAAATGATGGAGGGCAGAGCTGATCGGGTCGATGACGGGGCTGAACAGCTTCGGTTGGGTGTGATCTGGGCATGCCGCTCGTCCATCTCTGCGTTTCCGAATAGCAGCAAGGACTTCAGATATAGTAGGGGGGGGGGGAGGCGGCAATGTTGGTTTCCGTATCTTGTGCGGTTTGTGAACCATATTTATCAATGTTTAGTTACTGTTTGGGGCCAAAGATACAGCACTGAATGAGCTGACAGCAGTCAGTGGCACATAAGTGGCAGCTTGCGTCAGCGAACCAGAGCTGACAAAGATCTTATTCCACCTCCCAGCGGCGGCCCAAGTAACAGGCTACACCGGTGTAGTCTGGCTAGGTAAATAAAGATTGCAGTAGAAAGACAACCCTGTATTAACAAAAATGCGACAACAATCGGATGCATCGGTTCGAAAGGCGCACAAACTCAGAAAGAAAAATACGTTCCAGCGTTCATATCATTAACTGGGATCAAGATGCTGTGCAGGACATGATCTGTAGCGGTCATCAACTCATAGTTGACTGCTAGCGTCAAAACCAGCTAACAATAGCTGCCAAGACCCTTCCACACCTCCACGTGGTGATCTTGGATAACAGACTGCAACAGAGCAGGCTGGCTAAGGAGAAGGGATCGAAGAGGGAAGGCTAACCCGGTACTAAAAAATTCCTGAAGTCGGATGCGCCATACTGAAAAATGCAATTATCGCAGTCAAGCTGCAAACTACGACACAATGCATTATGTTCTCTGGACAACATTCTGCTACTTGCACAAGCTTTTTCATGGCTTGGCAGCGGGAATTTGAAAACAAAGAAGAAGAAAAAGATATCATTGGCTGTCCTTATGTGGCGGGTTGCGTGGTCTTCTGTCTTGTAAGGCTCAGTGTGTCTGTCTGCGCATGCATTTGTTTGCGTCCGCTTTCTTAGCTTTAGGTTGTCCAAAGCCTGCCTGCAGGGAAGCTGTTGTATACTGTCAGAGGCACCTCTTTTAGAAAAGCTATCGAGCCTTTCCTAACCTGAAACGGGCTCTTTTCAAGGCAACAAGTCGCAGTTCTGCAGCTCGATCAAGACTGTTTCTATCTGTAACTTCTGAGATTTGTACGCTATTACTACAATTATACCAATTTGAAAGATCTCCTACATAGGTATCTCCACTTTTGGACAGTCAGTGTCTACAACAATCAATTTGATATGTTCTTATCGGAGAGAAAATAATACACTGACCACATTTGAAACTGATAAACATTCAATAAGACGTTTTCTCAGGAAAATAAGAAAAGTAATACCAGCACTCAAAAGAATATGCCCAATGTATCCTCTCAAGCAAGTGGTGAAAGGCGACCAAATAGGATTATACATGGCGATAGCAGCGTCATCTTTTGAAAACATTGCTATTGAAGCCGCTACCGCTTCCTGTAAAGTTGTCTTGTAAGGGTCGTGGGCTTAACTTCATTTGGAATCTAAAGACTAAATAATTTATCAAAAGGTAAAATAAAAATCAGAAGAATAACAAAAATAAATAAAAAGACGATGAAAAGGACTTGATAATGTATTACAAGTAACGACTAGATAAAGAAGATACACTGGCCCAACCATTCAACACTAAACTCAAAATTTACAGAGAAATTAAAAACCTGAAAACAAGTCATTACGGAAACTATTCTGGCGAAGAAAACATCAAATATACGATCATACGAAGAAGGCGAAGAAACAAGACCGATAAACAAATTAAAGAACCTCTTTATGGTGTCATAAACAAATGAAAGAAGAAAGAAGTACTGGACATGTCACTCCATGTACCATAAACAGAACAACATTATCAAGGAGGTATATTGTAAGCACTCGAAAACCATCTGCGTATATAGTTACTAGAATCCTATAACTCGTGTCTTTCTTTGCAGCGAGGCGTAAATGTCACCATTGCAGTGGTTCAAATTCGGGGTAACTATTTCTTTACTTGATTTTCTGTTGTCTGGTGTACATCTGTTTCTGCTTTATTCACTGACTATCCTATGTTTCAGTGTGTTTCTACTTTGTTTATTGACTGTCTTATGTTTCCATCTGTTTCTGCTGTATTCACTGACTATTTTATGTTTTCATGTGTTTCTACTTTGTTCACTGAAAAGCCTGTTTTTGCATGATTTTCTACTTTGTTCACTGAAAAGCCTGTTCTTAGCTCTTAGTCGACCTGTACTTCTACAGTGGCAGATGCCCCTGTGCAGGTCCCAGCTCTGGTATGCGCTGGATGTAGCCGGGAGAAAAGTGTCCTACTTAGCGGGCTAGGCTCGAGCAAATTAATACTCCACTGCGTTGTGAGTAACTTGTGAGTTTTATTATTTTACCTTTTGCACATACGGAACACAATACAGAGTCAATACCTCGTGTCCTCTGGATGATTAAAAATAGGAATTGAACAAGGTCAATTTCTATAAGAAGTCTAAGAAGAACAGGGAGAAGAGCTAGAAAAGAACAAGAACAAGAAGAAAAAGGAGATGAACCAACAACAACGGGAACAAGCACTTGAACAACGAGAACATTACAATAATAATAATAATAATAATAATAATAATAATAATAATAAGAAGAAGAAGAAAAAGAAGAAGAAGAAGAAGAGGTAGAAGAATAAAAGAAAGAAGAAGAAAAAAAGGAGGAAGAGGAAGAAGAAGAAGATAAAGACGAGAAAAAATAAGCAAAAGAAGAAGAGGAACCTGAAGAAGAACAAGAAAAACAAAGATTAGAAATAGAAGAACAAAGAAAAGAAATAAGCAGAGCATGAAGAATACGAATAATGATAATAAAAGTAATGAGAAGAAGAAGAAAACAAAAACAGGATATAAAATAAGAAGACCAAGAAAGTCATAGCCCTAACATGGAAACTCGAGAACCACTTTGTCGTGTGCAAATCATGAAGATAGGACAATGATAGGGGTTAAGTAGAATCTGTGACAGCCGAGAAGTAAAAATAAGAAACCCACAAGAATGACAAATGACACACTAAAAACTGTTTTGTTGTTATATGGATAGGTGAAAAACACTTATTGCGAATATGTTGCAGTCTAGTACGATTGCAACACACACACAAATTCTCTAAGCAGTATATTATATTTTTTTCAAATATCCAATAGGGTAAAAAGTATATTTAATTAACTTAACTTAACGTTTTTATACTGGTTTAGATAACTATTCAGAGTCTGTAAACAACCAGTTTCATTTATATTTCATTGAACTAAAACCTATGCGCATCCAAACCATTCTTAAATGTATTAATTAACTCTGCCTTCACTACTTCCTGTGGCAAAGCATTTCAAGCATTCACCACCCTCTGACTAAAAAAAAATTTCCTAATACATAATCTGGGCCTTTCTTTAGTTACTTTGTAGCTATTAATTTTGCGTATGCATTGTCTTTTTTCAAGGCTCAGTCCGTTGTATTGTGTTTTGTTCCTTAACGACCCAGTGAATCTGATTTCAGCACAGATTGATTCCATGTTTTTATTTCCCATATGGGCACTGTGCTGCTGTTTAATCCGAAGAACAAACGTAGGTCTGGGTTTTGAGCCCCGATATAACCACGTCAGTCCCCGCGCCTGGTTTCTAGAATAATTTGTTTTGCATGATGAGGTTGTTGGTGCCATGTACAAATTTCGTCCGAATTTTACGACAAATAATTATATACAGTGGTTGTTTTTACTTAACTCTGACACTGGTATCCACAAACACTTAATAATTACAAGGGAAACGTGAAAACGAGAGGAACGATGGGAAACACGGGAAACAAGGGAAGCGAGGAAAACAGGGGAAAAAAGGGAAGCGAGAAAAACACGGGAAACGTCAGAAACGAGGAAAGCCAGGAAAACGTAGGAAACGTGGGAAACGAAGAAAACACGGGAAACGCAGGAGGGGAGGGAAGCGAGGAAAACACGAGAAACAAGGGAAGCCAGGAAAACGTAGGAAACGAGGGAAACAAGTGAAACGAGGGCAGCGAGGAAAACACGGGAAACGAGGGAAACGAGTGAAACGATGGAAGCGAGGAAAACACGGGAAACGAGGGAAACGAGTGAAACGAGGAAAACGTGGGAAATGAGGGAAGCCAGGAAATCGTAGGAAACGTGGGAAGTGAGGAAAACACGGGAAACGCGGGAAACGAGAGAAACGAGAGAAACGAAGGAAACGAGGGAAGCCAGGAAAACGTGGGAAACGGGGGAAATAGAAAAAAAACTTCAGAAACGAGGGAAACGTTGGAAACGAAGAAAACAGAGGAAAACGTTGTAAACGAAGAAAACAGAGGAAAACAGGAGAAACGTTAGAAACGAGGGGAACACGGGAAACTAGGAAACAGGAGAAAAGAGGGAAACAGGGGAAACGACAAAACGTGAGAAACCAGGAAAACAAGTGAAACGAGTAAACGTGAGAAACAAGGGAAAGAAGGGATACGAGGGAAACGTGAGAAACGAGGGAGACGTAGGAAACGAGTAAAGCAAGGAAAACAGAGGAAGCGTGGGGAACGAGGAAAACGTTGGCTTCCTCAGCTCCCATTGAATGGTTTTGAATGAAATGGCAAGCTCCACATACGACCCTCTTTAGTTTGACTTGAATAAGTCCCTTACCTTCTTCCATTGTGTATAGAGTCTTCCACTTAGGGGTATGTCGTCTTCTCATTTTCTTTCGGCTTATAATTTATCCAGAATGAGAAGGCCACCCTATGCCCAAACCTAGATAGTCACAACATGGATGGCGAGTTACAGTGCTACAAATATGTACTTCCCTTTCAGGCCCGGTTTCTCAGAAACTACCTAAACCATTATTCATCTTAGGATTGGGGTGTGTTGTTGTTGTTGTTGTTGTTGTTATTGTTGTTGTTGTTTAATGCCCACAATGAATAAGTTTACTATTTTGTGCGCCCTGAAAAAAACGTTAAGTGGCGGGTTGTAGTAGCTTTTCTAACATCCCGAGCATGCTGATGAAGTTGGACAGCGGTCCTCCAGGCAGTTGTGCTATGCTTGGTTTCATCTGCGTGGCGCTCACTACTACGAGGATCACATCGATCTACATCTCGTCAGTCAGGCTGCCTTAAAAACAGCCTGTTTCCAGGGAACGCTACATGGAAGAGAGATTGTGGACAAGGTCAGTGAATTGACCCCTGACGAGACGTACTGGTCAATATTTTGTGCTTTACTGGACTAGAGTCCCCCTTTGGGATATCTTAGATGTATTTAACTTAATTTAACTTCTTTATACTGGTGTAGAAGACCCTGCAGAGTCTTCTAGGCAAACACGTTTCTTCTACTCCAATTGATCTAAAAGTAACTATGAACATCCAATTTGTTCTTGAATGCATTAACTGACCCTGCCCCTACAATTGTAGAAACAAGGCTTACAAGTCCCAGGATTTAGAACCGCTGGTAGTACAGCCAAGTGCCCTTGCTGGAGTTACTTAAAACAATCACGATCTTTGCAGGCCCATTACCTGGTGTACTTGAACAGTCGCTCTCGTCAGGGCCAGGTTAAACGTACTGACCAAGTCCACACGTCACGTCGATTCTATGTACCTGGAAAAAAGACTGTTACAGCAGCCTGACTAATGAGGTAGGGATCGACACTGCTATTGTCTTCGTTATGGGCCTACTGAAAATTCTTGCATTGCATTACACACACTGCAGCCAGTAGGTCCCAGGACTATCTTCTTCAGTGTGACAAGAGATATAAGAAGAGCCACTTGAACTATGTACCAGCAAACATTCATTAAAGGTGAAAAACTCAGCACCAGCAGCTTCGAGCAACAACAACAACAACATCAACAACAACAACAATATCAGTACTTGTAACCGGCCGATTGAATTATTGTTGTTTTGTTTAGACTAAGAGTATCTTAAGAAAAACATTGTTAAGTCATTTTCACAGCACATACAGCTGTTGCCGATAAAGTGCTAGAGTCCTCTTTGTACGAGGTTACGAAGTTTTGGCGACCAGTTCGCATTTTTGTCGGTGCATAAAGTCCTGTATTCATTGAAAGCTGGATAGATTAGAGCGTATCGAGACTAGATATTGATCCTGACCCGTTCGTCTAGAAATCCGAAATCTCTAATGAGTATGCCACCTAGACGCTAATAGTCAGTCTAAAAGGTAAGTAAAATTCATATTTCGGATTTGTTAATTCATTAATTAGATTATGTTATAGTCATCTGAGTGGTGCCCGGGGAACAGAGCATAACCACTGTAACTTCTCAAGCAGGTCATAACATGACAGAAGAAGGCTGCGCATGGAGCTAGTAACCTCATCATGTAAAATCATTTTTATTTGTGTGAGACCATCACTTCAACTTCTCCTATACAGGCGTCCTGTATGGGGAAGCCATGCTTCCTGTAATGGGAGACCAGGTGTAATGGTTATCTTATTCCTTATTCTGTACTTGAAGAAGAAAAACAATATGAATTGATGGTATATAACTTCTAGAGTCGTTGGTATTCATAATTAGTTTGTCAGGTAATATTATATTCCCCAGTCGGTTTTGTTAATATATTTGTTAGGTAATACTATATTCTCCAATTTGTTTTGTTAATTAATTTGTCAGGTAATACTAAATTTCATAATCGGTTTTGTTAATTTGTCAGGTAATGCTAAATTTAATAGTCGGTTTTGTTAATTTGTCATGTATCTGTACCATGTTTCTGTTGAAATGGTAAAGATATAGATAAGTCCAGGATATCCCAGAAAACCAGGAAGCAGTACCCTCGATTTGATATCACAGTTATGTCAGGTTGTGGACCAGGCTTGCTTATCACAAGAGATCGTAAAACTGACAAGCCCGACAACAGTCGAGTAGTACCTGGAGCCATGCTATAGTGTTTATCAAAGTTTTGACATTTGACAGGTTTGGGATCCACAACAGATATTGTTGTAGATGTTGACATATCGGAGGGTTTAGTATGCTAGCTTTCCATCATTCTGAACACCATTCACTAAAACTAATGATGAACTGGTCTTCCTGTAATTGCATGAGATCACACTGTTTTTTAGGTTCGGGTGACCAATAGTCAGCATGTACGATATATGTATATGTTGGAGAATTGCTTTGTGTAAGTCTGTGCTCATTATTTCATGCATTCTACGCGCGTTTTTTTATATTAACGAATGTACTTATTCGTTTGTGAATTTTTTGTATTTACTCTTAATTGTTTTAGTATTGGCAATTTCTTGTTCGTTTTACCCTTTTCATTACTTGTTTATCGCGATTCACATCTACCTGGTAATCGCTGTCAAGTGAATAATTGTGTAGCGACTGTCCTGTCCATTACTTTTGCTTTGGGTTATTTTCTTCAGTTGTTTTCGTGTGTACTTTGTTCTTGTGGTCGCAAAGTAGATTCGATTTTGTTTCTGTCCCGGTGTGATAGCTCGGCTTTTTCTTTGTTTGTTCTAATCGAATATAGGTCAGGCATGAGCATGAACAATTTTCCTGAAAGTGTTAGGTCCATCTTTGCACCAAGCGTCGGCTCTATGAGAGAGGGTGACCACATTAAAGTTAGACTAGTTGTTGTCGTTTGGGAAGAAGTGTTAGGTCGATCTTTGCACCAAGCGTCGACTCTGTGAGACAGGGTGACCATATTAAAGGTAGTTCTTTTGTAGATATTGTCATTGAGGACAGGTGTTTGAGACTTCAGTGTCTGTCGTTCTTGATTAAGATTTTATTGATTCAAGTCAATACCGGATACTATTATTAGACCATCAAAGGTAAGAGACGTCTTTGTGTTATGTTGTCAGTCTTACGAAGACTGTAGCAAACATTTTAGTTGGGGAGGAACTTTTGTGGATTTGACTGCCCGAGTTTTCAGCTTTTGTGACGGTTAAATTAGGAACCAAAGAGATAAGGTCGTTGGCGAAGAAGTTTTAAAAACATGACTGAATGAACTTTTAAGAGACAGGTTCTACACAATTGAAAGTGGTCTCAAAGTGAACGCTGTGGCTGGCGGAGAAGTATTATATTTGTTTTTGTACTAGATCTTGTTATTATGACGGCCAGTGGTGAAAGTAGTCACATAGGTAATGCTGAACAAGTGTAAGAGGCATTATTAAACTAGATCTTCAGCTTTGCCCAAAAGAGGACATGTTCGTACAAGATGAAATGTTAAAGAATTCATTCAAGTAATTCTCAGCGTCTGGGAAGTGAGATAAGCAGGACCATAACTCGATGTCTTGATTTATTAACTCTAAATAGATTCAGATAAAAAATTTTCCACCTGGATATCCTGTAACGTGCTGAGACCTGCTCACAAACAAATGCTTATACAAGAGATAGAGCGCCACGTTTATGCAGGGTAAATGAGTGTGCGCATTTGAGGTATAAACGGTATGAAGATGAGAGCTTCTTGAAACAGACCGACAAGCTTATAGAGAAAAAAGGAAACGAAGAGAAACTTCAGGGTAATGTGATACATAATGATGAAGACCACACATTGCTCCGGTGAAAGGCTATGTCACAGAAGTCTGGCAACGAGATGGCGATTGGCACTGTGATCCCCATAGTAGTAGGCATACCGTGGAGTCTTGCGAAGTTCTGCTGCCAGGAGGACCGCAAACTTGTATCTCATGTACACCTCGGTGTCTAAGAAGGGCGGCTGTAACTCGCCGTCAAAGACATACCGTGATTAGTAATATTAACTCGGTACGAGTGGCATCCACCACCAACCAATAATAATAATAACTGCAGCAACAAGAACAGCAACAACAATAATAAAGGGTTTAGCTGCTATTATTTACATAATGAACATGCTGACGAAGAAAGAAGTCTGACCATCGAGTTCATGAAGGACATTCGTCTTTTTTCGAAAGATCACATTTTAATAATTATCCTTTAGCACGCCCTTGTAACACCCTAGCGGACCAACTCGGCCTACAAAAAACAGTGTGCAGAAATTTTTTGTTTGTTTTAAACGGAGCCACTCCCGACAGCCATTTTTTTAATGCTGAATACCTCACCATAAATACACGGCATTTTGCCGGTTAAAGTATCGTATGTTCGATTAAAAATAGCTTTTTTGAACAGTTTTAATTTTGTATGCGCCGTTTGGAGAAAGCCGACTATTTGTAAAAGGTGAAGTAGGTTGTTTGGAAAAATCTTTATCGAGTAGATCTATTTATTTTGTTTGATTAGATGAAAGAACTACGTTTAAATTGGAAACTAACAGTTGTGTTGAACTTGTAAACACAGTATCGATACATTGCTGTGGTTTCCATGGTTTTCTATCAGAGCGACTAGGCCTAGTGGTCGAGTCTAAATTTTGTTCCGAGATTTTCATAAATGTTCAACTTCATCTTTTTGTATCTCAGAAACTAACAAACACACAACAAAAACAATAACACCCACATGTTTGTTATTCAATTGTGTCTCTACACACAAGGAAATCATATTTATTGACAAACAAACAGAAAAGTTACACATTTTGAAAGTCGACTACCATAGTGAGAAATTAATTAGGTCATATGTTCGTTAAAAAAAATGTGCTAAAGTACGAGTTGTCTATCCTTCCTCTTCTTCGTACGCTTTCAGAATGTCAACTTGAATGTCTCTAATGAAAGCAGCGTTATGCATCAGATCATTGGTATCTCCATAGAGTTTGTCTTGAATTGGGACAGGAGATGGCCAAATGGGCCTTCTCTGTAATTCGTATGTTAGACACTTCTGCAGCAGATGTTCAGCGGTCGTTTTATCTGTGTCGCAGACATTCGTCGGTATGTTCAAATTTGAACTTGCTGAATAGTTGGTATCGTAGCCTGTTGTGATTTGCGTGGCGTCTGAAAATCACCCCCTGTTTGGTTCTGTTCAGCTTGTAATAAAACTCCATTTTGTTGTCGTTCTGGATGCTCCGCTAACCACTCGTTCTTGTATTTGCACGTGATAAACCTTCTGGTCTCTTTACAAGTTAAACGTTCATTAGGTTGAGACAGCGTGGCCTTCTCTCGTCAGTATGGCAGCCTACTGATTGCCAAGTATGTTACAATGAAATTTAATCCACCGAAGCACCACTGTACAATGAGAAGGAATCCATTGAATCACCACTTCACAATGAGAAGGAATCCACTGAATCACCACTTCACAATGAGAAGGAATCCACTGAATCACCACTTCACAATGAGAAGGAATCCACTGAATCACCACTTCACAATGAGAAGGAATCCACTGAATCACCACTTCACAATGAGAAGGAATCCACTAAATCACCACTTCACAATGAGAAGGAATCCACTGAATCAACACTTCACATTCAGATAGAATATACTGAATCACCACTTCACAATGAGAAGGAATCCACTGAATCACCACTTCACAATGAGAAGGAATCCACTGAATCACCACTTCACAATGAGAAGGAATCCACTAAATCACCACTTCACAATGAGAAGGAATCCACTGAATCAACACTTCACATTCAGATAGAATATACTGAATCACCACTTCACAATGAGAAGGAATCCACTGAATCACCACTTCACAATGAGAAGGAATCCACTGAATCAACACTTCCCATTCAGATAGAATCTACTGAATCACCACTTCACAATGAGAAGGAATCCACTGAATCACCACTTGAAAGTGAGAAGGAATCCACTGAAACACCAGTTCACAATGAGAAGGAATCCACTGAATCACCAGTTCACAATGAGAAGGAATCCACTGAATCACCAGTTCACAATGAGAAGGAATCCACTGAATCACCACTTCACAATGAGAAGGAATCCACTGAATCCCCACTTCACAATGAGAAGGAATCCACTGAATCACCACTTCACAATGAGAAGGAATCCACCGAATCACCACTTCACAATGAGAAGGAATCCACTGAATCACCACTTCACAATGAGAAGGAATCCACTGAATCCCCACTTCACAATGAGAAGGAATCCACTGAATCACCACTTCACAATGAGAAGGAATCCACTTTATCACCACTTTCCTGAATAGGTTACATAGTTTAGAGCAGAGGTCACCAAACTATGGCTTGCATGCCAGATTCGGCCCACCAATCAATTTTTACCGTCCCGCCAACAAATTTTGGTCCGGCCTCTTATTGTTGAATGAAAATTACTGAATATTCCGCTTAAAAATATTACAAAATAGCACGCGCAGGTTCCAAAAACAAAACCCAAAACCCCAAAATGAACGATTGCCATCTCCCCACCTCTTACAACACCATAAACTCTCTCTCTCTCTCTCTCTCTTTCTATCTCTATCTCTCTCTCTCCCTCTCTCTCTCTCTCTCTCTCTAATACCAATTGAGCTCTACAAGATAGTGCCGACAAAACGGAAATGATAACGCCAAATCTCTGATCGTGCACGTGGACAGGTGAAGACAGTGTCGGTACCTACTTTGATAAAGAGAAACTTAAAACTGAAAGCAATGACAGATCTTTTCTAGGATCGGAAGTCTCTAAGATCAAATGATGTTGCTTTGTATTTAGCATTGGTATGGGGAAAGTGATCGTGGATCGTAGGTATTTTTCTTTAGGAAGATGTTGAGGTGCACAGTTGGCCGCCTTGTGAAATGTGTTAAGTATAAATCAACCAGTAACACTTCTGGGCTTGTAGCTATTGTGTACGTTTTCATGTATAAGAGTTTACATTTGGAAAAATGTTTTCTAAGTATAGAGTAGTTTGTCGTTGCTTTTTGTACGTGGTTAATTGTATTTGTAAAACTAAATACAAGAACATTATATTTTAAGGATGTTATAAGTCTGGCCCTCTGGTGTTATCCTTTACCATATTCTGGCCCTCGGCCAACTTTAGCTTGGCCACCAGTGATTTAGAGAGTACCACTCAGAGTTCTTTCAGATCTGATTTGCTTCGGCTTTCAAACGCAGCCATCACATACAGTGCGTCTGGGAAAGTACTTCGTGCTCTCTGTGTTTTTATTCATCATAAGTACAACTGCTGCAGTTTTCAAGGTATCTGCCTCTACTTTCAAGTCACATTGAATTGTCCGACTGCCACTGAAAACCTTCTTTCAGTGTTGTTATTTAGGTTCATAAACATTCCTCCACCTCCAGTCTCAGTTGTATTTAGTACAGTACCATGTATGCTCATGGGTCCATCTATTTCTAGGGTAGTGTTTCTCTGTATAATTCCCAGTTATGGCTTGTATTTGTGTGTCCGAATAGCTGTTCTAATTTACAACGTCAGGCACGCTATCTAACAGATCTTGGATACACTGTTTTCTCCAAGAGGGCAGTATGAGAGTAGTGTAGAGTGGATGCGTGTTTTTTGTGCTGAGCCAGTCATATAATCTGTTCCTACTTCTCTGTAACTGATGCCACAAAGTTGCTCCGTTTTAGTCTTTCCTTCCAAGTCCATTTATTCTCTGCTTCATTGGGGGATCAATCAACTTTCTCAATTGTTCACCTTGCTGTCTCTTCTGACATCCATTAGTTGTAGGTTGGTTAATGTTTTACTACTTTAATTGGCGCGGGCTTCCTACTCTCTGTTATGATTCTCATTGCTTGATTCTGGGCTATATTGATTTTGTGAAAGTTTAATTTGGCTGCAGTTGCCCACCGTAATGCCATATTCTAGTACATGTCGCACATTTCCAATGTAGACCTTCTGAAGAATATATGCGTCTGCTCCCCACGAGGAACCAGCATGTTTTTTTCGTGATGGACATACGCTTCCTTGATCGAATCTGATTTTGCTCAATCTGTGATCTCCATGTCAGATATCTATCAAAGGTAATACCCAAATCTATGATCTCCATGTCAGAGACCTATCAAAGGTAATACCCAAATCTGTGATCTCCATGTCAGAGACCTATCAAAGGTAATACCCAAATCTGTGATCTCCATGTCAGAGACCTATCAAAGGTAATACCCAAATCTGTGATCTCCATGTCAGATACCTATCAAAGGTAATACCCAAATCTGTGATCTCCATGTCAGAGACCTATCAAAGGTAATACCCAAATCTGTGATCTCCATGTCAGATACCTATCAAAGGTAATACCCAAATCTGTGATTTCCATGTCAGATACCTATCAAAGGTAATACCCAAATCTGTGATCTCCATGTCAGACACCTATCAAAGGTAATACCCAAATAGTGGGAGCTTTCACCCAGATGAAGCATTCTTCCATTCAGCCTTAACTATGAGCTTTGCGGTTTCGTTGCGACGGTAAAGACAGTATACGTGTTTGTTTGTTTGGGTGATCGTTTATCTTGGTTAATCATGTCTTTGCCCACTCCTCCCAAAATGTGTAGCGTTCTGCACCATAATGTGTGCTGTTGGGATTTTTTCCGCAGATGTCCACAAAGCTAAGTCTTCCGAAAACAAAACAGAACAGTGTGCGCTCGGGGAGAAATTCTCAGTTATGTCATTTATGAACACGTGGAACACTGTAGGTGACAAAACTCAAACCTTGAGACATTCATTCTTGTAGAGTGATCTTTCTTCTCCTTGAGCGGACCCTAACGGTTCTGTTCTTTAGATAGTGGCTGATCCATTTGTACATTTTTCTGGAAACTTGGCATCTACGTAGCTCGACTTTCAGTCCCTTTGTCCAGACCTTATCGGATGATTTTTTAATATCCACCCAAATCACAATAGAATATTTGTTTGTGTGTGTCTGGACGGCGTCTTCACTTTCATGAGCAACAGTTGGTCTCTGTTGGCAAAACCCAACTTTTTGTGGAATCATAATATCTTTTGCTTCCGAGGGTGTAGTATGAGCTCATCAGTTTAGACACGCGGCTCAGTAAACTGATGGGCCTGTAGCCATTTGGGTTCGTTAGGTTTCTAGCCATCTTCCGAATTGGTGTCATTATTGTCCCCTTCCAGGTCTGCGGTACAATACATTTTTACAAACTGCAATTGACGACTCCCAGAAGCGTCTTCTCTGCCTTAGCTGCCAGACCCATTAACATTTCATTTATTATTCCTTCATTTCCGAAGGATTTCTTTTTCTTTATTGATTTGATCGCCTCTAACATATCGTTAGTTATTTAATCTTTGATTCAAATACCACTTAAGTACCTTAGCGCTCTATAGTCACACAGATTCGAATAATTGCTTATCGTAAGACACACCTAAAGAGGGGTGTACATGACAATCTCATCGTATAAAACCGTTGCTTCAAAACAAAACTGCAGATGGCTAGAATCGTCAGTATGTTTCACTCGGCTATGCTGTTATGTGGTGGCACAGTCAATGTGTTTTCCTGACATTTGATAATGCCAGTATGTTTTACCGACGCTGGCGTGATTTTGTCAAACTACCAGTATGTTTCACTGACACTGAGGTGACATGAGACAATGGTCGGTATGTTTCATCTGACTTTAAAGTGAAATGGTCTCACTATCAGTATGTTTGTGAAGGAAGACTAACGTCTGGTCAGGCAAAACATACTGATCAGACATGTTAGTCAGAGTCAGGCAAAGCATACTGATCAGACATGTTAGTCAGAGTCAGGCAAAACATACTGATCAGACACGTTAGTCAGAGTCAGGCAAAACATACTGATCAGACATGTTAGTCAGGGTCGGGCAAAACGTACTTATCAGACATGTAAGTCAGAGTCACGCAAAACATACTGATCAGACATGTTAGTCAGAGTCAGGCAAAACACACTGATCAGACATGTTAGTCAGAGTCAGGCAAAACATACTGAACAGACATGCTAGTCAGAATCAGGCAAAACATACTGATCAGACATGTTAGTCAGGGTCAGGCAAAATATACTGATCAGACATGTTAGTCAGGGTCAGGCAAAACATACTGATCAGACACGTTAGTCAGGGTCAAGCAAAACATACTGATCGGACATGTTAGTCAGGGTCAATCAAAACATACTGATCAGACATGTTAGTCAGGGTCAAGCAAAACATACTGGCCATGACCGACGCTTGGACTTCTCCGTAGCCCTTACTGGAAACGGGCTGTTTGATTGACAGCCTGGCTAACTAGGTGAGGGATTGACGTGATCCCGGTATTAGTGAGCGACACAAAGATTAAACCAATCAACCGCCTAGAGGGCCCGGGTCCACTATCATCAGCTCGCTCGGTATGTGAGGAAGGCAACAGCAAATCGCCACTTAACGACTTTTCAGAGCGCACAAAAGAGTAAACGACTCCCCGTAGGCCCTCAACAACAACAATATGTTTCTCTGACCCCGAGGTCACATGAGGTCACGGCCAGTATGTTACTCTGACCCTGAGGGGACATGAGGTCAGGGTCAGTATGTTTCTCTGACCCTGAGGTGACATGAGGTCACGGCCAGCATGTTTCTCTGACCATGAGGTGACATGAGGTCACGGCCAGTATGTTTCTCTGACCCTGAGGGGACATGAGGTCACGCACAGTATGTTTCTCTGACCCTGAGGTGGCATGAGATCACGGCCAGTATGTTTCTCTGACCCTGAGGGGACATGAGATCATGGACAGTCTGTTTCTCTGATCCTAAGGTGACATGAGATCACGGCCAGTATGTTTCCTCTGAATGACGTGAAATGGGCTCACAATCGGTATATTTCACTGACGCCTAACGAGACATGGTAGTATTGTCAGTATCTTTAACCTGACCCTGACGTGACATGGTATCATTGTCAGGATTTTTCACTGACACGTACGTGACATATTATCATTATCAGTATGTTTAACCTAACCCTGATGTCACATGGTATCATTGTCAGGATTTTTCACTGACACTTACGTGACATATTATCATTATCAGTATGTTTAACCTTACCGTGACATGACATATTATCATTGTCAGGATTTTTCACTGACACTTACGTGACATATTATCATTGTCAGTATGTTTAATCTGACTCGGACGTGACATGATATTATTGTCAGTATGTTTAACCTGCCCCTGGGTCTAGTCATTGCTGCCTTAAGGCATGTATGACTGTCTGAGAGCGAACAAAACAACAAACACGAACTCATTTCATATATCAGCTTTGCCTGTTATATTTCAAACATCTATCTCTGATTATCTGTTACCATTACTCTGTTACTCATTACTTCGAATAATTGAGAGTTTACTGTAGTTCGCTTGTTCTTGTTTGGCGTACCTTCCAACAGTGGTCGATAATCGCCTACATTTTCGTCGATTCGAAGACGTCAAAAAAAAAATAAAACCCCCCACTCTCTCAGTCCTCCATCAATTTGCTATATTAGGAATATTAAAAGTGAAGCTCACTGAATGAGTGTGGCTCGCGGAATAATACATTGTGGCCCGAAAGTAATATTAATAAATGCTAATATTTAAATTTTAATATTTTCTTGGGACCGAAGATGCAACACAGTGAATGAGCTAACACCAGCCAGAAACTCATAGATGGCTGATTGCATTAGGGTCAGCGAATCAGTTAACAAAAACCCTATTCCATTTTCAGGCGGCAGCCCTGGAAACTGGCCGCAGTACTCTAAGTGTGGCTAAGTGAATAGGGATCACAGAGGGAAGGGAAACCTGGTAGTCAAAATCCAGCTGAAACCGGTTTGTTTTAAACTGAAAGGCGCAAATATTGCAGCCTCGCTGTAAACTACAACGCAATGTTACAACGACTTTTTTCAGAACGAACGCCAAAGAAAAATGAAATATATTTTTCTTCACCGAGCTTCATTTAGAGCATAGGAGTACTGTTGTAGAGGTCCCTTACAGGAAGCCTGCCTCATAGCACATTGTGCGCTTTTGCAATGCCGGTTACTGTATTTTTTTACACAATAAGGTCGCTATAACCATGCACAGCTTTCTGAAGTCTCTTTTATAGAGGATATATATAGAGGCTCAGTCGGACTCTTCTTTCCTCTCAAATTCACAAAAACACTATCACAAACACCATCACAAACACCTTTACAGACTCACAAACACAATCACAAACACAATAACAAACACCATCACAAACACCATCACAACCACGAAACACCATCACAAACACCAATACAAACACCATCACAAACACCATCACAACCACCATAACACACATTAAAACAAACACGATCACAAACATAATAACAAGCACCATAACAATCACTATAACAAACACCATAACAAACACCCCCATAAACACAATCACAAACACCATAACAAACACCCCCACAAACACAATCACAAACACCACAACAAACACCCTTACAAACACAATGACAAACACCCTCACAAACACAATCCCAAACACAATCACAAACACCATCACAAACACCCTTACAAACACCATAACAAACACCCTCACATACACAATTACAAACACCATATCAAACACCATCAGGGATCAAGATGCTGAACAGCGCATGAGCTGCAGTGGTCAGCGACTCATAGCTGACTGCTAGCGTTAGGGCCAGCGAACCAGATCCGCAAAGACCTTTCTACACCTCCACGTGGTGATCCTGAATAACAAGCTGCTAAGGAGAAGTGATCGAAGAGGGAATGCTAACCCGGTACTCAAAAATGATTGCTGAAGTCGGATGTGTTGGACCGAAAGGTGCAAATATCGCAGTCAAGCTGTAAACTATGACACAACGCATTCCGTTCTCTGGACTACATTCTACTACTTAAGCCCTTTCAAGGTTTAGTAGCGGGAGATTGAGAACGAACGAAGCCAAGCCAAGCCAAACACCATCAGAAAGACTACCCAAAAACATTCAAAACACCCTGACAAACACCATATAAAACACAATAACAAACACCTTATAAAACAACATAACATACACTATAACATACACCATAACAAACACCCTGAAAAACAACACAACACAAATCAGAACAAATAAAATAACAAACATCATAACAATACTCTCAAAACACCATCACAAACACCACAACAAACATCATAACACATACTATAGCAAACACCATAACAATTACGCTCACAAACACCAAAACAAGCACCATAATAAACACCAAACGAAACACCACCACAAACAATATCACAACCATAATTACCAACACCATTACAAACACCATAACAAGCACTGTAACAAACACCCTCACAAATACCATCATAAACGCCATCACAACCACAAACACCATAACAAACACCCTCACAAACACCATGACTAATACTATCACAAACAGCTTAAGAAACACCCATTACAAACAAAGATTTCACACACCCATCAAACACCATCACAAACACCGTCCTAAACAAACATCACAAATACCATCACAAACAAACACCATCACAAGCAAACATAACAAACAACATCACAAATAAAAAGCACCACAAATATCTCACAAACATTAGATCCTTCAGTGAAGACGTAAGATGGTTCGATCTAAGACATCTTCCAAAGAACGCTGGAAGATGGAACAGAAACTATAACAGCAGAGCTGGAGCACCACGTGATGGATGCCGAATCATGTGTGCAGTACATTGTGTGAGGTGAAGCGAGCACACTTTGTGAGGTGAAAGGAGCAGAATTTGTGAGGTGAAAGGAGCAGACTTTTTAAGGTGAAGGGAGCAGACTATGTGAGGTGAAGGCAGCAGACTTTGTGAGGTGAAGGCAGCAGACTTTGTGAGGTGAAGGGAGCAGACTTTGTGAGGTGAAGTGAACAGACTTTGTGAGGTGAAGGGAGCAGACTTTGTGAGGTGAAGTGAACAGACTTTGTGAGGTGAAGGCAGCAGACTTTGTGAGGTGAAGGCAGCAGACGTGCGGTTAAGGCAGAAGACTTTGTGAGGTGAAGGGAGCAGACGTTGTGAGGTGAAGGCAGCAGACTTTGTGAGGTGAAGGCAGCAGACTTTGTGAGGTGAAAGCAGCACACTTTGTGAGGTGAAGTGAACAGACTTTGTGAGGTGAAGGCAGCAGACTTTGTGAGGTGAAAGCAGCACACTTTGTGAGGTGAAGTGAACAGACTTTGTGAGGTGAAGGCAGCAGACTTTGTGAGGTGAAGGCAGCAGACTTTGTGAGGTGAAGGGAGCAGACTTTGTGAAGTGAGGGCAGCACACCTTGTTAGATGATAGCAGTATTCTTTGTGAAGTGAGGGCAGCCCACTTTGTTAGGTGATAGCAGTACTCTGTCTGAAGTGAGGGCGGCACACTTTGTTAGGTGATATCAGTACTCTGTGTGAAGTGAGGGCAGTACACTTTGTTAGGTGATATCAGTACTCTGTGTGAAGTGAGGGCGGTACGCTTTGTTAGGTGATATCAGTACTCTGTGTGAAGTGAGGGCGGTACACTTTGTTAGGTGATATCAGTACTCTGTGTGAAGTGAGGGCAGTACACTTTGTTAGGTGATATCAGTACTCTGTGTGAAGTGAGGGCGGTACACTTTGTTAGGTGATATCAGTACTCTGTGGGAAGTGAGGGCGGTACACTTTGTTAGGTGATATCAGTACTCTGTGTGAAGTGAGGGCAGCCCACTTTGTTAGGTGATAGCAGTACTCTGTGTGAAGTGAGGGCGGTACACTTTGTTAGGTGATATCAGTACTCTGTGTGAAGTGAGGGCAGTACACTTTGTTAGGTGATAGCAGTACTCTGTGTGAAGTGAGGGCGGTACACTTTGTTAGGTGATATCAGTACTCTGTGTGAAGTGAGGGCGGTACACTTTGTTAGGTGATATCAGTACTCTGTGTGAAGTGAGGGCAGCCCACTTTGTTAGGTGATAGCAGTACTCTGTGTGAAGTGAGGGCGGTACACTTTGTTAGGTGATATCAGTACTCTGTGTGAAGTGAGGGCGGTACACTTTGTTAGATGGTAGCAGTACTCTGTGTGAAGTGAGGGTGGCACACTTTGTTACGTGATAGCAGTACTCTTTGTGAAGTGAGGGCAGTACATTTTGTTAGGTGATATCAGTACTTTGTCTGAAGTGAGGGCGGCACACTTTGTTAGGTGATAGCAGTACTCTGTCTGAAGTGAGGGAAGCACACTTTATTAGGTGATAACACTACTGTGTGAAGTGAGGGCAGTATACTTTGTGAAGTGAGGGCAGTACACTTTGTGAAGTGAGGGCAGTACACTTTGTGAAGTGAGGGCAGTACACTTTGTGAAGTGAGGGCAGTACACTTTGTGAAGTGAGGGCAGTACACTTTGTTAGGTGATAACACTACTGTGTGAAGTGAGGGCAGTACACTTTGTGAAGTGAGGGCAGTACACTTTGTGAAGTGAGGGCAGTACACTTTGTGAAGTGAGGGCAGTACACTTTGTTAAGCGGAAAGAGTTTGTTGCAGCAATTATCGACCCCTGATGATCACTGACTGCTTTGTCAGTGATTGACTAAAGATCTCGAGGAGGACAAGGGTGGGAGGTTGGGGAAGGGATTGAGAATCTAAGCAGAATAGAACGACATTGTGCTAGCAGTTTAAGCTCCCTCTAAAGCACAAGTGTTCAACAAACACATGCCATTACTTCCTGTCTTAATGATATCGCTTCAGACCTCACTTTTTCAGATCTCGTGTATATCTGTCTCGAGCTGCCATCTTTATTCGAATTTTATCTTCCTCTACTTCACTTTTCTTGAGAATTCCACAACAGAGACAAGTATTCGTTACGTTCATACTACGAGCTTGCCTACTGGGCCTCCTGTCCAACTCCAGCGTCTTCTACTCACCTTATGTTCCAGTGTTACCTGTATTAATCTTGTAACAGTTGAACGTTATCAGTTTTATCATACTATTTCAATTTCTCTATTATGTGGAATCTCCAATTTATGGAAGCTTATATGCACTTAATGAGGAGAAATGAACAGGGCCACTTCTCCAACATGGAGGTCGTAGAAGGTAACTGAGTAGAGTTGTGTTATAGGATGGCATTTTCGTGACTTTCTACAATGTGCCGTAGTAGCCACATCTTTAAGAGCACACAGACTATCTGATGGAGGTTTTCTGGAGGTAGGTCAGCCATAATGTGGCATATGGTTCACTTTGTTAGGCTTGTGGTTGGGGTTGGTGTAAGGGTTGAGGTTGGGGTTGGTGTAAGGGTTGAGGTTGGTGCTAGGGTTGAAGTTGGTACTAGAGTTAGGGTTGGGTTCGTATTAGGGTTATGGGTGTTGATGCTAGAGTTAGGGTTACGGTTGGAGTTAAGGTTGAGGATGGTGTTAGGGTTGAGGTTAGGGTTAGGGTTGAAGTTGGTGCTAGAGTTAGGGTTGAAGTTGGTGTTAGGGTTGAGGTTGATGTTAGGGTTGAGGTGTGTGTTAGGGTTGAGGTTGGTGTTAGGGTTGAGGTGTGTGTTAGGGTTGAGGTTAGGGTGGAGGTTGGTGTTAGGGTTGAGGTTAGGGTGGAGGTTGGTGTTAGGGTGGAGGTTGGTGTTAGGGTTGAGGTTAGGGTGGAGGTTGGTGTTAGGGTTGAGGTTAGGGTGGAGGTTGGTGTTAGGGTTGAGGTTAGGG
The DNA here is from genome assembly GCA_036924085.1 of Ariolimax columbianus. Lineage (NCBI taxonomy): Eukaryota > Metazoa > Mollusca > Gastropoda > Stylommatophora > Arionidae > Ariolimax > Ariolimax columbianus. Next base: position 21,260,360 of record JAVGWX010000010.1, on the reverse strand, counting down.
TGGAGGTTGGTGTTAGGGTTGAGGTTGGTGTTAGGGTTGAGGTTAGGGTTGAGGTTAGGGTGGAGGTTGGTGTTAGGGTTGAGGTTAGGGTGGAGGTTGGTGTTAGGGTTGAGGTTGGTGTTAGGGTTGAGGTTAGGGTTGGTGTTAGGGTTGAGGTTGGTGTTAGGGTTGAGGTTAGGGTGGAGGTTGGTGTTAGGGTTGAGGTTGGTGTTAGGGTTGAGGTTAGGGTTGAGGTTAGGGTGGAGGTTGGTGTTAGGGTTGAGGTTAGGGTGGAGGTTGGTGTTAGGGTTGAGGTTAGGGTGGAGGTTGGTGTTGGGGTTGAGGTTAGGGTGGAGGTTGGTGTTAGGGTTGAGGTTGGTGTTAGGGTTGAGGTTAGGGTGGAGGTTGGTGTTAGGGTTGAGGTTAGGGTGGAGGTTGGTGTTAGGGTTGAGGTTAGGGTGGAGGTTGGTGTTAGGGTTGAGGTTAGGGTGGAGGTTGGTGTTAGGGTTGAGGTTAGGGTGGAGGTTGGTGTTAGGGTTGAGGTTAGGGTTGAGGTTGATGTTAAGGTTGGGGTTGCTGTTAGATGTGAGGTTCGTGCGAGAGCTAGGGTTGGTATTAGGGTTGAGGTTAGGGCTAGATTTAGGTTTGGGGTTAGGGTTAGGGCTGAGGTTGGTGTTGGAGTTGGAGTTGGTGTTGGGTTTGAGGTTGGAGCTAGAGTTAGGGTCTGGTTTAAGGTGTTAAGCTTGGTGCGAGAGTTAGGGTTGGAGTTAGGGATTAGATTGGTGCTTAGACTAAGAATAAGTGTTGTATTTGTGTTAGGTCGTATTGCCCGTTCTCAATCTTACATCAAAATAATCCACACAGTTTGACAGATGGGCAAACTAATTGTGTTTTCAGTTTGTATAATGTTGCCGAGTTCCAAGGCGAAGAAGAGAGTTGAATGCAAATATTCAATACAAATACTGATTGGTAAGGTAAGCCGACAACTTAATGACGTAGTGGCAGATCGCATGCTTTTAGCGGTAAAGTTATCATGTTAATTTCTCATGATCAACACGTTCCAGTCGACATATGCTTAAATGGGTTATTGGCGTACTGTGAATCTAAGAAAGGAAGCGAAGGCGATAAATGTCCATCCTAGATTACAATAAACATGAGGCCTAAGACAAAAGAAGTCTTTAACACTTCATCCTCGACAGCAGTGTCTCATATATTCCGTTTTTACCTTTCAGCCGCAAAAGTTTGAGAACTCATGGCGTACACCAAATCGAACATTATGTGTTTTGTTGTTGCACTGGTGACCAACGTCAGTTATCCTAGACCTTACTTTCTGTTCGTCGTTTTACTGTGTCTTCCCTTACTTTCTGTTCGTCGTTTTACTATGTCTTCTCTTACTTTCTGTTCGTCGTTTTACTATGTCTTCTCTTACTTTCTCTTCGTCGTTTTACTGTGTCTTCTCTTACTTTCAATTTTCATGAAAATATGCTGTCAACATACCACCTATTTAGTGTTCATTCTTTCTCTCCATTGTTATTATTTTGTTCTTTTCTTACACACCATATTTAGAATCTCCACCCCCCCCCCCTCCCCTTCCTCCATTCTCATAATGTATCTTCCGTTCTTCTACATTCACTCTCAATATCGTTGCTCCCCAACCTTTTCTTACATCAAACCCTTTTCTCTCGATGTGCCACTCTCTCTCTCTTTCTCTCTCTCATTATCTCTGTCTTATCCTTTTTCTCTCCAGCATGTTACTAACTCAGAAAACGAACGAAGTAACTAAACACGGTAATCTGTCAAGCATACCGTAAGAGACGACTAAGAAAAAATTGGGCATGGGGCTATCTATCCTTATCTGTAGAATCATTAGACCAAAAATAAGATAAGAAGACCTGTCCTCACTCGTCCTCGTCTGTCGATTGCTCATTGTAGATTGTTGCGTCATCGTCTATCAGGAAATCATGGATTGATTTCAGTATTTCCCCTTAATATCCATTACAAGTTTTCTATATCCAGTATCTCCTTTTCCTTATCCACTTCGTAGCCGTGGTATCAATTCTTTTATTGACTGCCACTCTCTTGTCCGGTAGGGACAGATCACCATTCGTCGTCTCATGATAAGGCACACCAGATTACACAGACACATGTACACGTTTCAACTGTCCGCTTCACCACTGTTCACATGTGAACTGAATGAACAAACTGTTAAGCATATATTACGGGACTGTCCCCTGTATGACCAATTAACTCTTTACAGTCCGACCTAATTGATTAGATTCTTGTCTTAAGACACACATGTAATAATTTGCACTAGACTGTAACGGGCTAAGACACGAATTTAATCATTACGGCCAAGCTGTGAAGGATTAAAACAAGTCTAATTAATTAGATTGGGCTGCAAAAGGTTAAGACACACATGTAATAATTTACACTAGACTGTAACGGGCTAAGACACGAATTTAATCATTACGGCCAAGCTGTGAAGGATTAAAACAAGTCTAATTAATTAGATTGGGCTGCAAAGGGTTAAGACACATGTAATAATTTACAGTAGACTGTAACGGGTTAAGACACGAAACGAATAATTCAGGCCAGAATGTGAAAAGTCTATCAATTAGATTGGTCTGTAAAGGGTTAAGAAAGATACACAGATTCAACGATTCAACACTACACTTAAAATTGTGCGGAGCCAAAGAAGAGCGTTAAACAAGGGTTGAGTTCACCACGGGAACTTGTCTGATGGTGCAAACATCAGAGACACAACCACACGAACAAGCAGATGAAGCTATTTTGCTTTTCTCTCTCTCTCTCTCTCTCTCTCTCTCTTGTTTTCCAGTCACGTAAGCTATCATAGGGACATCACATCTCACTGCACCATGAACCGCCAGTCCTAGTCTAAGTCTGACCGGCGCTTATGTTTGGGTTTCTTCCATTGCTCTGCCTGTCCATATCTCAAGACCAGCGCATCTTTGGGCGACCTTTCTGTCTTAGAAAGTTTTCTGCTGTCATTTTTGTCTGTTTTCACTCTCGATAAAATGTCTCTCTGGTAGCGGTGCTGTTTGCAGTCTGCTTGTTCTGCTGTCACTTTAGACTGTGGAAAATCGGGCCAAAACTGCATTTAGTGTACCCTAACCAGCGTGTAGGTATGCATTAGTCAAGTTATTTGCAAGATGGTTTTAATAGCAACCTTTCTTTATATTGTGAGGATGCCAACTACATGAACAACCCTCCGGAGTAATCTAATACGACGTGGAAGGTAGGAAACAGTGACCCTATTCTGTTTATTTGGTGAACTACTGGTAGCTTGCCGAGTTTGCAGGTGCAACCAGTCTCTGCCAAGGCTATTCTATTACAGCCAGTTTGCAGGTGCAACCAGTCTCTGCCAAGGCTATTCTATTACAGCCAGTTTGCAGGTGCAACCAGTCTCTGCCAAGGCTATTCTATTACAGCCAGTTTGCAGGTGCATTACGAGAATGTCAGGCGGATTCTTGGTCAGTATGCTTTACCTGCCCCTGACGCTGACCTTGACAACATTTTTCGTATATCAATTCTGCTATAAGGACATGTTGATGTCGATCCGTCGAGGCACCTCTGATACTATATTTTAGCCTTGCTTGTTTCCGCCATTATTGACAGATTTTTTACATTTTTGTTGAGCAGCCTAATCTTATTTTCTGGTTTCACCAATAATTAGCCAAATCACGAACCATGCCTGTTGCAAGCAGCAAAGTTATTTGAACCAGCTCAGTTTATTTCTCTTACTACTTCATTTCTGATTTTCCAACCCTTATATTCTCTATTTACTTACTTCTTCTTACTTTCCATCCCTTATTTTTTTCTATTTTCTTCATTCTTCATTCCTTACTTTAAACTCTTATTTTCTTATTCTCTGCATATCTTTACTTCCTTACTCCCTATTTAATTGTATTCTATTTCATACCTTTTACTGGGGACGACGTTGGCTAGTGGTTAAGTGACACGACTCACAAACCGAAAGTGCTGGTTTCGCTCCCCAATCACAGCACCGGCCGTTACCCCAGTGAAGCGAACCCTAAGAAAATGCAGGAGGAAGCAGACCCTTACATAAAATGCATGGTGAAGTCGGATGCACTGGGCCGACAGGCGCAAAATAAAAACATTAAGCAACGCACACCGCCTTGGGGAATAGATAAATAAGGCGAACGCAAAATAAAATATATACCTTTTTCTTCAGCTTTTCTTACGCGATTTTTGTTCTTGCCCCTTTTTCACTCCAGCAAAAGTACAGAGCCATCAATACAGTTGGTCTTCTTTAGGAAACCTGCGCCTAAATACTTGCCGTTCTTTATCAGTGATGCTTCCTGTAGCCCTATAGAACAGAGGATTGTAAAATGAAGAGACATGCTCAGACAGCTTTACAACATGTCTTAAGACATGCTCAGACAACTTTACAACATTTCTTATGACATGCTCAGGCAACTTTACAACATTTCTTAAGACATGCTCAGACAACTTTACAACATGTCTTTAAACAACTTTACAACATGTCTTAAGACATGCTCAGACAACTTTACAACATGTCTTAAGACAAGCTCAGACAACTTTACAACATGTCTTAAGACATGCTCAGACAACTTTACAACATGTCTTAAGACATGCTCAGACAACTTTACAACATGTCTTTAAACAACTTTGCAACATGTCTTAAGACATGCTCAGACAAATTTACAACATTTCTTAAGACAACTTTACAACATGTCTTAAGACATGCTCAGGCAACTTTACAACATTTCTTAAGACATCCTCGGACAACTTTACAACATTTCTTAAGACATCCTCAGACAACTTTACAACATGTCTTAATACATGCTCAGTCAACCTTACAGCATGTCTTAAGAAATGCTCAAACAATCTTACAGCCTGTCTTAGGACTGACCAACCAGGCAGCAGGGTAAAATGGAAAGAATTATCAGACAATCTTACAACCGGCTTAGACAACCCTACAAACAGCTCGGACAACATTACAACCAACTCAGACAACCTTATAACCAGCTTAGACAACCTTATAACCAGCTCTAACAACCCCTTAACCAGCTTAGACAACCTTACAACCAGCATAGACAACCTTATAACCAGCTCAGACAACCTTATAACCAGCTCTAACACGCCCTTAACCAGCTTAGACATCCCTACAACCAGCTTAGATAACCTTACAACCAGCTTAGACATCCATACAACCAGCTTAGACAACCCTGCAACCAGCTTAGACATCCCTACAACCAGTTTAGACATCCCTACAACCAGCTTAGACAACCCTACAACCAGTTTAGACATCCCTACAACCAGCTTAGACATCCCTACAACCAGCTTAGACATCCCTACAACCAGCTTAGACAACCCTACATCCAGCTTAGACAGCCTTACAACTAACTTAGATATCCCTACAACCAGCTTAGACAACCTTACAACCAGCTTAGACATCCATACAACCAGCTTAGACAACCCTACAACCAGCTTAGACAACCTTACAACTAACTTAGACATCCCTACAACCAGCTTAGACAACCTTACAACCAGCTTAGACATCCATACAACCAGCTTAGACAACCCTACAACCAGCTTAGCCAACCTTATAACTAACTTAGACATCCCTACAACCACCTTAGACATCCATACAACCAGCTTAGACAACCCTACAACCAGCTTAGACATCCCTACAGCCAGCTTAGACAACCCTGCAACCAGCTTAGACAACCCTACAACCAGCTTAGACACCCCTACAACCAGCTTACACAACCCTGCAACCAGCTTAGACAACCCTGCAACCAGCTTAGACAACCCTGCAACCAGCTTAGATAATCCTGCAAACAGCTTAGAGAACCCTACAACCAGCTTAGAGAACCCTACAACCAGCTTAGACAACCCTACAACCAGCTTAGACAACCCTACAACCAGCTTAGACAACCCTACAACCATCGTATACAACCCTACAACCAGCTTAGACAACCCTGCAACCAGCTTAGACAACCCTGCAACCAGCTTAGACAAAACTGCAACCAGCTTAGACAACCCTACAACCAGCTTAGACAACCCTGCAACCAGCTTAGACAACCCTGCAACCAGTCTTAACACTGACCAATCAGATAATGGTAATGGCGGGTAAAAGTAACTCCATAGCAGAGAATGTTGTTGGGGATGAAGTGTTATTGTACTTAACATCTTCTCTTTATTAAGTGGATTGCCAGTTATGTTCGTCACGTCGCATCGTGTTATGTGCCCAGAGGACTAGAGCATCTGTGCTTATCGTGTTATGTGCCCAGAGGACTAGAGCATCTGTGCTTATCGTGTTATGTGCCCAGAGGACTAGAGCATCTGTGCTTATCGTGTTATGTGCCCAGAGGACTAGAGCATCTGTGCTTATCGTGTTATGTGCCCAGAGGACTACATTATCTGTCTTTAGCACGTACGGTAACTGCTAAGTGCTGCTTCGATTGCCTTTGGCTGTCCAACGCCTACCTGCGAGGCAGTGATGGTTTGCTGTCATAGGTGACTTTCCTAAAACAGCTATCTTACTAAACTATCGAGTATTCTTTATAAAATATTACCGATATAAGACAAGAAACTGTGTTTGAAAGAGTTGTGAATTGACACATAGACAATTAATATCATAATACCGCTGCGTCTGCCCGAAGATCCTTGCTGTCGGTCCTGTTCAACAAAACCTGAAAACATCAAACATTAAGTTCTCCTCAGCGATGAAGAGGTTCTTGCCTTGATGATGTAATAATGTCACACATTTTAAACGCTATTTTTTTAAAATAATTACATCGTGTTTTGGCGGTTTGCCTTCCACTGTGTAAAGATTACATGTCTGGTTAAGTTCGACTAAACGTTCTGGAAAGTTCAGAGAATTTATCAATATCCTGAATTGCGTGTTAAAATGCGCTAATTGTAAAAAGACACAAACAACAAAAAAAAAAAAAAAGACTAGCAACATATTTTTATTAAACGCGCACTTTGTTTTTATTCGATAGTTTTAATTTTTTTTAACGTGAAATTATCACAATGGCAAGGACGCTGTGAATCCAAAATGTAATTTTTTGGACTTTTCGCGCCGATTTATTTCTTTTGGAAGTTTTAGGTGTGCATGAAATCTTGGAAAAAATTTCTTCGAATTTTTCGAATCTTTACTTTTCATTCCGTGATATTACTTCTTGTATTTTTCTTTCTATGTTGAATATCTTTCGGCGAGGGAGCCAATACTTGCGTCTGGGTTTGGTGAAATATATTGATCAAGACCTCCACCATACGTCAGGGCTAATTGAAAAAAATAGTGTTAGAATTCCCCCTCCTGTCAGAGTCAGATGAAATATACTAACCAAGACTCAACATCACATAAGCGTAAGGCTAATTAAACATTTGACAAAAACCCAACCTTTAGTTAGCTTCAGGTTAAACATAGTGACGAAGAGCCACATCTCACGTCACCTCGTTCCAAGGTCAGCTGAAACATACTGACCAAGACGTCACTTCGTTCCAAGGTCAACTGAACCATACTGACCAAGACGTCACTTCGTTTCAAGGTCAGGTAAAACAAAACTGACCAAAACCTCATCTCACTCCAAGATCAGTTGAAACATGTTGACCACAACCTCACCTAACTCTAAGATCAGTTGAAACATATTGACCACAACCTCACCTAACTCCAAGAACAGGTAAAACATACTGACCCAAACCTCACCTAACTCTAAGATCAGTTGAAACATATTGACCACAACCTCACCTCATTCCAAGATTAGGTGAAACATACTGACCAAGACGTCACCTTAATACAAGACCAGCTTAAACATATTGACCAAAACCTCACCTTTCATCCCCGTCAAAGAGGTGGTGTTCGACACTGTGATCCCCATAGTTGTTAGTCTACTTAAAAGCCTCTCATTGCACTACAGACAGGCGTAAACAGGTTCATCTTCTTTAGTACGCTTCTGGATTTAAGAAGAACCACTATAAGCTGTTGCCATAGAAATGTCGTCAAATGTTAAGCACCGATCTTTAGAAACTTCAATAACATCTGAAGGGAGATTATCAAAACAAGTGTCAGGGCTTCTAAGTTCTTCACCCTTGGTGAATCTGAAGCCAATACATTTGTGAAGAAAATTGGAGCAACGATCGTGAAGATCTGAACATGATTGACACTCGAAAAACATTTACAACAAATAACAGAAGAACATACAATGAAACGCAACCAGAAATGAAACTTATAATTTCAATTAATGAATGCACCCCAATACAAGAAGGTCATTTCTTAGATATTTTTGAAACTATTGATCTGGAGGTCCTTGGATTGAATCCGAAGTGTTTATTCCCAATCATCACGAATGATGATTATTGGAATATCTTGCTCCAGTGTGAAGTAGAGTAGCTGGCCCTTGCCAAATAAACCTGTTGTGAAGTATTTACAATGATTCTCCATTGAGCTCAAGTGTGAAGTATTCGCCACAACCTCAGCTTGTTGTTTTACGTGGTGACATTTACGTTTTTTTGGTGAGATTTGTTTAAGTTTGTTCTTATTATTTCTATGTGCAATTATGTTGACCACATCTTGTTTGGCTTACTTTATTTTTTAACTGGAATATCGTGAATTAAACTTTTCTGGCACATCCTGGTATGGCTGCGAACTTAAACCCCTCATTTTATATTATATACATTTGTATCATTCATTAGTTGTCTTCGTACCTCCTTTGTCTCTGACGTAGGCCTTGTAGCCGTAAGGTAGGTGTTTTGTTGTTGTCCTCACGTGATTACTGAGCCGTTACCTATATTTTCTTTTATCGATTTTTAACCTTCAATACTGTTGCGTCTTCAATCCATTTATTTCTCCATTTCCGTGGATATCAAATTCTTATGACCTAAAGCCGTATGACCTAACCCCGTATGACCTAAAGCTGTATGAGCTAAACCCGTATGATCTAAGGCCGTACGATCTAAAACCGTATGACATAAACCCATATGACCTAACCCCGTATGACATAAAGCCCTATGACATAAAGCCGTATGGACTAAAGTTATATGACAATAAGCCCGTATGACCTAACCCCGTATGACCTACATCCATTTGACAGAAAGCCGTATGACCTGCACCAAATCCTATTGTGTACCCCTCTCTTGAGAATTCCTTTAATGAGATTCATGTTGCCTTGGCCTCCTCTTTACCCATTCCAAACAAATATTCATATTCCCCGGTCTTCTATTCGGCTGTGGACTCAAACTGAGCACTTATCTAGTTATAATGAGAGTGTGCCATATCCATCTCCACATCGTCTCTCCAACTGTATTATCCATATCCACCTCCACATCATCTCTCCAACTGTATTATCCATATCCACCTCCACATCGTCTCTCCAACTGTATTATCCATATCCACCTCTAGATCGTCTCTCCAACTGTATTATCCATATCCACCTCCACATCGTCTCTCCAACTGTATTATCCATATCCACCTCTGCATTGTCTCTCCAACTGTATTATCCATATCCACCTGCACATCGTCTCTCCAACTGTATTATTTTGTTGTTGTACTCTGAGCATCCAGATTCTGGACTAACTCCGAGATTACCTTGCGTGAGACAGAGACATGAATAGGGTCACTGTCACTCTTAAAGCCTCTCACATGAGATGATTATTCTTCCCTTTGTTACTAAAAATCGACTTCACTGCTGACCCGGCACACCCAAAGGTGCTCAGTCTCTACCAGCGAATAGTGAAGTCATTGTTCCTTAGAATCGATTAGCAGTATCATCTGCCATATCTAGGGTAGACCACTCTACAATTCACAGACTTCCAAGCCACCCCCACCCCTTTCCTTCTTCCAACCATTAACCCCGTCCTAACGGCTGATGGGTGTATATAAGCTGTTATGGGTTAAAGAACAGTTATAGAAACAATACAGCATGTACCGTGCAGGAAAGGAATAAGAAACGAATGATATGGAACCTCGGTGACAAAGGAATAAACAATGTGTTTTAACCGAAAGCAAACTTCGCAAGGACAATAATATTATAAGCACTCGAAAAACATACGATAGAGTACATAAACCATGTACACCAGACAACATAAAATATGTACACCAGGTAACATAATACATGTACACCAGTCAACATAAAACATGTACACCAGGTAACATAAAACATGTACACCAGGCAACATAAAACATATATACCAGACAACAAAAATCAATATACAAGACATATAGCATGTACACCAGACAACATAAAACATGTACACCAGGCAACATAAACATGTACGCCAGACAACATAAAACATGTACACCATGCAACATAAAACATGTACACCATGCAACATAAACCATGTACGCCAGACAACATAAAACATATATACCAGGCAACATAAAACATGTACACCATGCAACATAAAACATGTATACCAGGCAACATAAAACATGTACAACAGGCAACATAAAACATTTACGCCAGACAACATAAAACATGTACACCAGGCAACATAAAACATGTACATCAGGCAACATATAATATGTACATCAGGCGCCATAAAACATATACGCCAGACAACAAAAATCAATATACAAGACAGATAGCATGTACACCAGACAATAGACAACAATACACCAGACAATAGACAACAATACACCAGACAGAGAACATGTACACCAGACAATAGACAACAATACACCAGACAGAGAACATCTACACCAGACAATAGACAACAATGCACCAGACAGAGAACATGTACACCAGACAATAGACAACAATACACCAGACAGAGAACATGTACACCAGACAATAGACAACAATACACCAGACAGAGAACATTTACACCAGACAATAGACAACAATACACCAGACAGAGAACATGTACGCCAGACAATACACAACAATACACCAGACAATAGAAAACGCGTACAACAGACAACATAAAACATATACACCAAACCCCAGAAAACATGTACACCAAACAACAGAAAACATATACACAAGACAACAGAAAACGTATACACCAGACAACAGAAAACATGTACACCAGACAACAGAAAACATGTACACCAGACGAAAGGAAAAATACACTCCAGACAATAGAAAAGAAAGTACAGAAATACGTGTAATAATAGTAGTTCAACATCGCAAGCGAAGATGACCACATAATCCGACTTGTGCTGCGAGATGTGATGTCATTCGACTGTAAAGTCCAATTCTGGCACAGTAATCTCTCCGACATTTGGAACGCATGTGTGAGCAGCCTGCGGTAGAGTCGTTGTGCATTCTGTTCTTTGGGTAGGCTTGCTTTCTCTGATTTTCGGCGCTGATTGTTCGCTCAGTGATCTGAGCACCGTGTGTGATGCAAGCGCATCAGGTGAAACTGTTCTGTGGGATCATCTTCTATGAGGTTACATCCATATTAAAGCTTTTCAGAAACATTTTTAAGGACCCTGTAGCATTTCTTGTGTTCTCATGATGTCTCAAAAGAGATAGTCTAACACCAAAATACAAATGGTCAACTCAAAAGTAAAGTGTGTTTTGTTATATAGTGAGAAAATTTGGACAACGCGAACCAACTATGACTGAAAAGGTACTCTTTCATACATGGGTACCTGAGCAAAATAGAAGGATTGAAATGTCAAGGTTCGTGATGCCGCTCTTTCAATATTCTTCTACGCCTGCGAAACATTGACCATTAAAGGAGACCTCCAGAGAAAAATTCGGGTCATCTTAATGAGATGTTGTAGAGAACTCCTGAAATACCGTATCACAAATGATGAAGTACGACGTAGAGCCGAGAATGCAAGCGGACTTTATGACGGCCTCCTCTCAACGAAGGCGAAAGTTGACTTGATATTGTCATGTCTCGAGGTCCAGGGGGGCTACTACGGGGCACAGTACAAGGCAAGCCTGGGCGAGTACGTCCGAGAAAACTATAAGATGACAACATCCATGGATGGACTAATTAACCTACCGCCCGAGGAGGTACAAAAAGCAAGCACGGACAGAGGTGGATGGGTCAGGATTGTGTAGTTGCTAGCAGGAATGCGCCAACTATCTCAAAAGGTTACGGGACCAATTTAAATATTGGAAAGAGCCCCAGGCATGTAACAGAGGCGCATTAGGTCTCTGACGTTAGATATGACACCCATTAAAGAAACCAGATGAAAGTATAACAGCAAGAGATAGAAAAAACACAAATGGAGAAGGAAGAACGGGAGAAAGATAAAGGAAAGAGACGATGGGAAAAAAAGGTGGCCCAGACCTGATAACTTGGTGTCCATTCGTTGGAGTCCTGGGCTGCACACGTAGGCAGAAAATGTGTTCATTAATTGATGGATTACTCGTTACTTGTCACTTAATTCACCCCAAACAAATATTATTTATTTTTAGCACCGGATTTTTGGGGTGGTTACATCACAGAACAGTCCACATTTTTACTGTAGGGGTATCAAACATCGCACCTATAACGGGATTGCCAATAAACCTAGATCATCAAACAAAAGGACAAGCCTATAAATGACACAGGCATGTGTATGATTCGTGCATGTTCGAGTTCATGTGGAGTCGACGCGTTAAAGTAAGTAGTTTGGATGTTTTCAGCTTCTTTGACACATTATTCTATTCTGGCCTCTTCAATATTTAAAACTGTGGGGTTTGGTTGCCCAATTATTTCAATCTGGCTGGCAGCCAGGAAATATCCTTCTGCTCATTTTCAGGACCCTGCACTCTTCTAGATACGTGGTTGCAAAACTGAATATACCCATCTCTTCTACACATCTATTTTTATCTAAGCTTTCACTTACTTATTTAACATAAAATTATATCGATCTGTCCTCCCCGTAACACGAAATGTCCTGCTACAGTCATCAGCTGTCAAATACGTATGATGGGAACTCTGTTTGGGGTGAATTAAGACACAATTACCACTTGCTGAAACACTGAGATGTTACATTTATAGTTACAAGTCACAGATCTGTGTCTGAAGTAACATCTGACATTCTACCACAAATTATATATAGAGACATTTGCTGGTGAAGGTCTGCAGTCTAGATGTAGAGTTCAGTTACATGTCAATTATCTCATTCTGAAACAAACTCCTCTAAAAATTATCGACACATTTCTATGTCTGCACGCTTGTTATCAATAGTCAGAACATCCAAAAGACGCACTGTGCGTCAAAAGCCTGGAAAATGCGCACTGTTAGTTAATTATAGATTCATATCTCAGCCAATGATTGCACCCCGAAATACCAGTGTGTTTTAATTATCGTATTTTCCATCGACAAAGTGCCAGATACGCTACTGTAAACATCCTATTTCTTATATGCATATATATATATATATATATATATATATATATATATATATATATATATATATATATATATATATAAAATTGTATATCCATATTTAACTTGCTCGTGTTAAAAGTTTTCTTTTCTATAATTTTCAATTCTTTTGTTAATATCATCAGGAATATCTAATCTTGATGTTCAATCACACAGAATGTATGGCTAATGACAAATAACCAAACGTTGTTTAAATTAGTGACCGTCTTTTGTTGCACCAATGACTTTACTAATGCCATTTCAATTTCATTGGTTGCTGATCGTTAGGGCACTTCAAGTTGTAGGACGACCAAACGGTCACTGTTCGCGTGCACCAAAGGTGAAACATGTGCACCACACGTAAAGGCCAGTTGTAGTTACTTATAAACACAGCGTGTGTGACATCATTCAATAAGGTTTGGTGCCAGGTCCCGATGTTGTGAGTTTGTTCCGGTACAGACAAGGTAAATATGTTCGTCTTTGAGTTTTCCTGATATATTTCTCTTCTTGCGCAACTCATTAAGGTTGGGGGTCAAGAGATGTGCCCATCCACTACATCATTTCTCGGCCTGCAGTCGCGATGTCTTTGCCCCCAAACTCATTAAAGTGAAAGGGAATGTTTTATGATATATTTCTGCCATACAGGGAGACTCTCCAAATAAGCAGGGCTAAATCACTGGGCTCTGGTTATGGGCTCTCCCTAGGAAACCTCAAGTCATGCCCACAGCCCGTTTCCTTCTCTGCCTCCGAGCCGTCTAACCATAACCTGGTCTCCCTTCATAGTTCCTGCCAGGCAGATCTCTGAGCTCCTAGCTCAGGTTTCTCCCCAAAATTAAGTGTGTAATACTGGGTACTAAACTTGTAACACCACAATGAAAATCGTTATACTAAATATCCGCTGGCTTTTCACAACCTACCTGCTAGGCAGAAGATGGCTTACAAAAGAGTTATCCTAGATCAACTACTCCACAGAGCTTAAAGGTTTCACCTACCTAGAGCATTCCGGTCTTGTGATGTCCATCCATGAGAAGGCCAGGAGCTCGACCAGTGTTGGTACACGATATATGTTGAGATGCCTTGAAGGTCATTTGAACAGAATCCAGAACGTATCCTCAAATCCACTATACAATGTAACGTCATTTTGGATTATGATTGTTGATATAATATCACATCACTGTTCACATTAGATTGTACATCAATAGAAGACGAACATTCCCCTCCATATTTATATTTTATGTCGTCTTTTTAACTCAGAATTATTTGAAATGGTAGTCACATTTATTCTTTTAATGTAAAACTCTTGTCGGCAGTAAATAAGTCACATTTATTCTTTTAATGTAAAACTCTCAGTCGGCAGCAAATAAGTCACATTTGTCCTTTTAATGTAAAACTCTCCGTCGGCAGTAAATAAGTCACATTTATCCTTTTAATGTAAAACTCTTGGTCGGCAGTAAATGAGTCACATTTATCCTGTTAATGTAAAACTCTCCGTCGGCAGTAAAGTCACATTGATCAATGTATGAGAAGTTGTTTTTTGAGAAATTTAAAAATATAAATTTGACAATAGATAAAGCCATAATATCGGCTCTGTAGCATTTTAAGAAAGTTTTCAAGCCAATATACCGGCACTTCGGAGTGGACCATCTAGTTTCTACATGAAAATGTAGTTGTATTGCCTTCATCTTCTACAGTAGAAAATGTTTACTTCCCTACTCTTCTGTTCCCAGGTCCGTCACAATTCATTGCTCCTACGGTTATGTTGTCATGTTTTTAGTGGAGACCAGTCCGTTTCCTAGCTTGTAATATGACAGGTTCCGGAAGGGAAGCAAAGAATATTCTTGAAACAGAAACAACAACAAGAACTGACATTTTCCAAGTCACTGTGATTTGATTATTTACAACTGTGCAGGTACAATCGTTTTCTTAAAACGCAAAGTTTTTCTGCATTGTTTAGACCAGTGTTTTCCAGCCTGTTTACACCTGTGGCCTGGTGAACATAGGAAACAATTTTCGCTGATCGCTGAGACAGAATTTAAAAAACAACTCTATTTACATTTTATTTTGTATAACGGTATTCGTTTTTAAAACTAATATTATCAAATGAAAATTATTAAGCTATTTACAATGACCAGAAACCAATCAGTACATAAAAGTGCAAATAATAGAACGTCTTGAGCTTTTGAAAGAGCAATCAGGGGACGGCGTGGCCTAGTGGTTAAGTGGCACGGCTCACAACCAGAAGGTGCTGGGTTCGATCCCTATCATAGCACCTGCCGTTACCCCGGGGAAGCAAACCCTTAGAAAATGCAGGAGGAAGCAGACCCTTACATAAAATGCATGCTGATGTCGGATGCACTGGGCCGACAGGCGCAAAATAAAAACCACAGTGTAACGCACACACGCCTTGGGGAATAGATAAATATGGCGAACGCAAAAAAAATAAAAAAATAAAATAAAAAGAGCAATCACCATCATCATGTACCATGTCATTATCATGGCAGCCGATCTGTAAGACAGTCAATCCCTGGCCAGCTCTCTCGCCTCTGCCACTGTCAATGCCAGAGCCTCTGCCATGTTCCTTGTCCATCTCCTCCTCGGTTTGCCTCGTTTGCCACGTACCCTACACCCCCCCCCCCCCCCCCCCCCCAGTATCTTTCTTTATTTGTGGCCATTGATGTGACCAAAGTATGTTAATTTCAATATTTCATTCAAGTAAAGTTATTACGAAATATGTTACTGCTGATATGCTAGACTATTTGATGGCCGTGGCTGTAGCGTTGTTTCTGGGAGACGAAGTCTGTCACTGCTGATATGCTGGACTATTTGATAGCCGTGGCTGTAGCGTTGTTTCTGGGAGACGAAGTCTGTCACTGCTGATATGCTAGACTATTTGATAGCCGTGGCTGTAGCGTTGTTTCTGGGAGACGAATCGATCCATTGACATCCATTCGGTTTCTGAGTTTGGTTTTGGTCACTGGCAGGGCTGATAAAGTCTTCTAATTCCAAACCGGTAGTCGAATATACGACCAACAATTTAATAGAACTTAGTTCACATCAAGGCGAACTTAGCAGGTAACGGGTTAAGTCGTAATAACGTTTTCGCGGACCTGCAGGAGAATTCCGCGGACCAGCTGTTTTAAAACACAGGTTTAAACGACATAATTATTGTGTCCCTACAAAATAACATTTACTGTAATCGTACAGATGGCACAATTTCTGAGGAGCCAATGCGTATCTTCAATTGTCACTTGAGGAGATCCCTTCAGTTACCAAATAATATGCAGTGATTCTATCTTGCAAAGATATATTTTAAAAATAACAAGCTTTTTGAAAGTAGTATTTGTCTTTGTCTCACCTTATTCAGATTCTGACGAGGCTAAGAGATCAATGACTGTGCTCGACTAAACGAAACATAATCCATTCTTTTGTCAATAGTTGGTTTCCTCTTTTAAGATATAGTCTCCCATTTAGCCGAGTAATATTTGTCTATTTGTGATAGCGCAGTACAGGCAAGTTCTTCGACATCACATACTTTGAAAGGTGTATTTTTAGATGTCACCTGACCTTCAGTTTTTGACCAAACTAAATATGTTGGGTTTTAATTTTTCTGTTTCGTCCTTATCTTCTACTTCTTCTACTTCTTCTTCCTCTTTTGTCTTCTTCTTTTTATTCTTCTTCTCCTTTTCATTCTTCTTTTTCTTTTTCTTCTTCTTCTTCTTGTACTTCTTCTTCCTTCTTTTTCTTATATTTTTTTCTTTTTGTACTTCTGTTTTCTTCTCTTTTCTTTAATTTGTGTTGGAGCGGACAATTTCTAACCTGGAGGTTCTTCTTCTTCTTCTTCTTCTGCGTACACAGTCAGACAGTAACCATTATTTTTTCGAAAAAAACGGCGGTCATCCTGAGACTCTCGCCACTGCCATAGAGCTTGTCTTGCAGTTCCACTGGCAATGGCCACATCTGCTCTCTCTGATCCTCGTATGTCGGGCAGTTCTGCAGCAGATGTTCAGCGGTCATTTTACCAGTACCGCACGGGCATTCGTCGGTACACCCTATCTTCAATTTGTTGAATAGGTGGTACCTCAGTCTATTGTGGCCAGTGCGAAGTCTGAAGACAACGACCTGCTCTCTTCGGTTCAACTGGTAATAGGCATCGTTTTTGGTGTAACCAGTATGTTCGGTTTCCCATTTGGTCATGTACCTGGCTTTGATAAGCCGTTTTGACTCTTCGTACGTCATACTGGTATCTGTTTGTGGTAGCCTTGCACCTTCTTTTGCCAGTCTGTCTGCCTCCTCGTTGCCTTGGATGTTGCAGTGTGACGGAACCCACTGTACCACTACCCTTTTTGGTGCGGACTGCTGGCACAGTTTGCAGAGTGCTGCTCTTAAGTCATTAAGCTCAGTGTTTTTCTGGCTTTTTAGCGCTGTGACTACGGCGAGAGCATCTGTCAGCAGGACTATATGGCTCTCATTTTCACTGTGTGTTACCATTTCTTCCACTGCCGCCCTCAGTGCCTCTGCCTCCGCTCTGAAATTGCTTGTGTACTTACCAGTAGCGAACGACAGTGTTATTTTTCTGCCATTTGGTAGGTTCAGGAATGCTCCTGCCCCTCCGTTCTGTGTAGTGTTTGTTACAGAACCGTCGGTGTATGCATGGGTCCAGTCCATGCTTGGGTAGCTTTTCGTTATGAAGCTTAGGGTAGTGTCTCTCCTTTCTTTTTCAGTCTGGCAGTTTTTGTTTGCAATACCTGGTATATTTTCTACCACCTCTGGAAATATATCCTGCCTCCAAGTAGGTTTTCGTACAGTAGTGCCTGGAGGTTCGATACCCTAATCTCTTTCAAAGTACTTTCCACACACTTCTCCCAGGGGTCCTTGGGGCTCCACACACTTCTACAAGGGGTCCTGGGGCTCCACACACTTCTCCAGGGGTCCTTGGGGCTCCACACACTTCTCCAGGGGTCTTTGGGGCTCCACACACTTCTCCCAGGGGTCCTTGGGGATCCACACACTTCTCCCAGGGGTCCTTGGGGTCTCAACACACTTCTCCCAAGGGTCCTTGGGGCTCCACACACTTTTCCCAGGGGTCCTTCGGGCTCCACACATTTCTCCCAGAGGTCCTTGGCGCGCCATACACTTCTCCCAGGGGTCCTTGGGGCTCCACACACTTCTCCCATGGGTCCTTGGGGCTCCCCACACTTCTCCCAGGGGTCCTTGGGGCTTTACACACTTCTCCTAGGGTCTTTGGGGCTCCACACATTTCTCCCAGAGGTCCTTGGGGCTCCATACACTTCTCCCAGGGGTCCTTGGGGGCTCAACACACTTCTCCCAGGGATCCTTCGGGCTCCACACCCTTCTCCCAGGGGTCCTTGGGGCTCCACACACTTCTACCAGGGGTCCTTAGGGCTCAGCACACTTCTCCAGGGGTCCTTGGGGCTCCACACTTCTCCCAGGAGTCCTTGGGGCTACACACACTTCTCCCAGGGGTCCTTGGGGCTCCACACACTTCTCCCAGGGGTCCTTGGGGCTTCACACACTTCTCCCAGGGGTCCTTAGGGCTCCACACACTTCTCCTAGGGGTCCTTGGGGCTCCACACACTTCTCCCATGGGTCCTTGGGGCTCCACACACTTCTCCCTGGGTACCGCCATTGTTAAAAGTATTTAATTTTCGCCTCTTTTAGATATATAGTACAGCCAGGTCGTTGCCTTCTTCATAATGTTTTATCTTAACTCAAATCAGGTCCCTTTAATCTCAGGTATCAACCATTAATAGCAAGGGCATATCGGGAGAATATGGAGCCTGGGAAACCAGAGGAAGGTTGTGTTTTTTTGGGTTTTTTTTGCGTTCGCCTAATTTTTCTAATCCCCAAGGTGGTGTGTGTTGCACTGTGTTTTTATTTTGCGCCTGTCGGCCCAGTGCATCCGACTTCAGCATGCATTCTATGTAAGGGTCTGCTTCTTCCTGCATTTTTAAGGGTTTGCTTTCCCGGGGTAACGGCCGGTGCTGTGATGAGAATCGAACCCAGCACCTTCGGTTTGTGAGCCGTGCCACTTAACCACTAGGCCACGCCGTCCCCGGAATGTTGTGTTTGACCAAGAACATCTGAACCAGATTCGAAGAATGGGCGAATGCGTGTCGTGATGTAGCTGCCAAGTTCCCGTTGTCTACAGGCCCGGTCGTTTCCGTTAAACAGCATCACCAAGGCGACGGATGACCTCCAGGTAGTACTCTTAGTTAATGTTTTGAGTTCAATAGTGATGCGCACCTGGTGAGTGAAACCTGACATATGCTGACTACAGTATACACTAAAAATCTGAGGTCGGGAACTAAATTCACGCATGTGCATGACGGTTCTCTACACCTTCCAGCCGAAGGACGGCACACGTATCACTTGTATCCCCAAAATAAATTTAGGTCGGATACTTTTTGAACACACCTCGTACGTTCTGATAACAAGAAGAGTTCGAAAGTGTGACACCATATTCCCAAAGCTATTTACATCGGCTCTCGAGCAGATTTTTCCAACAACTTTTGATCGACAGAGGTGTAAATATAAATGGCGGAAGGCTACCCATTTACCATTTCCAGATGACATCGTGTTCATCAGTCATACCATTGAGAAAACCCAACAATCCTGGATCGACCTAAATGGGGTCATCAGAGCTGCCGGAATAAAGATTTATAAAAGTAAAACTTAATGCCTCACAAACCCTTACTACCTACAGAAGGGCATTAAGCCGGGAGAGGAAACCATCGAAGATGTCATCTCCAATATCTATCTAGGGCAAGAGATAAATGCCAACCACAAAATGGACCACGTAATCTCTATACGACGAAAAGCAGCTTGTATTCCATGAAGTGTGGAACTTGCGTCAAACAGATGTTTGGAAACTTAGAATCACTCGGAGAGGAAGGGAATGACGTGTACTGCAAATGTCGTACGGGAAAAGATCCGAAACGAAATAAATTCGACATAAAACTTTGTTTCGGGAACTTGTGGACGCAGCGATATCAGACAAACATCGTTTTGTCGGACATGTAGTACGCATGCCTGACAACAGATATAATCTTAAAACAATGTTTTGGTTGGCGAAATGCCTGTACTGGTCAACGGGGCCGCCCACCTATGCGATGGCTAGATGGAATGACCAAAGACATAGGTTTGCATTGGTCCAGCATGACAAAATATTGAGACACATACAGAATATTGTTGGCTCCCTCGCATACGGAAAACTTGACGGACTGATGCCGGGGATAAAGGGATAATGTAACGACATATACGTTTTTAATTATTTCATTATATTGTTATATTATTGTATTATTTTATCATTATATTGTTATATTATTGTAATATTATATCATTATATTATTGTATTATTATATCATTATATTGTTATATTGTTTCCAATGCACCAGAGACTAAACAATTTGGGAAATGGGAAACTAAAGCGGAGAAACTTTGCAGAAATAGCCAAAGCAAAGATACACGAAGATCCCATAAACGCACTAACAACACCAAAGCCCATCACTACTGTACGAAAACCTACCTGGAGAAAGGATATATTTCCAGAGGTGGTAGAAAATATACCAGGTATTGGAAACAAAAACTGCCAGACTGAAAAAGAAAGGAGAGATACTACCCTAAGCTTTATATCGAAAAACTACCCGATCATGGACTGGACCCATGCATACACCGACGGTTCTGTAACAAACACTACACAGAATGGAGGGGCAGGAGCATTCTTGAACCTACCAAATGGCAGATAAATAACACTGTCATTCGCTACTGGTAAGTACACAAGCAATTTCAGAGCGGAGGCAGAGGCACTGAGGGCGGCAGTGGAAGAAATGGTGACACATAAAGAAAATGAAAGCCATATAGTCCTGCTTACAGATGCTCTGGCCGTAGTCACAGCGCTAAAAAGCCAGAAAAACACTGAGCTTAATGACTTAAGAGCAGTACTCTGTCAACTATGCCAGCAGTCCGCACCAAAAAGGGTAGTGGTAATGTGGGTCCCATCACACTGCAACATCCAAGGCAACGAGGAGGCAGACAGACTGGCAAAAGAAGGTGCAAAACTACCACAAACAGATACTAGTAGGACATACGAAGAGTCAAAACGGCTTATTAACTTAAAGCCAGATACATGACCAAATGGGAAACTGAACATACCGGCTACACCAAAAACGATGCCTATTACCAGTTGAACAGAAGAGAGCAGGTCGTTGTCTTCAGACTTCGCACTGGCCACAATAGACTGAGGTACCACCTATTCAACAAATTGAAGATAGGTGGTACCGACGAATGCCCGTGTGGTACCGGGAAAATGACCGCTGAGCATTTGCTGCAGAACTGCCCGACATACGAGGATCAGAGAGATCAGATGTGGCCATCACCAGTGGAACCACAAGACAAGCTCTATGGCAGTGTCGACAGCCTCAGGATGACCGCCGCTTTTTTCGAAAAAATAATGGTTACTGTCTGACTGCGTACGATGAAGAAGAAGAAGAAAAAGTTTACGATTATACCATTATATTGTTATATTATTTTGTTATATCATTAAATTGTGATATTATTTTCTTATTATATCATTATGTTGTTTTATTATTATATCGTTATATACATCATTATATATTATTGTATTATTATATTTACACCTTATTGATCACTCTAACAACACTTTTATCAGTAGAACACTTTTTATGGAAATAATCAACAACTTACAAGCCCGTGTGTATGTATACATTGCATGGCATTGGGAAGAAGGGCTTGAACCTGAATTCTGCTGGGTCGGTTGATATTGTATTGTGGAATGCATGTTGTGCATGATACTCGAATCAAAAGAGAACCTATAAGATAACAAGATTGAGAAATATTATCTTTATCTTTTGTTCAAAGCTTTTGTCATTATCTACGACATTAAGTCATCAAATTGGTCAACATAGGCTATTTAAATAATACCTAAAAGAGATATGAAATTGAAAACCATTTTTGATTACACTTTAAGAAAAAGAAAAAAATTTTAAAAAATTCAGCGGAGGCTCGACTTCATTGCCTCAGGTTTATTTCCCCATTGTAGCTCGGTCTCTCTCGGCAGATGGATACCCCACAAAGCACGAACTCCGTAGCTGCAGCGATGAACCCAGGGATCTCCGGAAAAAAATGACATCATGGACCGACCGTCGCAGCTCGAAATCGAACCCCGACCGTCTGAACACAAGGCAAACGGCTTGACCACTTTGACATTGTCCCTTATTTCTCAACATAATGTTCACCAACATTGGACACTTATGTCATCTCTTTAGTATCAGTTAACAGAAACCTGCAGCATAGAATTCTTTGGTCTGCTGTCTCAGCCACATTTGCACTTATTCAACCCTCTTCGTCATTCGCGGAACGTCTCCCGCCAAGGTCCAATCGTGCATTATGCTGTTAGCTAAACCGTGCGATCACCCTTTTGCAGCTGCTTCACTGTCTATCGTTACTCTTCTCTCAGCTCAAATTATCTGCCACGCCCACCGCACAGATGCTTTTTTTAAAATCTGAACAGAGCAACCTGTTCGAGCTTCTGCAGAAATTGTTGAGAGTCGGTAAGAAAGTGTATCGACTCAATAATGTACCGCTGGACATGACAAATACTTTTCCACTTACACAGGAAGCAATTCCTTATCATTTTCGTTTGCAAAAAACCATATTTTAACCCCTCCCCCCCCCCCCCCCACCCCGACCCACGCCGTACGTCCAAAAATCTCAAAACATCACACTATTCTTTGACTGTATACTATGTAAGCACGGACGCCATTTTGTATCCTAGCAGCGCACGTACATGCGATACCTAGCATCTGCTCCTTACAGTAATCACAAAGCTTTGATTATACTGCACTTGTTGACATATTTATAAACTACCAACTACATTTTTCATTTATCATATTTCAGTTTGGGATCTACTTACTCACTTACCATCGTGCTTCATTGTTAGCAAGTAAAACTGTGAACTTCTTCAACTCCATATCAACATATTGATCTACATATTGATCTACATTTTGATCTACATATTGATCTACATATTGATCTACATATTGATCTAAATATTGATCTACATATTGATCTACATATTGATCTACATATTTTATTCAGCACTGACATTGCAATTATCTTTTACTATTTTTTTGGGGAGATGCTTTTGTTTTCTTTCAGCAGCTATTGCCACCATTTTATTTTAGCGTTCTGCCCTCTTTCCTAACGTGTTTTGTTTTTCTCCAAAAAATACCGTCGTTCACAGGGAGCATTGATCGTGCTTTGTCCGTTAATGCCAGTAGCACAATTAGAGTGTTTTGTCTCAAGTGCTTCCGCTTCCACCCTCCAATTAAACATATTTCTCATTCCACCCTCCAATCCTACAATATTTCCAGTCTGCGACTGCAGTCTCTCCATATATCGAGTCTCACCTTCCAATCTAACAATGTGTTTTGTTTCGCTTTGTAATCTAGTATATTTCCTATCCCATTCATTAATCTACCAATATTTCTGGTTCAACCTCAAATCATTCAAAGTCTCACTAACCAATGTCCTCATATTTCTTGTCTCACTCTCCAATCTCTCTATATTTATAGTCTCACCAGCTAATGTCCTCATATTTCTTGTCTCTATCCCCCTCCCCGCGGCCCCCCCCCCCCCCCAACCACAATTCTCACGCCTTTAAAATATTGCGTAGCGTGGAAATGAGTGTAGAGACTGGTTCCTTCCAGACTCTAGCTCAGACATGTCCAATGAGTATAGAGATTGTCTCCTACCAGACTCTACCTCAGACATGTCCAATGAGTGTATGAGACTGTCTCCTACCAGATTTTAGCTCAGGTATATGCAATGTAAAGCCGGTTGTTTGCTCTTTTGTGTGCGCCTTGAAAAGGCTTATGAGCATGGGTTGCAGCCGGTGAACGCTTCTCGTCCGCTCCCTGATTTGATCCAGTCGGCGAAGACATAGCCAAATGTCACTAAGTCGGACCTGCCAACCAGCTACGGATTGTTATGTTTTTTTTCCTGTAATCAAAGATACGAACAAGATTGCGATAATCTACACATAAAATTGAGGAATAAAATGTTTAATAAATAAATTATTACAGGTTCACTATCACCACTTAACTTTCTATCCTACAACTATCACCACTTAACTTTCTATCTTACAACTATCACCACTTAACTTTCTATCTTACAACTATCACCACTTAACTTTCTATCTTACAACTATCACCACTTAACTTTCTATCTTACAACTATCACCACTTAACTTTCTATCTTACAACTATCACCACTTAACTTTCTATCTTACAACTATCACCACTTAACTTTCTATTTTACAACTATCACCACTTAACTTTCTATCTTACAACTATCAATCCTTAACACACAACCCTAATTAAAACACTATCAATTATTTTAACTGCAGCCAAAGCAAATGAATGTATATGACACAAACACCACACATATTATAACAATAAACTAGGCTCGTGAATCGTATTATATTGCCCATCAATTATTCAACTACCTAAAATGTATCGTAAAAGTTTCGTGCAAATAGCACATGTAGTTGTCTTGTACTAAATTAACCCCAGGTCCTATCACTTGATCATTTCTAGCTAATGTTCCATTCACAGTTCTATCTCACTCTGGTCTGATACAACACTGTCTAGCTAACTGCTCACTGCCAATCTTCTGGTCTTCGCTTGTTTGGGGGGGGGGGGGGGGAGTTCTGTTCTTCCTCTCAGCTTTTGCAAGCTCTGGATCTTAAGAGCCTCTTGTCTCGTCTTCCAGTCAGGAAGACTAGATTAGATGAACTTTCTCCTTCTTCGTCATCCAGACAGGAACCATGCGACGATTACAGCGGTTCGTAAACCGTTGTGGTTCTCCAACTCACGTCAAACGCCCTTGATTACAGGGATTCTCGTGTCAACGACAGTGGTTCTGTTACTGTTATGGTAGATCTCAGTCCAAGAGTAACACCTTTGTTACCTTGTGTTGTCGAGACGACAGCTTCGTGTTCAAAGTAACACGTCTACTTCTGATGAGTATGCAGTCGAATGCTACACCAGGGACTTAGAAGTCAGCGTCACGTGTGACCAGGTGTCAGCGTCGAATAAACAGGAGAAGACACACAGTCAGATGCTTACAAATGCGTGTTCAATGTCTTCCCGCTCAGTGATTAGAGTCTGCTTACTTCCGTGACTTCTCTGTGGTACTAAAGCTATTCTATATATCTCTTCTAGTTACTCAACTTCAGCCAATGTTTCTCGCTTTGTCCTATCTATCCTACCAACTGGCCAGTAGTCTTCTGTTCTGTGGTCTGTCTCTAATACTCTGATCCTCCGGCTTATATACAATATTTTCCTCGGTTGGGTCCATGAAGTCAACCCTTGTCTAGATTTGGCGCCTCAATTTTTCATGAACTATCTAGCTACTAAGGAGAAGCTATTTTATTATAAAACTTTAAAAAGTCGTGAGATTTTCCATTAGGAACTGTGAGAAAATTCATTTTGGGTGGACAGTCGTAAATGATCATTGTCGAAGAATTTCGAACAATGACTGCTTTATTAATTCCATCTCTCGGACATGGTTGTAAAGTTATGGGTGGGTACCACGAACGGTGTTTTCAAGGCTTACATGGCCCTGGCTCGTGGGACCCTTGTAACTTTGTTACAAAATAATGTATAAATGTTGTTGACCTCACTTCTAGGAAGCACAGAGTAATCAGGCCAGGGGAAACATACTGACCAAAACCCCCACCTCACGTCAGGTGAAACATACTGACCAAGACTCCACCCCACATCAGGTGAAACATACTGACCAAGACCCCACCTCACGTCAGATGAAACATTCTGACCAAAACCCCCACCTCACGTCAGGTGAAACATACTGACCAAGACCCCCCCCCCCCCCTCACGTCAGGTGAAACATACTGAGCAAGACCCCACCTCACGTCAGGTGAAACATACTGACCAAAACCCCCATCTCACGTCAGGTGAAACATACTGACCAAAACCCCCACCTCACGTCAGGTGAAACATACTGACCAAAACCCCCACCCCACGTCAGGTGAAACATACTGACCCCACCTCACGTCAGGTGAAACATACTGACCAAAACCCCACCCCACGTCAGGTGAAACATACTGACCCCACCTCACGTCAGGTGAAACATACTGACCAAAACCCCACCCCACGTCAGGTGAAACATACTGACCCCACCTCACGTCAGGTGAAACATACTGACCAAGACCCCACCTCACGTCAGGTGAAACATACTGACCAAAACCCCCACCTCACGTCAGGTGAAACATACTGACCAAAACCCCACCCCACGTCAGGTGAAACATACTGACCAAAACCCCACCCCACGTCAGGTGAAACATACTGACCCCACCTCACGTCAGGTGAAACATACTGACCAAGACCCCCACCTCACGTCAGGGGAAACATACCGACCAAGACCCCACCTCACGTCAGGTGAAACATACTGACCAAGACCCCCACCTCACGTCAGGGGAAACATACCGACCAAGACCCCACCTCACGTCAGGTGAAACATACTGACCAAGACCCCCACCTCACGTCAGGTGAAACATACCGACCAAGACCCCACCCCACGTCAGGTGAAACATACCGACCAAGACCCCACCCCACGTCAGGTGAAACATACTGACCAAGACCCCACATTGCGTTCTCGGTCGTGGTCCTGGAAACAAGCTTCCTCACAGCAGTTTATCGAACCAGATGGGAATCGACACTGTAATATCATAGTGGTGAGTGTGCTTATGAGCCTCCATTACGCAGCAGTCAGAAGGTCTGGTCCAATTTATCAAGTAGTCTTCCGGATGTAAAAAGGGCCACTGTAACCGGCTACCAAAGAAATATTGTAACGAGTTAGACTAAGTCAGTATGAGTAACTTCTAATAACAACCTCCTCACTTGTGTCGTCTATGGACTGTAAACATTTGTATTATACAAGGTAAAGCTTGTTACGGTTGGTTAAGATAAAGCTGGCGCGGAAAGAACCAATCAAGCAAGACTCATAAACTGTATTTCGAAATGCACGCAAATAATAACTACTGGTATTGAATTTAAAGTTGTAATATACTTATTATAATTAACTATATTGGTATGTTGTGGTACATTGCAATTTATAATATTTGTTTTGTTTTGTTTTAATTGTGTCAGCGCTCTAATTATTAAGATGACTTCATTGTAGAAGAGGAAACTAGACAGTGAGAATGGTATATTTCAAAAAAAAGGGACGGAAGATATATCTTGGCAAGCTGAAGGAACACCTCGACTGGATTTGAAACTATGTTCATCGCAAAAGAATACAACGTACAAGGTCATTACAAAACCAAGCACGTCAGTTGCAACGAATCCGACAGTCAGCCGAGGAAAGGAGGGATACACATTTTGAAAAATGGTATATCTACTCAACAGATGTTATTTTTACAAACGAAGTAATGAAAGTGACGACATTGGTAGGACTAGCTTTATTGTTAGGGAACAAATTGAGACGCTCTGGAAGCCATATTCAGAAGGAGACGGTATCAACGAATGTCTCACTGCTGTCATTAAAGCAGTGTGCACTGAGCAAAGCAAGAAGTTGAACAAATACGTCTTTGTTATTCAACTGTGATAAGACGTATAGATGGAATGGCCCATGCCATCAAATGGAACCTCAAAGAACTCGCGGCACAATTTAAAGAGTTCATCTCTTTAGATGAGATTACAGACACAACTGATACCGTTCATTTACAGTATTTGTCCGAGCAGTCGAAGGTATATTTAATCGTAAGGAAAGAGACATCGTGCTCTTCAACTAAAGATAGATACTGTTTGGGATGGAGGGAAAAAAAAAGGGGGGGGGGGAGAGATATATATTCCAAAAATTTAAAAAGGTTTATAAAAAAATGTGACTTTAAGTGAGAGACGTTTAAGGAGAAATCAACCGATGTTACTCTAGCTATGAATGACTCTAGCTATGATGTTGCTAAAATCAGGAGCGAGTTATCTGATATGAACATCAATACAGAAGTACTCTATTTGTTTCACTGCAGTTTACACCAACAAAATGTACAAATTCAATGTCCCGTATGGTAATGAAGACCTCACCGTTTATCTGCTTTATGACAAATCATGCCGCATATTATTTGAATCTATGTTATCGATTATCACGCATTAAAACGCTCACTAATCTTGACACTGACCACAGAAAACCCTGCAAACTTTTTAATATATATACATATACACACACACAAACACGTGCATGGGCACACGCACACACACACACACATACACACATATACATACACACGCACGCACACACGCGCATGGGCACACACACACACACACACATACACACACACGAGTACCAGTATTGGTTAATGGACTTAGTGTTAGGCAAGCACCTTTGAAAATATGGCTGCGTGTTGAAGGCGTGTGAGGAAACAATGTTCTATGGCCTGTTTTTAATTTAATTTTATTTTACTTTACATACTTGGTTCAAATAATGTTGAACACTTGTAGGCCCCTATAAAAATGTATATTATAATGTTAGCATGCCATTAATATGAGGTATATTCAAGGAGAAAATAAGCTATGAACATACATCTTTTCTCTTGATATATGACATTTTTGTAGTAGGTCCATCAACGTATCTCATTTTACTTTAAAGACAATAGTTTATGGACTAAGATATTTATACCAAAAACAGTATTTTTCAAATATATAAACATATTTTAGAAACATAACTTTTACTTGTAGGTAAAATCTCGCCTCCGAATTATTTTTACAAATTCATAGATTGCTAAGTCATCTATGACCAAGTCATCTATGGCAAAGTCATCTATGGCTAAGTCATCTTTGGTGGCTAGTCATCTATGGCTAAGTCAGTTATGGTGGCCAAGTCACCTGTGACCAAGTCATCTATGTTGACCAAGTCATCTATGTTGACCAAGTCATATATGGCCAAGTTATCTATGACTAATTTCTCTATGTCCAAGTCATCAATGACCAAGTCATCTATAACCGAGTCATCTATGGCCCAGTCATCTAAGGCCAAGTCATGTAAATCGCTCGGGATCGCTGAGTATTAAGCAACTGTTTTTCTATTGCCATTAAAGCCAGACCAGTCAGTCTGTCATTCTTTATACTGTTGTATTTATAGTCTTTTTTTCCCATAAAGCTAACATACTGCATTCAATGTTTTTTGTTGTGCTTGAATACGTAAGAACGAATTCACAGAGCTTGTGCATTTCTTCGAACGGACACTTCAAATCGATAGATAAATATTGAAATATATTTTGTAATGTTCTTTTTAATAAACTCTGAAAAGGTTTAGATGGCACGAAGCTTACTTTTTAATTTGATATAGTCTAACGACTTCTCGTAACTTGTTTTTTGACACAAAGCTCACTCTTTAATTTGATACAGTCTAACGACTTCTCGTAACTTGTTTTTTGACACAAAGCTCACTCCTTAATTTTATACAGTCTAACGACTTCTCGTAACTTCTTTTTTGACGCAAAGCTCACTCTTTAATTTGATACAGTCTAACGACTTCTCGGAACTTGTTTTTTGACACAAAGCTCACTCTTTAATTTGATACAGTCTAACGACTTCTCGTAACTTGGTTTCTGACACAAGACTCACTCCTTAATTTGATACAGTCTAACGACTTCTCGTAAATTTATTTTTGTTGTTGTTGATACAAAGCTCACTCTTTAATTTGTTACAGTCTAAGGACTGGTTGTAACTTATTTTTGTAATGACCTTTTTAACTACGCTCTGAAAAGGTTCACATGGCACAGAGTTCACTCTTTAACTTGATGCTGTCTATTAACTTCTCGTAACTTGCTTTGTTTACAAAAAATAGAGGCATTCACCAGGAAATGTTATGACATTTTTTTTTTAACTATCTGAAAATAATTGTTCCTTAAATTTCATATCCTTGAGAAATACAAAACGGGTTTTCAATCGATTAATGAGAAGATAAAACAATGTTTCGGAATTATTGTTAGAAAGGTAGTTTCCATAAATGTAACTGATTCAATCAGTAGAGCCCGAAGAGTCAAAACGGCTTATCAAAGCCAGATACATGACCAAATGGGAAACCGAACATACTGGTTACACCAAAAACGATGCCTATTACCAGTTGAACAGAAGAGAGCAGGTCGTTGTCTTCAGACTTCGCACTGGCCACAATAGACTGAGGTACCACCTATTCAACAAATTGAAGATAGGTGGTACCGACGAATGCCCGTGCGGTACCGGTAAAATGACCGCTGAACATATGCTGCAGAACTGCCCGACATACGAGGATCAGAGAGAGCAGATGTGGCCATCACCAGTGGAACCACAAGACAAGCTCTATGGCAGTGTCGACAGCCTCAGGATGACCGCCGCTTTTTGCGAAAAAATAATGGTTACTGTCTGACTGCGAAAGAAGAAGAAAAAGAATCAGTAGAGCCGATATAACGGTTCAACAAATTTCTTTCAATATCAAGAAGCTGACACATTGGCTTGAACAATTTTCAAACATCGACTGTACATAAAACATTTGTTATGCGAAGCTGTCTTAAATGTATAAATGAACCTGCGGTTCTTATTACTAATTTACAGTGCAAGAATAAATGTCTTCAGTGGTCCACAAAATTATGGAGGAAAAAAGTTCATTGCACTTTCAACTCTCAAAACGGGCTGAGTAAGGTCAATACTTGAAGTGGGAAGCACGTCAAACAGTGCATTTGTTGTAGCGAGAATAGTGTTTGGGAATTTCCAATTTAAATAGAAAATCGATCGTTTAAAGTTTTTTAAAGCCCCCCTCCACTTTGTAACTGGTTCACAGTCACATTCGTCAGAATTGTGTCGTATTGTTTTAAATGATCAATGATTTAGCAACGCGCAATTTTACATTCCCGCACACTGTGCTACTTCCATAACGGGAATCGCTCGTGTACGTCTTCAATAAGGAGACTAGTTCTGTTGATACAATCAATGAGATTTGTAGCGTACCCATTTAATTTCAAAACAAATTGTGGCGCAGGACATTATTTTCTTGACCACTTGGAGGAGTGGGCGAAATCATGGCTAGTCAAAATTAAGGAAGAAAAAAACAACATGTACGATATTCTCCCTTTCAAATAAACGACAGAACACTAAAATACCTCTCAATGGCAAATGTCTGCGACTGAACGACACGACAACCCAACCTACTTGGGCATCACATTTGATCGGCGCATGACATGGAAAACTCAGATCGAGAGAAACCGAAGGAGATGAAGACAACAAATGGCAATCATAAGGTAACTTGCTGGCACAAGCTGGGGAGCAGATGTGAGAATACTGAAGAAACTGTACACTGGAAGAGTGAGACCAGTTCTCGAGTGTGGCATTGCGGCATGGGCAACAGCAGCAAAGGCGAACTTTGATAAAATCAACAGACTTCAAAACCAAGCCATGAGAGTTATAACAGGAGGCACGAAGTCAACACCAATTGTAGAACTTGAGAAGATTACAAATCTGCAATAAATGAACGACAGAAGAGACAGCAGAGCCTAGCCGCAAGCAGAGAAACTAAGAAGACTGACATACCATTCAATGCACGAGAGACTAAATGGATTTGACAAAGGTAGGCTAAAGCAGAACAACTTTATAGAAAAAGCCAAAACAAAAATGAGAGAAGACCATATGAATGTCATTTCAAGACCAAAGCTCATCCCTTCAGCGCAAGAGTTGGAAACGACTATTCTTAGTAGGGATGGAGTGATCGGTAGGTATGGAGAAGATGTCTTAAATGACAATGGAAAACGACTGCTGAGAGTCTGCAGAGAACAAAACCACGTTATTACAAAAACAAGGTTCCCACACGAATGAATCCATGCCTATACAATATGCGAGCTGGCAAGAAATGAAAGATCCAAAATTGACTATACGAGAGTGAGGAAAAGGGATTTCAGGCATCACCCATCAACAAGCAAGAAACATAATAACACACAAGGAGAAAATAAAATTAAGGCTTATACACTAAGAGAACCAGATGTTAAGAGGAGATACCAAGGGCTCATAATAACTGCAATAGGAAGAATAAAGGAATCTGAAGAAGATGTGGGGCTACAGTAGAGGCCTGCGGTTAAGCCAGGCTAGGGCAGAAGAGAAAGAGTACACCATGATGGACAGAAGAAGTGAAAAGAATAATACGAGAAAAGAAAAAGGCATGGAAGCAATACCTAGGGGCTAGGAATACAGAAGAACAAACAAAGAAATATAAAGAATATGTAAATTTTAGAACCGAAGCAAAGAAGACTGTACTCAAGGCCAAACATAAATTCTGTTAGGAATTTGGAGAGAAACTGGAAAATAATGCTAGAGAAAACCAGAAACTGTTCTACAGGACCTTAAAGAACACGAGGAAGGAAAAGGAATGCCCCCTGAAATTTGTTAAAGATAAACAAGGTGCGCTGCTGACCGCCCCAGAAGAGGTAATGAACAGAATATGAAGATACCAAGAGATTGGGAGGTTGCCATAATAATACCAATATTTTAAAAGGGTGACAAACGACATTAGGATTCTAGAATGATTATAGTAGATAACTGCAAAATTGTGTTCGGATTTATGGAACGGGTTAGAGTTGCACAATGAACGACATATCAAATAAAGAAAATTTAGACTTTCATTGTGTGTGTGTGTGTGTTTGTGCCTGTGCATGTAGTTATAGGTGAGGGTGTGTTGCTGTGGATGTGTACGGGTGTGTGCGTAAGTGTGGATGTCCACGGATGTTGTACGGATGTGTGTGTATTTGTTTGATTATGTCTACGTTAGTGTGTGTACGTGTGCGTGTACCTGTGAGTGTGTGTATGTGTGTGTGTGCGTGTGTGTACCTGTGAGAGCGTTCGTGTATTTGTATGTGTATTTTGATACACAATATGAGTGAAATCCTTCAGCCCTCTAATATTTATCATGGAGACAATTAGGCTCCAAACTTGTTTTCATTTTTAGTAGATACGTAGGCTTCAGGAGCAGAGAATACTTTTGAAATAACGGGCCTGCAAGCTGTATAAAGCTTACAGTCTCACTAATTTAAATCCGGCACTGGTTACAGTGGAACTTCTTACAACCCGACGAGTACTGAAGAGATTGTGGGTCTTCCTGGCCGTAATGCAATGCAAGGCTTCATAATAATGATCACGATATCAATCCCAACCTCGTTCGCCAGATTGATATAACACATCATGTCGAGAATGGCGTGAGGTATTGTCTTGGTCAACATATTTCACCTGATCCTGAAAAAAGACTTGTTCCTAGTGTAGAAACTGCAATGGAATTAGGATTTTTTGGTCAAAGAGAGTTAACTCATGAATTATTTTAGATTACTCCAAATTAGTTTAAACCAAGTTGTGTTTTCTTTATATGGGGAAAATGTTTTCTCTGAAACGTAACAAAGAATAATTTGACCTTTTCTGGCCTCAAGTGAAGTATAGGGCTAGAACTTCAGTTTGTTCCATTACATGAAGCTTGCTTCTCAGTATTTGAAACGAAGTGTTCAGTAGTATTCAGGATTGTGGAGTGATTAATGCTACGACTCACACCTAAACTGACATGTCCTTGACTTCACGAACCAAACAAGGACGTGTCATCTATGGAAAGCAAAGCTATTACAAAATTCCCTTTTGAAATCGTATGCTTTTGACCTCTAGGCCTAAACTGAGAATATTGTACTACCGCCAGTTGTATTCCCCGTCTTGACACGATCCACTCTACATAGATGTAAAATGGGTACTTGACTAACTTCGAGAAGCAAAGGCAACGATGGAGGCAACCGACCACTCAACCTCGTCGTCTTCGTCTTCTGCTTTATCGTTGGTCCCGAAAAGGACGTTTCGTTAGATCGTGTCGTAGTTTTACAGCGTCAGTGCGATATATGCGCCATTATGACTGACACATTGGGTTTCAGCACAGAACATGTTTAGGGCCTGGTACACTTTACGCGTGTTATCGTGGACATCAGAACCGAAGCGAATTCGTCCAGGACTGCTTCAAAGGTCTCCGCTTTCACCACTGCTGTTCAACATCTAAACAGTAAAAGTCGCCAATATTCAACCCACAGGGACAGGGCGAACGTTGATATTTGCCGATGACATCCTAACGTACAGGACTGGCTCAGACAAGCAAGAGTTGGTCAAAGACATCCAGGAAACCTTGCAAGCAATTTCACAGTGGTGCGGAGAGTCAAGCTCCAAGATCAATCCGAACAAGGCCTGCATGATGTGGTGCTCTTCAAGTAATTCCATAGTAAAGGCTCAACTCCCTGGCATCACTTTTGATAGTTGCACCATTGACAGGTGTGACAAGCTGAAATACCGCGGAGTGACATTTAATTGCAGTCTTTCCCATAATTGTCATGTTGACCATATCGTACAAAGATTTAAGCGAGGGCTAGGAGCACTCAAGACTATGGCTGCTGCTAACTTGGAACAACGCCTCCTGTTCATCCTTTTTTGTCAGGTCGTGTCTTCTGTTATCGAACACAGTGTGAAAGGTTGGAACGCATCCAGAATGAAGGTATGCGACTGGTTCTGGGCTGCACTAGAGATAACCCGATTGTGATGATGCGGTACATGTTCGGATTGTTATCGGTGACATCCAGATATAACCTGGCACAAATCAAAGCCTATATGCGTGTTACCACAGACACGCGGCACCCTCTGTACAGTAGTATCTCAGACATACATCATGGGTTCTTCTTCTTCTTTTTCTTCTGCATTCGTTCTCAATCTCCCACTACCAAACCCCGAAAGGGCTTAAGTAGCAGAATGTAGTCCAGAGAACGGAATGCGTTGTGTCGTAGTTAACAGCTTGACTGCGATATTTGCACCTTTCGGTCCAATACATCCGACTTCAGCGAGCATTTTTTGGGTACCGGGTTAGCATTCCCTCTTCGATCCCTTCCCCTTAGCCAGTCTGCCCTGCTGCAGCCTGTAATCCAGGATCACCGATTGGAGGTGTAGAAGGGTCTTGGCAGCTCTGGTTCGCTGGCCCTGACACTAGCAGTCAGCTATGGGTCGCTGACCACTGCAGCTCATGCGCTGCTCAGCGTTTTGATCCCCATCAAGGGTTCAAGAATCAAGAGAGGGTCGTCATGGATGGCACAGGCAGAAACAACAATCGGACACGTCACCCCATCTGAGACGATAGCCAAGGGGGAAGATCGGTCCCACACTAGTGATAGAGTCATCAAAATCTTCGGCAAGGATTGCAGAGAATGGAGCAACGGAAGAGCAGTGTACAAGGTGAATCAGCTGACAACTGAGAACGCGCTGGAGACTAAGTTGGGACACGCAGCTACGCTGAGGAACGGGTCATTAAGATCAAGATTTGAGTGACCAGTGATCCTTCGCATAGCTATTCTCACTTCATTGGATGTGATAAGTTGGTTGACATCTAGGGATGTTTGTTTAAGTTCATACCTGCAATGGCCATCTTTCAGGGCTTAAATGCAGATAATGAGTCTGTAAAAATTGCGACGCATTAGGCTTTTGATGGGAAAGCAGTGCTCCTGGTACAGAGCTACTTCCAGTGCTCTTATTTCTGCACCACAGTTTGAACATATATCCCAACAGGCATAAAACACTTCATCAGATGATATGTCTGGATACTCTACATAGACCCCATATCCCACTTTAATGGGGGCCTTAAAAGCAGTCTCATGTCCAGACATGCATCTATTCGTCTGGGTAGGTGTCAATGGTTCTTTATGATGCCCTAGTAAGATCTATTGGGTAAGAATGTGTTGGGCATTTTTAGACAAGTATGTGGTAGTGCATATTTTTGATACTCTCTGTGTTTCTTGTCTTTCGCCGGGAGTCGATATCTGTTTTTAATTTCACTGACATGGTTAACAGGCTGACTTTTGTCAGCCGATCTGTAAGACTCGATCTTTGGCCAGCTTTTATGTCTCTGTCACCGTCACCCTCAGAACATCTGTAATGTAATGTGTCCATCTTCTCCTTCGTCTGCCTCTGCCTAGCGTTTCATGTGGTCAAGATGCTGAGCCGTGCAAAAGCTGCAGAGGTTAGCCAAAGTTCACTGCTAGCGTTAGGGCCACCGACCAAAAGCTGCAGAGGTTAGCCAAAGTTCACTGCTAGCGTTAGGGCCACCGACCAAAAGCTGCAGAGGTTAGCCAAAGTTCACTGCTAGCGTTAGGGCCACCGACCAAAAGCTGCAGAGGTTAGCCAAAGTTCACTGCTAGCGTTAGGGCCACCGACCAAAAGCTGCAGAGGTTAGCCAAAGTTCATTGCTAGCGTTAGGGCCACCTACCAAGAACTGGCATGATCCTTTAATCCACCACGCGGTGATCTCGGATAACAGACTGAAACAGAGCAGATTGGCTAAGAGGATGGGTCGAATGGGAAGATTAACCCAGTACCCAAAAAATGCCTGCTGAAATCGGGTGAGTCGGACCGAAATGTACAAATATCGCAGTCAAGTCGTGAACTATGACACAACGCATTCCATTCTAACTGACTACATCCTGCTACTTGCAAATCCCTTTTCAGGTCTTGGTAGCTGAAGTTTTAGAACGAACGAAGAAGAGGTAGAAGAAGCATTCAAGGTACCCTACCCTGCAGTAACATTTCTTCTAGACCAGTATGGCGTTGTTTTACCAATAAGATCATCTGTTCCAGTCCTGTATCTCTCTTCGAAAGGTCAAGTGTATCATATGTTCCAGTCCTATATCTCTCTTCGAAAGGTCAAGTGTATCATATGTTCCAATCCTATCTCGCTCTTCGAAAGATCAAGTGTATCATCTGTTCCAGTCCTGTAGCGCTCTTCGAGAAGTCAAGTGTATCATTTGTGTATCTTAGTTCTTTTCATTCGGGCATATTGTGAACGGGTGGAACTTTCCACCTTTTTGTCACGTTTAACATTACTCACTCCGCTTTCACCACACATGTTGAAACGACTAAAGAAGAGCATGGTCTTTGTCTTATTCACGTTCCACCTCAAAACAGTCCAAAGTCTCTCCAGATATTCTGTTGCTTGTTGTTCCTATTTCGATAAGTTGAATCAGTTACGTTGGATATCAAGTATTGCATGATAATAAAATATCGTGTTGCACACAGTCAAAATCGTTGGTGTAATCTATAAATCAAATGTGTAAGTCAACATTGTTCTCTAAATTAATCAATCAAAATCGTTCAGTTCCCTGTGGAGCAAAAGTCATCACGAAATACGCGCTAAGTCCTCCTGTCATCAGCCGTTCGGGCTAGATCTGTCCATTTCTGTCCCCGTTCCCTTCATTCGTCTCAAGCTCTCTCCTTCATGAAGATATTTGGATCATCCTCAAATTCTCTTGTCTGGAGATACCAAATGGTATACCAATAATTCTCTGGAGATACCAAATGGTATACCAATGGTATACCAATAATTCTCTGGAGATACCAAATGGTATACCAATGGTATACCAATAATTCTCTGGAGATACCAAATGGTATACCAATGGTATACCAATAATTCTCTGGAGATACCAAATAGTATACCAATGGTATACCAATAATTCTCTGGAGATACCAAATGGTATACCAATGGTATACCAATAATTCTCTGGATATACTAAATGGTATACCAATGGTATACCAATAATTCTCTGGAGATACCAAATGGTATACCAATGGTATACCAATAATTCTCTGGAGATACCAAATGGTATACCAATGGTATACCAATAATTCTCTGGAGATACCAAATGGTATACCAATGGCATACCAATAATTCTCTGGAGATACCAAATGGTATACCAATGGTGTACCAATAATTCTCTGGAGATACCAAAACAGAGACTACCTTGTAATGTTATCATCTAGTTGCCTTAATATATGTCCTTTACAACGTCGGTGTCATCTCTTTCTTCCACATTCCTGCAGTACCTGTCTGGTTCTTTCGAACTTCATATCAGAGATCTTAACAACCTATTTCAATTCCTCTATTCTCGGAAAGCACCCATTTACGAATGTCTGTACAGTTTTTTGTTGTCAAGGTCTTTTCAACGACGAGTCTTCCTTCCATCTCGGACACTCTAGTCCGCCGTCGCCTGTCTCTGTTCGGTCATGTGGTTCAACTGGACCAGGAAGTTCCGGCTCACCAGATCATGCTTAAATCCGTAACATGTAACATCTGTCTCCCACCGGCCGGCTGGAGGCGTGGGAGGGGCAGCCCCTGTTCTACATGGCTCCGGCAGATAACAGTCTTTCCTTCAGCACTGGCCGAGGTTTGGCTACAAGCCTCAGCAGCTGGATTTGGTAGAGGTCGACCGACCGACGCAGTGGGCCTAAATTGGCAAGACGAAAATTATTATTATTATAAACCTTCCAGGCATGTCATAAAATAAGACTAAAGAGAGTTGTGGATTAGAGCTAGTAGCCTCATTACCTACAGCTATTACTATGAAATTAACAAATAAATTGCTCGCGTACAGGCATCGAGTAATGGGGACAGCTGTGGTGGCGGCAGTACGCTTCATTTGAAGAGTACAGCTGAAGGAATCACCAATCAATCAATCAACCAATCGATAATATATCATCAAACAATCATAAATAAATAATCAGATAAATCAAAAATAAATCAACCAACTAGTCAGTAAATTAATTAACCATCACACATTAAATCATCAATCAAGCATTCAAACATCAATCAATCAACCATCAGCCATTCAATCATCAATAAATAAATAAACCAAACAATCAATACATAAATTTTTAAATAATGAATCACCAATTAACCAATCACCAATCCAATCATCAATCATCACCCACTCATCAATCACTTATCTCCAACAATAGCATGTGTTGAAGGACCACATTAACGTTAAAGACTTAATGACAAACTATTAACTGCCTTCCTCTTTATTTTTTTATCCTTCTCCTGTCCTACTATTTTTACATTAAACAAATGTCCCTGTCAATCTAGCTTTTTTGCATTAAACAGCTTTCCTTATCAACCTAACTATTTTTACATTAAACAGCTTTCCTTATGAACCTAGCTTTTTTGCATTAAACAGCTTTCCTTATCAACCTAGATTTTTTGCATTAAACAGCTTTCCTTATCAACGTAACTACTTTTACATTAAACAGCTTTCCCTATCAACCTAACTACTTTTGCATTAAACAGCTTTCCTTATCAACCTAACTACTTTTACATTAAACAGATTTCCTTATCAACCTAACTACTTTTACATTAAACAGCTTTCCTTATCAACCTAACTACTTTTACATTAAACAGCTTTCCTTATCAACCTAACTGCTTTTGCATTAAACAGCTTTCCTTATCGACCTAACTACTTTTACATTAAACAGCTTTCCTTATCAACTTAAATTCTTGTTTATCTGCCTCTTTTCCTCATTAAACTAATTTCTTGTAGAAATTCTTCTTTCACATAGCTGTCACATATATCTATTTTTGTTTATACAATATTCTTACCCCGAACTGTCACATTTGACTAATTTCTTTTATAGATCTAATTTTGTGTATACATTTTTCGTTCCTCAACTGTCACAGATATCTAATTTCTTGTACAGATTCTTATTTCCCCTCAGCTGTCTGATATAACTAATTTCTTATATAAATTCTGCTTTCCCCATAGCTGAATGATATAACTAATTTCTTGCATAAATTCTTTTTTCACCAGCTGTCTGATAAAACTAATTTATTGTATAAATTCTTATTTCCCCATAGCTGTCTTATATAACTAATATCTTGTATACATTCTTATTTCCCCATAGCTGTCTTATATAACTAATATCTTGTATACGTTCTTATTTCCCCATGGCTGTCTTATATAACTAATATCTTGTATACATTCTTATTTCCCCATAGCTGTCTTATATAACTAATATCTTGTATACATTCTTATTTCCCCATAGCTGGCTTATATAACTAATATCTTGTATACA
Source organism: Ariolimax columbianus (assembly GCA_036924085.1). Taxonomy (NCBI): domain Eukaryota; kingdom Metazoa; phylum Mollusca; class Gastropoda; order Stylommatophora; family Arionidae; genus Ariolimax; species Ariolimax columbianus. Next base: position 21,220,077 of record JAVGWX010000010.1, on the reverse strand, counting down.
TTCTTATTTCCCCATAGCTGTCTTATATAACTAATATCTTGTATACATTCTTATTTCCCCATGGCTGTCTTATATAACTAATATCTTGTATACATTCTTATTTCCCCATAGCTGTCTTATATAACTAATATCTTGTATACATTCTTATTTCCCCATAGCTGGCTTATATAACTAATATCTTGTATACATTCTTATTTCCCCATAGCTGTCTTATATAACTAATATCTTGTATACATTCTTATTTCCCCATGGCTGTCTTATAAAAACTAATTTCTTGTATAAATCATTCTTTTCTTATCGCTGTCACGTATAACTAATATCTTGCACAATATTTTCTTCCACCAGCTTTTGCATTCACCAAAGATTTCTCAACGCTTAGAAAAGACCACACCAGCGACACCTTGGTGGGACCGACATGGAATGAAAGCACAGAACCAGACAATGTTGTTACAACCACGCAGCACGTCAATGGAAATATACGAAAGGAGAAGACGAAGGGCCTTCTCTCCCTCGGCCTACCAGGAATGCAGGGAAAATTGAATCTCACCCCAAAATAATGGGAAAGCGGTGATGGAGAAAGTTCGGTTTTTATAAAGGATGAAAACGAAGAGGAATAATAAGTGACGGCGTGAGAGTGTGGGACGAGAGATGAAAAATGAACGATTTTGGAGAACAGGGGAGAAATGTATTCATGTATCAGACACTGCCGTCGGGAATGAAGTGTTAAGGGCTAGGTTGTGTTTAGTCCGGAGATTTTTGTTTTTTTGTGAGTCGGTGGGTGATTCATTTCGTATCGTTACTTTCTTTACCGGTAAGTTGGGTACTTTACAGTTTGGTAAACTAGGGATTGTCGAGACAGCTGGTCGAACCCAGGCCATTTGCCTCGAGAGACGATACTCTAACCACTTTGTGACTGAGACCCTCGTTTTTTTTAGTGATGGTAAGAGTGGTTCCTTAAAGAACGTTGCTGTGGGCGATGACGTGTTAAGGGCTTCATTGTGAAAGATCACAGCTTCTTGTTATTTGTAAGGAAGGGTGAGCCGATTTTTTTTTCTCACCGATTTGCCTTACCTAATCATAAATCAGGTACCCATTTACCGCTGGGTAGACCTGAGCTTGAGGAGACAGAGGTTAGACCCAGTGTCCTTTGTCACGAGAGACAAACATTTATAATTAATCAGAGGATAGATTCTGCAAAAGGAGGTATGAAACGCGGAGGAGGTGGTGAAAGTGAGAGGTTGGGAGGAAGTAGACGGGAGGTTAGAAAAGAGATTGTGGTAGAATCAGGGGAGAGTGTAGAAATAGATGTTGAGGAGGGGACAAGAGATAACAGAGGTGGGGAGGGTGGGTCGAAGGGAGAGGGGAGAGGGGTAGGGAGTAAAAGCAAATGTGTGAAGGAGGGTGAGAGAGAGAAGACTCGATGGTGGAAGCGGCGAGGAGAAAAGAGGTTGGGGAGGCAGTCTAGCAGCAGGTTCGACAGATCGATGAGGGTGTTGGAGTGGTTGGACGCGGACTGCGGTACACGGCTCACGAAGCACTACGAACAGGCTGGCGGATGGAGGAGTTTGCCTCAACGTCGCCAACGCCTGCAGCCGTCTGTAAAACCCCAGCGACAACAGCTGAGGTTGACGCGGAGCCATCTTGTGTTGGGGTCGGATCAATCAGAGGAGTATGGCAACGAAAATGGCGAGGATAGTGGTAGTAGTAGTAGTAGTAGTAGCAGTGTAGAGGAAGGGAGGAAGACTTTAGGAGATAGTGAGGATTTCCTGAACGAGGTGGACGCTGTTGATGATGACGATCTTGTTCTTGCACTGAGGAGGTGGCAACAGGATGAGGAGCTGCTACAAGAGGAAGGATTTGAGGAGGTTTCTATGAAGGAGTATGTGACAAGTAGCGACGACGATAATAAGAACGAAGAAAACGTTGATGAGGATAGCGACAGCGAGGACGAACTGGTTCTAGCTTTAAAAGCCTGGAAGAAAGAACAGGAGCGAGAAAAACAGCTTGAACTGCAGCAGCAGATACGCCGCCAGCAACTACTATCACACCAGGTGCTGACTCCAGTTTTAGAAGATAGAATTCCTTCACCGACGCATGAAGCATTTGGATACTTTTACCAAGACCACAGCAGTCAGCTTTACCATCCTGCCAATGACCGGCAACAAGGTCTTCATCAGCAATCTGCCGTAACTCCATACTGGTGGGGTGGAATTAGTAGCGTCCGGGAAGGGCCATCGTCTCCACCAATTCTCGTCTCGCAGTCACAAGTTGGTAATGGTAAGTTTTCTCGTGTTGTTGTTTCTCCAAGATCAGAAACATCCGCGAGAACGAAAGAAGCAAATAATGACGTCAACATTCGCGCGCAGGAATACATAAGCAAATATAGTGCATCTGTTCACGGGATTGTACCAACTTTAACAGTCACAACCGCACTGACAACATCGGCATGTCAAGGGACTCTGTCGTCACTTCACAACCCTATACTACCGCCATTATCACCTTTTTTGTCTAAAAACGAGGCTTCAAACTGGTCCATTAATCGAGCGAAATGTCCATTATCTCCAGCAGTTTTTGATCCCGGATCTGTAGCTGGAAAGACGCTTGACAGCGGGCTCAAGTACGACAACGTTCACTCAGTCTCTCCTCGTACACCACTCACCAACAAAATCTCCGCTGGTGGATTCAGTGTTTTCTCCAATTGGCTTGGTTCTGCTTCTGGAGATAAACACACATCGGGTTATTCCGGAAATGGTTACCTCGGTTCGGAAACCAAACACGGGGAAGGTCATTCGGAGATTAAGCATAGAGCTGTCTGTATGAGTCTTTCAACTGCGTCTTCTGACTCTGGTATAGAGAAAAGTCCAGGGTATCTTTCGCCTGCTCCCAGATCCGCTGGCATTGAAAAGATCGGAGAATTCTTTAGAAGGTTTCACCACAAACTTTCACCATCTTCTTCAGCATCGAAGACAACACCGCCACCAACGCCATGCAAACCGCTACAACAACAAAAACCAGCACAGAAAAGTGCGCCTAGGAGGCTTTCATTATCAACGTCATCTATTCCCTCCTCTTCGTTGTTGAAACCGTCATCACCATCGCCTGTGACAAAAGTTGCAGCTGCTCATGCACGATGTTCAGTCACAAAATCAGATCCTCTGGCGACAGGTGTTGCTTCCAAACATGGACAATGGCCGACAGGTCAACCAGTTAAAAGCCCAGTGGGCCTCGACACTCCAGGACTAGTCCGCGCTTCCTCACGCAACATAATCGACAACATCAGCGCCGACGTCCACTGTGGTACCGGAGAGGGAAGCCGAGGGACAGTTAGCGGGGTTGGAAGCGCTGGTCAAAGCGGAAGTGGGCGCTTAACCGCGGACGGCGGGGCAACAAGCACCGGTAATGTCACGCCAAGTGATCGAAAACCGGAATCAAACATTGATACTCTCCACACCGCCAGCGAGTTGAAAACTGTAAACCCGCTTATCACTAGCACTTGCGTTGGGAAAGTGGGCACATCCACGTGGAAGGACGCACAATCATTAACTCTGCCGCCACAAAGCAATCAGAATTCTCATTATCTTCAGTCACAAGAGGTAGATCAACTCGACGCACTAACAGCTAAACGATCACCGTTGGAGATTAGCGGTAAGCTCTTCCACCAGGAGCAACACAACACAGCTATCTCTGAGTCAGGGGGAAGGTATTCTACCAAGGATAAATTGAACGTTTTGAAAAAATCAACCGAGGCACTTGATAGTGTTAACCCCGACGTTCAGGATGTGAATACGGGAGTTTTTTCAAGTAGTGGACACAGTTTTGGATTTAGTAAATTGACGAAGGCAGCTTCACAGATTCTAAGAAAATCTCCTGTTTCTGATAGTGATCAAAAAGTTAATAATGAAAAAGCGGACCGTGATTCACAAGGAAAGAATAGGACGGTTCTAAATTGTGGTGTTGCTAATGTTGGAAGTGGTAATAGTTTTGTAAGTAATGCTGCTGATAGTGGAGAACGTGGTAGTGCTTCTGTAAGGAGCGATATAGACGGCAAAAAGAAAACAGTTTCACAGAAAGAGGAAGTGATGTGTTCTGAGGTATCATCCCCGGCGGTGTGTGACGATAGAGGCGCGTTATCTGTCCCCGGCGCTGAGCAGGAGCGTGGTCGACGTGGATCACACGGATCGTGCAACTATTTATTTCTTGAACAGACGACAGGTAGGAAGTCCCCAAATCCTGCATCTGGTAGGAAATCTCCTTCACCACGGGGAATATTATTTAAATCACCTGCAAACTCTGTATCGACGTCTTCATCATCGTCCGCCACCTCTTCTTCGAAATATCATCACCAAATTATCAGCAGAATCCAGTCGTTACCCTCACCATCATCACCGCCTCCCCACCAACAACAAACACCAAAAACATCACCAAAACATCTGGCAAACGTTAACCAGAACGTGACAGAATCTCCAACGAAAACGACAACTTCAGACGGCCCACCGGCCAATTACCACGGCCGGCGTAAGTTTTCAGATACTGGGTTATCCCCAGTCCCTCGCAGGCTGTTCAATGAAGGAAGACGAGGATCTTTGACAGATGAAAGAACTCTCGTATTTGCAAAATCAAAATTAGGGAAACTTCGACAAGAGGGGAGACAATCGTCAGACACTGGAAGTATTGCGGCCCTTGTTAAGCAAATTCATAACCTGTGGGGGGAAAAAGATGATGAAATGGACGATATTATGGAAAGACGAGAGTCAGCGGGAGGTATAACTTGCAGTTTTGATGACCAGGTTTTGTTTGATAAAAGATGGAAAAGATTCTCGGTGTCCATTGGTCGAAACAAAGAAGGGGTCAAGGGCGGCCTATTTGGCGGGGACGAGAAAAAGCTGTGTAAGAAAGCTTCCAATATTTCTGAGATACCAGCAGAGAATGAGCAAGTTCTTGGCCGAGCTCTTGGCGATTCAAAAGGGAAAAAGAAGGCTGGGGAAAAAGGAGCGAATGTTTCTGTACAGCTGTTGAATTCTGTTACTGCATCCTCATCTACCGCAGCCACGACAGCAACAGAAGACTCGAGATGTTCAACTCCTGATAGGATCGGCACAGATGATGCTTCAAAGATTTTCATAGAAGAGGACGTAAGCTCTGCAGGTTCAACCAGTGGGAACATTGGCTGCTGTGTGAGTGGAAGTGAGTTCGTGGCTCCTGTAGCTCACGTCGCTAGCCGCCAGCTGGTAGCCACAGCCGTGAGCAGTGCGGCGTGTCTTGTAAGGATGGATACACCAGAAAGCTTATTAAACCGGGCTGCAACTGGGACATCCTTAACGAATATATCCGGAGCTGCGGTTACAAGTCCTTACACAAAATCTGGGAAAAAAACGGCAACCGTTCAGTTTCAACCAATCGTTAGCTGGGATGACAACATAGTTGGCGGGAAAGTATCCCCTGCTTTGAGATCCGTTTTACAAAAAGGCGCAAGAAGACATTCATCATTCGCTGGGTTTTCCGAGTCTAGTGATGATTTATCAACGCCACAACACGACTCCGCGGAAAATTTATCCTCGATTCTTAACAAACAATCAAAGAACGTATTGCCCAAATCGAAAACCTCAGACAACTATAAAGGAATACTAAAACAAACTGACAAACCGATGTTAGCAAATGAACTAACAACTGGATCGATTGGAGATAAAAGGAGATCTAAATCGCCATCGTCGAAGTCAAAAAAAAACGTCGATGAATTTGACCAGAGTCCTGAAATGAAAACCACAGAAACGTCGCTTTCGTTGTGCTTGAAAGCGAACAAAAATATTTCACCCAAATCAAAGAAGTCTCGTGGTGAAGGTAAAGAATATCACGAAGGGTTAGACCAGCATTCTCAAACTGCACAGTTCTCGCCATCTGAACCCGAGGAGGTCTTAGAATACGGAACTTATTCTGGGGACCTTCATACAAAAACTGTCGGTATTCAGGCTACTCCGCGAACGGTCGGAAAGACGAGCAACACGGGAACACAAACGTGCGAGTTACCGGAAACAGACGAGTCTTATTCGGAATATACGGGCGCTTCATCGGACGCCGGACGGTGGTTGCATCGTCTCGCTGCCAAGTGCATCGCTACTGTTGGTAGTTCAGCAAGAACAGGAGTCCCTGGAGGCCCGTCTGGGGGTCTACCCCGTGCAACCAGTGTCAGAGCTGACTGGCTGTTGGGCAGCAAGCGAATGGGGTCCGGTCCCAGCACGCCAGTGTCTGGAAGTGGGGATCCCAAGGAAAGGTTCTGGGTTCCCCATGAGGTAATCGCTCGCAAGAGAGCCCAGAGTCTGGTACCAACTTTATCCAAGAGCGAAGATGGTAAGTAGAGCTTGCACATGCATATAATAAAAGTGTTGTTTACTTCCTCACAGCTTGAATGCGATGTATACTCATTCTATTTATATGTTCACCATCAGACACCCACACCAATGTCTCTAACAAACACACCAGTCAGCTCACTGCTCCAACATTACTATACAGCTTCTTATGCAAGAATACTGGCAACCATTATATTCTACTCAAACACACATTTTGTAAAGATTGTACATTTTTGTTTGCTGTTTTGTTGTTCTCCATGTTGCTCAGCCGTACAATAAGATGGACTTCACATTTGATTTGAAGATTGTTATTATTGTGTTGGACATATTGTATACCTCGTCCGTCGCTCCCAAATGATCATATTTATTGCCCTTATATAAACGGGGCGGTCTGTCTCAGGTTTCCTTAGTGGTCATACAGTTTATTCTTCAAATTTATTAAAGAGGGTCATATTGTCACTCTGTTTCTATCGTGGAGCCGACATATCTGGCAGCATGTTCTTCTGCGGTTGTGTCTGCATGTATATGCGTGCGTGCGTGTGTGCGTGTGTGTGTGTGTGTGCGTGCGTGGGTGTGTGTGTGTGTGTGTGTGTTCTTCAAACACGGGAACATAGACTATCTGGTCTGTCTGGGTGTCCAACTATTTTATTTGTTAAGAGATAGTATCAGAGCCTGAGGTGGCCAGTTCCAAGTCCTCCTCTGCTATTACCTCTTTTTCTTCTTTTTCTTTTTCTTCTTTTTCCTTTTCTACTTTTTCCTTTTGTTTTTCCGCGTTTGTTCTGACAAGGACGTTGTAAGGTTACAGCGTAGTTTGCAGCGAAGCTGTGATTGCTACGCCATTCGGCCACACACATCCAATTTCTGCTGGCTTTTGATTTGATACCAGGTATGCCCCCACCCCCCGCCCTCACTGAATCCCTATTGTTTTCAGCCAGACTAGTCTAGCCTGTTTCCAGTGCCGCCGCTTGGTGGCAGAACAGGGTTTTCATCGTTACTGTTTCGCTGACCCTGGTGCAGGCTGCCTGATAGGAGTCGAAGGTGCTGTCAGAACACTAGCTATGCCACATATTTGACATCCCCTCCCACCCGGTTGTTAGTCTAACAATTGGCACTACCTCTTATTAATCTATTTAGGTATCATCATACCTCATTCTGGTCACTATCAACGACTAAACGATTCGCCATTTGCTCTGTCAGAGTCAGTCTATTATCTTGAAAGTGTGACTGGCGGCCCAAGATCAGCCCTGGTAGTAGCAGAATCATTTCATCGATGATGGACTAGCGTATCAGGTAGCCACTTCAGATCTGTGAGGGACCAGCGTATCAGGTAGCCACTTCAGATCTGTGAGGGACCAACATAATAGGTAGCCACTTCAGATCTATGAGGGGCCAACGTATCAGGTAGCCACTTCAGATCCATGAGGCACCAACGTATCAGGTAACCACTTCATATCCATTAGGGACCAACGTATCAGGTAGCCACCTCAGATCCATTAGGGACCAACGTATCAGGTAGCCACCTCATATCCATTAGAATCCAACGTATCAGGTAGCCACCTCAGATCCATTAGGGACCAACGTATCAGGTAGCCACCTCATATCCATTAGGGACCAACGTATCAGGTAGCCACCTCAGATCCATGAGGGACCAACGTATCAGGTAGTCACCTCAGATCCATTAGGGACCAACGTATCAGGTAGCCACCTCAGATCCATGAGGGACCAACGTATCAGGTAGTCACCTCAGATCCATTAGGGACCAACGTATCAGGTAGCCACCTCAGATCCATGAGGGACCAACGTATCAGGTAGTCACCTCAGATCCATTAGGGACCAACGTATCAGGTAGTCACCTCAGATCCATGAGGGACCAACGTATCAGGTAGCCACCTCAGATCCATGAGGGACCAACGTATCAGGTAGTCACCTCAGATCCATTAGGGACCAACGTATCAGGTAGTCACCTCAGATCCATTAGGGACCAACGTATCAGGTAGTCACCTCAGATCTAAACTCGCTATGTCGATCTCCATTCTCATACTGGAGGGTATTGTCATGTAAGTTCCGCTCCACTCGGCAACGACCCGGCCTCTCACTCTTGCAGATATGCTCAATCCGGGTTTCTCAAACTGCAACACAGATCTAAGGGCTTACGAATAATGGTCGAAAAGTTATGCAGTTTAGTATGAAGGAGTCAATACACTTACTTGGAATTAGTGTGACGTTCTGTCCTTCTCTATGTATTCACCATGCAAATCGATACACTTCTGTTATCTATTCTTCATCCATCTGATGTTCTTATTGTAGAACTGCCCCGTCTGGGCCCGGATCCACGCAGCCAGTTCAATAATCCAGTTCTGGACGTCATAAAAACGTGCAGGTTATGACATCATGTTGCATCTACCATACTCACCCAACTTGGCACCTAGTGACTGCATCACGTGCGTAAACCAGAATTGTCCGCTTTGTGGACGCCTGTTTTGTCTGGCATACTGTTTTGTCTGGCAGGCTGTAGTGTTACTATTCTCTATTCTCCTTTTAAGCCCGACAGGACACTGTGTTTAATAGTATCCACCTGAGCGTACTTGTAGGGCTTAGAAACTAAGGTCGTGGGTTACCGTGATGTGTGCAAGCTAGGTTATTATCATTATCTTACTCCCATTTAAATAAAACTTGCGCTTTTCTACTGTTCGATACCACATTTGTCCAGGAGGCCGGTACTCTAACAGCTAGACCATTCATTACCTACTGAGTAACAGCTGTTTAACCACCACGTTCGATAAGACTGCAATCGATGAGCCGGCGTTCTGAAGCAATGTGTGTTACCGGGGCGATAGAGCGAAGAATAGTTACACCGTAACCTGTCAGGCAGACGTAGAAGGCGATTAAGACGCGTTAGAGATTTGGTCTGGCGACCCCATCTTGTAGACAACTGTACGCCAAAAGGAAAGAAGACCGTAACATTTTTGTTTATAAGCGGTACGACTGAGTCGAGTCAGACTAATGAGAGTCGTGCATGGGACTTTCCACATTATCCTGTAGAGACAGGAGCTAAGAGTAATCAGGGTCAGGTGAAACATACTGATCAAGGTGGGAGCGAAGAGTGATCAGGGTCAGGTGAAACATACTGATCAAGGTGAGAGCGAAAAGTAATCAGGGTCAGGTGAAACATACTGATCAAGGTAGGAGCGAAAAGTAATCAGGGTCAGGTGAAACATACTGATCAAGGTGGGAGCGAAGAGTGATCAGGGTCAGGTGAAACATACTGATCAAGGTGAGAGCGAAAAGTAATCAGGGTCAGGTGAAACATACTGATCAAGGTGGGAGCGAAAAGTAATCAGGGTCAGATGAAACATACTGATCAAGGTGGGAGTGAAGAGTAATCAAGGTCAGGTGAAACATACTGATCAAGGTGGGAGTGAAGAGTAATCAAGGTCAGGTGAAACATACTGATCAAGGTGGGAGTGAAGAGTAATCAAGGTCAGGTGAAACATACTGATCAAGGTGGGAGTGAAGAGTAATCAAGGTCAGGTGAAACATACTGATCAAGGGGGGAATGAAGAGTAATCAAGGTCAGGTGAAACATACTGATCAAGGTGGGAGTGAAGAGTAATCAAGGTCAGGTGAAACATACTGATCAAGGTGGGAGTGAAGAGTGATCAGGGTCAGGTGGAACATGCTGTAATTCCCATAGTGGTCAGCTTTTACTGAAGAGCCTAGCTTTACACTATAGCGAGGACGGCAACTACGCTTCGGGATTTAGAACAGAGCCACTGTAACCCTCTACTAAAGAAACGTTGTCGAGATTATCTCTGCACTGGTAGCTTCAGACAATAATAACAACATCAAGCAGAGAGAAGAGATGGACATTACCGGTCTGACCTACTTCCCTTGTCCTGGACACCACGTCATATATCATGTTATATCCAACTTTCAGACCCATGGATTGCCTTGTCGCTCCCCCTAAACATGTCATCCATATTACATATTTCTAGAAGATCAGGGCAACTAATCATGGGTTCTCGGTCTTGCATTGCTCCATAGTCGCATGCCACTTCATTTATGTATCCCCATCTCTTGAAGTTCGGAGTTCATTTAGTGACTTCCATGAAGCGTACGACAAGTAGCGTATAGACGCACACTCTTGACGTAGGTTCGATCCTGAAGATCTGCGTCAGTTCATTCAATGTTGTCGAGTCTATAATTATACACAAAATGTATCTAGGCACGGGATTCACTTATTGGATCCATGACCCCTTACTAGGAAGGGTGGTGGGGTAGGAGTGGGGAGGGGGAATCAAGCGTAAGATACTGCACTTCCAAGCATTTAATAAAAGACAGCTAAAAAAGAGTTTTGCATGGTGCTAGCAATCTCTTGGAGTGCATGAAATCCACGCGAAACCCCAAGTGGGAGCACAATTTGTATTAGCACAGACTTCCCGAATGAAGCCAACTGATGTTCTGACCCTGTGCTCTGATTAGAGGGGTTAAAAAGGACACCATGGTGAAATTATAGAAACCATCCATTTATATGCTCTTCAAAATTCCTGTGGGTCTGGCCGATGTGCAGTGATGTGAGATCTGCTAGCCAGGAACCAGGAAGGAAGTACTGGGGAACGGACATTAGTATGTGTATAACTAACGAGTTACATATTCATGCACGCACTTTATCATCATTCTAGACATGGATTGAATACCGGTGCATCATTCTGAGCAGCAGAAATGCCGTTTTTCCTAACAAATAACGTTCTTCTTCTTTGTTTACACTCAATTACCCAAATACATATTCTCTCATAAACTTGGTGACCTTATTCAAGCATACAATCTATCTCTTAAACATACAATATAAACTTGGTGGTCTAATGCAGTACGTTTATCTCTGTAACATCTATTCAAGTTTTCATCATAAACTTGATGGTCTGACTCAAGTATGCAGCTTATCTCTCGATCATCCACATCTATTTCCTTTTTTAAACTTGGTGATTTGAATCAAGCTTGTAGCTTATCTTTCAATCATCCACAGCTATTTCCTCATAAACTTGTCAATTTTTTTCAAACTTCTCTCCCCAGAGTATAGTTTATTCTTCAAATGACCATATCTATTTCCCTCATTAACTTGTCAGTTTGTCTCAAAATTCTCTCTTCAGTGTATAGTTTATTCATCAAATGACGACATCTAGTTCCCTCATAAACTTGTCAGTTTGTCCCAAACTTCTCTCTTCAGAGTATAGTTTATTCTTCAAATGACCATATCTATTTCCCTCATTAACTTGTCAGTTTGTCTCAAAATTCTCTCTTCAGTGTATAGTTTATTCATCAAATGACAACATCTAGTTCCCTCATAAACTTGTCAGTTTGTCCCAAACTTCTCTCTTCAGAGTATAGTTTATTCATCAAATGACCACATCTATTTCCCTGATAGCCGCCCGAGGACTGCCTCATGCTTCTCACCTCAATATACAGTTGCCCCCTCAACTGGTTGGGTTCGGTAAGGCAGAAGCAAAGTTCTTCCCGTGTAGACGGTGTCTGTTCTTGGACCATTAACCGACGAAAGCGGCCATTGACTATCGCTCGTGGATAGCGCATTTCAAAGCAGCCACAAATCATTCCACGTAACGTAATTAGAGTCATCCTTTTCACCAAACCATAACTCTTGTTTTATCTAACTAACTAACTAACTAACTAACTAACTAACTAACTAACTAACTAACTAACTAACTGACGTACTTACTTATTATCTAATGTACTAATGCTACAAAAAAGTTAAAATCACATGGAATAGGTGGGGAAGTTGCCAAATGGATTGAAAATTAGTTATCGGGAAGAAGGCAGAGAGTGGGCATAAATAAGGAGTACTCTGGGTGGTGTGAAGTAAAAAGTGCAGTGCCACAGGGCTCAGTTTTGGGACACATTTTGTTCTTGATATATATAAATTATTTGGAATTAGATATCGGATCCATGATTGCAAAATTCGCTGACAACACAAAACTATGCAGTAGTGTCTCATCTAAAGCAGAAGTGGATATATTGGTTTCAATTTAGATATAATTCGGGAATGGTCTGTGAGCTGGCAAATGCAGTTTAATGTAGATAAATGTGCAGTTATATACATGGGTAGATCCAATATGGAACATAATTACAGAATGGGAGAGAACAATATTAGAAAGATAGAAAAGGAAAGGGACCTTAGGGGTTGTAATAGATCATACTGGTAAGGTGAGTGAGCAAGTCCAGGTAGCAGTGAAAAAGGCAAACGCAATGTTAGGTATGATTAAAAGAAATATTTAACATAGGAGTAAGGAAGTGATAGTCAAACTGTATAAAGCATTAGTAAGACCTAGATTGGAGTACGTTGTACACGTGTGGAGTCTGTATCGTAGAGGAGATTTAAACATGCTGGAAAGGATACAAAAAAGGACGAAAAGAGGGGATAGTTGGATTCCAAAATTACAATTATGAGAAAAGACTCAGAAAAACCGGCCTACGGTGTTTAAATGTTTAGAAAAGAACAGAATTCGAGGTGGCTTAATTCATGTTTCTAAAGTAATCAGAGGAACGGTTAAAATGAGACTATAACAAGTTGTTTTTTCAAAATACAATCACTTACAAGAATATGAGGGCACAGCTACAAATTAACTAAAGAAAGTTCTAGATTAGTTTTTAGGAAATATTTTTTAGTCAGAGAGTGGTGAATGCTTAGAATACATTGCCACAGGAAGTAGTGGATGCAAAGACAATTAATGCATTTAAGAATAGATTGGAAACGCATTGCTTTTAGAGCAAGGACATAAATGTAAATGAAACTGGTTGTATACAGACTCTGCAGAGTCTTCTAAAGCTGTATAAAGGCGTTAAGTTAAGTTACAAATATTGACAACCGAAGAAATAGTGGAAGGAGAAGGCCCTCCAATCCCACAAAAAAGCAAATCTTCCTGTAGAGTACGCTCAAATATTATCGCTCGTTTGAAAACCTTCCAAACATGAGATCAGATCTTACAAAGTGTGAAATAAAACCAAATATTAATCCAAAGAGCAGAATTTTTCTGAAAACAATACCAAGTTGCTGAATTTCATTCGGTTGCTGATCATATCCCATCCCTTCCTTTCGAATGACATAATTCCAGAGTCTGTAGTTTCAGATAATTATCTTTCTTAATGTGTATCATTCTAAACAGTGCCCAGCCAGACATATTTATTGCATTCGGTTTCTGAATATTATCGAAGCGGTTTACATTCCAGAACATGAATTGCCAAGTTGAACATGTAATGTTCCGTCAATTTCCCAAATGTTCTACTTTACCTCTGAAATGGCAATATGATGCTTCGTATATCAACGGAACTAGTGTGTTCCGCTCTCTCAACCCTAGCTCTGGAAGGATGAATGGGAAATGAGTGGGTTATGCACTTAGATACTTCATTCATTAAAAGAAATGTGGGGATATGTTGTTCTGGTCATGGTGGAATTTATGAAGATGAAGATTCTGCTGGCAGGCGCACATACATCAACTCCTTCAGGACCTTCATGGATCGACTTTCCTGGTCATGCTGGAGTTCATGGAGAACGGAAGCGGCAGGCGTACATGACTGTCCTTGTCATGCTGGAGTTCATAGCGAACGGAAGCGGCAGTCGTACATGACTGTCCTGGTCATGCTGGAGTTCATAGCGAACGGAAGCGGCAGTCGTACATGGCTGTCCTGGTCATGCTGGAGTTCATAGCGAACGGAAGCGGCAGGCGTACATGACTGTCCTGGTCATGCTGGAGTTCATAGCGAACGGAAGCGGCAGTCGTACATGGCTGTCCTGGTCATGCTGGAGTTCATGGCAATAGAAGAGCTAATAGCAAACATATAGGCCTTCTACTTTGATGAATGTGTGTGTTTGTATTACTTTGATTATGTTGAGGTTTATATCACTGAAAGAACTGACAACCTGAAGTTGAACGTCTCTCAACTGGCGATATAAGAAGTGGATCATATTCTGTCAATTTGAAAGAAAACATGTCAATCTATACTGTATTATTCTAACGTTAATCGTGACAAAAGAAAAGGAAACTCCGAAAACACTAAATGAGCAATATATTCTTAGTAACAACAACCGCATCGAAAACGATACTGTAAACACTGTTTTCTCAGAGACTGACATATATTTGACTTTGTCATTATTATTTTTGTGTCTAAAAATAAATTGTTTTTATTCTTTGTGTATTGTTTCTAAAGTTTTCCTTAAAACACAGAAGGCTACTGCACATTTTGAAGGCTTCTGGCCTGTGTGAAAAATACCCCATGAGTTGGGAAGACTTCTAGCTTCGATCTTTTCAAGTGATTTGTGAGTGATCTCCTACGATAAACTCTCATTGTTGCAGTTGTTCTACTAGAATATGGGGCATACTGAGCTCAGCCACGACCTCTCCTCTCACTCTAGCCGAGAAACCCCAGCCTGATGTCCCACTGTGCATGACTGATCCGTCGGTGTATATGACAGCGTCACTCTCCTGGGTGTTCTCAGTTATCAGCTGATTTACCTCGTGCTCTGCTCCCCCGCTGCTCCGTTCTCTACAATCCTTACCTAAGGTTATGATGACTCTTTGTTACTCTATAATTCTCTCACCAGAGTGGACCCATTCTTTCCCTTTGGCTATCGTCTCAGCTGTAGTGACGTGTCTGATTATTGTCTCAGCCTGTGCCATTCATGACGACCCTCTCTTGATTCTTGACCCTTGATGTCTGAGATACTACTATGCAGAAGGTGCCGCGTGTCTGTGGTGACACGCATATAGGCTTTGACTTGTGTCAGTTTATGTCTGGATGTCACCGATAACAATCCCAACATGTACCGCATCATCACAATCTGGGTATCTCTAGTGCAGCCCAGAACCATTCTTTATAGTATAACATAACATCACAACACAACATAATTCAGTATGACATAACGAAGCAACACAACATAACACAATGTCGTAACACATCACAATATAATATAACATAATCTCTCAGTGCATCATAGTATAGAGTTATCCAAATGTAAAATTGCAACATTAAATACATATCATACCATTGCATGGAATAACACATCATACCACAGTACCCCGAAACATAACAAAACAACACAAGACAGCAGAACAATACCTAACAATACAACACAAAATATGGTGATATAACATAACGTAACAACGGAATATACCACAATATAACATAACCTAACAATAAAACATAACAAAATATAGCATAACATAGCAGCACATTGCAATATAACACAATGTAACATTTTATTATAACACAATACAGCACACCACAAAATAACATAACATAACAACACACTGCTACATAACACAATAACATAACATATCTTGCAATGCAACAGTACAACATAACATAACAATTCAAAACAACACAACATAATATGACATGGCAATACAAAACAAAATGACATAGCAATACTGTGACAGTTCCAGCTAAGGCATGGGCGTTTAGGGCATGGGAGATTGGGCTGACGATTATTAGAAACAAAGGTTGGCTGAATGCATTGGACGAACGAAGGTCACGACAGGGTTAATCACCGTTTCGACACTAAATCGACAAAGGAAACGAGGGCTTAGGAACACGATACGTGGAAGACTTTGTCTGGTACAGGGGTCGGTGTTTGGAGCTGACCACTCTGGCGTTCAGATTTGACGGCGGCTTTTCGCAGTCTGATACTTCCACGACAGGCTACCACATTTAGAATGGCATTGACTTGTGGATAGACAACCAATAACATTTTAGTTGGGAGTAGTTACAAATTGGAGTAATGGCTAAATCAGGCAACCCACAGAAGACCACTGAACAGCCATGTTGTTGCTTGAAGCTATAAAATACTCTGCAAAGATAAACTCATGAGACTGGCTGGGAGATTAACCGAGAGACTGGATAAGAAAGTTTGCAGGGTGACTGTACCATCATACACCTCGAGTTTGGCCAGTCGCGCTCAATAGGTGCTTTTGATGGGCACCATGTGAACAGTGAGAGATCTGAATGTGTGTTAAATGTGCAGGACACATTCTGAACGATGTATGTTCTGATTAGGTGTGAGTGTACAGATTCCACTTAGTATGTGAAGTGATCTGAGTATTTGTGAATGCACATATTGACTGAGCATAGGATCACACATGAGTACGTGATCCGATTATAATTGACGTGATCTGATTATATGTGAATGCACATATTGCCTGATTATACGTAAACCGATTGTATGTTAATGTACAGATCGCATAATTGTAAGTGATCTGATTATATGTGAATGCACAGATCGTCTGAGTACGTAATCCGATGGCGAGGACGAGTTTTTGATTGTGTACTGAGTGTGCAGATAGGTGAGTGCAGCGGCACGAATTCCGGGTACGATAGATTTTGGAGGAAACATCAAAAGCTAATGCGTACAACCTCATAAGAAGACAAATAAATATATATATATATATACCTAACCTAACAATAAACTAACACAACACATACAATAACATAACTAATAATACAACAAAACAATTCTGCCGAAGACGGATGTGTCGGACCGAAAGGTGCAAATATCGCAGTCAAACTGTAAACTAGCGACACAACGCAAATCCGTTCTCCGGACTACATCCTGCTACTTGCAAAGCCCTGTTCAGGGCTTGGTAGCGGGAGATTGAGAATGAACGCAGAAGAAATGGAACAACAACACAACATAACATAACAATATAATAACACAACTGAACAACCACATAACAAAGCATAGTGTAACAATACAGCAACACAACCTAACATAACTATACAACCACATAACATAGTATAGTTTAACAGTACAACAACACAACATAAAATATCAACAACATAATATAAATATACAAAAACATAACAAAGCATAACATAAACTTACAATACAACATAAACTTACAACACAATATAAACTTACAACACAACATAAACTTACAACACAATATAAACTTACAACACAACAAAACACAACATAAACCTACAACACAACAAAACACAACATAAACTTACAACACAACACAACATAAACTTACAACACAACATAAACTTACAACACAACATAAACTTACAACACAACATAAACTTACAACAACATAAACTTACAACACAACATGAACTTACAACACAACATGAACTTACAACACAACATGAACTTACAACACAACATAAACTTACTACACAACATAAACTTACTACAACACAACAAAACACAACACAACATAAACTTACACCACAACAAAACAACACAATGTAACATAACCTGCTATAATATACGTGTGTGCCAGTGCTCTGCATGAGCCTGAAAAAGCACTGTAACCTGCCTGGCATATTTTAAAAGAAAACAGTGGGTGTAGAATAGGGCATAGTTCTGGCCGGCTGCTCATTCTATGGAAAGTATAAGACGTTCACAAATAGAAGTGGACCTCTACATGGAAAAACGACTTAGTCAAATCAGACAAATGAGGATTGTGCATACAGCCGTCTAACTCTTCCTTTGAGTGACAAGGAAAATAAAGAAGACCTCTACAGGCATCATGGTGTAGAAGTGCGACCAAGTGACATCAAGTGAAGATTGTCGTGTAAATAAATTGATCGTCCACGCCACAAGTTCTAACACATGTTGATGGTGTTTCCTATTTCATGATTTGAAATGAAGCTCTCATTGATCGTCCACGCCACAAGTTCTAACACATGTTGATGGTGTTTCCTATTTCATGATTTGAAATGAAGCTCTCATTGATCGTCCACGCCACAAGTTATAACACATGTTGATGGTGTTTCCTATTTCATGATTTGAAATGAAGCTCTCATTGATCGTCCACGCCACAAGTTCTAACACATGTTGATGGTGTTTCCTATTTCATGATTTGAAATGAAGCTCTCATTGATCGTCCACGCCACAAGTTCTAACACATGTTGATGGTGTTTCCTATTTCATGATTTGAAATGAAGCTCTCATTGATCGTCCACGCCACAAGTTCTAACACATGTTGATGGTGTTTCCTATTTCATGATTTGAAATGAAGCTCTCATTGATCGTCCACGCCACAAGTTCTAACACATGTTGATGGTGTTTTCTATTTCATGATTTGAAATGAAGCTCTCATTGATCGTCAAACATCCAAACTGTTTGTTCTTCTCTCGCAGCAAGCTGTTACACGGTGAACAATATCTTGTTTGTTTCACTGACTTTATGTTGCTGATGCTGCGCAATATTATGTTCTTTCTTCTTCTTACTTTTCTTCGTCGACTTCTTCTTATTATCATACTTCTTCTTCTTGTTATCATTTTTAATCTTCTTCTTCTTCGTCTTATAATTCTTCTTCTTCTTCTTCTGGTTATAATTTTTCTTCTTCTTCTTCTTCTTCTTATTTTTATCATTATTCGTCTTCTTCTTTTAGTCATACTGTTATTCTGACATATCTACTTTTTCTTCTTCTTCCTCTTCATCTTTTTTTCTTCTTCTTCTTTCTCTTGTTCTTTATTCTCTTCTCTTTTTCTTCTTCTTTTTTTTACTTCTTCTTCTTCATTTTCTTCTTCTTTCTGTTTTTCATCTTTCTTGTCGTTATTTAATCCTGTTTTCTGACTTTGTTCATTTTTTGTTGTTCTTCTTCGACATCTTAATCTTTTTTTTTCTTCTTCTTCATTTTATTTTTGCTCTTTATTTCTTTTTTCGTCATCTTTCTTTGTTCTTCTCATCATATTGGCCCCTTTCGTCATTGTTATTATTATCGTTTTTCTCATTTTTGTCCTTCATGTCATCTTCGTTTTTATCAAAGATGAGACTTGTTGACCTGTATTTTTCTGACACTGTCCTTAAATACTTCATTATCCAGTATCTCTGTGGGTTTAATGTCAGTGCGTGTCTGATTACTTTTCTGAGAGCCTTACTTGCGTCATCTTGAACTTGTCAACACGGTTTCTCGTTCATCTTCAACTGTTTCAGTTGAATTCACGCTCTTCGCCAGGTATCTTGCTCATGTTGGGGAAATTCCCGCAGACGGAGGATATAATCATTTCTTAGATAGTTAACCAAGTCCTTGAGGATTAGATGGCCGAGTGATTTAGATATATGTAGTCTTATACAGAAAACTGCGGGTCAAAACCTAGGAAAGGTTTAGGTTGTTTTCCATTAGTGTAAAATAAAAAAAACCTAACCTGCACTCGTTGTAGCGACCGCACGAACAGTCGGGCTCTATTCATTTACACTATATCTTCTCTGTGAATCCCAGCCACAGAAATGGGGGCCGTAAGGAAAATGTTCTTTCATTTTTTGACAACATTTTATCATTTAGACAAGCGTCTAAACACGAAGGTAGTTTTCACAAAAAATGTACATTGTACTGACCCACTCTGTGAGTAATGTGCCTGTCCCGCTCTGTGAGTGACGTGTCTGACCCACTCTGTGAGTAATGTGCCTGTCCCGCTGTCTGAGTGACGTGTCTGACCCACTCTGTGAGTAATGTGCCTGCCCCGCTGTCCGAGTGACGTGTCTGACCCACTCTGTGAGTAGTGTGCCTGTATGCTGTCTGAATGACGTGTCTGACCCACTCTGTGAGTAATGTGCCTGTCCCGCTCTGTGAGTGACGTGTCTGACCTACTCCGTGAGTAATGTGCCTGTCCCGTTGTCTGAGTGACGTGTCTGGCCCACTCTGTGAGTAATGTTCCTGTCCCGCTGTCTGAGTGACGTGTCTGACCTACTCTGTGAGTAATGTGCCTGTCCCGCTGTCTGAGTGATGTGTCTGACCTACTCTGTGAGTAATGTGCCTGTCCCGCTGAGTGACGTGTCTGACCCACTCTGTGAGTAATGTGCCTGTCCCGCTGTCTGAGTGATGTGTCTGACCTACTCTGCGAGTACAATGTGCCTGTCCCGCTGTCTGAGTGATGGGCCTGACCTACTCTGTGAGTAATGTGCCTATTCCGCTGTCTGAGTGACGTGCCTCACCTACTCTGTGAGTGACGTGCCTGACCCGCTCTGTGAGTGACGTGTCTGACCCACTCTGTGAGTGATGTGCCATTTCCACTCTGTGAGTGATGTGCCTGTTCTACTCTGTGAGGGATGTGCATGTTCTACTCTGTGAGGGATGTGCATGTTCTACTCTGTGAGGGATGTGCATGTTCTACTCTGTGAGTGATGTGCCTGACCCACTCTGTGAGCGATGTGCCTGACCCACTCTGTGAGCGATGTGCCTGACCCACTCTGTGAGCGATGTGCCTGACCCACTCTGTGAGTGATGTGCCTGACCTACTCTGTGAGCGATGTGCCTGACCCACTCTGTGAGTGATGTGCCTGACCCACTCTGTGAGTGATGTGCCTGACCTACTCTGTGAGTGATGTACCTGTTCCACTCTGTGAGTGATGTGTCTGTTCCACTCTGTGAGTGATGTGCCTGATCTACTCCGTGAGTTGACATGCCTGTTGTACTCTGTGAGTGATGTGTCTGACCTACTCCGTGAGTTGACATGCCTGTTGTACTCTGTGAGTGACGTGCCTGTCCCACTCTGTCATTGATGTTCTTGTACCACTCTGTGATTGACATGCTTGTCCCACTCTGTGATTGACATGCTTGTCCCACTCTGTCATTGATGTTCTTGTCCCACTCTGTGATTGACATGCTTGTCCCACTCTGTCATTGACATGCTTGTCCCACTCTGTCATTGACGTTCTTGTCCCACTCCATCTGGTCGGCCCATCTCTTCCCTAATATGTCTGTCGTACTCTCATTTGGCTAAAGTAGTGTCTGGGGGATTTCCTTCTAGCGGCTAACGTTGTCTAGGTAAGGCTCAGCTTTAGGGTGTCCACTCTAGACATTTCCCTGTTGGCATTTAACATACCAGCAGTATAAAACTTGCGATGCTGATAACCATTGTGCGAGGTCTTGCTCCAAGTTGTTTCCCGTTACCACCACTAGGAGGTGTGTCAGCAACGAAGATGCTAAAAAAAAACTAGGATTGGCAAACATAAATTTTGCGTCAAAGTCGTAGAATATGTGTTACGTTATATCAATATCTATGTCGGAGATTAAATAAAATACAACAGCACAACAAATCCACAGAGAAAGCTGATCGAAAGTCAATATACAAATGTACGTAACGAAATGACAAAGAGTGATCTCCATATGACTTTAACTCAATTCTGACTGTAGGCTCAAATATCCTTTGTGTGTGTGTGTGTGGTTTTGTGTGTGTGTGTGGGTGTGTGTGTGTGTGTTTTATTGTGTGTGTGTGTGTGTTTTATTGTGTGTGTGTGTGTGTGGTTGTGTGTGGTTGTGTGTGGTTGTGTGTGTGTGTGTGTGGTTGTGTGTGTGTGGGTGTGTGTGTGTGGTTGTGTGTGTGGTTGTGTGTGTGTGGTTGTATGTATGTGTGTGGTTGTGTGTGTGGTTGTGTGTGTGGTTGTGTGTGTGTGTGTGGTTGTGTGTGTGTGTGGGTGTGTGTGTGTGTGGGTGTGTGTGTGTGTGGGTGTGTGTGTGGGTTGTGTGTGTGTGTGGTTGTGTGTGTGTGGTTGTATGTGGTTGTGTGTGTGTGTGGTTGTGTGTGGTTGTGTGTGTGTGTGGTTGTGTGTGGTTGTGTGTGTGTGTGTGGTTGTGTGTGTGTGTGTGTGTGATTGTGTGTGTTTGTGGTTGTGTGTGTGTGTATGTGTGGTTGTGTGTGGTTGTGTGTGTGTGTGGTTGTGTGTGGTTGTGTGGTTGTGTGTGTTTGTGGTTGTGTGTGTGTGGTTGTGTGTGTGTGGTAATGTATGTGTGTGTGGTTTTGTGTGTGTGTGTGTGTGTGGTTGTGGGTGTGCTTGTGGTTGTGTGTGTGTGGTTGTGTGTGTGTATGTGCGTTTTGTTGTGTGTGTGTGGTTGTGTGTGTGTGTGTGGTTGTGTGTGTTTGTGTGTGTGGTTGTGTGTTTGTGTGGTTGCGTGTGTGTGGGTGGTTGTGTGTGTGTGTGTGTGTGTGTGTGTAGGTGTGTGGAGGGGGATGCCGGAGGAAAGGGGGGTGGTGGTCAGTGCAAAAGAATGTGGTTAGTGTCGTTGACTCTCAAACAAACTTTGCGTGTCTTTGGATCCCTAAACCAGGAAGTTCGTAATCACTATAGGAAGAGACAACTCGTTAACGAAGTTATACAGCTTTCCTAGAAGAAACAACTTTTTAACTAAGTTATAAAGCTTTCCTAGGAGAAACAACTTGTTAACTAAGTTATAAAGCTTTCCTAGGAGAAACATCTTGTTAACTAAGTTTTACAGCTTTCCTAGGAGAAACAACTTGTTAACTAAGTTATACAGCTTTCCTAGGAGAAACAACTTGTTAACTAAGTTATACAGCTTTCCTAGAAGAGACAACGGGTTAACTAAGTAACACAGCTTTCCTATAAGGGAGAACTCGTTTTAACCAAGTAAGACAGCTTTCATAGAATAGACAACGTGTTAACCAAGTAAGACAGCTTTCATAGAATAGACAACTTGTTAACCAAGTAAGACAGTTTTCATAGAATAGACAACTTGTTAACCAAGTAAGACAGCTTTCATAGAATAGACAACTTGTTAACTAAGTAAGACAGCTTTCCTAGAAGGGAGAACCCGTTAACTAAGTAAAACAGCTTTCCTAAAAGGGATAAGTCGTTAACTAAGACAGCTTACGTAGAAGAGACAGCCGGTTAACTAATTAAGACAGTTGTCCTACAAGAGACAACCCGTTAACTAAGTAAGACAGCTTTCCTATGTCAGACAACCTGTTAACTAAGAAAGGTAGCTTTAATAGAAAAGACAAGGCCTAAAACAAACACATTATTTCTTGCAGCCTAGGCTTTTACCAAGCATAGGTTAAGAGAAAAAGCCCAAATTTAATGCATACTGAAGACGGACGTATTGGGCCCCTAGCGAAGCATACAGCGTTTAGCTACAAGCTTCATTAGTATCGTGGCTGAAAAAAATTTGTTACATTTGTTAAAGTGGGTCTCTGATGGCCAATGGAGAAGAAGGTGACATCTCTAGGGACAGGGGAAGATGCAACGCATTTAACCACTTCACTGTTCACTCAGAAACATGTGTTACATCAGCCTCGCCATCGAGGTAGAGATCACTACCAAATAAAAAGCTTATTAACAAGCAAAAACTAGAAGAATATAGATTCATTTTCTTCAAAATTTCTCGAAAATATATAGCGGAACAAGTAACGAAAATTTTGTATACTGAGTCGAGTAAGGAAAAACAAAACAATCGCAAAAACAACTTATCATAAAATGTGTCTATAGAGTGTTGCGCATGGGGTTAGCGACCTCATCATGTAAAATCATTGCGTCAAAACCGTCACTTCAATTTTGGATAAACAATTCCCATAAAAGGGGCAAAATGCAATGTTGAACTTACGATTCTAACAGGAGTCAAAGGAAAAGCAAAATAATAATACGATCTAGCAGGGCTTCCTGGCAGTGTATACACACAAAACAAGCAGTGAGGTAATCACGCGTACTGCCAAATATTGACATCCAAATAAATATCTTGCAAATTGCAAATGAGAGCAATCGGGTGTAATGTTTACTTATCATTACTGTGAGGCGTAGAATCGTGCACAGTGAAAACACTTGAGGAAAATTGAACATTTGTTATGCAAATATATAGAAGAATGGAGCGCATCTTGTGGAATGAAAATAATACCAAAAATAAAGTTGGAGAAATTATGGATAAAAAGAAAATTGATGAACGAAATAGCAATCAGACATTTAAGATACGAAGGGGCTTTAAATGAAAACAGGGAAAAGTGGGGTAGAAATAAGAACAATAAAACAGGGCCTTTGTGTTGTAACTTGTTAATATGGTTGCTAAGGATGTCACGAGTGTCCTGCACGTGTTATCACGCTGCAGACGAACAACATTACGTCAAATTTGCAGTTCAAAGATGGCTGCTCCACTTTTGACATGCACCAAAGAAGAGTAACTTTCTGTTATCCGTTTTTTTAAGCAACTAATAAATTCATAGTGGAATCAAGGTCCAGTACAGTCAGGCATGTCTTTCACTCCAGCAAGTTTATGAGTGGAGTAGGAAGTTCCAAAACGGCTCTTGGATCACAACTTGGTATGTCTGACCTGGTCGTGAACATTCTGTCTCAGAACTCACACAGTTTTGGAATTTCCAACTTCACTGCTGGAGTAAAAAGTGAATTTCTATAGGTTCGCTCCTAAACTGCTCAGACCACTGATAATATAACGCTTCTCCTCTTTGGTGCACGTCATTAGTGAGACGGCCATCTTTTAGCTGCAATTAGGATGTCATGCTGTTAACCTGCACAGTGATAGCACACGTGCAAAGCACTCATGACATCCCCCTTGTAAGATTTTCTTTTGAAGGCCTATCGAATATTGGTCAAATCAAAATCCAAAACAGCATGTTCAAAACAATACTGAAAGGCGAAGGGAAACAATTCATGTGGGAAACAAAGCTATGAGTTGAAGGATAACATCAAAAGATGAACAGGAAAACGCCTGGCCGATTACATCATCAAGGCAAGAGACGGGGACGTTGGAGATCCATTGCAAACAGACTTCGGTATGTGGACATGGTGATTGAATTAAACAAGAAGGGCCACTATAACTTGCTACTAGAGAAAGTCCGTCAACAGTGAACAATTCGGCACAAGTTGCTTTAGATAACATTTGTTGGGACAACAAACAAATAACAGATCACATTTTCAAAAATGCCGATTACACAAGAGAACTTGAGTGATATGATATCATTGTCCAAGACTAAAGAAGAATGCATCTGTGGTACAGGAAAATGAGCTCTGAACATCTGCTGCAAAACTTGCCTACATACGAGGACAAGATAAAGCACATGTGGCCATCCTCAGTGCCAACATTAGACAATAATATGGCAGTGTTGACAGTCTCGTGGTGCTTTCTTTGAACAAATTGAATTCAACCTCTGAAAGCGTACGAAGAAAATTTTCCAAGACAACTACGGGATACATACAGTATGCTTGAAGTTGAAATGGACACAATCATATTTTTATTTGCTCTCAGTAAAAGTATACAATAAACAACGTAACAGAAAGCAAAGAAATTCGTCTCAAGGACTCGAACCACAGACCTGCAGCCGATCAAACAGCCTAGCCACAAGAATGAAACGAGTTAAAAGATTCGACCAGCTGAACACCTGTATAGTTGCCATACAACGCTACAGCATTATTGAAAGATTTGACCAGCTGAACACCTGTATAGTTGCCATACAACGCTACAGCATTATTGTCCAGATTGTCTTCTTATCCCTAACAGTTGGGCTGTATGGCGACAGTAGAGGTCTGACATAGACCAATAGTTGATGAGAGTCATAATGTGCTAATTTTACGAATCAAGGAAGACTTGAGCTCTTGCCCTTCGACCTAATGCCATGTAATGGTATTTGCACGTGTTTGGTAGTTTGATTCCAAGCAGAGTGATCTATGTATCTGACTTCGAAGGACAAACCATTTCCTAAACAAAGTTGAACACGAGACGCTCAAAACGATGGTGCTTGACCAATGTATCAAGGTGTGTACACAGCTGGCGCTCTCGAGTGTGTTGTGTTTAAACTCTGTTAAGGTGGTTGTTAAGTGACATATATTGAGCTCCTATCCTGAAAATGTGGTTCGTATCCTTCCCTGTAAGTTAACTGATGGTTTAGGGCTTGCAATGTGTCTATAGACCTTTTTACCTGTGTTTTCCGTCGCCAATCCTTTCAGTAAAGTTCGCTATTCTAACGAGTTTTCTCGCTACTTGACTAGTTGTTCCTATGTATTGTTGTCCTTGTTCATTATTTGCTATTCTGTTTGCCTTATCTTTTCCTGGTGTATATAATTGTCCGGGAATCCACTATATAATTATTCTGACGGCAGGGAGAGTAACATCGTTGTCTGCGTTCATAGTTATCTAGATAGCCCCGGTCTATCAGAAGACCGTATAAAGATCCAATACGGTAGACACAGTAAGGCAATCTTTGAGAACAAACAGAGAGGAGGAAGAAGAGAATGATATGCGATCATACAAACAAAAACAATACCAAGAAATAGGCTGCCTGCAAAATCATAACATGACTTCAACATGCAACAGATGGTGTTGTATTTCCCAGGCCCTTGGTGACTCAGTTTATCAGCATCTAGACTAATTACAATTGATCTGGCAACAAGAAGTTTATAACGTCAAACAACGTTGCGTTACAGTAAGCAGAAACGATAGTATTGCACTTTGGATAGATCAATAGGTGTTCAGTATATTTTAGAACATGCGAAACTTGGGTCTGTTGATGATTTATGTGTGCTAGGTTATGTTAGGAAAGATCAATATCAATGGATTTTTGGTGAAACAAATAGGTTGTTAGTACTAAAATATTAGCATGTACATGTCAGGAGATAGAAACGGTAGAACAAATAGGTTGTTAGTCCATGCCAGAAGATAGAAAAGGTAGGAGAAATAGGTTGTTGTTCCATGCCAGAAGATAGAAAAGGTAGGAGAAATAGGTTGTTAGTCCATGCCAGAAGACAGAGAAGGTAGGAGAAATAGGTTGTTAGTCCATGCCAGAAGATAGAAAAGGTAGGAGAAATAGGTTGTTAGTCCATGCCTGAAGACAGAGAAGGTAGGAGAAATAGGTTGTTAGTACCTCCCATGAGATAGAGAAGGTAGGAGAAATAGGTTGTTAGTACCTCCCAGGAGATAGAGAAGGTAGGAGAAATAGGTTGTTAGTTCATACCAGAAGATAGTGAAGGTAGGAGAAATAAGTTGTTAGTACCTCCCAGGAGATAGAGAAGGTAGGAGAAATAGGTTATTAGTACCTCCAAGGATATAGAGAAGGTAGGAAAAATAGGTTGTTAGTACCTCCCAGGAGATAGAGAAGGTAGGAGAAATAGGTTGTTAGTACCTCCCAGGAGATAGAGAAGGAAGGAGAAATAGGTTGTTAGTTCATACCAGAAGATAGAGAAGGTAGGAGAAATAAGTTGTTAATACCTCCCAGGAGATAGAGAAGGTAGAACGCTAGTTGGATTGTACATGTCAGGAGATAGTGAAGATAGAACGCTAGTTGGATTGTACATGTCAGGAGATAGACAAGGTAGAACGCTAGTTGGATTGTACATGTCAGGAGATAGTGAAGATAGAACGCTAGTTGGATTGTACATGTCAGGAGATAGTGAAGATAGAACGCTAGTTGGATTGTACATGTCAGGAGATAGTGAAGATAGAACGCTAGTTGGATTGTACATGTCAGGAGATAGTGAAGATAGAACGCTAGTTGGATTGTACATGTCATGAGATAGTGAAGTTAGAACGCTAGTTGGATTGTACATGTCAGGACGTGTTGGTATACCGCCAGAGCAGGGACAGAGAACAGGTTGCTGGAGAGTTGCATACAGAACTGGACTGCATAAGTAGGTGTTGCGGTAAGGCTGGAGCATGTGTTAACCCGTCAAAGGCAACTGTGACATGGTTCTCTCTGACTCACTGTATTGTCAACATACCAAAACACCTACGGTTAATATGTGTTCCGCTGTTATGGAGAGGACCCGTGTAATGAATTACCTAGGAGTGCGGTTTGATCAGAGTCTTGCATCCAATGGGCATGTCGACAGTTTGGTTATAAAAGCTAGGAAGGGTTTGTCCGCGATGAGGGTGTTGGTCTTAGCAGACTATGAGCAGGGTCATCTCATTCTATTATATCTGGGGCTGGTCCTTTCGGTGATCGAGTTTGCTCTGGTGATCCGGACTCTCAGTCCCACGCTAACGGAGAATGGAGATGACACAGAATGCAATCATGCGGATCATACCGATGTGCACAAGAGACAGGTCGTGTAGGGCAATACGTTATCTCCTTGATTTACCACCCATGGAGGAGAGGATACAGATGTGTCGTGCACGTGCCTACCTCCAAGTCAGCGCTGACACACAATATCCAATATCCAACATCCACTACACGGGGATGTTGGGAGCGAAAAGGGCAGCAGACTTAAAAGAGGAAAATCCGGTATGGATCAGGCGGAGGCCATTGTGCAACAGGTGTGTTCGCTTGATGATATAGAACCTGGTGAAGAATGGGTACGAGTGACAGCAGAATGTGGCACGTCATTTCAGTCTGTGTCACACTGGACAAAGGATGTAGACAGACAAATCCAGAGGTTATGGAAGCGGAAGTTCAGTCTGTGTCACACTGGACAAAGAAAGAATGTAGAAAGACAAATCCAGAGTGTGGGGAAGCGGAAGTTCAGTCTGTGTCACACTGGACAAAGAAAGAATGTAGACAGACAAATCCAGAGTGTGTGGAAGCGGAAGTTCAATCCCTTATTTCTGAGTTTGTTTCCGACGGTGATGTGCTCATTTACACGGACGGGTCTGTTGTTCGGCATACGTAGCGTTCGTGGGCTTTCACTGCTCATGTCGGAGGGAAAACAGTGAAGGAGGACAGTGCGCCTATGCAATAGGGACACGTAGTATGGCCATGGGGATCTTTGCAGTGACTAAGGCAATGGTATGGCTAGAGACACAGACCTTTTCCCACACATGCTTACTCAGCGACTCTATGAACATACTCAGATTGAGATGGGCTGGGGTCGAAGACTGTGGATTGAGTCTATGAGCATGCTCAGATTGAGATGAGCTGGGGTCGAAGACTGTGGCCTGAGTCTATGACAAAAACATGACTGACAAGACGATGGTTCATTTTAATGCCAGGTCACGCAGGTGTAAAGGGAAATAAACGAGCTGACATGCTTGCAGATAGTGCTACTGTGGGAAGAGGACGAGCTGACATGCTTGCAGGTGGTGCTACTGTGGGAAGGGGACGAGCTGACATGCTTGCAGATAGTGCTACTGTGGGAAGGGGACGAGCTAGCATTCTTGCAGGTGGTGCTACTGTGAGAAGGGGACGAGCTAGCATTCTTGCAGGTGGTGCTACTGTGAGAAGGGGACGAGCTAGCATTCTTGCAGGTGGTGCTACTGTGGGAAGAGGACGAGCTAGCATTCTTGCAGGTGGTGCTACTGTGAGAAGGGGACGAGCTGACATGCTTGCAGGTGGTGCTACTGTGAGAAGGGGACGAGCTGACATGCTTGCAGGTGGTGCTACTGTGGGAAGGGGACGAGCTGACATGCTTGCAGGTGGGTCTACTGTGGGAAGGGGACGAGCTGACATGCTTGCAGATAGTGCTACTGTGGGAAGGGGACGAGCTAGCATTCTTGCAGGTGGTGCTACTGTGAGAAGGGGAAGAGCTAGCATGCTTGCAGGTGGTGCTACTGTGAGAAAGGGACGAGCTGACATGCTTGCAGGTGGTGCTACTGTGGGAAGGGGACGAGCTGACATGCTTGCAGATGGGTCTACTGTGGGAAGGGGACGAGCTGACATGCTTGCAGATAGTGCTACTGTGGGAAGGGGACGAGCTAGCATTCTTGCAGGTGGTGCTACTGTGAGAAGGGGACGAGCTAGCATTCTTGCAGGTGGTGCTACTGTGGGAAGAGGACGAGCTAGCATTCTTGCAGGTGGTTCTACTGTGAGAAGGGGACGAGCTAGCATTCTTGCAGGTGGTGCTACTGTGGGAAGAGGACGAGCTAGCATTCTTGCAGGTGGTGCTACTGTGGGAAGGGGACGAGCTGACATGTTTGCAGATAGTGCTACTGTGAGAAGGGGACGAGCTAGCATTCTTGCAGGTAATGCTACTGTGAGAAGGGGACGAGCTGACATGTTTGCAGGTAATGCTACTGTTGAAAGGGGACGAGCTGACATGCTTGCAGATAGTGCTACTGTGAGATGAAGACGAGCTAACATGCTTGCAGATAGTGCTACTGTGAGATGGGGACGAGCAATGGACCAGGCTGATATTCTGGATACCTTTATGGAAACGAGACGGTTAAATGATTCGAGCAATGACGCCGAGTCCGCAACTTTGACCAGACTGCAAGAAAGTCAGATCACAAGGAGAGCCAGAAAAGCAAGAACGCTACGCTGGAAGCCAAATTAGACTAGTGAACCAACACAGAATCAGTGTCGTGAGCCGACATACGCTGGGGGATATAATAGAGAAGAGAGCTGAGCACCTGTGGACTTGTTCGATGTGCAGGGAGGCTGGTCTGTCGACTAGCTAACTAACTAACCTGTCAGGATATAGCGAAGACTGTATTTATTTGATGGATTGTAGAAGATGTTTTATGTTAAGCATATCTGATTACCATGTATTCTGGGTGGGCTCAAAGGTAATCATTTTTTTAATGCAGTTGGCTAACGGCGTGGTTATAAAACGATCTTGTACGTTTTTTAATGTTAAACAAACCGACATCACTAAACTCTGAGTAAACTCAAACGCTCTAAACTTTTAGAAAAAGCAGGTGGCATATGTTGAATTACATAGAACCGATATAACCAAATTTCACATTTCCCATTTCACAGGTGAGCAATCTCTTTCTGCAGGTACATGTGGGTATTCATGGTGACCCACAGGCGATCAATCTCTTTCTGCAGGTACATGTGGGTATTCATGGTGACCCACAGGCGAGCAATCTCTTTCTGCAGGTTCATGTGGGTATTCATGGTGACCCACAGGCGAGCAATCTCTTTCTGCAGGTACATGTGGGTATTCGTGGGGTCCCACAGGTGAGCAATCTCTTTCTGCAGGTACATGTGGGTATTCACGGGGGCCCACAGGTGAGCAATCTCTTTCTGCAGGTACATGTGGGTATTCATGGTTCGTGTATGTTATGTTGATTTAGACAGTATCGATATCACTGCACTCGGTGGGTACTTAAAGGTGATCAACCGATTTACCAGAGATATCAAGGATTAGGAATGTTAAATGCGTTGTGTTCTTTGGTCTCAAAGATTGTGTTAGCTGCCGGTATATTGTTCTCGGCTCAGCGCTCATTTTGATTCCTGTTTAATCTCAACCCCAAACAGTTTATCAATGATTAATTCATCGATTACAGTGTTACAATTTAACAGGGTTCATTGATCAATGTTCGTATGTCTCACAGCAACACAATACTCTCGACAGTATAGGCTGAGTGTTCGCAGTTACACCTCGATGTTGTGGTACATACTCTCGACAGTATAGGCTGAGTGTTCACAGTTACACCTCGATGTTGGGGTAAATACTCTCGACAGTGTAGGCCGAGTGTTCACAGTTACACCTCGATGTTGTGGCAAATGAGACGTTTTGTATTGTGACACTGTGACATCAACCGACAACATGGTTAAAGGTTTACTCAATCGCTCTCATGGGACATCGGGCATTAGAAGTTATTTTCTGTCTTAAGTTTACTAGAAAAAGCAGACCTGCGATCAGAGACATCGTCTTTTTGGATATGAGCCATACAGAGGACGACTGAAATCAAGGAAACGTTTTCTGCAAACTCTGTATCCCTCGAAACAGAACCCTGCGAGAAACCGAACAGAAAAGGGATGTCAAAGGTATGCTGCAGAATAGATGGAGCTTGAAGAAAATCTTGCCACATACATTCTGTGTGATTCATTATGTGGAGAGCTCTAAGCAGATTAAGAGAGGGACTGTCAATGTGAAGGTCGAACCTGAATCCAGATAAACAGAATGCAGAGTCTGCGAATGTGGGACCACCCAAAACCCAACACACCTGCGTAGCTGTCAGTAAATAATTCATTAATTATGTAAAATGGACGATCTGATAATGAGAAACGAAATAATATATTTGATGCCAGGTATCTGATTATCCCAAAGCTTTTATGCCACCATATCTGCTCTCAGCGTGTCCATTGTCGTAAACTCCAGCATTATTAAAACAGTGATGATTATGATGATGATAATATCATCCCTTTAGATGTGAGCTGGATGCTCTTGACAGCCAATGCCTCCCCTTTAGATGTGAGCTGGATGCTCTTGACAGCCAATGCCTCCCCTTTAGATGTGAGCTGGATGCTCTTGACAGCCAATGCCTCCCCTTTAGATGTGAGCTGGATGCTCTTGACAGCCAATGCCTCCCCTTTAGATGTGAGCTGGATGCTCTTGACAGCCAATGCCTCCCCTTTAGATGTGAGCTGGATGCTCTTGACAGCCAATGCCTCCCCTTTAGATGTGAGCTGGATGCTCTTGACAGCCAATGCCTCCCCTTTAGATGTGAGCTGGATGCTCTTGACAGCCAATGCCTCCCCTTTAGATGTGAGCTGGATGCTCTTGACAGTCCAATGCCTCCCTAACAAAAGCACACGTCCTCCTCAATTTTTTGTAGTGATGTGTAGAGCGTGTTGAGTAAGGTGGGGTGTGGTGGTAACAGCAGGTTCCGCAGATCGGCCAGCCTTGAGCACAAAGTCAGGAGGTGTTCGACTGACTTCTCGTGGTCATGGCAGAATCTGCAGATTGGTTCATGTAGTGGGTCTAATCTATTCAGATGTTTGTTGAGAGGGGCCTGTTCTCAGCTTGAAGATCAAACTCTGGTCTCTTCGTTTCAGTTTCTTGACTGGAACCTGGTGATCTGGTTTTGCCTGGTTTTTTTTTAATATACTCAGCCTTTCTGATATGTGGCCCACTGATCTAGCCACTCCTGTCTATAGTTATTTCTCTTGATCTACCTGCAGGTCTGTAGTGTGATACTAGGCAGTGGCTGTGCCCCGCTTCTGGCCAGCTCATGAGTCTTCTCATTTCCTGGGATTCCAACATGGCCGGTATCCACTGGAGCACTACTTCCGCTCCATTAGAGGTGGCCAATTGGTCAATTAATTTGTAGATATTATTAACATCAGGAGATAATCTGTTTTTTAAGACTTAGAGCTCAGACTTTGAGTCTGAGATAACAACGATCTCCTCAGGCTGTATAGTGCCGCTGTCAAAATCTGAGATTATTTGGCACAACGTTTTTTCTATTGCTATTATTTCTGCTTCGTAATTGGAACAGGTCTCTCCACAAGGGCCGTAGATGAAGGGGTGGTCTTCTTGGTGCAGGTTATATTATTTAATAACAGCGCCATATCCAGCGTTGGTGGTAACCCCGGTGGCAGATCCATCTGTGTATACTTGGATGTTTTGTCGATATGAGTCTACAGTTTCCAAAGCGATAGTTTTCAGCAAAGGTGGTAGGGTGTTCCTGTCCGTAGTGGGGTCGGAGAGTAGTTCTTACTGTGAGGGTAGTCGCCTGCCAGCAAGGTGGTTCATCATTGATCTTCTACTCTCTCGCAGGTGGTATTTATCGATATTGTCTTGCGCCTTATTTGGAAAGATGTCTTTTTTATTCTATGCTTTTTGTGCTAATGTTCTACCATTTTCCTATTCTCTTCCGTAGTGTTCATTCTGAAGAATCTTTCACGCATTTCCACGTCAGATCAGAGCGTTGTCGTCGTAGGTTTAGAGGTTCGATGTTAAAGTTCATTTCACATGCATCTGTCGGCGTTGTTTCATGGTACCACTTATAAACCACAGAGTGTGATTTTGTACTCTGTTAAGCTTGTGTAAGAGGCTTTTGCTGGCAATGGCTTGACGGGGGAGTGAATATTCAATCCCTTAGCGGACATATGCAATGTATAACTGGCGTAGTGAATCTTCACCTGCCCAAGCCTTGTGGATGCTTTTTCAATCAGCTTGTCTAGATGGGGTTTCATGGTGAGCCTACCTTGCCGAGGTTGGAGAGCTTACTCTCCCCAATGATCCAAAGGGTTATGTCGGCGGGAGTTTTACTCCTGGTAGGGTCACTAAAGCTGAACAGGTCCTTGAAGATGGGCCCAAAAAAAGGGCCGAGGGGCAGGTAGAGCCCTATAGGTGTAACTACCGAACCCACCGGCGAGTGGTACATGCTATGGGCTGCCCCAATCCATCCCCACTTCATCGGTGAAATGCATTCTTGTCTCGTTCTTTCCCTTTTGTCCTCTATCAATTATCCCCATAGATGATCAAGAGATGCAGACCGGCGGACATTGCACCTCTGCCCCTTTGTGATGATCCTCCAGGAGGTGGGGAATGCCACACATACCATCACTACAGATGGGCTGGCAAAACTGACGGAAGAATGATTAGATAGCCGACCCAGATGAATATGATATGTCCCTGGCAGGACGTGACGATCCTGGGACACTGACACACTGGACTGCCTCCCTTCGGGGATACTCGAAAGATGCGTCCATAATCCCCCTTCGCAATCATTAAGACAGTAGATATATGCAATTATCTCAAAGGTTTGAGGCTTCCATGTATGCTCTCATCGTGTCCATTGTCGTAAACTCCAGTAATCTAGTTTTATCTAGAAAGTAAATACGAGGGTAAGTCAGTACATAGATCACAAATGGCTATTTTAAAAATATAAATGAGATAGAAACTTGAAAACCATTTATTAATAGACTTATATTGTCCCTTATTTCTCGACATAATTTCCACCATCATTTGTACACTTATTCCATCGATTTATAAGTGCAAGGAATAGCCCATTTGGTTCACTTTGTGTTTGTCAGTCAGTTATCTGTGTACTCACTATGAGCGGAGGTTTTGGAAATTCAATAGATCATGCATTGCACTGCAGGATAAACCATGTGAACATTCAATTGCATTTGCTACGCTGTGTATCGTGACTCGTCTGTCCTTCTGAATCATCTCTCTTATCCACTTCACATATGTTTCTGATGCAATTTGAGCACTACGACCAAGTAAGATTTATTCTGCAATTTTTTTTAAATCGTACTAGAGAGAATAAGCCGACAAAGTTTGACACCGCTAAACGCGACAAATACTTCTCCCCCCCCCCCCCCCCCCATAACAAACAAAACAAATAAAAAATAAAAAACAAAAAAACAAATACAAACTGCAACCACACCCAGTTCTCTCGGTTGTATTCGCTTGTGAGTACGAGTGTCATGTTGCATCTAGGTTGCCTACGTGCATGCAACTCTTAACGTTTGCTAACTATAGTAATCACCAAGCTGCCATCTCATGAAACCTTTATAACCTATCGACTATTTACCGACGAACCTTCTACATATGCATTTCCAAAGGTCTGAGACCTCTTTCTCTCTTCTTAGCTCTCCATTTTCGTAAACTCCAACATTACCAAGACAGCAGATACATACACATCTCCAAAGATTTGAAACCTGTATGTTTCCTCCTAGATCGTCCATTGTCGTACCCATCAAAAGTGTCAGGCCAATTGGCTCACAGATGTCCGCGTAAAAGTTTGATAGCTGTATATCTTCTATTAGCCTTGTAATTGTCCTTAGGCTCATCACGACTACGACAATTGATCTTATTTTGTTTCCAATGCCCCAGGAAAACGAATGTTGTTCATGTATCACAAATGACGAACTATTTCCAAAACTGTCTTTTAAACACATCTGACTTTTGGTCTGTTCGAAAGGAGAGATATGCAGTCGCACGAGTTGGAGACCCGTCTTCCCTTGAAGTGTCTTCATAAGAACTCTACATGTGTTTGTTTTTTGGTGTAAAAATGGGCAAATTTTTTTAAAAAAGTGAATGTTTGAGTGTCCATTTTGTCGAATTGATCTTTTCTCGTTTCCAACATGTTGACTCTACTCACATGTGGACCATACATACAGCCGAACAAGTCGGTGCAGCCAGTGAGCCACGTTTCAATGAAACTTCGGTAAAGAGAAATGACAAGTAAGGAAAGCACAAGAATCTACACAAGAAGATGACGAACTTGAGAAAGACACAATGAACGAAACCCCACGATTTTCGGCCATTTTAAAACATTTCAGTTCTTTGTGAGCATTGCGAGGCATGGGGCTGGTTATCCTGCCATGTATAAACTTTAAGGCACATAAACTTCAACAGAGATAAACTAGTCAATATTTGATGACTCAACGTGTATTTGTTGAAGGCCTAAGCTCCGTTGGGAACTGAAACGATTTGATTGATCGATTTATATTCATTGTGAGTGGGTGTAAGGCACACGCCATAAAAATGAGACGAAGACTTAAGGAAGGAGAGGCACACGTGCGGGAGTTGACTCTCACGTGACACCTCTTGTGTATTCAGTGTGTGGACGAAGTTAAATTCACAGCTTTGAATGACATTTTAGAAATCGATACGCCCACGTTCATTGATTTCTCTTATATTCCTAGGCTCGCTGACGGTAATCGAACCGGTATGGATGGAGCGATCCTGTTAAAGTTCTTCCTTTTTAACTCGTTCTTTTTGTTTGGTTTCTTTATTCCTTTATTTTTGTTTTTCTTTATTTATGTCTGCCTTTCAATCTTCCCATAGTTCTTTGTGTGTGTTTAATTGTTGTCTATTTCGCGACTGATTATCTTTCGTTCAGTCAGTTTTATTTCTAAACTGTCTATTGTTTAGTCACTCTGTATTTCATTTTATCTGACTTTCAGCCCGCCTGTCTTTTAGTCTCTCTGTATATCATTCTGTCTTTCAGTACACACGTCTGCCTGTTAGCCTCGCTGTCGTTTTGCTATACTTTCAGTCGGTTTGTCTGTCTATGTTTTTAACTTTATCACAATTTCTTCCTACCTGTATATCTGTTAGTCTGTCTATCTTTAATTCTGCCTGACTTTCAGTCTGCATGTTTGTCTTTCAGTCTATCTGTCTTCTGGGACGATGAGGTTAACATCGGGTCAGGCAAAACACACTGATCAGACAATATTAGCCTGGGTCAGGAGAAATATACTGGCCAAGACCCTCACCTGACAGGAAGATAAGGCTAACGTCTGGTCAGGCAAAACACACTGATCAGACAATGTTATACAGGGTCTGGAGAAATATACTGGCCAAGACCCTCACCTGACAGGAAGATGAGGCTTACGTCTGGTCAGGCAAAACACACTGATCAGTCAATGTTAGCCAGGGTCAGGAGAAATATACTGGCCAAGACATTCACCTGACGGGACGATGAGGTTAACGTCTGGTTAGACAAAACACACTGATCAGACAATGTTATACATGGTCAGGAGAAATATACTGGCCAAGACCTTCACCTGACGGGACGATGAGGCTAACGTCTGGTCATACAAAACACACTGATCAGACAATGTTAGCCAGGGTCAGGAGAAATATACTGGCCAAGACCCTCACCTGACGATACGATGAGGCTAACGTCTGGTCAGGCAAAACACACTGATCAAACAATGTTAGCCAGGGTCAGGAGAAATATACTGGGCAAGACCCTCACCTGACGATACGATGAGGCTAACGTCTGGTCAGGCAAAACACACTGATTAAACAATGTTAGCCAGAGTCAGGAGAAATATACTGACCAAAACCCTCACCTGACAACCTCGTAGGTTGTTTTGGAAACTGGCTGTTGCCGAGAACAACAGTCTGGCTAACAAGGTAGGGTTCGATGTGATCCCTGTAGTAGTGAGTGGCATGCAGATGAAGCCAAGCATTGCACGACCGCCTGGAGGACCCCGGTCCACTTCATCAGCTCGCTCGGGTTGTCAGGAAACTACTACTTTCTGCCAAAAGGCCCGTCCTTTTCAGGGCACACAAGAGGTTACCAACCCATTGTGGGCATTAGCAGCCAATCAACCAACCATCTCTCTTCTAATTTGTCTGACTTCCAACCTGTCACTCTTTTAGTCACTTTGTCTTTCATTTTATCTGACATGTCTTTCTTGTTTGCCATCATTCTGTCTCCTTGTATGTTCAACACTTACAAACAGCATTTTTTAAACGAGAAGGAAACAAATAAGAAGTCACTATCGTGGGTGTGTCAATAAATAATATCAGAAATGTGAATGTCACCGTTAGAATCGAAAAAAAAACATTACCAGAATTGGTGATTCAAGTAAAGAAGAAAAGTCAGTTATATTGATAAGGCATGCACATTGGAAAATGTAAATTATGATAATCAACAAAGTAGAAGACACATCTGATAGAATGTATCACAAGATTTCTCTCAGAAACCAGGACATCTTCTAAATTATTTCAAACAGATCGAGGAAATTCACAAAGACTGCAATACAGCGATCACCACACACGACCGTCCAGTGTATGTTCCGATAGCCAAAGGAGTCCGACAGGGAGACGCCATGTCACCGAAGCTATTTATAGCGGCTCTCGGAGAGATTTTCCAACAATTAAATTGGATCAACAGACGTGTAAATATAGATGGCGAGTGGCTCAGCCATTTACGATTTGCAGATGACATTGTGCTCATCAGTCATAGCACTGATAAATCCCTAAATCCTTGAACGACCTAAAAAGGGCATGCAAAGCTTCTTGTCTGAAGATCAATAAAAGTAAAACACGCTTCAGAAATCCTTACTGCCAAAGCAGGAGACCAAGCAGGGATGTCGACTCTTATAAATATACACAGGACAAGAGATAAATGCCAACCACAAAACTTACCTCGAAATCTCTAGGAGACAAAATGCAGATTGGTATTCCTACTACTCCATTAAGC
Source organism: Ariolimax columbianus (assembly GCA_036924085.1). NCBI lineage: Eukaryota > Metazoa > Mollusca > Gastropoda > Stylommatophora > Arionidae > Ariolimax > Ariolimax columbianus. The sequence goes on along the minus strand of JAVGWX010000010.1, from coordinate 21,181,421 downwards.
CAAAACTCCAAGAAATGAAAGACACCACGACAGGAGCACACACTTCCAATGCCATGGTCACTCCAGCAATGATTTACGGACGCGGAGTGAGGAACTTGCCAAACACAGATTTTGAGAAACTCCGAGTCACCCAAAGAGCAATGGAACGTCGCGTAATAGAAATATCGGTACCGGATACGATCCGAAACGAAGTCATTCGACTTCAGACTTTGTCTCGGAACGTTGTGGAAGCAGCGATATCACGCGAACATCGTTGGCCTGGGCATGTGGTACGCATGTCTGACATCAGATGGATACGTATAACAATGTTTTGGTGGCCATATGCCTGAACACGTCCACCGTGCCCCCCCCCCCCCCCCCCTCCCTCCAATGGCGAGATAGACTGACAAAAGACCTAGGCCAGCATTGGTACAGCACTACCACAAAAAATGGTACACTTACAGAATAATGTTAGTTCTCTCGATTGCACCATATTTGCCGGACTGAAGCGAAGTTAAGGTGATAATGTGCGTGTGAAGAAACATTAGCTCTACAGATACAAATAGATGATCAGACATTAGAGCAGATCAAGAGTTTCTCCTATCTTGAAAATATCAAAACGGGGGGTGACGATGTGAAATGAAAACCAGGATGATCTCAAAATGGCCGAATCGACTTTAACAAACTGAAATCAAATATTTTGCAAATAAGAAAATAAAACAACTCACAAAATAAAATGATACTGATCAGCTGTTATGCATACTCGTCTACAATGTACGATGCACATATATGTGATGTTCGTCCAACACATGTGATCAAGACCATTCTCTTTGTTCAGCCGTGTGGATAGCCTTTTCTCTGTGTCCGCTGAAATGGGTGACTCGCGCGGTGATTTGGATTACAGTAAGGAAGAAATTGCGCCTTTTGTTAACCTCATTCTTTGGTCCTGAGCTATCATTGACCAATGGCAAGATATTCATCGAGATCACTGAAGATGGAACATGATGCAGCGTTTTCCTCGGAATTTACTCCCGAAGCCTTTCGCGTAAACAGGTATCCCGCAAGGCATATTTGTACACAGCAAACAAACGGTTGAAAAAGAGAACTGATACCTTTGAAATGCGGATATACAGAGGAAGGGATCACATTTTGGGAAAAGAAATTAATACAAATTAGGAGGTCTTGAAGAAATTAGGAGGTCTTGAACAAATTAGGAGGTCTTGAAGAAATTAGGAGGTCTTGAACAAATTAGGAGGTCTTGAACAAATTAGCAGGTCTTGAACAAATTAGGAGGTCTTGAAGAAATTAGGAGGTCTTGAAGAAATTAGGAGGTCTTGAACAAATTAGGAGGTCTTGAAGAAATTAGGAGGTCTTGAACAAATTAGGAGGTCTTGAACAAATTAGCAGGTCTTGAACAAATTAGGAGGTCTTGAAGAAATTAGGAGGTCTTGAAGAAATTAGGAGGTCTTGAACAAATTAGGAGGTCTTGAACAAATTAGGAGATCTTGAACAAATTAGGAGGTCTTGAACAAATTAGGAGGTCTTGAACAAATTAGGAGGTCTTGAAGAAATTAGGAGGTCTTGAACAAATTAGGAGGTCTTGAAGAAATTAGGAGGTCTTGAAGAAATTAGGAGGTCTTGAAGAAATTAGGAGGTCTTGAACAAATTAGGAGGTCTTGAACAAATTAGGAGGTCTTGAACAAATTAGGAGGTCTTGAACAAATTAGGAGGTCTTGAACAAATTAGGAGGTCTTGAACAAATTAGGTCTTGAACAAATTAGGAGGTCTTGAAGAAATTAGGAGGTCTTGAAGAAATTAGGAGGTCTTGAACAAATTAGGAGGTCTTGAACAAATTAGGAGGTCTTGAACAAATTAGGAGGTCTTGAACAAATTAGGAGGTCTTGAACAAATTAGGAGGTCTTTAACAAATTAGGAGGTCTTTAACAAATTAGGAGGTCTTGAACAAATTAGGAGGTCTTGAACAAATTAGGAGGTCTTGAACAAATTAGGAGGTCTTGAACAAATTAGGAGGTCTTGAACAAATTAGGAGGTCTTGAACAAATTAGGAGGTCTTGAACAAATTAGGAGGTCTTGAAGAAATAAGGAGGTCTTGAACAAATTAGGAGGTCTTGAACAAATTAGGAGGTCTTGAACAAATTAGGTCCTGAGCAACTTAGGAGGTCTTGAACAAATAAGGAGAGGAAAGAAAATTGATAAAATAAATCAGTCAGTCAGTGAAGATACTTTGATTAGGCGAAAAGACATACCACCTGGCGGACAATAACAACAAGAACAACAAGATGACTGAAAGGTAACGTTAAAGGTAAACGTGCCAGGGGTAGGCACAACTGTCATTGGGAGGAAAACATAGAAAGATGGACAGGTTAAAGGCTTGTAGATTGTACCATTAAGGTATGAGATAAAGGACGTTGTAGATCCATTGCAACTAACCTTTGACGTAGAGACGAAACCTAAACTGAACTTCTATTCTGTGTGATTTTCAGGTAAATGAGTGAAGGGTATGGCAGGTTATCTCTGTTAGACTGAATAGTTTGTCCATGAGTTACTTCCCCCTGAATTTTTCTCGAACATATTCGACCTAGAAAAAATAAAAAAACAATAAATGAATTTTATTGCATTACTTGACATGATTAGAGAAATACAATGCAAGACTATCATTAACAAAGCTCAACTCAGAAATGGTTTGCATTATCAAGATGTGTACTCTGTTGTAATCTATTCCCTGCCTCATAATCTGTTGATCAAAACTAATATATTTCTAGCCCTAACACATAACCGAATTATTACCTATATTCTTGTTTCTTGTTCCTCGTCTCTTATAACGTGTCTGCTACATCTAACGTTCTTTCGTTCATTCGTTCGTTCAGGTTTCACTTTGTTACGAAACGGCTTCTCCAGTTCGTGCTTTAATGATACGTTCCCTGATGTTTTGTCTTCATATTTTTCTAACACACGACTCAGGAGACAGATGATAGTGTTTTGCGACCACATTTCTAACACACGACTCAGGAGACAGATAATAGTGTTTTACGACCATATTTCTAACACAAGACTCAGGAGACAGATGATAGTGTTTTACGACCACATTTCTAACACACGACTCAGGAGACAGATGATAGTGTTTTACGACTACATTTCTAACACAAGACTCAGGAGACAGATGATAGTGTTTTACGACTACATTTCTAACACAAGACTCAGGAGACAGATGATAGTGTTTTACGACTACATTTCTAACACAAGACTCAGGAGAGAGATGATAGTGTTTTACGACCACATTTTTGACACACGACTCAGGAGACATATTTTTCTACTGATATTGCGACTTACTAAAATAGATCGAGTGGTCAGGGATACTAAAAGAGATCGAGTGGTCAGGGATACTAAAGGAGATCGAGTGGTCAGGGATACTAAAAGAGACTGAGGTAAGGGATATTAAAAGATATGAAAATCATGTGTAGAGATACTAAAAGAGACGAAGGTCAGGGATACTTTAAATGAAAGAATTTTTGGGTTATTAGAAGAGACAGATAAGTCAAGGTTACTAGATCGGAGATAGGTCAGGGTCACTAGAAGAGACATATAAATAAATTAATAAAACAAACACAAGAAGAAGAATGTTACGTTACGTTTATATAGACAGACAGATTAAATAGTTTTGTCACAAGACAAGAATGTCTCTCTACATCCCAGTCATTCACGTCTGTGTAAGTGGTTTGGTCGCATAGCAAGAATGTCTTCGACATTCCAATCATTCACGTCTGTGTAAATGGTTTGATCACATGACAAGAATGTCTCTCGACATTCCAATCATTCAAATCTGTGTTAATGGTTTGGTCTCATGACAATAATGTCTCTCGACATTCGAATGATTCACATCTGTGTAAATGGTTTGATCACATGACAAGAATGTCCCTCGATATTCCAATCATTCAAGTCTGTGTAAATGGTTTGGTCTCATGACAAGAATGTCTCTCGACATTCCAATCATTCAATTCTGTGTAAATGGTTTGGTCTCATGACAAGAATGTCTCTCGACATTCCAATCATTCAAGTCTGTGTAAATGGTTTGATCACATGACAAGAATGTCTCTCGACATTCGAATGATTCACGTCTGTGTAAATGGTTTGATCACATGACAAGAATGTCTCTCGACATTCCAATCATTCACGTCTGTGTAAATGGTTTGATCACATGACAAGAATGTCTCTCGACATTCCAATCATTCAAGTCTGTGTAAATGATTTGATCACATGACAAGAATGTCTCTCGACATTCGAATGATTCACGTCTGTGTAAATGGTTTGATCACATGACAAGAATGTCTCTCGGCATTCCAATCATTCAAGTCTGTGTTAATGGTTTGGTCTCATGACAAGAATGTCTCTCGACATTCCAATCATTCCAAGTCTGTGTAAATGGTTTGGTCACATGACAAGAATGTCTCTCGACATTACAGGCGTTTAAATGTGTAACATCAGGCAGTACAGCTTCTGTGCAAGACGAAAACGAAGAAAATTATATCAAAGAAACACTACAGAAGCATGAACTGAAAATATCAAATGTCACACAATTAGAACACGAAAGAAGCTTTCAATTCTCCGAGACAACTATTGGTCTACATGAACAGATAAAAAGAGAGAAAATTGAGAGTACTGGTTCTTGGAAACACGTTTTTCAAGATTTCTTGTTTTTGAGAAAGTGTGTTTACTAGTCTGCACATCTTTCTGTGTATTTGAAGAGTATTCTGATTTTTTTTGTCTGTTTAAAAATGAGTCTAAAAATGAGTCTGTCTCACATAATATCTTTCAAATGATATGTAAGGAAAGTAGAGCGCTGCGACGCTATGGGGGCTAGTGAGGGACACAGATCACAACCCAAACAAGCACATGTTCGGACTCAGCATAGTAGTAAGCGCGAGTGTTACTCGCGCTACAATCGGAAAATTTACAAGAGAAACTAAATAAATAAAACCGAAAATAAATAAAATTAGAATGATTTACATTATAATTTGATCCATATATACATTATATACACGAAAGGCCGATCACAAAAAAGATGACTGACAGAAATTTATGAGGCGGTGAACGCCACTGCGCATTAAGCACACAGTAGGGCTCGTTCTAGAGGTCTCTTCATAACGTGACACTGAAAGGCATACAGACTGGCTCGTCTTGAGATCTCCTCATAACGTGACACTGAAAGACATACAGACTGGCTGATCTAGAGATCTCCTCATAACGTGACACTGAAAGACATACAGACTGGCTCGTCTAGAGATCTCCTCATAACGTGACACTGAAAGACATACAGACTGGCTCGTCTAGAGATCTCCTCATAACGTGAAACTGAAAGACATACAGACTGGCTGGTCTAGAGATCTTCTCATAACGTGAAACTGAAAGACATACAGACTGGCTGGTCTAGAGATCTCCTCATAACGTGAAACTGAAAGACATACAGACTGGCTGGTCTAGAGATCTCCTCATAACGTGAAACTGAAAGACATACAGACTGGCTCGTCTAGAGATCGCTTCATAACCTGACACTGAACGGCAAAACAGGGTAAGCGAAAAGAAGAAGAAGATACATAACTTCACATCTTATTCTTCATATCTATTCGGTTTAAGTGCACAACATATTGTCATTTCGTTTGCTCAAATTTCGGTAGTCTGTCTATCGTGGGATTTATAGCACTGATGAATAAAGACAGTACACCTGTGCATTCACCTCGAGGTGTGCAGTCATAGGTTCTATCACCCCCCCCCCCCTTCCCGCCGACAGGACAGGGGGGTTGCCTAATGTTTGTGAGCTTTGATTACAATGTCAACGTACCCCCCCCCCCCGCCAGGCCTCCCCCCGTCAGCCCCCCCTTCCCCCCCCCCGTCCCCGACAGGAAAGGGGATCGCCTAATGTTTGTGAGCTTTGATTACGTCAACGCCCCCCCTCCAGCCCCGTCCCCCCCTTCCCCGACAGGAAATGGGTGTCGCCTAATGTTTGTGAGCTTTGATTACAACGCCGACGTACAAGGTTCAAATCATGTCGTGCGTTGATCAGGCTTGTTTTTGGTTTTTAAATAGTATGACTACTCCTAGTCGACCCAGCTGTAAACTGGTACCTGGCGAAGTCATGAGAAATTTCTGAGCTGTCACAACAGCTACGGAGCTCCTGCTCGGTCGTTGTCACTTTTAGCATTGAACGGGACAGAATACATATGAGGCAGGTGCAATGAAGTCGGTTCAATGAATCATTTCCATTTTTCCTCATAGGAAAAATATCGCTGCTTCGAACCCGTTCCCTTCAGTCAGGAGACCCGCATGAAAATGGCCCATGTACATCATCCCAGTAGCCAGCCACTTCAATGGTTCTGTGCACAGGAACAGTCAATGTCTGTGTCACTGGCATAGTTTCTTGCTTCTCTGACGATCGTCATCGATTCGCACATGAGGATAAACTGAACTTCCGCATGGGCTGTCTCCAGTCGCTTGGCATTAATATTTTTCATACCTTTTCCTAATCCTGATCTTCTTCTCCCTGTCTCCGCTTGTCTTCTTCTTTCCTCTCAATCCATTTCACTTTTTGGTCCTTCCGTATTTGGCCGCTATTGGCCTATCCGGTGTTCTTCAACTTCATACACCCTCCTGGCCAATTTATCCCGTCTTTGGATCTCATTTGATATCCGGCTTCCAACACGCGAGTAGATTTGTGTCACATTTTTTGTTATCCAGCTAAGTACCTTTTTAACCGTTGTGTATTCATATCCTCCATTTATGTATTATTCCCGTCTTCTTCGATTTGCTAGTTCCTTTTTATTGTTGTTTGTTGTCCCTAATGAAAAGCTTATTGATCCTAACTTTGGTTTTATTTGTTTTTTCGTTTTAGTGCGTGACCTGACCACACCTATTTATGTTTTTAACACTTTATTTTAATTCACATGGCACTGCCGCTGCCTCACCTTATGTTAATAGTTTGTTGTTCCTTCTGTGTATCGTAACAAAATAAAGCAGCCATCTATCTATCTTTTGGTCTGGCGTTTAGTCTGTGTGTTCTTTTAGTCTATCTATTGTTGCTGTTGAATTACAACGATGGGTAACTTTCATTTTGTACACGCTCTGAAAAGGGCGTTAGGGATCAAGATGCTGAGCAGCGCATGAGCTGCACTGGTCAGCGACCAATAGCTGACTGTTAGCGTCAGGACCAGCGAACCAGAGCTGCTAAGACCCTTCCACACCTCCACGCGGTGATCCTGGATAACAGGCTGCAGCAGAGCAGACTAGCTAAGGAGAAGGGATCGAAGAGGGAATGCTAACTCGGTACTCAATAAATGCTTGCTGAAGTCGGATGTGTTGGACCGAAAGGTGCAACTATCGTAGTCAAGCTGTAAACTACGACACAACGCATTCCGTTCTCCTGACTACCTTCTGCTACTTAAACCCTTTTAGGGTTTGGTAGCGGAAGATTGAACAAACGAATCCAAGCCAAACGGGCGTTATATGGCAGTTTGCATTAGCTGTCCTCTCATCCAGAGCGTGCTGACGAAGGTTGACGGGCTTCTCCAGCTGTATGTTCTCTACTTAGCTTCATCTGCCAGACTGCCATGAAACAGTCTGTTTCTGTAGACATTTCGTGGGTGAGGTGAGGATCAGTATATTTCGCCTGGTCATGACTAACATCGTCAGATCATAAACGTTTTGTCTGACCAGACGTTAGCCTCCTCTCTACTAGTCTGTCTCTAAAACTGACTATTTACACTTTGTTCTTCTCTGAGTCTGGTTTTCTTTCAGTCTGTCTGTTTGATCATCCATCTGTCTACGTGTTTATATGCCCCCTAGTTATTTCACTATCCACAATGTTTCTCTAACATTGTTGTAATTTCTTTCTTTAACTTTCTTATAGTCGTGTCCATACATTTTCCTCGTCATATATTTTCGTCTCTGTTTTTTCTGTCATTTCGTATATTTTAAATTTTGTATGCCGCCCCCCCCCCCCCCCTCTCACTCGCTCTCTCTCTCTCTCTCTCTATATATATATATATATATATATATATATATATATATATATATATATAAATATATATATATATATATATATAAATATATATATATATATATATATAAATATATATATATATATATATATAAATATATATATATATACATTTATATAGCGATTTTTACTCGATCTTATCTCTTTTAGGAAGCATCCATCAAATCACTTTATTTTGCTCTCGTTAACCTGCTGTTTATGAAGCAATTATTTACTTATAAAAACCTACGTCCTTCAAAAATTCCATTTTAGTAAGAGCTATATTGACGGTGCGTGGGTGTAAATTACACGTCATAAGAATGATGAGATGAGTTGAGGGGAGAGAAAGAGTGAGCGAGAGAGAGAGAGAGTGGTGTGGCTGGTGTCATTCTTTTATGTGACACCCTCTGGCATATTATACGTGTCTACAGAGTTACGTTCACAGCTTTGAATAGCGCTTCAGAAATCCATACGCCCACACTCATTGATTTCTTGTGCATTCGTGGTTCCCTGACAGTAATCGAACTATTAATGCTGAACCAACCGTGTTATGGTGCACTTTTTACCGCTATTTTTTTCAGAATTTGTTAGTATTTTTGTCTGCATTATTTGTTTTCCTATATTTTGAAAATAAATTCGTTTGGCTTGCTTTTTTAAAATTGGAATTCCTATATCTGTGTCTTCAAATGCGAGCCGTCTGTTTGTCTTTCTGCGTACATATCTACCATTCTACTTTCTGTCACCGGTATATATATTATAGCGTGGCCTAGTGGTTAAGTGGTACGGCTCACAATCCAATGGTATTTGGTTCGATCTTCAACAAGTACCGGCCGCTGCCCTGGTGAAGCAAACCCTTAAAAAAATGCAAGAGAAAGACCTTTTCATAAAATATATGCTGAAGTTGGATGCACTGGGCCGACAAGCGCAAATAAAATAAAAACCGTTGTGCAACGCACAACGTCTTGAGGAATTGAGAAATAAGGCGAACGCAAAAAAAAAAAAAAAAAAAAAAAAAAGTCTTCCATTTCATTGTATTTTACTCTAAATTCTATCTATTTTTTATTTGGTTTAGGTCTCGGTTTCTTTCTTTAATTTCTGTATGTACTTGGAACTTGAAATACTTGTAATTTTGGTATTCAAACAGACATATTAATGTATGTTCCCAGGTAGCGGAATGGTTCGGCTATATGTAGTAGGTATTTTACAACTTCCTGCGGCTTACTAGGTCTGGAGGAAGATACAAATAATTTGGATATATTTTTAGCTATACTTTTTGCTCGGGCAGCGGCTGTTACGATTTATCTTTTCATTTTCTAACTGCCAAGGGATTTTTAACGTGCTCTACACTGTCACGGGAGTCCGATCTCATTACCCGGGGATCAGGAGAGATTTTTACCAGAACATCGACGTGAAAAATTACGGTCTCCACCGTGATTCGAACCCGCACCCTTCTGCACTCGAGGCAGACGTCTTACCTCGAGAACACTTAGCCACATTTATATATGTATGTTTTTCTTTCTCCTCTTCTTTATTGTTGATCTTTCGTTATTGTAATGTCTTTCTTTATATTTCTTTCAGTGATTCAATAATTCATCCCTGCTGGAAAACCGCTGTTGTGACTTATCAACGGTTAACATTACTGAATACCATTAAGCCAAAAAAAGAACATCTTTAGTAAAACTGTAAATGTACCTTTTTTTTCTTTTTCTCATTCGACATGCGTTTTCTTGTTACGTCTTCATGTGAAGTGAAATTCTCTGGATAAAGATTGCTGTTGTGGATAATTCTGCAAGGCATCCAAACAGCTTTGTGTGGATATTCGTCTCCGTGGGCCAGTTCTCAGTACACACTTGGCTAATCATAACAATCTTGCAAGATTTGACAGGATATCTGTATGCCAACTTTGTGCAAACAATATCAACAAGTGTCCTAATCCGAGGAGCGGTAGAGGGAAACTAGAACATGTGAAATGATGTCTGAGAATAGCCATTAGTTTCACAAGGAGAGATAGTTTGAGAAATGATGAGACTGTGAATACAATGAGTGCTAGCATGATTTCCTAATTCGTTTATATTAAGACAGAAAATGCGATCATTCGGTCATTTCAGAGCGCAATCTGGTTAACCACCACACGTCTGCAACACAAAAAGATAAGTGACGGACGGATGGATAACGTTTTTTTAAACTCCTCAAAAACAGGCTTATATCAACCTGCGTAAAGCACTTGGCGCAAGAACTGCACATAAAGTTGACCTCGTCGTATTATGGTACACATGAACGGAAGAGTAAATAAGCAGTGTTGCATTCATAAAATTCATGTATTCTTTCACTCATTCATTCGTTATTTGTTTCATTCATTAATTTGGAGGTGGAAAATGAACTAAAAAAGAAAAGGAAAAGAAAAGAAAACAATGAGGATGAAATAAACAAGCTTTTTAGTATCCAAGAATTCAATTGGGCAATAAGAAAACTTAAGATGAAAAAGGCACCTGGGCCCGACGCAATAACAAATGAAATGATAACACACTTGGGACCAATAGGCAGACAGCTATTCCTGGACCTGATAAACCAATCGTGGACTCAAGGATTGTTCCCAAAAGAATGGAAGGAGACAGAAATAATCCCAATCCTCAAGAAGGGAAAACCAAAAGAAAACAAAACAAGCTACCGTCCAATCAGCCTCCTTAGCTGTCTGGGAAAGACAATGGAAAGGCTAGTTAACAATATGATGCTAACTTTCCTTGAGAAAAACAAAATCCTGGACGACTGCCAGTCTGGCTATAGAAAATACAGGAGTACCGACGACCAGACCGCTTATCTGACCCAGGAAATCGAAGATGCCTTTCAGAGGAAATGCAAACTATTGGCCACCTTCTTTGACCTGAATAAAGCTTTTGACAAAGTCTGGAGGAATGGACTAATGCTAAAATTAGCGGGCTGCGGAATAAGGGGTAAAACGCGTGACTGGATCAAAGACTAACTCCACTCACGATGTGCGAGAGTCAGGCTGGATCAAAGACTACCTCCACTCACGATGTGCGAGAGTCAGGCTGGATCAAAGACTACCTCCACTCACGATGTGCGAGAGTCAGGCTGGATCAAAGACTACCTCCACTCACGATGTGCGAGAGTCAGGCTGGATCAAAGACTACCTCCACTCACGATGTGCGAGAGTCAGGCTGGATCAAAGACTACCTCCACTCACGATGTGCGAGAGTCAGGCTGGATCAAAGACTACCTCCACTCACGATGTGCGAGAGTCAGGCTGGATCAAAGACTACCTCCACTCACGATGTGCGAGAGTCAGGCTGGAAGAACAGAGGAGCAAAATGGTCAAACTGCATGAGGGGGTTCCCCAGGGAGGATCACTATCACCTACCTTGTTTATCCTCTTCATTAATGATCTGCCAAAACAGTTTAGACCACACATCCACAAGGCACTCCATGCGGACGACCTGGCCATATGGGCCCAGGCAGAAGACATTGGAACCGCAAAAGCAAGAATGCAGGAAGCAATTAATGCAGTAAAGAAATGGGCAGACTCATGGGGTGTCACAATAAACACAAGCAAGACCCTCTCAACACTCTTCTCGCTCTCTACAAGCCTGAGCAGGTCAACCTATATTTAGAACAGTCTACGTCCTAGAGAAAACAATCCTACATACCTAGGAATGAGATATGACAAAAGATTAACATGGGGCCAACACATAGAGGACACTCAAAAGAAGGCGACACTCAGACTAAGGCTGATGAAACCACAGGCAGGGACAATTTGGAGCGCAGATGCAAACACAGTCAGACAGGTCTACACTGAATACGTACGACCAACACTGGAATATGGCATGGGTGCCTATGCAACAGCGGCAAAGACCAACCTACAGAAACTAGACAAGGCACAGAATACTGGACTCAGAATTATTACAGGAGGTCTGCGAAGCGCCCCAATTAGAGAACTCGAAGCGGTAGCAGGCCTCCAGAGCCTCAGTGAGCGCAGAAAAGGAAAAATACTAAACCTGACAGAAAAAATACAAACGTATGAATAAACATCCAATGCAGGGAAAAGTCAATGAATTAACAAACAAAAAAACATAAAAAGAACAAGCTTCAATCATCTACCAAAAGCCCATATAGCCAGGAACATGACATCACGTCAAAATGTCCAACGACATTTGAAATGATACAAGTATATGAAAACACAGACCAACAGCCCAACTTCACGGTGGAAGCGAAAATACCAGGTATCGATGGAAAGGTGGAAGAATCAGACAAGGCATTGGCAGAAAAAACCCTAAAGCATATTGGAGACGCCTATCCTCAACCCATGTGGACGCACGTCTACACAGATGGACCATCAGAGGAAGCATTGAGGAAAGGAGGGGCGGGACTCGTCATATTTCTACAGGATGGAACCGTTTTAGAAAAAGCAAGTGCCTCGACAAATCTAAGAACAGAGCAACAGGCAATAATTGAAGCAGTCAAACTATTGGATGAAAAGGAGTTAAATGATAACAGAATAGTGATTTTGTGCGACTGCATGGAAATTTTGCAGGCCACACAAAGAGAACCACGAAATAGTATGGAAAGGGAACTGATATGCCAGCTAAACAAACTCTCAGACCACAATAAAATCACCCTCCAGTTGATTCCAGCTCACTGCGGCATACCTGGGAATGAATGGGCGGACAGGCTAGTCAGGGAGGAAAGACAAAGAGAACAATTCATCCACCCAGTGTCACTGCAAAAGTCAAGGCAAACATTAAAAAAAATATAAACAACAGTGGATAGAGAGAACAAACAGTAAATATCCACAGGACCCAATCAATAGACTGAATAGGAAACAGTATAGCACAATTTTTCACCTCAGAACTGGTCATTGCAGAGTAAATGCACACATGCATAAAATGAAAGCAGCACAGACTGCACAACACACATTTCAGAGAGGACCCCAGACTCCAGAACACATCCTGCAAACATGTCCACTGCACCAAGACTCCCGTGAGAACAACTGGCCCGAGGAGAGAAACATACAAGACATACTGTGGGGAACCATTGAGGACCTGCGACTGACGTGTCACTTCATGGATGCAGCCCATCTGGTGGCATAAAACGAGCATACGAAACCGTGGGGAACCGATCTTTATGGAATTTAATCTTTGCTTTATTCATTTATTTTTTATTTTTTGCATTCATTCAATTATTATTTCTTTCCTTCATTGCTTCTTTAATTCATTCATTCTTTGTTTCATTCATTCATTAAAAAAATAATAATTCATGTATCAATTAATTCGATCTTTAATTATTGTCCTCTTTGTTTCATTCACTCATTTATTATTTCATTCATTCATTTATTCTTTTTTTCCTTCATTGCTTTTTCAATTAATTCATTCTTTCGTTAACGCTTTTATTTACTAATTTATTCTTTCATTATTTCTCATCTCCTGGCTATTATTCTCTCTATCACATTTCATTTCTATTTTGATATTTCCTAACGCAATAACAGCTGCTTTAGTCGTTTGTTTTTTGATATCTGTATCTGTAGCTCCTACTTTGTATATATGTCTACCAAGATATAAATGATTCCACAATCTGATTGTTGTTAGTTCCATCTATTCTCATAATCAGTGGTTTTTTTCTGTGTATTATCAGCCTTAATATATGGGAACTCATTAAGTATACTGAATTTATGTTGTATCATATATCAGTTATTGGACAGAAAACAACACCCGGCCAACGACCAGTTCAGGAAGTCGTTCTGGCATATGTCTATTATTTCTATTTGTGTTGTTTAATGTGGTTCTCACTGTAATCCAGTCTGTAGCCAGGAGAAAGAGATATGTTGATAAGAGATAAACCAGTTCGTGTCTCAACGGGTTCAAATAGTTAACTTTTGTGTATAACTCAACATTTTACATCATCCTGTTTTCTTAACTATGTTAGTGAACTATATCGTCTGATCAACTTTGTGAGTCATTCGCTGTCTAACGTATCAAATGCTTTCTCATCTTCCACTAATCTGGTCGAAGTCATGTGTCGGCTCCCACACTTTATTCAACAATTATTCTCAGTGTAGCTATCTGGTCTGCACAAGACATATTTGATTGAAATCCTGGCTGTTCTTCTCCGATGTATTTGTCTAAAACTGAACGATCTTTCACTACTCAGCGATGTCGTTTCATAATTATCCTAACCATTGCTGTATGCAAAGTGACATTTTACACACTAATGATGACATTACGGGATTCGATCATTTAATCAAGGAAATACAGACGCGCATTTTGAAAATATTTCGATAGATAGATTCCTCTATAATGTGTATAATGCTGTCGATCTCCCTTTACTGCCAACTTGACTCCATGACCTTCCTCCCGGTTTGCTGGTATTTTTTCACTCTCCCAAACTTTACCAACCAATTTTGTGTAATATTTGAGTTGAAATGTTGATATCTGCTTTGATTGCCTCCGCAGAGGCACGCCACCATCTGAGCCAATGTCTTAACCATCTTCAGGGCGCATTATGGATGTATTAACTCCTTCTTTGTTCTGTTTATCACAATGAACTTGCAATTATGTTTCTGATGACTTAATATCAAAGGTGATCTATTTGAACGTTTTTCGAGCCATCTTTTCATCTGCCTTGTTAATCAAATTAGTTTATCAATCTTTAATAAAACCTTGACATTTTTTACATTTTTCTGTTAGTTTCTTTGTGCTGTTGTACGGGTCTTCGTATTTCTTCCTGTGCCTTCCTTGCCAACTCATCAATATATATTCTTTTGTCTCTTCTGATGCACTTTCTAACTTCTGTGTTGGCGTCAATGTATATGTCCCGAGCTTTGACTCCAGCATTTCCCGTTTTGTGAATGTTAAAATCTGTCTTCTTAATATTTCTTTCTTTAATGTTTGCCATATTTATGTTGCTATCCATGCTTGGTGTTGGCGTTCTCGTTTCCCGTAGAGCATCTACACAAGTCTTGTACAATCTTTTGTTTTTGTTTTTAAATTGACTCTTTTTCTGTATCTTCAATTTCTTCTAGTTATTGTTACACTTTTTATCAATTCAATATTCTGACTTTAAATTTCTATTGTATGTCATTGTTCCCGAGGAATCCGACATTGAACTGTCGACGGCAATCAAGTTTTTTCAGATTAATGTTTCTTTTGACTATCAGATAAGGATGGCTGATACCATGGCTGCTCCTATACATACATTGATAACGTGTAATGATGATCTGAACTTCTTGTTTATTCATGTATAAGTCAATCAGATTTGTTCTGCAGTATGGGGCCACCCGAGTTGGTTTGTGTATTTTCCGTAAATGGAAAAATGCTGCCAACAATCACCAGTTGATTGTACGCATAGTTCTAAGTTTATAGGTAACTTCATTTTTATGTTTAGTCCGGATTCCATGTTTGCAAAACTAATGTTGCCATTCACAACCTTAGCATTTAGGTACATCACCAAATTGTTTTTTCTTACTGCATTTGTATTTTCAAAAGAATTAAGTACGCAATGATGTCCTGTTTTTCTCTTATCCCCTTTTCGGTGTGTTTTTTTTTCATTGCTCTACATTCACAAATAGACCCAAAAAATCGCGGCGAAGACATTTCTTGTAAAAACCCACGTTCTCAGCAATTTCAAACATTTAAGGAGGCATTATCGATGATGCGTGGGCGTAAAGTACACATCATAAAAATATGTTAAGGTATTAAGCAAAGAGGGAGTCTCGTGGCTAGGGGTCAGTCTCTCGCGTGACACGCCAAGCATATTCTCTGTATGGAGAAAGTGAAGTTCGCATCTTTGAATGGGATTTTATAAATCGATACGCCCACATCCATTGATTTCTCTTGTATTCGTTGCGCACTGACAGTAATCGAACCAGTAATGATGGATCGAGCGTGCTATATTTATTCTACTAATTCTATCTTTTTCTGTTGTTTTTTGTTGTTGTTGTCTGCATTTATTTCTTGATCTTTTGTTGTTGTTTAAGTTTCACTCTGTGATCTATGCCTTTTTAGTATTATGTCGTTCCTTATTTCTTTCTGTTCGTAAAAAAAAAACGCTCTTACATTATTCTGTCGTTTGTGAAAATAATATTGTCTTTGTTTTTCTTGTTGTTCGTTCTTTTTCTTTGTATTTGTGTGTCCGTCATACCGTATGTCATACCTGGGTGGAATTGGGGGTCTTTAGGTGATAGATCAAATAGGGCTACTGCAGAGAATGTAAAACTAATTGCCTCATCGTAAAAATTAGATTTCCTAATCGTGTAAAACAGATTGCCACATCATGTAAAACAGATTGCCACATCACGTAAAGCAGATTGCCTCATCATGTAAAGCAGATTGCCTCGTCATGTAAAACAGATCGCCACATCATGTAAAATAAAACAGATCGCCACATCATGTAAAACAGATCGCCCCATCATGTAAAACAGATCGCCCCATCATGTTAAACAGATCGCCCCATCATGTAAAACAGATAGCCTCATCATGTAAAACAGATCGCCCCATCATGTAAAATAAAACAGATCGCCACATCATGTAAAACAGATCGCCACATCATGTAAAACAGATCGCCCCATCATGTAAAACAGATTGCCACATCATGTGAAACAGATCGCCCCATGATGTAAAACAGATTGCCTCATAGTGTAGAACAGATTGTCATAGAATGCACCACTGAAGGAGCACATAGGCTAAGACTGCTTGTACAGACTTCCTGGAGGAGGCTGACTGTGGTTACACCCTATGCTCCGATCGCAATGATAAAGGGACACGATAGTAAAGATACAGTAAATGTTCCACTCTTATGTTCATCACAACATTACTATTATATTATAATTTACACCCACTTTTTGGATTATTATTCTTCTTCTATTCTTCATCTTTTTCTTCTACTGCTTCTTCTTCTTGTTCTTTTTCCTTCTCCTCCTCCCCGTTCAACTTCCGTCTTCTTTAGCTTTTCCTTTAACGTATTTTAATTTCTTTTATTTTTCAAATTCTCCTGTTTCTTTTCATTCTCCTAACAATTATTCTTTTTTCCATATTCTACTTCTTCTTCAACTTCCTACCTTTTTCCACTTTTTAGTCTATTTCATCTCTTTCTTCTTCGTCTTTTTATTCTGCTCATCGGTCTTATTTTTCTTCCCCGCCTCTTCCTCCTTCCTCTTATCACGTTGAGCGTCGTAGGGAGATTGTGTGTCTGTCTTGCACCAAGTTCGTTGCATCGGTCGTTGTGAGCTCATGTCGTTGCAGAATCATTCTAATGGCATCTATCCACCTGCATCGCGGCCGTTCTCTTGTCCTAAAGCCAGATCTACCACCGTTGTTAGCCATCAGTAGAAGTTGATGAATGAGCATTTTCAAGAACAACATTACACACCAACAACCATACAGGCAGTCAAACAACTACTGAAGACTGTGAACAAAGAGGCCTGGCTAAATAGATGGGAAATGGGAAATACTGGGAGAGAAATCTACAAACATATGGCCATCCAAAATCCCAAAGACAACATCAACTTCATGAAAAGGAAAGACCAAAGCATCATTTTCCGACTTCGCACTCAACACATAGAACTTAACAGCCATTTGAACAGAATCCAACCAGAACATACTCCAGAGTGGTGGCTGTGCCCACATCCCTATGAAACTGTTGAACATCATCTTTTTGAATATCCAGCCCGCCTTTGCAAGTGCTAAGAAAGAGCTTCTTCCTCCGAGACCAGATGACAGTAGTCAGACAGTAACCATTATTTTTTCGAAAAAAGCGGCGGTCATCCTGAGGCTGTCGACACTGTCATAGAGCTTGTCTTGCAGTTCCACTGGTGATGGCCACATCTGCTCTCTCTGATCCTCGTATGTCGGGCAGTTCTGCAGCAGATGTTCAGCGGTCATTTTCCCGGTACCGCACGGGCATTCGTCGGTACCACCTATCTTCAATTTGTTGAATAGGTGGTACCTCAGTCTATTGTGCCCAGTGCGAAGTCTGAAGACAACGACCTGCTCTCTTCGGTTCAACTGGTAATAGGCATCATTTTTGGTATAACCAGTATGTTCGGTTTCCCATTTGGTCATGTATCTGGCTTTGATAAGCCGTTTTGACTCTTCGTACGTCATACTAGTATCTGTTTGGGGTAGTCTTGCGCCTTCTTTTGCCAGTCTGTCTGCCTCCTTGTTGCCTTGGATGTTGCAGTGTGATGGGACCCACTGTACCACTACCCTTTTTGGTGCGGACTGCTGGCACAGTTTGCAGAGTGCTGCTCTTAAGTCATTAAGCTCAGTGTTTTTCTGGCTTTTTAGCGCTGTGACTACGGCGAGAGCATCTGTAAGCAGGACTATATGGCTTTCATTTTCTTTATGCCGCTGGTTCAATAACCAACCAACCATGAGATGACTGAACCAGAGTATGTTTTGTCTGGAATGTATTAAACACAAGACGCAATGCCAACCATCCTTCAAATGTCGTTCTTTCGCGTTCTGTCTTTCCTAATTCCGCCGATGACCTTCCTCAAACACTTCATTTTACTAGTCGAAGTGCCCTCGCGCGTCTAGAACAGAGGTTATGTTTGGCACTGGTAGTACAGAGTCAGCATAAATATACTGTTTACTGCTGTTTGCTGTGTTGTCAAACTGATGCTCCAGTGCCTAAGCAGTAGTGACAGCTGGGTGATGACGTAGTTTTTCTAACACCTTGCCTCGAGATCTCTATCGAGTCTACCGTCACGAAGATGAAGCCAGCCACAGAGCAACCGCCTGGAGGACTTCCGTCCACCTTTGTAAGCACGCTCGAGATATGAGGAAAGCTATTATACTACAACCCGCCACTAATCGCCCATTCAGGGCACACAAAAGAGTAATCTTAGTCATTGTGAACATTCAACAACACCAGCACCAATAACCAGTAACCTGTTGAAGAGCAATATCATTTACACTTATATTGAGTGGCACATATGTTCTCCGATCCCCATAGTTTCTGTCTTCTTCTCGTTAATTCTCACTTTGTATTTAGCACAAGTTGCAACAAGCACGTTCATATGATTGGGCTTCTTTTAATGTTCAATTCACTTTATAACAGGGCCTTGTACATGTTAGACAATGCCTTATACCTGTTAAAAAAGCCTTATACCTGTTAGACAATGCCTTATTCTTATTAGACAGGGCCTTATACCTGTTAGACAAGGCATTATTCTTATTAGACAGGGCCTTATACCTGTTAGACAAGGCCTTATTCTTATTAGACAGGGTCTTATACCTGTTAGAAAGGGCCTTATACCTGTTAGACAGGGCCTTATACCTGTTAGACAAGGCATTATTCTTATTAGACAGGGCCTTATACCTGTTAGACAAGGCCTTATTCTTATTAGACAGGGCCTTATACCTGTTAGACAAGGCATTATTCCTATTAGTCAGGGCCTTATACCTGTTGGACAGGCCCTTATACTTGTTAGACAGGGCATTTTACCTGTTAGACAAGGCCTTATACCTGTTAAACAATGCCTTATACCTGTTACACACCACCAGTGCATGCTGTTTGAAAGAAATAATTTATGTATTTCTTAATTTTGCACAATAATCGAATATCTACATCATAATAATAGTAATAATAATAATAGTGTTAAATAACATAAATCGTTACTTTTTGCTACGAAATGTATGACAGTCGGACTCTGAAAAGCAGATTTACCAATGCATTGGGTCAAAGGTCGTTCAAAATCGATTGCACAAGTCGATCGTGCCCCTACAGAGTACATCAATACTTTGTTTAGTGAAAAGAATATATAAAGTAACGAATACTAAATATCGATGCAACTTCATAAATGTGATTCGATAAGTCGCGTGAACAGCTGTTGCATAATATGTCGCCGGCAGTCTAACCTTGACATTCGTTGGCAGGAGTGGAAATTAGGCGGGAAAATAATTAACGGTTATGTCCGTTAAAACAGGGAGGTTGGGGTGGTGTTAGAGATAGGTATAGGGGATGTAGGTCTATTTGGGGCCACAGTCGTGATGTTCAGGATTTGTCGCGGTGTGCACGGCCAGCACCAGCCGTTACCCCGGGGAAGCAAACCCTTAGAAATTGCAGGATTAAGCAGACCCTTACATAAAATGCGTGCTGAAGTCGGATGCACTGGGCCTACACGCAAAATAAAAACCACAGTGTAACGCACACCACCTTGGGGAATAGAGAAATAAGGCGAACGCAAAAAAAAAAAAAAAAAAAAAATAATCCACCTGCTCTAGGGAACAATTGATTGGAGCACAAGCGTGACAGATCATCATCATCTTCCACACATTCAGACCAAGGAGCTGCATGAATCCTTTCCTAGTTTAGCCTGACTTCCTTTGGCGTTGTTGTTTGTTGTTGTTGCTTGTTGTTTATTATTGTTTGTTGTTGTTTATTATTGTTTGTTGTTGTTGCTTGTTGTTTATTATTGTTTGTTGTTGTTTCGAATGTCCACAGGGAGTAGGTTTACTTTTTTGCGTGGCCTGAAAAAAGACGTAAAGTGGCGGGTTGCAGTGACTTTCATCACATTCCGAGCGTGCTGATGAAGGTGGAACGGGGTCCTCCAGGCAGTTGTGCTATGCTTGGCTTTATCTGTGTCTCGCTCACTACTATGGGGATCACATCAATCCCTTACCACAGCCCGTTTCCAGGGACGGCTACAATGAAGCCGAAGTGAGGGTCTTGGTCAGTATATTTTGCGTGATCCTGACTGACATGTCTGATCAGTATGTTGTGCTAGAACCTGACCGACATGTCTGATCAGTATGTTGTGCCTGACCCTGACTGACATGTCTGATCAGTATGTTGTGCCTGACCCTGACTGACATGTCTGATCAGTATTATGTGCCTGACCCTGACCGACATGTCTGATCAGTATGTTATGCCTGACCCTGACTAACATGTCTGATCAGTATATTTTGTCTGACCATGACTAACATGTCTGATCAGTATATTTTTGTCTGATCCTGACTAACATGTCTGATCGGTATGTTGTGCCTGACCCTGACTGACATGTCTGATCAGTATGTTATGCCTGACCCTGACTGATATGTCTGATCAGTATGTTGTGCCTGACCCTGACTAACATGTCTGATCAGTATGTTGTGCCTAACCAGACGTTAGTCTTCCTCCGCTCCCGTTTGAGAATCACAAACATTATGGTTACTGCTATTTTCGATTTTAAAAACGAATTATTTGGTTTGGTCTTGTTTGTTCATAGATTCCATCACGTGACTTATCATTACTTGTATTTCTTTTCTGTTTTCTTCTTCTTTTTCGTTTGTTCTCAATTTCCCATTACCAAGCCCTGAAAATGGCTTTACAAGTAGCAAGATGTTGTCCGGAGAATGGAATGCGTTGAGTCGTAGTTCACATCTTGACTGCGAAATTTGAACCTTTCTTAACTTAAGTTAACGTATTAATACTGGTTTATAAGACTGTACAGAGTATGGATACGACCAGTTTTATGGAAGGTGATTTGAAAAATATGCGAGTCTATCTAAATAGTCTAAAACACTTGAGCTAAGTAGACACGCAGTCAGTTAAGCGCCATCTTTAGCTGCTCTTAACAAATCACATGGAGAAAGGTACAAGTAACTTGAGTAGATTTTTAACTTAAATTTTGTCCAGGCAAGATGACTCCATCGCCTACTAGACAGTAAGATGACTGCATCGCCTACTTGATAGTAAGATGGCTCAATCGCCTACTAAACAGCAAAATAACTACATTGCCTACTAGACAGTAAGATGATTTCGTCACCTACTAGACACATCGCCTACCGTACAGCAAGATTACTACATCGCCTATCGTACAGCAAGATTACTACATCGCCTACGGGACAGCAAGACGAAACGCGAAATGGTTTATAAAACACGCTAGAGAAGAATCTTGGAAAGATAATGGCATATAACTCACGTCCATGTGCACAATTCGCCCTAATACTTTTTCAAAAGTACCAAGGCGATGCGATCTCGAGATGAGTGCTTCAATCTTACTTTAGTCATCAATGACAAGCATGGTCTTTCTATATTTAATGAACTCAACAGAAGAGATCTGTGGAAGGAATACTTCCAGGAACGTTTCAACCCTGCTTCCTCAACGTGGGATTAAGTTTTTCTACTAAACAACGCAGATCATATAGAACCTGACATTATGATTGCAGAAGTATAGAGAGCTATAAAGAATGATAGTTTGTCCATCACAAGTGATGAAGACCACTCTCTTTATTCAGCCGTGTGGACAGTCGTTTCTCTTGCTGTGTCCGCTGAAATGGGTGACTTGCGCGGAGATTTGGATTAAAGTGAGGAAGAAACTGCGCCTTTTGTCAACCTCACCCACAGAGCCTAAGCTACCTTTTGCCAGTGGCAAGACATTCATCGAGACGACTGGAGATAGCATAGGATGCATTTTTGTCTCAGGGTTACCACCGAAGCCTTTCCGTAAACATGTAACCCGCAGGGTAGAAAGGTGGGAAGGCAGGCATCTAACGCAGTTTGTCGTGCCTTTTCGATAACCACAAGAGGTCGTATGGACAACACTCAGCGTGTGAGTGAGTCTGGCATCTCTTCCCAGCTGTATTCAGTGTATCATAGTAGCATCTAAAATTCCCACACGCCAAATTCGCGAAGGTGAACCGGCAGAACTAACCCGTGAGATACGACACAGGTATAACTAGTTTAAGCGTAGCGCCATTCAGCCGGCGTCCAGACCAGGATAAACGGATGGAAGAAATCACACAAAAAAGAACGAAATAACAAGTCCAGACGGAAAACAACTCCACGTATCCGTAAACACAAGTGTAAGTCGTCGACTAGTGTGAATTCCAGGCAAATCCGTGGTCTGGCGGCATCCATAATGATCCAAAACAGTAGAAAAATGTAGACTCGCAGCCAATTGCGGCGCCATCTTTGCCAGATAAAGAATAGTTAAAAGAATGAGTCAAGAAGCATGGAGGGCATAACAGAGGAGGCGATTCATGCTTGTAAGGAAACATGGTTGGTCTGGCTACAGAAACTCTTTACAAAGGCGTGGAAAAACCAACGTGTACCAAAATGACTGACAGCAAGCTATAATTATGCGAAGTTGAAAGAAGAAAGTGACAAAAGAAAATGAGACAAGAACAGAGTCATATCGCTACTTAGACACACTGGTCAAAGGTATGCGAAGACTCTAGAACAGATAATAAAACCTATTGTTGAATCTCAACTGACTCGAGCTTCATTTTCATTTTGTCGAGTTATGGGTTGCACGGACGCCTTACTGACCTTAGCCGAGTTATGGGTTGAACAGATGCCTTATTGACCTTAGCCGAGTTAGGGGTTGCACGGACGCCTTGTTGAGCTTAGCCGAGTTATGGGTTGCACGGACGCCTTATTGACCTTAGCCGAGTTATGGATTGCACGGAAGCCTTATTGACCTTAGCCGAGTTATGGGTTGCACGGACGCCTTATTGACCTTAGCCGAGTTATGGGTTGCACGGACGCCTTATTGACCTTAGCCGAGTTATGGGTTGAACAGATGCCTTATTGACCTTAGCCGAGTTATGGGTTGCACGGACGCCTTATTGATCTTAGCCGTGTTATCAGTTGAACAGATACCTTATTGACCTTAGACGAGTTATCGGTTGAACAGGTGCCTTATTGACCTTAGCCGAGTTAGCGGTTGTACAGATGCCTTATTGACCTTAGCCGAGTTAGCGGTAACAGATGCCTTATTGACCTTAGCCGAGTTAGCGGTTGAACAGATGCCTTATTCACCTTAGCCGAGTTAGCGGTTGAACAGATGCCTTATTGACCTTAGCCGAGTTAGCGGTTGAACAGATGCCTTATTGACCTAAGCCGAGTTAGCGGTTGAACAGATGCCTTATTGACCTTAGCCGAGTTAGCGGTTGAACGGATAACTTATTGACCTTAGCCGAGTTAGCGGTTGAACAGATGCCTTATTGACCTTAGCCGAGTTATGGGTTGCACGGACGCCTTATTCACCTTAAGCTAGTTAAGCGAAAGATCAATAAAATACAACGAAAATCTATGTATTACTGTCATTAATCAATAAAAAGCGGTTGATAGGGTAGGCAAGATTGAACTTTGGAAGATACTGGTAGATTAGGGTCTACAAGTTCAGTTTCTTGATAATGTCAGAGCACGGTATCGTTTGTGTATAAATGTCGTCAGAACGACTGATGGAGTCACATTTGTTTTTGGCTTCGTTCGTTTGTTCTCAATCTCCCGCTACCAAACCCTGAAAGAGCTTAAGTAGCAGAATGTAGCCAGGAGAACGGAATGCGTTGTGTCGTAGTTTACAGTTTGACTGCAATATTTGCACCTTTCGGTCCAACACATCCGACATCAGCAAGCATTTTATGAGTACCGGGTTAAGATTCCTTCTTCGATCCCTTCTACTTAGCCTGTCTGCTCTGTTGCAGCCTATTATCCAGGATCACCGCGTGGAGATGTACAAGGGTCTTGGCAGCTCTGGTTCGCTGGCCTTGACGCTAGCAGTCAGCTATGGATCGCTGACCACTGCAGCTTATTCGCTTCTCAGCATCTTGATCCCAAATTTGTTTTTGAAAATCACTACCGGCGCGAGACAGGGGTGTGTGCTTTCTCCTCTGCTATTTAACATATTCATGGTCAAATTCCATCAGAAACCTATAACATTTAGACATCTGCAGCAGAGCTGGCCTCAATACTAGAATTACTCTTTGCAGATGATCAGTGCCTGCTGTACGACAATGAAAATAAACTGCCCAATCACATGAACGGCGCTTCGACCACCTGTGCTAAATACAATATGCAAGTTAACGAAACGAAAACCTAAATTATGATGATATCATGATCAGTATAACACCTGGGCCACTCAACATAAGTGTCAATTATATGGCTAATGAGATCCATAAGTATCTGGCCAGTGTTGTTTTCGGCAGAAGCAGAATCGACTGGGAAATTGAGACTAGATGTCAGAAAGCAGGATCGACTAGGAAATTGAGACTAGATGTCAGAAAGCAGGATCGACTAGGAAATTGAGACTAGATGTCAGAAAGCAGGATCGACTAGGAAATTGAGACTAGATGTCAGAAAGCAGGATCGACTGGGAAATTGAGATTAGGTGTCAGAAAGCATCTGCTGTAACTTATCAGCTGTCACCAGTCCTTAGGCACCCGAGCATTAGTTTGACAACAAAGTAACAGCTGATAAATAGTATATTTATGCTAACTCTGTGTTACCAGTGCCAAACATGACCTCTGTCCAGGGCACGTCGAAGAAGAATGTGTGTATTTTAGTCCATCTGTCCGTCTGTTGATCTGCATTTCGTTGTGTCTGTTTAATCTCAACCTCCTTGTCCCATTTAGAGAAGTACACATATAAAATATGTAAATATAAATCTCTTGTAGTATTTATGTTTTCTTCTCTCCATCTGCACCTAACCTTCCCCGTATCTTGTATCTTTACCTTCTTGCCAAGTGATATAGTATAGTATGTATTGTGCACATTCTGTGTACATCTACATCTTTGCCCACTTCGCTTATATTGTGTACAGTCTGTGTACATCTACATCATTGCCAACTTCGCTTGTATTGTGTACAGTCTGTGTACATCTACATCTTTGCCCACATCGCTTGTATTGTGTACAGTCTGTGTACATCTACATCTTTCCCCACTTCGCTTGTATTGTGTACAGCCTATGTTCACCCCCATCTTTGCCCACTTCGCCTGTATTATGTACAGTCTGTGTACATCTACATTTTTGCCCACTTCGCCTGTATTATGTACAGTCTATGTACACCCCCATCTTTTCCCACATCCCCTGTATTGTGTACAGTCTATGTACACCCCCATCTTTGCCCACTTCGCCTGTATTATGTACAGTCTATGAACACCCCTATCTTTGCCCACTTCGCCTCTATTATCTACAGTCTGTGTACACCCCCATCTTTGCCCACTTTGCCTGTATTATGTATAGTCTTACACCCCCATCTTTACCCACTTCTCCTGTATTATCTACAGTCTATGTACACCCCCGTCTTTGCCCACTTCGCCTGTATTATGTACAGTCTGTGTTTTTGTTTGCGAACGCCCACAAAGAGTAGATTACTCTTTTGTGCACCCTGAAAAGGGCATTGTGGCAGGTTGGCGGGGACCGGGGTCCTCCAGGCAGTTCTGCTTTGCTTGGCTTCATCTGCATGTCGCTCACTACCACGGGGATCACGTCGAACTTCACCTTGTTAGCCAGACTGTTGTCCTCGACAACAGCCCGTTTCCAGGACGACCAACGAGGAGGTCAGGTGAGGGTTTTGTTTCTCTTGACCCTGGCTAACATTATCTGATCAGTGTATTTTGCATGACCTTGGCTAACATTGTCTGATCCGTGTGTTTTGCCTGACCAGACGTTAGCCTATTCGTCCCGTACAGTCTGTGTACACCTCCATTGTGTTGCTTATCTTCTTGCATAGTGATCGAGCAGCTGGTAGTTGATCAGTCTGCATGCTCATGTTATGACCGAATTATCTTATTTTCTGACTGATCTGCATCCAGCACAAGCGATATTTCTCACCATATTTCTAATGCTATCATTTCTCATTTTATCTCTCCTGGTGACATTAATGTCTTTTCTCAGACATTCCATTTCACACGTCATAATTTTCTGCTCCTGTGCCTTCAATAAGGCAGCATTCTATCATTATTTTCTCATTCTCTATCTTTCTATTTTGTATTTATTCTTGGAATAACATACGTTTTCGCCTCCCAAGAGCTGCAGTGACCTTCTGTCGTTAGTATCGTTGCCTCATTTTAGTTAGGGACGCACACTTTTAATCCCAATCTTTTCGGTTATATCAGCAAGTGCCTGGGGATCGAAGAGTTGAATTAGAGGCAAGTGAAACATGCTGATCAAGGCACGATCTTGTCCGGACTTCCTGGAGACAGATTGTGCTACAGCAATCTGACGGGAGCGGAGAGTTACATCAGAGTCAGATATAACATCAGAGTCAGATGTAACATCAGAGTCAGATGTAACATCAGAGTCAGATGTAACATCAGAGTCAAATGTAACATCAGAGTCAGATGTAACATCAGAGTCAGATGTAACATCAGAGTCAGATGTAACATGTAGATCGACGTCCCATCGTTAGTACACGTCTGACAGGATGGAAAGAGTCTGGCCGAGGAGGGGTCGGCGATGTAATCCATATAGTGGTGAGCTTATTGACAAATCTCGCATTGCTATACACCCAGGAGTAGCAGAACCATGATAACAATAACCGTCCCTCGCTAGCGATGACGGTAACATCAGTCAGACATGTTGTGGTGCACCTCACCGGTGAGTCTGTACGTGGTTGTGCAGTCCAATTCTAGCACATAATCTCCTTTCGCATATGCATCATACAAGGTCAGGGTTTGACGTGTACGTGTCAGTTTTTGTGTTTTTTCGCACAATGCATTTTTTCCGAGTCTCAGAGATCCGACGTTTTTCAGCAACGGAGACGCCTCTGATGGTGGTTCTACGCCATACCTGTCGGTTTTGTGACAGGCAGTCCCAAGAGTTTACATCGATGTTTAAATGTGTCTATGATATTTTGAGAGAGTTTTCAAGCGCTTGTTTTGCCCTTCGACCAAACGCAGGTTCTCTTTCAGCTCACCATAAATGTGTTATTTGGAGATGCGATTTTCTGACATTGGTACGACGTTGTCGCCCCACTTGATCTGGATTTTTTGCAATAGTATGGGGGTCATTTCCATTTTAGTCTTCGTCAGGATCGCGGTAGACTTAGTTTCGTACCGTACCCCTCCGATTCCACGTGAGGATCGCGGTAGATTTAGTTTCGTATCGTACCCCTCCGATTCCACCTGAGGATCGCGGTAGATTTAGTTTCGTATCGTACCCCTCCGATTCCACGTGAGGATCGCGGTAGATTTAGTTTCGTATCGTACCCCTTCGATTCCACGTGAGGATCGCGGTAGATTTAGTTTCGTATCGTACCCCTTCGATTCCACGTGAGGATCGCGGTAGATTTAGTTTCGTATCGTACCCCTCCGATTCCACGTGAGGATCGCGGTAGATTTAGTTTCGTATCGTACCCCTTCGATTCCACGTGAGGATCGCGGTAGATTTAGTTTCGTATCGTACCCCTTCGATTCCACGTGAGGATCGCGGTAGATTTAGTTTCGTTTCGTACCCCTCCGATTCCTCACGTTTACGCCTTCCAAGAGCAGCCGTGACCTCCTGTTGATGTCCTCACTGTTAATGGTAGTTTCCCTTGAGAGAGTACTGCCAAGGTAGGTGAAGTCTACTGATTAGAGGTGCTCATTCTTGACTCTGATTTCTGGGACGCGATATGCGTCACTCGCGGCAAACTGAAACATGGCTTCGCTTTTTTGTTGCATTACTGGTGAGATGAAATGTCACAGGTTGTAGAGAACATGTCCACTTGAGTCTCTTTCAGTGCTGGCAGTGACAGCAAATGGTCAGCAAACAGTAATTTGGAGATGGGTGTGTTCTTTACCTTGATGTGCGCCCGCAGCCGCCGCCTGTGGTTGAAGATGTTTCGTCAGTCCTGTATTTCATTTACACACAGCTATCAATACAGCCATGAGAGCTATCACTGAGCATTGGAGCAAACATCACACTGAAGAATGTTGGAGTCAATATATAGCCCTGTTCGATACTTCCACATCACTCAATATCTGAGTAGTCATACCTTCATGGAATTGTTTGACGATCTTGGTGAATCTGATTGGACAGCCAAATTTTCCCATGATACTACAGAGTTCATCTCTTTTGATTGGGATCAAAAGCCTTCGTCTGGTCTGTGAAAGTTATCACATGCTGCTCTTGACAATTCTCATGGAGTTGCCGAGCCGATAATATTGTATCCACTGTTCCACGACCCGATCTGAAGAAGATCATGTTCTAGATTAATCGGTTTAGGAGCACTCGTGCACGTATCTTGTCAGCAGTCTATAGAAGGGATATGCCTCTGTTGTTTGAGGGAGATGTCTGTCGTTTGATGGAGATGTCTGTCGTTTGATGGAGATGTCTGTTGTTTGAGGGAGATGTCTGTCGTTTGGTGGAGATGTCTGTCGTTTGATGGATATGTCTGTCGTTTGATGGAGATGTCTGTCGTTTGATGGAGATGTCTGTCGTTTGATAGAGATGTCTGTCGTTTGATGGAGATGTCTGTCGTTTGATAGAGATGTCTGTCGTTTGATGGAGATGTCTCTGTTGTTTCAGAGATATCTCTCTGTGGTTTGCAGGGTTTGACGGTTTCCACTCATGCTTGTGTAAATAGTTATTATAGGAAAGTCTCAAAATTCTGTCCTTGACATTTTTCTTGCAGTTGACGTTCATCTATCATGTCAACGGTCCCACGACCAGCACAAAAACCACACTGACTCTCAGGGATTAGACCTTTGTCAAGAAGACCAGTTCGGATCCAGCAGGACTCGGGTCAGAATGTTGCCTGCGATTGACAGCAGGGGAATACCTCTGTGATTGTTGCAGGATTGACGGATGTCCTTTTGCTTGTACAGGAGTACAATTGTGGCATCTTTCATCTTCTGTACCACCTGGCTCGTTAGTATCACCGTTGGTGCTCAGATCGCAGAGAGTATAGCCATCAGGGAGGCTCAGAGTAAGCGTGCTGGTCGAAAATGCAAAACGCACAACGATTCCATAGCCCCCCCCCCCCCCCATGTGTACGATGAATGTAGCAAGGCATGCAGTTCCAGGATTGGTCTTCAAAGGCATCAGAGAACACATTTCGCAGCAGTAGTATAATGTTATTGTCATCTTTGCCTGCGATAGACAACTGTTATTATTTTTATTATTATTATTATTATTATTATTATTATCATGGAGCAGTCTCAGTGGTTCTTA
This sequence comes from Ariolimax columbianus, assembly GCA_036924085.1. Taxonomy (NCBI): domain Eukaryota; kingdom Metazoa; phylum Mollusca; class Gastropoda; order Stylommatophora; family Arionidae; genus Ariolimax; species Ariolimax columbianus. The sequence continues at coordinate 21,151,521 of JAVGWX010000010.1, read as the reverse complement.
TTGTCCTATACAACTCAGTTAGGTTCGTTGTTAGGGCACAGCTGTCTATTTTGTAGATCTCCTTCGGTATGAAATCTGCACCTGGAGCCTTTCCATGTATTGAAATAGCTGGCTGATCGCTGCGCTGACCTCCTCGATATTGGGAGGAACGTCCAGTTCCCTGTTTAGGAGTGTCTGAGGAAGGCATGCTATGGCCTCATCGAAGATTCGATGGAGGACGGTTGATTGAGGACCGTGCGGAAGTGTTCCTCCCAGCGTTCCAATATTCGCGACAAATCGGTCAGTAGTTCTGTGTCATTTGCATTATAGGATGAAATTACGTATGGGTGTTGGTGGGCATTAACAGTATTTAAAGCGTCGTAGAAGGGGTTTGTGAAATTTCTTCTGGCATAAAGTTAACTCCAGGAATTGATTGGAAGATTGGACATAACGGCCCTGAGTTTTGGTATGGAAATAAATGCTGATAAAACAAAACTCATGACCAATAACGTTGCAGGGTTTCAATCTGTCATAGAGGCAAATGGACAGGTACTTGAGGTGGTGAAACGTTTCAAATATATTGGATCGTTGATCAGCGAAGAGGGTTCGAAGCCAGAAGTAATTGCCAGAATAGCACAAACAACAGCGGTGCTGACTAGGCTGAAACCTATTTGGCGAGACAAGCACCTCGCAATCGGCATAAAAGTCAGACTACTGCGCTCTTTGGTGCTGTCAATATTTATGTATGCCTGCGAGACCTGAACCATTACAGCAGATATCCAGGGCAGAATACGTGCAATGGAAATGCGGTGCTATAGAAAACTCCTAAATGTTACATGTAAGGATCGTGTCACGAACGTAGACATACGTCAGAGAGTTGAAGACGCTATTGGTCCTTTTGAAGATCTGTTCACATTTATCAAAAGACGAAAGATGGCCTGGTGCGGGCACGTCGCGAGGTCCAACGGAATTCCCAACTCGATACTCTTTGGATCCGTACCGGGACATAGAGGGCGAGGACGTCTATCAGTCTGCATCACTCACAGCTATGGTCCCTCTTTCATCTTGTCTATCAGTCTGAATCACTCACAGCTGTGGTCACTCTTTCATCTCGTCTATCAGTCTGCATCACTCACAGCTATGGCCACTCTTTCATCACGTCTATCAGTCTGCATCACTCACAGCTATGGTCACTCTTTCATCACGTCTATCACCCTTCACTACATACAGCTTTGTTCTTCTATCATGCCTGCCAGGCTTCCTAGTGTTAACATAATCAAGTAAGTGTCATTCCTCCGGTCTGCGGTGCATTCATTCTGTTTTGTTACGGGGGAACAAGCGGAAAATCGTGTTCGTGATTGGAAGGTCGTAGCTGCATATAACCCAAGCAATAGGAGGTCATTGATATTGTATGTGCCTGTGCCATAAACGCCGAGTATTCCATCCCAGATCCGATGGCCAGTCCACACTGGCATTTAAGTCACCAAGGATGGCTAGTTTTTTGGACTTTGGGACTGATAGATAACAAAATTGAGTTCTACATAGAATCGACCTTTGATTTGATCTGGATTGGTCATCTTCGGTGCGTAAACGGTGATCAGCGCGGCATTTTTGCTTCTTCCCAGTGGGATCTGTAGATTCATTGGTCGTTCATGTATGCCCTCTTAGAAGCCCTCCGAGGTCGTGTACAAGTGAGATTAAGAGACTGCGGAATCGACCCCAGAAGAACGGGTTTCTTCCTCACACCTCTGTCGTGTAGTCTGATCGCACTTAAGACAGCTATGTCTACACCATATTGTGAGAGTTCTTTGAACACAAGTGCAGATCGTCTCTCGGGTCTCTCTGCCTTGGGGTTCTCGAGCAGCGCTCGCACGTTCCACGCGCCGAGCGCGAAGTTCGTTGACGTCGTGTGTGTTGTTTGTATGTTATCTGACGCATTTTCTAGTGCTTTATTTGGATTATAGTGAGGGTGAGTTTCGTGTTGGTTAACCCCACTCTCTCGTCCCAAAATTGAAAACAGAGGCAGGACAGCCAGGACGATTGGAGATAGTTAATGCTGCAGTGAATGACCAGGGCTTGTTATGTGTCCGGCCGTGCTCTACGCGGTCCACGCCGCTCTGCTGAGTATCGCATGTCTGAGGACCATGACCTCTTCTCAAGTACACCTTATGGCGGAAGAAGACCACTGTAACACGTCACAAAAGAGACGTCAAGAATTGACAGAACTCATCCCGAGTGACTTCCACAGCAACAATCAGAAAGTATTGGCCAGCTTGTTGCGTTCATATTCAAGCACAAACACGTGATGGTTACAGGCTGCCTTCCTTGGTAGATCATAAGGATCTCTTGTTGGAAAGGAAGGAACAGGCACACAATCCCCTCCTCCCCCCCCCCTACTTGTAGTCAATTAATGACACTGCTGTTGGGGATGAAGCGTAAGAGACTACATTGTTCTACTCCCCATGTTTTTACAATGCGCGGGATGTGACCAGTTCCTACCGTTATGTCTGTTCTTCATTCCGTAAGCCAGGTACCCATTTACAGATTGATGGACTAGAGAGTAAGGATAATGATTGAACTCATTACTCACGTCGTTAAAAGCAAACGCACTTCCACTCTGCCTCTTGGACCTCCGCAAACTAGAACGAGAGCTGACAAAACTCATGGCCTCCTTTTCTGTCACTCAATCTCCCTGTCTATCAAATTTCAAGTGTTTTCTTTTCAGTATCCCTGGACAGTTACAATTCATCTGAGGCCGCTGCCCACACCCACCAATTTTAGGCCGCTAGCCCCACTCCTGCCCACAAACCCTCCATCCCCACCCATCTGCAATTCACTGAATTTCATCCCCTATGTCTGAAACAGTTTTTCACTCCCATTACACTATTTCTCTCTTCGAAATTCAACATTTTTCACATGCATTCTCTTCTGTCACATCTGTCACAATATTTATCTCTCTCTCTCTCTCTCTCTCTCTCTCTTTCTCTCTCTCTCTCTCTTTCTCTCTCTTCCTCCCCAATAAAACGTATTCTCATGAATTCTCTTTTCAGTCTTTCTTTCCTTTGTTCATAATTTATTTTTCTCTCTCTATCCCTATTTTCTCTATTTTATAGCTCATCTCTCTATCTTCTCTCTATTGACTCTCTATTCTTATTTTCTTTCAGTTCTCTCTCAGTTCTCTCTTCTTTTATCTTTTCTCTATCTTCTATCTTTCCATCTAACTCTTACCCTTCTCTCTGCTCTCTGTTTTCTGCCTCTTATCTCTTTTTCTCTTTCTATCTCTCTCTCTTGTCTCTCTATTCTCTATATTTTCCTTATCTGCTCTATGTTCTCTCTTTTGTTTTCTCTTTTCCCTATCGTTTCTCTGTTCACTGTCTCTTCTCCCAATCTTCTCCCTGATATCTCTCTGTCTCGTGTGTTCTCCTTCAACGCTCTCTTTGACTCTCTTCACCCTTTGCTCTCTCTCTCTCTCTCTTTCTCTTCTGTACATCTCGTATCCCGTTCTTTTCTCTCAGTTCACCCTTCGCTCAACTCTCTATCTCTCTTCTCTTTCACTTTTCTTTACATCTCCTCTCTCTCTCTCTCTCTCTCTCTCTCTCTGTCTCTCTCTCTCTCTCTTCTATCTAATGTGTGCATATCTCTTCTCTCACTTTTCTTTCTCTCTTCTCTTTTTTTTTGAAAACAGATGCTACACTATCACTCCATCTCTACATTCTTACCTTGCGTACATGATATTATCTACATGACAATCCTTACCTTGCGAACATGATAATATCTACATGACAATCCTTACCTTGCGAACATGATATTATCTACATGACAATCTTTACCTTGCCCACATGAAACAGAAAAAACCTTACCTTGCGTACATGAAACAGAAAAACCCTTACCTTGCCCACATGAAACAGAAAAAAACCTTACCTTGCGTACATGAAACAGAAAAACCCTTAACTTGGGTACATAAAACAGAAAGACCCTTACCTTGCACAAATACAACTCATCAAAGCAGACCTAGTCAACCCCTCTCTCAGCAACAAATACCCCCAACAATAGAACCTCTCACACAAGTCCTGTAAAACGTATTTGGTCTAACCCTAACTTTAAATGGATTGTAGTTGTCACATTTTCGTTCTAAGAGGAACAAGAAAACTACATCCGCCATTAACGTCCTTACAGGAAATCGCGCACCAAAATAATGTTCGTGATGCTCTAATTGAAGCTGTTGTTGTTGTCGCAATTGGTTTTACATAATGAGGTTGCGTGCTGAAAGCAACAATCCCACCAGGTTCATTTTGTTTGTTGATACATTACGTTTACGATAAGACCTGGTCTAGCTATTATGTGTTCCCCATTTATGAGCTCCAGCCTGAATTAACAAAGCCTTGTAACGACACAAAACACATTCTCTCTGTTCATCTCGTTCACTCTATGACCCTCTCTCTCTGTCTGTCTCTCTCTCTCTCTCTCTTTCTCTTTCTCTCTCTCACTCATATCTTTTAATCTAATTATATATATACATATATATATATATATATATATATATATATATATATATATATATATATATATATATATATATATATATGCAAGGCGTGTTCAAATGACACAGGACCAAATTGCACTAAATGAGCATACGTACGATGCGCATGATGATGTCACTTCTGGTGTAAACAGCTCATACCAACCGCCAAGTTTGCACATTTGCATTATACTCCGACTTATAATTTCCTCAGCATACCGTTGAAAACATGGCGGGTGTGATACTGAATCCGTTAAGAGTTGATCAGCAAGCGGTGATTCGGTTTCTAACACTTCAAGGATGTCGACCGGTTGACATTCATCGCAGAATGCAGGCAGTGTATGGTGACAAAAGTGTGTCGAAGACAGTAGTGAAGAACTGGACAACGATGTTTAAAGAAGGACGTGAGTTAACGCAACAATATGCGCCTGTCCTCGTCTCGGAAAATGTTCGTTAACTTACGTCCTTCCTTAAACATCGTTGTCCAATTCCTCGCTGTTCTCTTCCACACTTTTGTCACCATACACTGCCTGTTTTTTTGCGATGAATGTCAACTGCTCGACATCCTTCAGCTGTTAGAAACCGAATCACTGCTCGCTGATCAATTCTGGATTGATTCCGTATGACACCCGCCATGTTTTCAACGGTCTGTTGAGGAAACTATGAGTCGGAGTATTATGACATTTTGCAAATTTGACCATTTTTATGAGCTTTTTACACCAGAAGTGACGCCATCATGCGCATCGTACGTATGTTCACTTGTTGCAATTTATATATATATATGCAGATAAGCTTTGATATTCTCAGAGGCAATGAAGTGAAGAACATTGAGTCTCTCTACGGAACCGCATTTACAGCACCAGAATCAGGCACCAAACCGTTCTCATTCAGCATGTAAATAAAAATACATAAAGGCCAAACATGTGCATGACTGACAACAGATGGATACATGACTGACAACAGATGGATACATGACTGACAACATATGGATACATGACTGACAACAGATGGATACATGACTGACAACAGATGGATACATGACTGACAACAGATGGATACATGACTGACAACAGATGGATACATGACTGACAACAGATGGATACATGGCTGACAACAGATGGATACATGACTGACAACAGATGGATACATGACTGACAACAGATGGATATATGACTGACAACAGATGGATACATGACTGAGCCATGAACGACGAAACCCCGTCAAATAAACAAATTACTATCAAGCAGGGCGAGAACTTGATCACAGGTAAGAAAGCCGCAAACGCCTTTGTCGATCACTATGCCAGAGCAAACCACATCGAGGTCCCTGCAGATAAGCATACAGACATTAGCGAAGAGCTAAAGGGACACGAAAACATAAATACGGCTCCTGAAGAGCACATGATGGCCAAACTAACAAGGCGCGAAATGGAAGAGGCTATGAGAACACTAAAGAAAAGGAAATCTCCCGGAAAAGACGGGATAACAAACGAAATGCTGATGGGGCTGGGCCAAACAGCGAAGAAAAAACTACTATCAGTCCTGAACCAAAGCTGGAAAAGGGGTATTGTACCCCAGGCATGGAAAGATGCAATACTGGTACCAGTACCAAAAACAGGAAAGGACAAAACAGATCCAAATGGATACAGGCCCATAAGCCTACTGAGCTGTGTCGGCAAGCTGATGGAACGGATGATAAACACCAGACTGATGTGGCATCTGGAAGAAAAACGAATACTAATTCCACAGCAAGCCGGCTTTAGACAGCACAGATCCACTGAGGACCAGGTCATCCTCATAGCCCAGGAGATAGAAGATGCCTACCAGGCACAGAAACACACAGTAGCTGTTTGGGTGGATCTGGAAAAGGCATTTGACAAAGTCTGGAAGGATGGACTTAGAGTCAAGCTAAGAAGAAGTGATGTCTGTGGGAAGATGTACAAGTGGATCAACCACTACCTCAAACAAAGAACGGCCAGAGTCCAAGTACAAGGGCAGATGAGCAAAAAGGTGACACTCGAGCAGGGAGTACCCCAAGGGGGAGTATTGTCACCCACACTCTTCCTGGTATATATAAACGATATTACAGAGAATATACCAAGAAGAGTCCATAGCTCAATGTTTGCAGACGATCTGGCTATGTGGACCTCTGAAAAGAATCTCACCATAGCAAGAAATCGGATGCAGACGGCCCTAACATCGCTGGAAGAATGGGCGAACTCATGGCTGGTCAAAATAAACGAGGAGAAAACCACGTGCACAATATTCTCGCTCTCATTAAAACCCCAAAGTACCAAATTAAGGCTAAATGGCAAAATCCTGCAGCCAAACGACAACCCAACCTATCTGGGAGTCACATTTGATCGGCGCATGACATGGAAAAGTCAGATTGAGAGAAACCGAATGAAAGCCAGAGAAAGAATGGCGATCATGAGGAAACTTGCTGGCACAAGCTGGGGAGCAGACGAAGGCATACTAAAGAAACTGTACACTGGAAGAGTGAGACCAGTTCTCGAGTATGGCATTGCGGCATGGACAACCGCAGCGAAGGCGAACTTCGATAAAGTTAACAAACTTCAAAACCAAGCCATGAGAATTATAACAGGTGGCATGAAGTCAACGCCAATTGTAGAACTTGAAAAGATTACAAAACTGCAATCCATGACCGATAGAAGAGACTGCAGAGCCCAGCTGCAGTCAGAGAAACTCAGAAGACTGACGGACCATCCAATGTACCAGAGACTAAACAATTTGGGAAATGGGAAACTAAAGCGGAGAAACTTTGCAGAAATAGCCAAAGCAAAGATGCACGAAGATCCCATAAACGCACTAACAATACCAAAACCCATCACTACTGTACGAAAACCTACTTGGAGGCAGGATATATTTCCAGAGGTGGTAGAAAATATACCAGGTATTGCAAACAAAAACTGCCAGAGTGAAAAAGAAAGGAGAGACACTACCCTAAGCTTCATAACGAAAAGCTACCCAAGCATGGACTGGACCCATGCATACACCGACGGTTCTGTAACAAACACTACACAGAACGGAGGGGCAGGAGCATTCCTGAACCTATCAAATGGCAGAAAAATAACACTGTCATTCGCTACTGGTAAGTACACAAGCAATTTTAAAGCAGAGGCAGAGGCACTGAGGGCGGCAGTGGAAGAAATGGTAACACACAGTGGAAATGAGAGCCATATAGTCCTGCTGACAGATGCTCTCGAAGTAGTCACAGCGCTAAAAAGCCAGAAAAACACTGAGCTTAATGACTTAAGAGCAGCACTCTGCAAACTGTGCCAGCAGTCCGCACCAAAAAGGGTAGTGGTACAGTGGGTTCCGTCACACTGCAACATCCAAGGCAGACAGAGGAGGCAGACAGACTGGCAAAAGAAGGTGCAAGGCTACCACAAACAGATACCAGTATGACGTACGAAGAGTCAAAACGGCTTATCAAAGCCAGATACATGACCAAATGGGAAACCGAACATACTGGTTACACCAAAAACGATGCCTATTACCAGTTGAACCGAAGAGAGCAGGTCGTTGTCTTCAGACTTCGCACGGGCCACAACAGACTGAGGTACCACCTATTCAACAAATTGAAGATAGGGTGTACCGACGAATGCCCGTGCGGTACTGGTAAAATGACCACTGAACATCTGCTGCAGAACTGCCCGACATACGAGGATCAGAGAGAGCAGATGTGGCCATTGCCAGTGGAACTGCAAGACAAGCTCTATGGTAGTGGCAAGAGTCTCAGGATGACCGCCGCTTTTTTCGAGAAAATAATGGTTACTGTCTGACTGTGTACGCAGAAGAAGAAGAAGGATACATGACTGACAACAGATGGATACATGAATGACAACAGATGGCTACATGAATGACAACAGATGAATACATGACTGACAACAGATGGATACATGACTCACAACAGATGGATAAATGACTGACAACAGATGGATACATGACTCACAACAGATGGATACGGTAAGTGAACATCATGTGTTCATAAAACCCGTGTCAACTCGTAGACTCATAACTGAGGTGAAGATATGAACGTTACCAAAATGGATGTTCCCAGACTGGATTAGATGTTCCCAGACTGGATTGGATGTTCCCAGACTGGATGTTGCTAGACTATTGTGTGCACTAAGAAAGGCTAAGTACTTGCACGCTAAACAAACAGAATTAAACTTTTTGTTTTTTTAAAATTTGAATTAAACAAAATTGTATTTAACTTCTGATATAACCAAAAAACAACCCAGTCTTTATCGGACCTCGACACTGTTCGGATCCTTCTTTATAAGAAGAGTTTACAAACCACTATATGGTAGTGACGCTTGTGTAACCTAAGCCAAACAAAAACAAAGTCTAACCACTTTCCGTTTACAGTGACTGCGATCCATTCTTAGAATTGACATGGAATGATAAAGTGGCACGTGCAGAGATGCACTCTCGGACCCAACTCCCTGCGTACGAAGAAGGACCCAACTCCCAAACATGTACACTCTCCCACCCAGCTGCCAAACATGTACACTCTTCTACCCAGCTCCCAAACATGTACACTCTCGCACCCAGCTCCAAAACATGTACACTCTCGCACCCAACTCCAAAACATGTACACTCTTCTACCCAGCACCCAAACATGTACACTCTTTCATCCAGCTCCCAAATATCTACACTCTCGCACCCAGCTCCCAAATATGTACACTCTCGAATCCAGCTCCCAAACATGTACACTCTCTCACCCAGCTCCCAAATATGTACACTCTCGCACCCAGCTCCCAAACATGTACACTCTCTCACCCAGCTCCGAAACATGTACACTCTCTCACCCAGCTCCCAAATATGTACACTCTCGCACCCAGCTCCCAAACATCCACACTCTCGCTCCCAGCTCCCAAAAATGTACACTCTCGCTCCCAGCTCCGAGACATCCACACTCTCTCACCCAGCTCCCAAACATCCACACTCTCTCACCCAGCTCCCAAACATCAACACTCTCACCCAGCTCCCAAACATCCACACTCTCACCCAGCTCCTAAACATCCACACTCTCACCCAGCTCCCAAACATCCAAACTCTCACCCAGCTCGTAAACATGTACACTCTCTCACCAGCTCCCAAACATGTACACTCTCTCACCCAGCTCCCAAACATGTACACTCTCTCACCCAGCTCCCAAATATGTACACTCTCGCACCGAGCTCCCAAACATCCACACTCTCGCTCCCAGCTCCCAAAAATGTACACTCTCGCTCCCAACTCCCAGACATTCACACTCTCTCACCCAGCTCCCAAACATCCACACTCTCTCACCCAGCTCCCAGACATCAACACTATCACCCAGCTCCCAAACATCCACACTCTCGCTACCAGCTCCCAAACATCCACACTCTCACCCAGCTCAAAAACATCCACACTCTCACCCAGCTCCCAAACATTCACACTCTCCCACCCAACACTCAAACATCCACACTCTCACCCAGCTCCCAAACATCCACACTCTCCCGCCCAGCTCCTAAACATCCACACTCTCACCCAGCTCCTAAACATCCAAACTCTCACCCAGCTCGTAAACATGTACACTCTCTCACCAGCTCCCAAACATGTACACTCTCTCACCCAGCTCCTAAACATGTACACTCTCCCACCCAGCTCCCAAATACCCACACTCTCACCCAGCTCCCAAACATCCACACCCTCACCCAGCTCCCAAACATCCACACTCTCACCCAGCTCCCAAACATCACCACTCTCACCCAGCTCCCAAACATTAACACTCTCACCCAGCGGTCATTTTCTCTGTACCACAGGAGCATTCGTCAGTACCACCTATCTTCAGTTTATTGAATAGATGGTACCTCAGTCTGTTGTGGCCTGTGCGGAGTCTGAAGACCACGACCTGCTCTCTTCTGTTCAACTCGTAATAGGCATCATTTTTTGTTTAGCCAGTATGTTCTGTTTCCGATTTGGCCATGTATCTGTCCCTAATAAACCCTTTGGACTCTGCCTCTTGGACCTCCGCAAACTAGAACGAGAGCTGACAAAATTCATGGCCTCCTTATCTGTCACTCAATCTCCCTGTCTATCAAATTTCAAGTGTTTTCTTTTCAGTATCCCTGGACAGTTACAATTCATCTGAGGCCGCTGCCCACACCCACCAATTTTAGGCCGCTAGCCCCACTCCTGCCCACAAACCCTCCATCCCCACCCATCTGCAATTCACTTAATTTCATCCCCTATGTCTGAAACAGTTTTTCACTCCCATTACACTATTTCTCTCTTCGAAATTCAACATTTTTCACATGCATTCTCTTCTGTCACATCTGTCACAATATTTCTCTCTCTCTCTCTCTCTCTCTCTCTCTCTTTCTCTCTCTCTCTCTCTCTCTCTCTTCCTCCCTAATAAAACGTATTCTCATGAATTCTCTATTCAGTCTTTCTTTCCTTTGTTCATAATTTATTTTTCTCTCTCTATCCCTATTTTCTCTATTTTATAGCTCATCTCTCTATCTTCTCTCTATTGGCTCTCTATTCTTACTTTTCTTTCAGTTCTCTCTCAGTTCTCTCTTCTTTTATCTTTTCTCTATCTTCTATCTTTCCATCTAACTCTTACCCTTCTCTCTGCTCTCTGTTTTCTGCCTCTTATCTCTCTATCTCTTTCTATCTCTCTCTCTCGTCTCTCTATTCTCTATATGCTTCTCTATATTGTCTGTTCGCTTGCTTTTCTCTATATATTTTCCTTATCTGCTCTCTGTTTTCTGCCTCTTATCTCTCTTTCTCTTTCTATCTCTCTCTCTTGTCTCTCTATTCTCTATATTTTCCTTATCTGCTCTATGTTCTCTCTTTTGTTTTCTCTTTTCCCTATCGTTTCTCTGTTCACTGTCTCTTCTCCCAATCTTCTCCCTGATATCTCTCTGTCTCGTCTGTTCTCCTTCAACGCTCTCTTTGACTCTCTTCACCCTTTGCTCTCTCTCTCTCTCTCTTTCTCTTCTGTACATCTCGTATCCCGTTCTTTTCTCTCAGTTCACCCTTCTCTCAACTCTCTATCTCTCTTCTCTTTCACTTTTCTTTACATCTCCTCTCTCTCTCTCTCTCTCTGTCTCTCTCTCTCTCTTCTATCTAATGTGTCCATATCTCTTCTCTCACTTCTTTCTCTCTTCTCTTTTTTTTTGAAAACAGATGCTACACTATCACTCCATCTCTACATTCTTACCTTGCGTACATGATATTATCTACATGACAATCCTTACCTTGCGAACATGATAATATCTACATGACAATCCTTACCTTGCGAACATGATATTATCTACATGACAATCCTTACCTTGCGAACATGATATTATCTACATGACAATCTTTACCTTGCCCACATGAAACAGAAAAACCCTTACCTTGCGTACATGAAACAGAAAAACCCTTACCTTGCCCACATGAAACAGAAAAAAACCTTACCTTGCGTACATGAAACAGAAAAACCCTTAACTTGGGTACATAAAACAGAAAGACCCTTACCTTGCACAAATACAACTCATCAAAGCAGACCTAGTCAACCCCTCTCTCAGCAACAAATACCCCCAACAATAGAACCTCTCACACAAGTCCTGTAAAACGTATTTGGTCTAACCCTAACTTTAAATGGATTGTAGTTGTCACATTTTCGTTCTAAGAGGAACAAGAAAACTACATCCGCCATTAACGTCCTTACAGGAAATCGCGCACCAAAACAATGTTCGTGATGCTCTAATTGAAGCTGTTGTTGTTGTCGCAATTGGTTTTACATAATGAGGTTGCGTGCTGAAAGCAACAATCCCACCAGGTTCATTTTGTTTGTTGATACATTACGTTTACGATAAGACCTGGTCTAGCTATTATGTGTTCCCCATTTATGAGCTCCAGCCTGAATTAACAAAGCCTTGTAACGACACAAAACACATTCTCTCTGTTCATCTCGTTCACTCTATGACCCTCTCTCTCTGTCTGTCTCTCTCTCTCTCTCTTTCTCTTTCTCTCTCTCTCTCACTCATATCTTTTAATCTAATTATATATATACATATATATATATATATATATATATATATATATATATATATATATATATATATATATATATATATGCAAGGCGTGTTCAAATGACACAGGACCAAATTGCACTAAATGAGCATACGTACGATGCGCATGATGATGTCACTTCTGGTGTAAACAGCTCATACCAACCGCCAAGTTTGCACATTTGCATTATACTCCGACTTATAATTTCCTCAGCATACCGTTGAAAACATGGCGGGTGTGATACTGAATCCGTTAAGAGTTGATCAGCAAGCGGTGATTCGGTTTCTAACACTTCAAGGATGTCGACCGGTTGACATTCATCGCAGAATGCAGGCAGTGTATGGTGACAAAAGTGTGTCGAAGACAGTAGTGAAGAACTGGACAACGATGTTTAAAGAAGGACGTGAGTTAACGCAACAATATGCGCCTGTCCTCGTCTCGGAAAATGTTCGTTAACTTACGTCCTTCCTTAAACATCGTTGTCCAATTCCTCGCTGTTCTCTTCCACACTTTTGTCACCATACACTGCCTGTTTTTTTGCGATGAATGTCAACTGCTCGACATCCTTCAGCTGTTAGAAACCGAATCACTGCTCGCTGATCAATTCTGGATTGATTCCGTATGACACCCGCCATGTTTTCAACGGTCTGTTGAGGAAACTATGAGTCGGAGTATTATGACATTTTGCAAATTTGACCATTTTTATGAGCTTTTTACACCAGAAGTGACGCCATCATGCGCATCGTACGTATGTTCACTTGTTGCAATTTATATATATATATGCAGATAAGCTTTGATATTCTCAGAGGCAATGAAGTGAAGAACATTGAGTCTCTCTACGGAACCGCATTTACAGCACCAGAATCAGGCACCAAACCGTTCTCATTCAGCATGTAAATAAAAATACATAAAGGCCAAACATGTGCATGACTGACAACAGATGGATACATGACTGACAACAGATGGATACATGACTGACAACATATGGATACATGACTGACTACAGATGGATACATGACTGACAACAGATGGATACATGACTGACAACAGATGGATACATGACTGACAACAGATGGATACATGACTGACAACAGATGGATACATGGCTGACAACAGATGGATACATGACTGACAACAGATGGATACATGACTGACAGCAGATGGATACATGACTGACAGCAGATAGATACATGACTGACAGCAGATGGATATATGACTGACAACAGATGGATACATGACTGACAACAGATGGATACATGGCTGACAACAGATGGATATATGACTGACAACAGATGGATACATGACTGACAACAGATGGATACATGGCTGACAACAGATGGATATATGACTGACAACAGATGGATACATGACTGAGCCATGAACGACGAAACCCCGTCAAATAAACAAATTAATATCAAGCAGGGCGAGAACTTGATCACAGGTAAGTAAGCCGCAAACGCCTTTGTCGATCACTATGCCAGAGCAAACCACATCGAGATCCCTGCAGATAAGCATACAGACATTAGCGAAGAGCTAAAGGGACACGAAAACATAAATACGGCTCCTGAAGAGCACAGGATGGCCAAACTAACAATGCGCGAAATGGAAGAGGCTATGAGAACACTAAAGAAAAGGAAATCTCCCGGAAAAGACGGGATAACAAACGAAATGCTGATGGGGCTGGGTCAAACAGCGAAGAAAAAACTACTATCAGTCCTGAACCAAAGCTGGAAAAGGGGTATTGTACCCCAGGCATGGAAAGATGCAATACTGGTACCAGTACCAAAAACAGGAAAGGACAAAACAGATCCAAATGGATACAGGCCCATAAGCCTACTGAGCTGTGTCGGCAAGCTGATGGAACGGATGATAAACACCAGACTGATGTGGCATCTGGAAGAAAAACGAATACTAATTCCACAGCAAGCCGGCTTTAGACAGCACAGATCCACTGAGGACCAGGTCATCCTCATAGCCCAGGAGATAGAAGATGCCTACCAGGCACAGAAACACACAGTAGCTGTTTGGGTGGATCTGGAAAAGGCATTTGACAAAGTCTGGAAGGATGGACTTAGAGTCAAGCTAAGAAGAAGTGATGTCTGTGGGAAGATGTACAAGTGGATCAACCACTACCTCAAACAAAGAACGGCCAGAGTCCAAGTACAAGGGCAGATGAGCAAAAAGGTGACACTCGAGCAGGGAGTACCCCAAGGGGGAGTATTGTCACCCACACTCTTCCTGGTATATATAAACGATATTACAGAGAATATACCAAGAAGAGTCCATAGCTCAATGTTTGCAGACGATCTGGCTATGTGGACCTCTGAAAAGAATCTCACCATAGCAAGAAATCGGATGCAGACGGCCCTAACATCGCTGGAAGAATGGGCGAACTCATGGCTGGTCAAAATAAACGAGGAGAAAACCACGTGCACAATATTCTCGCTCTCATTAAAACCCCAAAGTACCAAATTAAGGCTAAATGGCAAAATCCTGCAGCCAAACGACAACCCAACCTATCTGGGAGTCACATTTGATCGGCGCATGACATGGAAAAGTCAGATTGAGAGAAACCGAATGAAAGCCAGAGAAAGAATGGCGATCATGAGGAAACTTGCTGGCACAAGCTGGGGAGCAGACGAAGGCATACTAAAGAAACTGTACACTGGAAGAGTGAGACCAGTTCTCGAGTATGGCATTGCGGCATGGACAACCGCAGCGAAGGCGAACTTCGATAAAGTTAACAAACTTCAAAACCAAGCCATGAGAATTATAACAGGTGGCATGAAGTCAACGCCAATTGTAGAACTTGAAAAGATTACAAAACTGCAATCCATGACCGATAGAAGAGACTGCAGAGCCCAGCTGCAGTCAGAGAAACTCAGAAGACTGACGGACCATCCAATGTACCAGAGACTAAACAATTTGGGAAATGGGAAACTAAAGCGGAGAAACTTTGCAGAAATAGCCAAAGCAAAGATGCACGAAGATCCCATAAACGCACTAACAACACCAAAACTTATCACTACTGTACGAAAACCTACTTGGAGGCAGGATATATTTCCAGAGGTGGTAGAAAATATACCAGGTATTGCAAAAAAAAACTGCCAGAGTGAAAAAGAAAGGAGAGACACTACCCTAAGCTTCATAACGAAAAGCTACCCAAGCATGGACTGGACCCATGCATACACCGACGGTTCTGTAACAAACACTACACAGAACGGAGGGGCAGGAGCATTCCTGAACCTATCAAATGGCAGAAAAATAACACTGTCATTCGCTACTGGTAAGTACACAAGCAATTTCAAAGCAGAGGCAGAGGCACTGAGGGCGGCAGTGGAAGAAATGGTAACACACAGTGGAAATGAGAGCCATATAGTCCTGCTGACAGATGCTCTCGAAGTAGTCACAGCGCTAAAAAGCCAGAAAAACACTGAGCTTAATGACTTAAGAGCAGCACTCTGCAAACTGTGCCAGCAGTCCGCACCAAAAAGGGTAGTGGTACAGTGGGTTCCGTCACACTGCAACATCCAAGGCAGACAGAGGAGGCAGACAGACTGGCAAAAGAAGGTGCAAGGCTACCACAAACAGATACCAGTATGACGTACGAAGAGTCAAAACGGCTTATCAAAGCCAGATACATGACCAAATGGGAAACCGAACATACTGGTTACACCAAAAACGATGCCTATTACCAGTTGAACCGAAGAGAGCAGGTCGTTGTCTTCAGACTTCGCACGATCTGGGGTAGTTGTCTCGCCGCAGCGACTCAATTTCATCCAGTGTTCGTAAAGCGATCTCAGTCCCGCCAGGCGGAGCGATAGCGCGGGCTTGCGGAAAACGCTCGCCTGCCTTTCCCCGTAGTGCGAATTGGGTGCGGTTTGTGGTAGTGGCTCCTCCACCGAGGTGCGCTAGTCTGGTCCGTATCAGGAAACGTGGTCCGTCCCTGGTGATTTATCTAAGGCTTATAGCAGAGCTCGACAGTACGTCTCGCTGGTGGTCCGACTCTCGCAAAGAGCTTGTGACCGGCAAATGGAAAGCAGGAATCGTTGCCTCGAGGCCCTGCGTTTTCTCCCTACGGAGAAGAAGGGCAGGCCAAATTGTGTCTCTAGTCCCAGTGAAATTCGTCGCCGAGGTCGTTGGGATCCGTTCTGCACAGAGCGCTGCCATCCCTCCTCGAGCGAGCCCGGTCGGTCGGTCGTCTGGTGCGTGTGGGAGGCCCCTGTCAGGCGGTCCTAGGTCGACGGAGTGAGGGACGGGTGGAACAACCGTCCGTCCGTCCCGTCAGTCGGTCCCTGCGGCCGTCCCAGTGAGGCTTTTTACACACCCTTCCTCCGCCGACCGGTGTGCGCAGTACGTACGTCTCCGACAGATATCTGGTTGATCCTGCCAGTAGTCATATGCTTGTCTCAAAGATTAAGCCATGCATGTCTAAGTTCACACTGTCTCACGGTGAAACCGCGAATGGCTCATTAAATCAGTCGAGGTTCCTTAGATGACACGATCCTACTTGGATAACTGTGGCAATTCTAGAGCTAATACATGCTTACCAAGCTCCGACCCTCGCGGAAAGAGCGCTTTTATTAGTTCAAAACCAATCGTCGTTTCCCCTCGCGGGGTTGCGGCGTCCCCACTGGTGACTCTGGATAACTTTGTGCTGATCGCATGGCCTCATGTGCCGGCGACGCATCTTTCAAATGTCTGCCCTATCAAATGTCGATGGTACGTGACATGCCTACCATGTTTGTAACGGGTAACGGGGAATCAGGGTTCGATTCCGGAGAGGGAGCATGAGAAACGGCTACCACATCCAAGGAAGGCAGCAGGCGCGCAACTTACCCACTCCCGGCACGGGGAGGTAGTGACGAAAAATAACAATACGGGACTCTTTCGAGGCCCCGTAATTGGAATGAGTACACTTTAAACCCTTTAACGAGGATCTATTGGAGGGCAAGTCTGGTGCCAGCAGCCGCGGTAATTCCAGCTCCAATAGCGTATATTAAAGTTGTTGCAGTTAAAAAGCTCGTAGTTGGATCTCAGGCGCAGGCGGGCGGTCCGGCTCGCGCCGGTTCACTGCCCGTTGTCTCCTGCCCTACCGTCTGCCGGCTCTCTCCCACGGGTGCTCTTCGCTGAGCGTCCTGGGTGGCCGGCGCGTTTACTTTGAAAAATTAGAGTGTTCAAAGCAGGCCTCGGCTGCCTGAATAATGGTGCATGGAATAATGGAATAGGACCTCGGTTCTATTTTGTTGGTTTTCGGAACTGGAGGTAATGATTAACAGGGACAAACGGGGGCATTCGTATTGCGGCGTTAGAGGTGAAATTCTTGGATCGCCGCAAGACGAGCTACTGCGAAAGCATTTGTCAAGAATGTTTTCATTAATCAAGAACGAAAGTCAGAGGCGCGAAGACGATCAGATACCGTCGTAGTTCTGACCATAAACGATGCCGACTAGCGATCCGCAGGAGTTGCTTCGATGACTCTGCGGGCAGCTTCCGGGAAACCAAAGTGTTTGGGTTCCGGGGGAAGTATGGTTGCAAAGCTGAAACTTAAAGGAATTGACGGAAGGGCACCACCAGGAGTGGAGCCTGCGGCTTAATTTGACTCAACACGGGCAACACTGAAATGATTGACATGCCGAGACCACTCTTCTGGAGTCTAATATGGAACTGGTGCTGGACTTAGACCCCCAGAAATCTGGGGTTATGTCCCCTGTGGCTCGGTTTTGTCTGCATCCAGTGTTTGATAAAGGAATTGACGGAAGAGCACTATCAGGAGTGGAGCCTGAGACCTAAGTTAACTTACCACGCCAATACTGCAGAATGACTATCAAAAAGTACACCTTAGTGGGGTCTAATAGAGAACATGTGCTGGAATTAGACCCTCGAAAATCTTTGGGGCTACCCTTTAAGAAACTTGATTGTCTCGCTAAGGGAATTGACGGAAGGGCACCACCAGGTGTGGAACCTGCGGCTTAATTTGACTGAACACGCCAATACTGTAGAACAACTGACAAATTGAGAGCACTGCCGTTTGGGTCTAATAATGAACGTACGCTGGTATTAGACTCACGGACGACAAGTCAGCTCAAATGAAAGAACGCTACGGAAATCGTGTTTAACTCTGCAGATTTCAAATACCTGGTCATTGACAAACAAAAGCCCTCAATAAATTCGTCTGACAAAATAGTGAACGGGTGCTGGAAATAGATCTGAAGACAGGTCAGTTTTACCCTACAAATGACAGGGCGTTGCTACGGAAAACCAGCTCAAATCGAGAGGAGCCGCAGACACTTTGGTTCACGTACCAGGCTGATAAGCCAAGGGCGCGAGGCTACCATGTGGGGGATTACGGCCGAACCCTTGAAAGCCGCAATCCCGCCCAAAATCTCAGCACCACTGCAATGGGAGGCTCCTACATGCTCGGGACCTGGGGCTTGCGCCCCAGCCCTATCAGGTAGAGCCACAGTAAGAGGTCCTTGCCGCCCGCAAATCAAAGCGGGCGGAAAACTGCTTGATACTCACCCTATACGGCGATGGGGTGCGAAAAACACCAACCAAAGACTTAGAACCTGGTCGGGGTGTCGAAAACAGTAGAGCAGCCACCACACTGTGAACTGTCAAGACTCAACCACTGACCATGAGAGTTGTCCGCACACCAGGCGATCAACATCTCTGTGACATTACCAGGCTTGTCCTCTGGCTAAATGCACTCCGGTTACGATATCTACCTCTGTACGTTATCAGCCATAACTATCATGCTGGACGCAGAAGAGATGCAGACCAGCGGACATTGCACACCTGCCCCACTGTGTCAACACCCCAGGTGGCGGGGAATGCTAGGCGTACCATCCCTGCATAGAAGCCAAGAAAATAAAGGGAAAAAGAGATACCCCACTCACATGCAAATGCTACGTTTCTGGCAGGACGTGACGATCCTGGGATACAGACACACTGGACTGCCTCTCTTCCGGGTAAACCAGTCCATCTCATATATCACATACCATCATTGCACCCTATAGACACGAGTAGTGAAGACTCGATAGTCTGGTAAGACAACTTCCATAGGAGAGAAAACTCTGATCGTAAACAACTGCTGCCTTGCAGATAGGCTGGGGACAGCCAAAGGCTAAGGAGGGCATCCCTACAGAAACGCCTGTTGAAATCGGATGCACGGGGCCGCAAGCCTAACAAAACAGTGCAACGTAAATCACAGTATGATGGCAGCACAACCTATTCGAAAAACGTATGGCGCTCATCCTGAGGAGACCCGCCAGGCAGCGATAGCGCCGGGCCCCACGCCTCGAAGGGGCCCACCCTTGGCTACTGGTGGTCACCCACCCATGTGTCGTGGAGTCAAGGCACATGGCTATGGGGAAACGACTATTGGCCAAAACTTCAAGACCCTCAGAATATTACAGTGGAATGCGGAGGGAGTCATTAACAAAAAACTTTCCCTAACACATCACCTGCATGAAGGTAAGATTGACGTGGCATGTATCCAGGAAACGCACCTCAACAATAACCATAAATTCTCAATCAGAGCATACCAGACTTTCCGTCTAGAAAGAGAAGGCCACAAAGGAGGGGTCCTGATACTGACCAGAAACAGCATACCGAGTAGCGCGGTACCTGTCAATCACACCGGACAAGCAGAAATTGTAGGAGTTGACATAATGGCTCAAGAGACGAAGCTCCGCATTTTCAATCTGTACGGACCACCAAACAGAGACCTATCGCTCTCGAGTATGGAGGTCAGAGACTCCAACTGCATAGTGGTTGGAGATTTCAACAGCCACTCGGAGAGATGGGGATACTCTGACACAGACAGCAGAGGTGACGAAGTGGAAGATTGGGAGATAGATGCAAATCTCTCCCTAATCAATAGGCCGGAGGATAGCCCTAGCTTCTATTCAAGAACATGGCATACCACCTCGACTCCAGATTTGGCCTTCTCCACACAGGACATACACTATAAAATAGACCGCCAGGTGTTAAACCAACTGGCAGGTAGCGACCACAGGCCGATCAGGCTAACCATTGACATGGAAGTAGGCCCACAGGAAACAAAACCGCTCCCACGTTGGAATTACAAACGAGCCGACTGGGACAGATTTGCAATCCTGACAGATGGGCTGTGTGAAACCATCAACACACGAAACACCAAAATGAAGCCCATGGTAGAGAGCCTAAGCAAGGCAATAATGCAAGCCGCCACTGAAACCATCCCAAGAGGAGCTAGGAAAAACTATAAGCCCTACTGGAATGATGAGTTACAGAAAGTGGAAGATGCAGTAACAAATGCTAGAAACATGGCAGAACGAGAAAAATCCGTGGAGGCAAACATCGCCCTCAAAGCCGCCGCGGCGAAGTACAAACACACTCTCAAGCAAACAGCAAGAGAAAGTTGGAAAAATAAAACGGAAAGTTTAAACCTGGACAAAGAAGGGAACAAGCTATGGAAGCTAGTCAGAGCCATGAACGACGAAACCCCGTCAAATAAACAAATTACTATCAAGCAAGGCGAGAACTTGATCACAGGTAAGAAAGCCGCAAACGCCTTTGTCGATCACTATGCCAGAGCAAACCACATCGAGGTCCCTGCAGATAAGCATACAGACATTAGCGAAGAGCTAAAGGGGCACGAAAACAAAAATACGGCTCCTGAAGAGCACATGATGGCCAAACTAACAATGCGCGAAATGGAAGAGGCTATGAGAACACTAAAGAGAAGGAAATCTCCCGGAAAAGACGGGATAACAAACGAAATGCTGATGGGGCTGGGCCAAACAGCGAAGGAAAAACTACTGTCAGTCCTGAACCAAAGCTGGAAAAGGGGTATTGTACCCCAGGCATGGAAAGATGCAATACTGGTACCAGTACCAAAAACAGGAAAGGACAAAACAGATCCGAATGGATACAGGCCCATAAGCCTACTGAGCTGTGTCGGCAAGCTGATGGAACGGATGATAAACACCAGACTGATGTGGCATCTGGAAGAAAAACGAATACTAATTCCACAGCAAGCCGGCTTTAGACAGCACAGATCCACTGAGGACCAGGTCATCCTCATAGCCCAGGAGATAGAAGATGCCTACCAGGCACAGAAACACACAGTAGCTGTTTGGGTGGATCTGGAAAAGGCATTTGACAAAGTCTGGAAGGATGGACTTAGAGTCAAGCTAAGAAGAAGTGATGTTTGTGGGAAGATGTACAAGTGGATCAACCACTACCTCAAACAAAGAACGGCCAGAGTCCAAGTACAAGGGCAGATGAGCAAAAAGGTGACACTCGAGCAGGGAGTACCCCAAGGGGGAGTACTGTCACCCACACTCTTCCTGGTATATATAAACGATATTACAGAGAATATACCAAGAAGAGTCCATAGCTCAATGTTTGCAGACGATCTGGCTATGTGGACCTCTGAAAAGAATCTCACCATAGCAAGAAATCGGATGCAAACGGCCCTAACATCGCTGGAAGAGTGGGCGAACTCATGGCTGGTCAAAATAAACGAGGAGAAAACCACGTGCACAATATTCTCGCTCTCATTAAAACCCCAAAGTACCAAACTAAGCCTAAATGGCAAAATCCTGCAGCCAAACGACAACCCAACCTATCTGGGAGTCACATTTGATCGGCGCATGACATGGAAAAGTCAGATTGAGAGAAACCGAATGAAAGCCAGAGAAAGAATGGCGATCATGAGGAAACTTGCTGGCACAAGCTGGGGAGCAGACGAAGGCATACTAAAGAAACTGTACACTGGAAGAGTGAGACCAGTTCTCGAGTATGGCATCGCGGCTTGGACAACAGCAGCGAAGGCGAACTTCGATAAAGTTAACAAACTTCAAAACCAAGCTATGAGAATCATAACTGGTGGCATGAAGTCAACGCCAATTGTAGAACTTGAAAAGATTACAAAACTGCAATCCATGACCGACAGAAGAGACTGCAGAGCCCAGCTGCAGTCAGAGAAACTCCGAAGACTGACGGACCATCCAATGTACCATAGGCTAAACAATTTGGGAACTGGGAAACTAAAGCGGAGAAACTTTGCAGAAATAGCCAAAGCAAAGATGCACGAAGATCCCATAAACGCACTAACAACACCAAAACCCATCACTACTGTACGAAAACCTACTTGGAGGCAGGATATATTTCCAGAGGTGGTAGAAAATATACCAGGTATTGCAAACAAAAACTGCCAGACCGAAAAAGAAAGGAGAGATACTACCCTAAGCTTCATAACGAAAAGCTACCCAAGCATGGACTGGACCCATGCATACACCGACGGCTCTGTAACAAACACTACACAGAACGGAGGGGCAGGAGCATTCCTGAACCTACCAAATGGCAGAAAAATAACACTGTCATTCGCTACTGGTAAGTACACGAGCAATTTCAGAGCAGAGGCAGAGGCACTGAGGGCGGCAGTGGAAGAAATGGTAACACACAGTGAAAATGAGAGCCATATAGTCCTGCTGACAGATGCTCTCGAAGTAGTCACAGCGCTAAAAAGCCAGAAAAACACTGAGCTTAATGACTTAAGAGCAGCACTCTGCAAACTGTGCCAACAGTCCGCACCAAAAAGGGTAGTGGTACAGTGGGTTCCGTCACACTGCAACATCCAAGGCAACGAGGAGGCAGACAGACTGGCAAAAGAAGGTGCAAGGCTACCACAAATAGATACCAGTATGACGTACGAAGAGTCAAAACGGCTTATCAAAGCCAGGTACATGTCCAAATGGGAAACCGAACATACTGGTTACACCAAAAACGATGCCTATTACCAGTTGAACCGAAGAGAGCAGGTCGTTGTCTTCAGACTTCGCACTGGCCACAACAGACTGAGGTACCACCTCTTCAACAAATTGAAGATAGGGTGTACCGACGAATGCCCGTGCGGTACTGGTAAAATGACCACTGAACATCTGCTGCAGAACTGCCCGACATACGAGGATCAGAGAGAGCAGATGTGGCCATTGCCAGTGGAACTGCAAGACAAGCTCTATGGTAGTGGCGAGAGTCTCAGGATGACCGCCGCTTTTTTCGAGAAAATAATGGTTACTGTCTGACTGTGTACGCAGAAGAAGAAGAAGAAGACTTCGCACGGGCCACAACAGACTGAGGTACCACCTATTCAACAAATTGAAGATAGGGTGTACCGACGAATGCCCGTGCGGTACTGGTAAAATGACCACTGAACATCTGCTGCAGAACTGCCCGACATACGAGGATCAGAGAGAGCAGATGTGGCCATTGCCAGTGGAACTGCAAGACAAGCTCTATGGTAGTGGCGAGAGTCTCAGGATGACCGCCGCTTTTTTCGAGAAAATAATGGTTACTGTCTGACTGTGTACGCAGAAGAAGAAGAAGGATACATGACTGACAACAGATGGATACATGAATGACAACAGATGAATACATGACTGACAACAGATGGATACATGACTCACAACAGATGGATAAATGACTGACAACAGATGGATACATGACTCACAACAGATGGATACGGTAAGTGAACATCATGTGTTCATAAAACGTTAAACTGTCAACTCGTAGACTCATAACTGAGGTGAAGATATGAACGTTACCAAAATGGATGTTCCCAGACTGGATTAGATGTTCCCAGACTGGATTGGATGTTCCCAGACTGGATGTTGCTAGACTATTGTGTGCACTAAGAAAGGCTAAGTACTTGCACGCTAAACAAACAGAATTAAACTTTTTGTTTTTTTTAAATTTGAATTAAACAAAATTGTATTTAACTTCTGATATAACCAAAAAACAACCCAGTCTTTATCGGACCTCGACACTGTTCGGATCCTTCTTTATAAGAAGAGTTTACAAACCACTATATGGTAGTGACGCTTGTGTAACCTAAGCCAAACAAAAACAAAGTCTAACCACTTTCCGTTTACAGTGACTGCGATCCATTCTTAGAATTGACATGGAATGATAAAGTGGCACGTGCAGAGATGCACTCTCGGACCCAACTCCCTGCGTACGAAGAAGGACCCAACTCCCAAACATGTACACTCTCCCACCCAGCTGCCAAACATGTACACTCTTCTACCCAGCTCCCAAACATGTACACTCTCGCACCCAGCTCCAAAACATGTACACTCTCGCACCCAACTCCAAAACATGTACACTCTTCTACCCAGCACCCAAACATGTACACTCTTTCATCCAGCTCCCAAATATCTACACTCTCGCACCCAGCTCCCAAATATGTACACTCTCGAATCCAGCTCCCAAACATGTACACTCTCTCACCCAGCTCCCAAATATGTACACTCTCGCACCCAGCTCCCAAACATGTACACTCTCTCACCCAGCTCCGAAACATGTACACTCTCTCACCCAGCTCCCAAATATGTACACTCTCGCACCCAGCTCCCAAACATCCACACTCTCGCTCCCAGCTCCCAAAAATGTACACTCTCGCTCCCAGCTCCGAGACATCCACACTCTCTCACCCAGCTCCCAAACATCCACACTCTCTCACCCAGCTCCCAAACATCAACACTCTCACCCAGCTCCCAAACATCCACACTCTCACCCAGCTCCTAAACATCCACACTCTCACCCAGCTCCCAAACATCCAAACTCTCACCCAGCTCGTAAACATGTACACTCTCTCACCAGCTCCCAAACATGTACACTCTCTCACCCAGCTCCCAAACATGTACACTCTCTCACCCAGCTCCCAAATATGTACACTCTCGCACCCAGCTCCCAAACATCCACACTCTCGCTCCCAGCTCCCAAAAATGTACACTCTCGCTCCCAACTCCCAGACATTCACACTCTCTCACCCAGCTCCCAAACATCCACACTCTCTCACCCAGCTCCCAGACATCAACACTCTCACCCAGCTCCCAAACATCCACACTCTCGCTACCAGCTCCCAAACATCCACACTCTCACCCAGCTCAAAAACATCCACACTCTCACCCAGCTCCCAAACATTCACACTCTCCCACCCAACACTCAAACATCCACACTCTCACCCAGCTCCCAAACATCCACACTCTCCCGCCCAGCTCCTAAACATCCACACTCTCACCCAGCTCCTAAACATCCAAACTCTCACCCAGCTCGTAAACATGTACACTCTCTCACCAGCTCCCAAACATGTACACTCTCTCACCCAGCTCCTAAACATGTACACTCTCCCACCCAGCTCCCAAATACCCACACTCTCACCCAGCTCCCAAACATCCACACCCTCACCCAGCTCCCAAACATCCACACTCTCACCCAGCTCCCAAACATCACCACTCTCACCCAGCTCCCAAACATTAACACTCTCACCCAGCGGTCATTTTCTCTGTACCACAGGAGCATTCGTCAGTACCACCTATCTTCAGTTTATTGAATAGATGGTACCTCAGTCTGTTGTGGCCTGTGCGGAGTCTGAAGACCACGACCTGCTCTCTTCTGTTCAACTCGTAATAGGCATCATTTTTTGTTTAGCCAGTATGTTCTGTTTCCGATTTGGCCATGTATCTGTCCCTAATAAACCCTTTGGACTCTACGTAGGTCACACTAGAATCTGGTTGTGGTAATCTTGCACCTTCTTTTGCCAGTCTGTCTGCCTCCTTGTTGCCTTGAATGTTACAGTGGGATGGAACCCACTGTACCACTACTCTTTTTGGTGCGGACTGCTGGCATAGTTGACAGAGTACTGCTCTTAAATCATTAAGTTATGTATTTCTCTGGCTTTTTAGTGCTGTAACCACGGCCAGGGCATCTGTAAACAGGACTATCTGGCTTTCATTGCTTTCGTCTGTCAGCATTGCTTTTACTGCAGCCTGCAGTGCCTCTGCCCCCGCTCTGAAATTGCTTGAGAATTTTCCAGTTGCCACTGACAGTGTTATTTTTCTACCATTTGTTAGGCTCAGGAATACCCATCCCCCTCCATTCCGTGTTGTGTTTGTTGCAGAACCGTCGGTGTATACATGGGTCCAGTCCATGCTTGGGTAGTTTTCCGCTATGTACCTCAGGTTTATGTCTCTTCTCTCTTTTTCAATCTGGCTGTTCTTGTTTCCAATACCTGGTATATTTTCTACCACCTCTGGAATGATATGCTGCTTCCATGTGGGTTTGCGTACAGTAGGGATGGGCTTTGGTGTTGTTATGGTGCTCATATGGTCTTCGCTCATCTTTGCTTTGGCTATTTCTGCAAGGTTTCTCCGCTTTAGTTTTCCTTTTCCAAATCTATTTAGTCTATGATGCATTGGATGGTCTGTCAGTCTTCTTAGTTTCTCTGCTTGCTGCTGGGCTCTGCTGTCTCTTCTGTCGGTCATGGATTGCAGATTTGTAATTATTTCAAGTTCTACAATTGGCGTTGACTTCATGCCTCCTGTTATAACTCTTATGGCTTGGTTTTGAAGTTTGCTAATTTTATCAAAGTTCGCCTTTGCTGCTGTTGCTCATGCCGCAATGCCATACTCGAGAACTGGTCTCACTCTTCCAGTGTACAGTTTCTTCAGTATTCTTTCGTCTGCTCCCCAGCTTGTGCCAGCAAGTTTCCTCGTGATTGTTATTCTTTGTCTTGCCCCCATTCAGTTTCTCTCGATCTGACTTTTCCATGTCATTTGCCATTAAGACTTATTTTGGTGTTTTGGGGTTTATTTTAAAGGGAGAATATCGTACATGTTTTTTTCTTCATTTATTTTGACTAGCCATGATTTCGCCCACTCCTCCAGCGATGTTAGGGCCTGCTGCATCCGATTGTTTGCTACGGTGAAATTTTCTTCAGAGGTCCCAATAGCCAGATCGTCTGCAAACATGGAACTGGGGACTCTTATTGGTATATTCTCTATGATGTTGTTTATGTACACCAGAAAAAGTGTGGGTGACAGTACTCCCCCTTGGGGTACTCCTTGCTCCAGCGTCACCTTTTTTGCTCATCTGCCCTTGTACTTGAACTCTGGCTATTCTGTTTTCGAGGTAGTGGCTGATCCATCTGTACATTTTTCCAGATACTTCAATTCTTCGTAGCTTAACTTTAAGTCCCTCTTTCCACACCTTGTCAAATGCCTTCTCTAGATCCACCCAAACCGCTACTGTATGCTTTTTCTCTTGGTAAGCATCCCCTATTTCCTGCGATATGAGAGTGATCTAGTCATCAGTGGATCTGTGGTGTCTTCTTCTTCTTCTTCTTCATTCGTTCTAAATCTCCCACTACCAATCCCTGAAAGGGCTTAAGTAGCAGAATGTAGTCCAGAGAACGGAATGCGTTGTGTCGTAGTTTACAGCTTGGCTGCGATATTTGCACCTTTCGGTCCAACACATCCGATTTCAGCAAGCATTTTTTGAGTACCGGGTTAGCATTCCCTCTTCGATCCCTTCTCCTTAGCCAGTCTGCCCTGCTGCAGCCTGTTATCCAGGATCACCGCGTGGAGGTGTAGAAGAATCTTGGCAGCTATAGTTCGCTGGCCCTGACGCTAGCAGTCAGCTATGGGTCTAAATCCTGCTGTATCCACTTGGATCTGTTCTATCTTTTTCTGTCTTTGGTACTGGTATAAGTACAGCATCTGTCCATGCCTGTGGTACAACTCACCTTTTCCAGCTTTGATTCAGGACTGACAGTAACATCCTCTTTGCTGTTTGGCCCAACCCCATCAGCATTTCATTTGTTACCCCATCTTTTCCGGGCGATTTCTTTTTCTGTAAAGTGTTCATGGCCTCATTCATTTCATTCATGGTTAATTTTACCATAATGTGCTCCTCTGGTGCAATCTTGATGTTGTCGTGGCTCTTTTGTTCTTCACATTTCGCTTTTATAGGATAAACTGTCGTTACGGCAACGTTTGTTTCCATTGCTGGTTCCACCATGAGAATTAGTAGAACGACGGATTAAATACCGTTTGTACCAGCGGTCGCCACCAAAGTTTTTCTTTCACCTCTGATCTAAAATAAAACCAATGCCGTACCAATGTTTTGAACGTTTATCCTTCCTACCAGAAGACTAATGTCCAAACTGATCGGCCAGCCTGTCCTATTGCTATTTTTTATATTAATCTTCTATTCTTCCTCTTCTTCTTCTTCTTCTTCGTCTTCTTCTTTTTCTTCTTCTTCTTCTTCTTCTTCTTCTTCTTCTTCTTCTTCTTCTTCTTCTTCTTCTTCCGCTTCTTCTTCGTCTTCTTCGTTTTTTTTTCTTCTTCTTCTTCTTCTTCTTCTTCTTCTTCTTCTTCTTCTTCTTCTTCTTCTTCTTCTTCTTCTTCTTCTTCTTCCGCTTCTTCTTCTACTTCTTCTTCTTCTTCTTCTTCTTCTTCTTCTTCTTCTTCTTCTTCCGCTTCTTCTTCTACTTCTTCTTCTTCTTCTTCTTCTTCTTCTTCTTCTTCCTCTTCCTCTTCTTCTTCTTCTTCTTCTTCTTTGTATAATTTCAGTCATAATCTTATATATATATATATATATATGTGTGTGTGTGTGTGCGTGCGTGCGTGCGTGCGGGCGGGCGGGCAGTCGGACGGGCGTGAAGAAAGCAGCTATCCCTCTGAGACTATTTGAATCTCCAGAAAGCTTGCCTGTGAATGGAAAGGGACGGTTGGTAAATATCTCTTACCTATGCTCTCTGTTCATTGGCTCCACATAACAGTGGAAGAATCCCATTGGGCGAATCCATTGGAAGCGGCGATCCCAACAGTCTCACCACCCGTAGAGATTACACTAGGTGATCATTACACTGGGTGATCATTACACTGGGTGATCACTACACTAGGTGATCATTACACTGGGTGATCATTACACTGGGTGATCACTACACTGGGTGATCATTACACTGGGTGATCATTAACCTGGGTGATCATTACACTGGGTGATCATTACACTGGGTGATCATTACACTGGGTGATCATTACACTGGGTGATCACTACACTGGGTGATCATTACACTGGGTGATCATTAACCTGGGTGATCATTGCACTGGGTGATCATTACACTGGGTGATCATTACACTGGGTGTTTATTACAATGGGTGATCATTACACTGGGTGATGACTACACTGGGTGTGATCATTACACTGGGTGATCACTACCCTGTGTGATCACTACCCTGGGTGATCATTACACTGGGTGTTTATTACAATGGGTGATCATTACACTGGGTGATGACTACACTGGGTGTGATCATTACACTGGGTGATCACTACCCTGGGTGATCACTACCCTGGGTGATCATTACACTGGGTGATCATTACACCGGGTGATCATTACACTGGGTAATCACTACCCTGCTTTCTAATTATTCATGAAGTCCTCATAAAGCGGAAATGACGCTACATTCTTCGGTATGTCTGTGGTGCGGTACATCTAATGCCAACATGCGTTTCTTTCAGGCTTGCTTTATATAGCCACTGGCACTCTTCATACAGGCTACAGGGTAACAGATGTGTTTCTCCGCTTGGTCTGGCCTCTACTAATAGGCCTGTCTGCTTGTGAAGGTTCTGCTTGTAGCTATGCTGTCGCCGGTACAGCTTTAAAGGTCTCGAGGGTATTCAATCTCCTCTACCTCGACTAGGTGAATAAACGAGAGAAGAGCTCTTACTATTTACAATTGTCGAGAAATATGTCTGATGTGAGCATGTTTAAAGAGAATCAATGAAAGGTGCATGTACAATTGTTACATGGCTTACACGTGCAAATTGTTACCATACTTATCACACTAATGTACGGGGGACTACGTGGTCTAGTGGTTAAGTGACACGGCTCACAACCCGAAGGTGCTGGGTTCGATCCCCAATCACAGCACCAGCCATTACCCCGGGGAAATAAACCATTAGAAAATGCCGGAGGAAACAGACACATAAAATGAATGACGAAGTCGGATGCACTGGGCCGAGAATAGAGAAATAAGGCGAAGGCCAGAAACAACACGATGAATGTACCCTGATCTGGAGATAAACAACAAATGTTATGAAAGGGTTGTGGTACACGTGGCATTTCCGGTTCTACGGTTCCTTCGTGCTTTATGTTTATTTCAAGGAATCCATTTCAAGGCGTCCAGACACATGACAATTATTTCAATGCATCCCTGACACATGACTATTACTTCAAGGCGTCCTTGACACATGACAATTTCTTCAAGGCGTCCCTGACACATGACAATTACTTCAATGCATCCCTAACACATGACAATTACTTCAAGGCGTCCTTGACACATGACAATTATTTCAAGGCATCCCTGACACATGACAATTACTTCAAGGCGTCCTTGACACATGACAATTATTTCGAGGCGTCCTTGACACATGTAAATGATTTCAAGGCATTCATGACATATCTAAATTATTTCAAGGCATCCCTGACACATCTAAATTAGTTCAAGGCATCCTTGACATATCTAAATTATTTAAAGGCATCCCTGACACATGAAAATTATTTTAAGGACGTCCTAACATATATAAATTATTTCAAGGACTTCTTGATACAAACACATTATTTCCGGAGTTCTATGATACAAGAATATTGTTTCAAAGGTTTCTTGTGGATAAAATGGATTCTATCTTACCAGATCAAAGAAAGTGCCATGCTACTTCTGATGCTCAGATGCCCCGTTTACCCTTTCCTATATCTAGTTAAGGAACTCCCAGATGTGTAAAACAAGCAAACAAATTATTATTGTTTGCCAAGGCAAATATACTTTCATGTGAGCCACATTTTTTTTTTCATCTGTTTTTGTCCAAGTTAAAACAATTGTTAAAGAGAAAAATGGGAGAATCTGATAAATGCAATGTGATTCTCCCGAGGGTCAAACCTTAGAGAGCTCTGAATTCTCCATTAGAAAGATGAAAGATGACTCTATCTTAAAAATGACGGAAGGTGGTGTGTAGTGGTCGATTCTGTTGTTTGTGCTGCAATTTTTTAAGTTTATTTGAATCGTTAATATTCCATTTTAGATTCGTTTGTTTTGGGTTTTTCTTTGTCTAATTTTTTGCAAGAAGCCAGTTGACATTTGAAGCGTTTTTTTTTTTCTAAAAGTTTGCTGTTTTGTTCGAATTGTTTATTTTTTATATTTCCACTTCATAATATGAATCAAAGATGGTAGTATCCTGGTCATTAATTATGGCACAAAGGCATGGACAATGAACAAATGGTTGGAGATAAGAATTGGTGCCTTTGAAATGTTCATATACAAGCCTGCCCCACAATTCATACACTCATATTACGCTTTTTCATTGACACAATTCCTCGCATTCCGTACACTAATTTGCATACTTCTATTCTTACCCTAACAACGCAACTGCTTAAACCGTTCAATCCGTTTCCTATCCATATTTTTGTTTTGAAACACGTTTTGTTTCCTATCTCTTGTGTCATTATTGTCTGACTATGTTGCTGATGTGAATATTAAACATGTGTCTAACTTGTATTTTACTGGTCTATTTTAATATAGTTTTGTCACAGAAATAAATAACCCAGGCTTACCGAGTGTAGATGCTTGAAACGTCTAGGTTACTTACACCAGTAATGAGAAATGCACCCATTAAAACAACTCTTCCTCAAGTCTGTTGCACATGACTATTAACCACAGTTTAGAATACAACGCATTAGCATAATTTGGTTGGTCAACCCTAAGACTCGTAATGTTGCCTGAATATGTCTCTCTATTTCATCATATTATCTGTTTGGTCAGCCCTAAGACTCGTAATGTTGTCTGAGCATGTCTCTCTATTTGATCATATTATCTGGTTGGTCAGCCCTAAGACTCGTAATTTTGTCTGAGCATGTATCTCTATTTGATCATATTATCTGGCTGGTCAGCCCTAAGACTCGTAATGTTGTCTGAGGTTGTCTCTCTCTATTTGATCATATTATCTGGCTGGTCAGCCCTAAGACTCGTAATGTTGTCTGAGGTTGTCTCTCTCTATTTGATCATATTATCTGGTTGGTCAACCCTAAGACTCGTAATTTTGTCGGAGGTTGTCTCTCTCTATTTGATCATATTATCTGGTTGGTCAACCCTAAGACTTATAATGCTGTCTGAGCATGTCTCTCTATTTAATCATATCCTCTGGTTGATTAGTCCATAGACTGTTTGTAAAGTTGTCAGAGCATGTCTACATTTCTCACTATCCTCTGATGGATTAGTCCATTGACTGGTTGAAAGGTTGTCTGATCCTGTCTTTATCCATTTCACAATTTCCTCTGCAACTCTCTTCATTTCAACATAGGTTTGAATTTTAATGTCTCTGCATGGTTGAGATCTAAAAGGGAGTCCTGGTTATCCCTGCCCTCTCCCTTGGATCTTGCTCTCTAGTTTCTTCTGTAGAAGACTTTCATGTCGCACATTGTGTCCCAGACAATACTGAAAAATGAACGAGACAAAATAAAATAAAAAACTAATCAATACATTTAAAAAATAATGTCAAATAGTGTATTTCGTTTCTCCTTCTGCAGACCTAAGCTCTGAAGAAACAACACCTGCTTCCGCCACTCATCCAAGAGATTTGGCTTTTATCTTCCCTAATGAGAGACCCGGAGGAAGCACTGTGCCTTCAGAAGTACAACCATCCACGCCAACATCATCGTACAACTTGAGCAGGAGAAGAGCATCGATGCACGACGCAATCGATCTAAATAAAATTGATACCCGGCTTTACGATAAGAAGGTGAGTAGCATCTCAAAAACTTTGTCCCGAAATTCTGTCATAGACGGGAAGTGGATATTGTGATACATTTTTGTTTGTTGCATCAATAAAGTGTCGAATTAGCGTAGTTGTAGAGCAGTCGTTTTTCACGGCAAAGAAACGGGGTTCAAGTCTCGTTTGGCATGCTCCAATTGACCCACCCGTAAAGAAATACCTGGCTTACGGAAAGGGATGGAAAGATAGCGACGAAGTAAACAAGTACTCCACTTTAAAAACAAGAGTGAGGCCTCGTACAATAAAGGTTCTACCACTTAATCCCCGACAGCAGTGTCTGCTATAGGATCTTCGTACCATAAAATATGAATAGTTTTTCCATTTTCTTCAGACTATAGATTTTAACATTTTTTTTCTTCTCTTGTCCACGTTTTTTTATATATATATTTATTACGTGTTTCTGCTTTGGTTAAGTCTCCAATTTCTGATGAGATTGCTCAGATACAAATGTTTCAGAAACGGAAGTGGGATCAAGATGGTAAGCAGTCCCTAAGCTGGAGCAGAGAACGACCAGCGACCCAGCTCTGCCAAAGAACCTTCTCCCCATCCAGGTGGTGATGCTGGATAACTGGCTGCAACATGACAGACTGGCCAAGGGGAGGGATTGCAGATACCTCGTTAATATGAAAACAAATACGAAACCTACGTTACGACCGAAAGGCCTTCGTCAGAGGCAAGGAACAACAAAAATAAATGAGCTAGCGACTCATAGAATCAGCTTATCGGCTGGTTTACCTGGAGTTCTGCCTTCTCATGATACCATTAGAAGCATACAGGCACATACATTAGTTGTTAGTATACGTAATTCCGCGAGCTTACCGGCAGGTCACGCCTCATTTAATTTTGGTAAGAAACGTACTGGTGATTATATTAGGGCATGGAGTTGGGTGGCGGAGGAAAGTAGCACACAGCTCACATCCCAAACTTGCCTGTGTTCGAATTCATGAAACAGCAAGAACGCACCTTTATAATAAGTAAACTCATTGTTAAATTCGTACTGAATTCAAATGTGCTAGGACATTTGGGCGTAAAACACATTACAACACACTTCGACTTAGGAAACAGAAGCGAGAAAAAGGACTATAAATATGTTGTGACAAGGTTTGGGTAGAATATAGTTATGTCTTGCGTATAACGCGTTGAAAAAGAATGTGTACAGGGTGCGCCATTAGCTGCAAGCCACTTGATTTCCTTTATAACTTTTAAACCAATTAACGTAATTCAGTATACTATGACATGGACAGACTGTCATCTAGTTGGACGACGAGGAACTGACTGTCTGTGTTCAGCACGATGGAGCCACATCTCACAACTCAAACGTCAGCATGGCTTAAATTGCTTTTCTTTGAAGATCGTGTCATTTATAAGGGAATTTGACCACCAAGGTCAGGCGACATTACCCTACCTGATTTCATGGTGTGAGGCATGCTGGGACAGCGCTTGCCAACAAGCTTAGTAATTTGAGCACCAAGGTCAGGCGGCATTACCCTACCTGATTTCATGGTATGAGGCATGCTGGGACAGCGCTTGCCAACAAGCTTAGTAATTTGAGCACCAAGGTCAGGCGGCATTACCCTACCTGATTTCATGGTATGAGGCATGCTGGGACAGCGCTTGCCAACAAGCTTAGTAATTTGAGCACCAAGGTCAGGCGGCATTACCCTACCTGATTTCATGGTATGAGGCATGCTGGGACAGCGCTTGCCAACAAGCTTAGTAATTTGAGCACCAAGGTCAGGCGACATTATCCTACCTGATTTCATGGTATGAGACATGCTGGGACAGCGCTTGCCAACAAGCTTAGTAATTTGAGCACCAAGGTCAGGCGGCATTACCCTACCTGATTTCATGGTATGAGGCATTCTGGGACAGCGCTTGCCAACAAGCTTAGTAATTTGAGCACCAAGGTCAGGCGGCATTACCCTACCTGATTTCATGGTATGAGGCATGCTGGGACAGCGCTTGCCAACAAGCTAAGTGAATCTCGTGGAAGTGCAAGAAAGTATTCGGCGGGAAATTGTGTCCGTGTCTCCTGATTTGTTGGTGAAAACCTTCTGTGACAGGGAATAGCGTGTGCAATCAGGCCTTTATGCTAATGTCGACCACTTGCAACATTTGCCATGAGCGTATTATGCTTCTAACACGACAAGGTATGACATGTCAAATGTTATTGAATTATGTTCACTGGTTTAACAATTATTTTTTAAAAACCAAGGACCGGTAACGAGTCGGCCACCTTGTATCTGCATTTGTAAAAGCCACGAGAAGGCGCCATGACTAAAAGTACCCCATGCAATCAGCATACTATGATTAAGAAATGATTTGGTTGCATGCTTCACATTAGATGGTCAAAGATAATGTCAAACATTGATCTGTGGACATAACAACATAAAACAATCAATACAGCAAGAAAATGGAGAGAGAAAGTGGTGATTGATAGGACACACTATCAGAAAGAAACCGAAAAATGTTACCAGGCATGCATCAGATTGGAACCACGGAGCCAAAGACGAGTGGAGAGGTCAAGGAACATTTTATAAAATAAGTCCATATCAGTAGCGTCTCGTGGGTGGAGCTCAAGATAACCGCGCGCAATAGAAACAGATCGAAAGCACCTGTCGCAGCCATCTGCTCCATGGGCAGCAACACTGAATATGGTGACTGGGAAGGCTGTTGGTCTTGGTGAAAATTAGTTATCGCACTCTGGTGTGTTTTATTGTGTAGCACGACTTCTGGTGAGATACTGTCTTTGCCATCTAGAATACACGCAAAGTTCACCGATCGTTATACTAGCTTCGGTTAGCCTACCCGGTTGGCATTGGCTCTATAATCTACCTTCCAACGCAGGAATATAATTAATAGGTCACCAACTGCAATTTTGTTAAAAGTTAAATGATAGACGAACTTGTAAACCATTTATTTCTGCACTTATATTCTCCCCTACTTCTCAACATAATTTCT
This sequence comes from Ariolimax columbianus, assembly GCA_036924085.1. NCBI lineage: Eukaryota > Metazoa > Mollusca > Gastropoda > Stylommatophora > Arionidae > Ariolimax > Ariolimax columbianus. The sequence goes on along the minus strand of JAVGWX010000010.1, from coordinate 21,115,347 downwards.
ATCAACATTGAAACACGCATCCCATCGTTCCATCAGTGGTACACAACCTGCAGCATAGAAGCCTTTGGTCTGCTGTCTCAACCACCAAAACCTGCAACAAAGAAATATTTGGTCAGCTGTTTCAACCACCAAAACACCAAAACCGGCAACAAAGAAATATTTGGTCTACTGTCTCAACCACCGAAACCTGCAGCATAGAAGTCTTTGGTCTGCTGTCTCAACCACCAAAACCTGCAGCATAGAAGCCTTTGGTCTGCTGTCTCAGTCACCAAAACCTGCAGCATAGAAGTCTTTGGTCTGCTGTCTCAGCCACCAAAACTTGCAGCATATAAGTCTTTGGTCTGCTATTTCAGCCACCAATACCTGCAACATAGAAATATTTGGTCTGCTGTCTCAACCACCAAAACCTGCAGCATAGAAATATTTGGTCTGCTGTCTCAGCCACCAAAACCTGCAGCATAGAAGCCTTTGGTCTGCTGTCTCAGCCACCAAAACCTGCAGCATAGAAGAATTTGGTCTGCTGTCTCAGCCACCAAAATCTGCAGCATAGAAGTCTTTGGTCTGCTGTCTCAGCCACCAAAACCTGCAGCATAGAAGTCTTTCAGAAACATTTTTACTTCACGTTCAAAATCGTCGTCACTCGTTAAACGTCTCCCACCCTGGTGGCGTTAGAGTGCATCAAAACAGATGGAATTGCTCTGGACTAAGTCACAACTTTAAAGTGGGTGTTCAAGAAGTTGCTACCCTAGTTGGTCAATGTTCTCCTGGGTCTGGCATTGTCATGAGGGGGCAGTACTCCTCTAGCCAGCAGGCATGGTCGTATTCTGCTGATGGCGTAGTCTTAATTTTCTTTGCAGAAGGTAAAGAAGGATGTGTTCATTATATCGAAGGACGTTTTGATTCGGTTGAAGGATAATTTGAATCGGTTGAAGGACGCTTTATTTCGGTTGAAGAACGCTTTGATTCGGTTGAAGGACGCTTTGATTCGGTTGAAGGACGTTTTGATTCGGTTGAAGGACGTTTTGATTCGGTTTAAGGATGCTTTGATTCGGATTGGTAGTGATGCACCCATGATTTGACCACAGTTACAAACTAGTAAAGCATATCTTCTCATTCATCTGCAAACCAACAGAGATGCTTGCAAGGACTGACCCATTCGGTTCATTTTGTGTTCGTCTGTCCGTTGTCTTGGTACACACCATGAGCATACTTTTCTTAAATTAAATTTATCATGGATTATGATGTAAGCTCAACCATGCGAACACCCTATTGCAGTCGCTACATTGCCTATCGTTGCACGCCTACCATCTAAAATCGTCTCCTCCACACGCCACACATATGCAGTTGTTGAAATCAGAACAAGTTGATGAGGTTGAATTTCGTTAGCGGTTTTTGTGTGCCCCTTAGACAATCTATCGACTCATTTATGCACCGCTTTACCCAACAAACAGTTCTCACAGTAAACATGAAGCATTGTCTTAAAAATATACATTAAAGAAAGTCCTTTGGCCCCCAAAACGCACAACACTCCGTTATTTGAGTGTACACTAAGTGAGCATGGACGACATTTTATATCGGAGTTGCGTACGTGCATGTGATACTTAGGGTTTGCTACCTAATGTAATTGAAAAGCTGGACGTTGCTACCAGATTTGTCGATGTCCATGTCTGGGACTGATATCACAGAGTTGGCATATATATTTTTGATCCTTTGCCTTGGTCTTACTCGTGTGTGGATCAGAAACATGAGAAATGATTATTGCCATTTTTAATAGATTACAAGACTTTGTGTCAACACTACACTCACTAAGTTGTTGTTTTTTTTTGGTCTATGTTTTTCGTTCGCCTTATTTTTCTCTAATCCCCAAGGCGATGTGCGTTGCACTGTGGTTTTTATTTTGCGCCTGTCGGCCTAGTGCATCCGACTTCAGCATGCATTTTATGTAAGGGTCTGCTTCCTCCTGCATTTTCTAAGGGTTTGCTTCCCCGGGGTAACGGCCGGTGCTGTGATGGGGATCGAGCCCAGCACCTTCGGGTTGTGAGTCGTGCCACTTAACCACTAGGCCACGCCGTTCCCTACCCTCACTAAGTGATTGCACAGAGTTAGAAACAAAAACTTGTGGGAGAGAACAGGACACATACTGGTAGAACTGACATCCTAGGAAGAAGGTGTCGGTGGCTAGGCTAAACACTACGACAGTCTCAAGTCAGTACCACCATGCAAAATATGTTCTCGAACCCCAAGGAACAAAATTAGGCAAAGGCAGATCAAAGAGCACATGCTAAAATACATAGAACTCGAAACAAGAAAAACAAAGAGATGCTGAGCAGAAGAAGAAGATAGTGGCGAAGACGAGGTGAGCATGTTTGCCACTCACAGCGGAAAGTTGGTATGAACATACTGTCCATCATTTGTTTTGTTTTTTGGTGTGTCTTCTCTGAGGTGAATGGGTGTGTTAGAAATGACCAGTGTATCAGGCATGAAATGTGTGCTGCGGGTCACCTGTTACTTATATCTGAGTACAACTGTTATTTTATCCGCTCTTATAATTATTGCCATCACAGTTGGGGATCTTAGGGAACGTTTACTGGACAAGAAGGAATGGATACAGTGGACATTGTTACCCTTGTTGTAAAAGGTACCAAGTTGGGTTGGGCACAGGGCTGGTAACCTCATCATGTAAATAAGTCGGTTCCCGAATAAATTTAGAAATGAGAAAAATAATGACATTTTTTACCCATTGCGCACACGTTCTTCCGCCACAGTCCTTTTCATTATGTAACAATTCCAGCCGGAGCATGAGGGTTTAGGGCAGGGGTGATGGGGTCGGCGAGTCTGAGAACAAAGGTACCTGAATGTGAGCCAAGGTCATTCACCGTCTCGAAACTAAGTCGACAAAGGAAACGGCGGGGGAGGGGGGGGGGGTTAAGGGAAAGAATGTGTCTAGTACAGGTAGGGGTAGGAACTGACCACTCTTGCGTTCCGATTTGGGTAGTGGGTGGTTAGTGACAGACAGACGCCATCATATCTTACTACGACATTTTAAGTGACTGGATTTCAAAGTGATTCATTGCAATAACAATTAAGTGGAGATAGATCCAAACTAGAGTGATGGCTGAGTCAGACATCCCACTGATGACCTTTGGACAGCTATGCTACTGCTTGAGATTATATTACACTAGGCAAAGTTTGGCTCAAGCAGACTGGCCATGGAAAGAGAGAGAGAGAGAGAGAGGGGGAGAGAGAGAGAGAGGAAGAGAGAATTTAGCTAGCAATTTGTTTAGCAGGCTATTCTACGAATGTGTAAAAGATGGAATGAATTTCAGGGTGACTGAACCAGCATACGCCTCTGAGTCTTGACCAGTCGCTCTATAATGTGTGTGTTGGGCACCCTGTGACTAGAAGAGATCTGAATGTGTGTTGTACATGCAGGCCACCTTGTGAATGATGTATGTTCTGAACGGAAGCATGAGTGTACAGATCGTCTAAGGACAAGAACTGAATGTGTGTAATATGTGCAAGACACCTCGTGGACGATGTATGTTCTGAATTTTTTACACGAATGTATAGATCGCCTGAATACGTGATATGATTATATGTGAGCATACAGATTCGTCTGAGTACGTAATCTGATAGCGAGAACGAGTTTGTGACATGTGTGTTGAGTGTTCAGATAGGGGAGGGCAGAGACAAGAACACTGGGTACCATAGAACTTGAAGAAACCATCAAAAGCGTATACTTACAACCTCCGAATGTACATTGGTATAATGATAATGATTATTGTTGTTATGATACGTTCTGTTTTGTAGATTTATTAATAATGTTAATAAATCTGCCACCAGATGTGTAATTTGCTGTGTGTGGTCGGGAATGACGTGGACATATGTGGAAACATTCAAGATAGCTAAACCACTGGGGAAACGCCTTACTCTGCCACATTTATATTAGTTTGTTGTCACGTGTAAATGGTGTGACCGCCAGCCTTGTGTGGGCTGATTTAATTTTTATTATAAAAAAGATAATGACCATCGACAAAACAGAAAACAGACCTTAAATTACTCCAGAAAATGAAGAAATCGGAAAAGTCTAAAATATCTCGTCTCCATTATCAGCAAGGATGCTGACTTCAAAAAAGAAATCAAAAGAATCAGGTCATGGTAATGATGAGGATAAATAAAATTGAAAATGTTTGGTAATTTACAAACAAAACAACAAAAACAATAATTCCGAGGTCAGATCTTCCCTTTGGTTACGTACGAATGCGAAACATGGATCATCACAGATCTAGTACGTTAGGGAGTCAAACACAACAAATAAATCAGCATCTTATGCTACCTTAAGTTGTCAAGACCAACGCTTCCTGCCACTGCACCAAGGTAGCTCAGAACAAGACAGGTCGGTTGACAGAAGTTCAATCTTTCCTGGCTTGAATCTAATTAAAGCGAAAGTCAGTGCCCGACTTTAGACTATTTGCACACCAAAAAAATAAAAACAATTATTCTGACGTTTTCGCAATCAATGCTTGCGATGGACATCATATTGTTTGTTGTTCTCTAACGGTAACCACGACTACAGATGTAGATGTGCATTACTACATTTACACAAAACTTTAACTTAACGTCTTTATACTGGTTTAGAAAACTCTGCAGAGTCTGAAGACAACCAATTTCATTTACATTTCATTGCTTATAAACTATGTTCATCCAATCTATTCTTGGATGCATTAATAAGCCCTGCCTCCACTACCTCCTGTTGCGATGCATTCCCAGCATCCGCCACTGTCTGACTACAAAGTATTTCCTACTATTTGATCTGGACCTGTCTTTAATTAGTTTGTAACTCTGTCCTCTTGTTATGTACCTGGTTGCATTTTGAGAAAAAATACTTGTTGTAGTCTTGATTAATGATTCTTGATTATAGGAACCAACATCATCACATAGTGGACATTCCCATAAGCGCCGCGTCCTCCCTCCAAGCAGCCAGCCAAGCGTATATATATACTATACAGAGTCCCAATCAGGTGTTGATTTCCTGGTCTTCAGATCATTCCAGACAGAACACATATTCTCGCTTCTCCCTTAGTCACTCCCAAATCTATCATCCTCTGCACATATGCATTTCACGACCCTCTGTCTCTTCATCATTCTGTAGACTGTCCATGACTGCCCTTATCAACTCAACCCTGTCTCTCGTCATCACCGCGTCGTTGACCAGTGTGCGTCCCGCCACTGCATCAGTTCTTTCGTTGCCCCAGACACCTGCATGTCCCGGGCAGTGGATACATGTGACACCTTGTACATCAGAGTTGTTCAGAAGAGAGACCCACTCCGTTCTTAGCATGCATCGTTCTATCTCACGGAGCATGCCCTGCGAGTCTGACAGTATCACTTCGTGTGTCACAGGTTGCGTCACAAAGTCAGGGCCGCTGTTCCGGCCTCAATCTCCATCCTCATACTCGATGTGACAGTAGAGTAGGCAGCTGATTTCTCCACCACCTGCTGCCATTTTTGTGGCCGACGAAACCCAAACCGCACTTGTTTGCATCTCTGCCGACGGAGCCATCTGTGTACAGAACTGGGTCATGTAGTCCTAAGTGTTGCTGGATCAGCTCCTGTATTGAAGCTTCTGTCCTAGTGCCGCCCCACTCGCGACATTCTCTGCTGCTCAGTTGTATCACCGCCCTTGTCAGGGGGCTCTCACTGCTCATTTCTACCGATTCACTACCTCTTCCCACATCTTCCAATACACAGACCTCATCAGAGAGTTTTCTGCCTCTGCCCCCATGACCTTCCTCGCTTAATGCGCCTGCCTTTGAGTGAATCCAAGTCTTGATGCAAATGGGGGTGTTCGTTGTTGACATTGTTGGCGTACGCCTTTACCTACGATACTTGATGTCTCACCTTGATGCTTGGCAAATCAAGCAGGAATCTCATGGTAGCAATGGGAGTATCTAGTGCATCCAAAAACTACTCTCATGGCCTCGTTCTGGATTTTCTCTATTGGTATAGTCTATTTATCCTTTCCTTTAATTATCTGTATTGTTACCTCGAATTGTTCTTTATGCTAGACACTGTAGGCCGGTTTTCTTAGTATTTTCTCATAACATGCTACCTGCAATGAGCATTGTCTTCCACATGCTCTTAAAAACAAGTTAAATAAGTTAAATAGCATATTGCTGTCCGAGATCAAGTTAGAGAGGCTTCAATCCCCTAACAGAAAGCTATTTCTGTCGAGCTGTTACCAGTTTTCTTTTTCACGAAATTGCGTTCCCTGCCTGGAAATCACATACACATTTACACCTAAGAGGTTGACTGGGAGGGGACTGAGTCGTCTCGAGGTAAGACCCCTCGTCTGCAGTGTCAAACACGTTAAAAATCCCCCGTCAGTTGGAAATCGAAAAGAGTGGCTGCCCGTATAACATTCAGAAATTTTCGTTAAAATTTACGGGATCCTCGTCGGTGGTACGAAGTTCGTCCATTGTGCTCGTCGGTGGTACTGTCCATTGTGCTGAGATTCTCCAAAAATATTGAGACGAAAGATCAGTTCTGGGTTAAGCCGTGTGTAATGATGTTGATTCTTCGACTAAACCAAACTAAAACTAATCTAGGGTTTGGCATCGTGGCTATGTCAAAATCATTGCTATAGAACCGCACAGGAAATGGCTGGAATCAGAATTTCCTAAGTCTAGTTAGGGTAGACAAATGGAAAGTCTGATTTATTAAGCTGGGCAAATGTTGAATCCGACACATGGAGTGACCACTATATGTTGAGATCGGTACATGTTGAGATCGGTACATGTTGAGATCGGTACATGTTGAGATCGGTACATGTTGAGAGTGGTACATGTTGAGATCGGTACATGTTGAGATCGGTACATGTTGAGAGTGGTACATGTTGAGATCGGTACATGTTGAGATCGGTACATGTTGAGAGTGGTACATGTTGAAATCGGTACATGTTCAGATCGGTACATGTTGAGATCGGTACATGTTGAGAGTGGTACATGTTGAAATCGGTACATGTTCAGATCGGTACATGTTGAGAGTGGTACATGTTGAGAGTGGTACATGTTGAGACTGGTACATGTTGAGAGTGGTACATGTTGAGAGTGGTATATGTTGAGAGTGGTACGTGCTGTGACTACTATATGTTGAGAGTGGTATATGTTGAGATCGGTACATGTTGAGACTGGTACATGTTGAGATCGGGGTTGAGATCGGTACATGTTGAGATCGGTACACATTGAGACCGGCGATTTAACTCTATTGCTTTCAGACGCTTCCTTTCTCGCCAGATACAGCAGTTCTAATCACTCTACCACTCAGCCGCTTTCGTAAACTGAAAAAGGACTTCTCTCCCTCATTCAATCCACATTGTCCACACTCCTTTACTTGCTCCAAGCAAACACTGTCTACTCTAACGCTAAATGAGTTATTTGTTTCGGAAACATAAATCCGGTCTAGAGAAACCGAAGCGGTAGGTTTAGGATTACTCAGTCGAGAAACGGCACCAAAAAATAAACATGGAGTCCCAGTTATCTCCGCGACTATTTGCGTACCGCCTGAGGATACTGGAGATGGTGTCGTCGGTTTGGTTTTATCAATTGTCACCAGGACTTCAACACGTAAACAGGAGTTTGGTCACTAAACCGAGACTGATAAACAGTATATTTGTTATAAGTCCCAGGTTCTCATCCAAGGCACGAGAGAGGGAAAATTGCAAAGTTTAAAATGAAATTCCGAGAACGTCTTCAATGGCACCAGAAGATACATTTTTGTTGTTCTTAACGCTACTTGTTATGACTTCTTTACGTATTACGAATGTTATCTTGTGGGAAGGGAGGGGGTGGTGGTGGGGGGGGGGGGTTGGATGAAAAATAGGGGTTGTGGCATGTTGTGTTGTGCGACAAAACTGATAGTGGGATTCCGGAATTATAATTTTGAGGAAAGATAAAAACCGGTCTAGAATGTCTAGAAAAGAAAAGTATTCGAGGCGATTGAATACAAGTTTATAAGATAATCAAAGGAAACGATAGATTATACTATAATAAGTTCTTCAAAGTACAGCCGGCCACAAGAACAAGAGAGCACAGCTACACATGCATTGATTCAGATTAGATCCTTATCATCTTCTATTTGTGTCGTTAGGACGCCGTGGGGAGATGTAGTTTTCTGTCATGTGCCGTCGCCGATGTTGTTGTCATTCCGTGTTTCTTCAGTGTTTGGCACCATCTATCCATCTTTTTTTGTGATCTGCTTCTTGTCCTGCAACCCTGATGCTTGGTAGTGTAAATACGAGCATCTGGTAACTTGCGTACATTCTTGTCAGGTGTCCGATCAATTTTATTCTCCGCCTTTCTATGTTCAGATTAGATATTAGGAAAACATTTTTTGGGTCAGAGAGGAGCGGTGAATCCTGTAAATGCATTGCCGCAAGAAATAGTGTGGGCTTGTCAGTTAATGCATTCAAGAATAGATTGGACACACATAGTTATTTTTAGATCGTGAAGAAAAAGAAGCTGGATGGGCTGAATACAGACTGCAGTCTTCTAAACCAGAAGAGAACTTAAATGACTTAAATTAGCTACTTATATTTTGGGGCGTAGTGAAGAAGGTAGACTTGGGCCCTAACCGTGGCTGAACAGGATCAGTGATAATCTCTACCTCATTGGTGAGGCTGCTGTAACACAACCTGTTTCCAGATGCACGGGGTATTGTCTTTGTCTTAAGCCTGGCCCTAGGAATCGAAGAGTAATCAGGGTCAGGTGACAGATACTTATCAAGAGTAATCAGGGTCAGGTGACAGATACTTATCAAGAGTAATCAGGGTCAGGTGACAGATACTTATCAAGAGTAATCAGTGTCAGGTGACAGATACTTATCAAGAGTAATCAGTGTCAGGTGACAGATACTTATCAAGAGTAATCAGGGTCAGGTGACAGATACTTATCAAGAGTAATCAGGGTCAGGTGACAGATACTTATCAAGATTAATCAGTGTCAGGTGACAGATACTTATCAAGAGTAATCAGTGTCAGGTGACAGATACTGATCAAGACTCCGGCTCCCGTTCTCGTATCGGCTCATTGAAGCAGGCTTTGTTACAGCAGCCTGAACAACGAGGTTTGGAATTGCTCCATACCCTCATGGTAGTGAGTGAGCTTACTGATGTGCACCACATTTCACTAACGACAGGAGAACTGCGGTCCGCCTTCTCAAGTACATCTCGGGATGTAAGAACAGCCACTGAAACCTGCCACTTAAGACACATTGTCTGGAGTTAATTCTTTATCTTCTGCGTTCGTCCTGAAAAGAACGTTCTGACGCTGTGTCGTAGTTTACAGCGTGACTTCGATATGTGCGCCTTTCAGTCAACACATTCGGTGTCAACTGGCTATCTTTAGCACCGTGTTTACCTTTCCACTGCCATACCTACCGTCTTAGCCAAAATAAGCTATAGAGCTACCTGTTTCCATGGCCACCGCTTGGACACAGACAAGGGTCTTGGTTGGCTCTGGTTCGCTGACTCTCCCACGAGCATGCAGCTGTGAGTGACTGGCTGCTGTCAACCCATTTACTGTATTTGTTGAAGCAACTCCAGCTACCATTATCTGACATGTAAACTGGTTTTATTGTTCCATTATCAGTATTTTCGTGTTGCATGTATTTCGACTATTCAGAATATTAATATTTAAATTAAAACAATTTTTTTGTTTTGCAAGGAAAACATAGGTAGTAATGTATAAGCTAAAGGACTAAGCTGATGTCACCTTATATGCCAGTGAAAGAAAGAAAGTACTGCAAACAATGTACAATCTTTGAATAATATGTGAAGCTCTTTACCATTTCTCTTAGCATAATGAGTTATCAGGGTGAGGTGAAACGTAATATTGGTCAAGGTGGGGGTGAAGAGAAATCAGGGTCCAGGGAAACATAATAATGGTCAAGGTGGGAGTGAAAGTGAAGAGCAATTAGGGTCAAGTGAAACATATTAGTCAAGGTGGGAGTGAAAGTGAAGAGTAATTAGGGTCAAGTGAAACTTAAGGATAAAGGCAGAATCCCAAACACCCACGTCACATTCTTGTTAATGCTACTGTCATTAGCCAGCTCTTCCAATTAACTTAACTTAACTTAACTTAACTTAACTTAACGTCTTTATACTGGTTTAGAAGACTCTGCAGAGTCTGTATACAACCAGTTACATTTACATCTCCTTGCTCTAAAAGCTATGCGCATCCAGTTTATTCTTAAATGCATTAACTGTCCCTACCTCCACTACCTCCCTTGGCAATGCCTTCCAAGCAGACACCACTCTCTGACTAAAGAAATATTTCCTAATATCTAACCTGGACCTCTCTTTAGTCAGCTTGTAGCTATGCCCTCGTGTTATTGTAGACGGCTGTATTTTAAAAAAACTTGTTATAGTCTAATTTATCGATTCCTCTGATCATCTTATAAACCTGTATTAAGTCACCACGAATTCTTCTCTCTTCGAGACACTGTAGGCCGGTTTTTCTGAGTCGTTCCTCATAACTGTAATCAGTTGAGACCAAACGACATACTTGTGACTCTAGTGCTCTTCTCCACTCATGCATTACCCTTCCTCTTTTACGCTTACCCTGAGAGTGTCACAACAGAGAACCTCTTGCAATGTTAGGATACTGGTAGGAACAACACCAGTATTAGACTTCATCCAAAGACAGTAACCAAAATGGTTTTGTCTCGTAACAAGCTTACCACTACTAATCAGTCCCCCACCCTCTTCCCCCCGTCCCCCCCCCCCAAATCAGCAATGCTATTTAGATTCAACGCATTCTGGGCCAAAAGGACGACTATGAATGCCACTGTGCACGAGGCAGACGGTCGTGCTCTCGTTCTAGAAAACTCTTCTTAACCTGATGATGAGAAGCAAGACAGAAACACCTAAAAGAAAAATAAAGAATTAGCACGAACTGTGAAAGTTAACACGAAGATTAGCACATCAAAGTCAAGCTATGAAGCTTAAGAAAACGGCGGCTCCACTTCATATAAACATCAACAATGTGAACCTCAAACAGGCCCAAGAGTTCAACTATCTGGGAAGTGTTTCTGCAGCTAATACTGCTTGATTAGAGAAATCGAAACTTGGTGCCAAAAACCTCTGATGTGATCTATGAATAGTCACTAGTGCTTAAACACTAAAACATCTTCTTGTCTACTAAACAGCTGATCAACAGCATATCGATACCAACTTTATGCGATCTCTTTCCGATTTGGTCCGTATCCTCTTCCTCTTCTTCACTCTTCTTCAGATTTCCGCTTCAGCGACTTTAACAAAGGCAGCAGTCAGCACGATACTCTGTACAGTATCGAACAGGTTTTCATGGAATGATATTGGTTGTTGTCGTGTGCTGCTAGTATATAAAAGGCAGGTCTGCAACAGGTGTTCCGTTGTCATGGGGACTGTACTACAGGTACAAAGGTTCTAGTGTTAATCTTCAATCGATTATAATGATTGATTCTCAGTCTTTTATGTCGTGGGCCCAGCCGGAAGATGATCACCTGATTTCCAGCGGATGTTATTTATCTAGATTTTGTAAAGGCCTTTGACATTGAACCACATCAAACATCGTTTAGGAAGTTAAAATCAAAACGGAATAGGGGCAGAGTTGCGAAATCGATAGAAAATTGGTTAACGGGAAAAAGGCAGAGAATGGCCATAAATAAGGAGTACTCTGACTAGTGTGAGATCAAAAGTGCAGTGCCACAGGGCTCGGTTTTGGGACCAATTTTGGTCTTGATTAAAGGATGGCACGTAGGTTCCAGACGGTCAGTCAAAGCTGCTGTCGGGAGGTGGGGGGGGGGGGGGGGGAGTGGCGCTGCCTGTTCACTAGCAGGCCCTTGAAGCAACATTCGTGTTAAGTAGCAACAGAGGAACCAAAAAACTCCAGAACTCCAGAGTTACTGACATTTACATTCTTCTGTCCGACCCCCTTACTTTTTTCCAAGACGCAGGAGACGAAAATGTCAGCGTGTTTTATGAAATGTCTTTGAAAGGTAATCGGTGACATAAACAAGGTTGCCCGTGTGCTGAGTACATTAGGAGGCAGAAAATAACATTCTTCGGTCGTCTCATGAGAATGCGCCCTGGTCACTTACCTCACAGGACAAATATGGCTACAGGGTATGAAGGAGTCATCGTGACAGATGGATATCTAATATACTAGTAATCCCTCAACGATACGGACAGATACTGTATACAGTTTATGGTTTCATCAAATCTAATTTCGGCAATGTACAGAGCCAAATTTACTGACACTGTTCACAATGAAAGTGTGAACACCTACATCATACATCAAGAAATTTCATACAAAATAGCTTCAGACTAGTTCATTTTTAATCACATCAAACGCGTGCTTCAACAGAAGAGGCCAATAATTACAGCAGGATCGTGTGAAACAAACGGACCAAGATCTTAAACTCTGGCCCACTACGCGCTCTTGATGAAAGCTGAGTCACAAGAATCTGGCCAAGAAGGTGGGGACTGACGCTATCATGGAGTCTGGTCAAGAAGGTGGGGACTGACGCTATCATGGAGTCTGGTCAACAAGGTGGGGACTGACGCTATCATGGAGTCTGGTCAAGAAGGTGGGGACTGACGCTATCATGGAGTCTGGTCAAGAAGGTGGGGACTGACGCTATCATGGAGTCTGGTCAAGAAGGTGGGGACTGACGCTATCATGGACACAGAGTCTGGTCAACAAGGTGGGGGTTGAGGCTATCATAGACATAGGGGAGAGCTTAGTGAGAAGCCTTGCCTTGCAATACATCCAGGAGCACACATTATTAAGTACGTATTGAGATGTAAAAAAAGCTGCTGAAAGACACTAATAATAGTTGTCCACCACACAAGCGACTTAAGACTTGTCTGTTGCGAGATGTGATCTGGTACAACTAGACTATATCACACACTAGCACCTGTGATGAGTGGGTTATGGGATTGTTGTGCGTTCTGTTTTTTCAGGCCGCTCGCTTTCTTTGAGACTTGGCGATCATGTTTCGCTCTGCGAATATTAGATACTTGTGTGATACTTTCGCGCCTTCAATCTTGCATCTTTTCAGAGATATTTTTAATAAATCTCTGAAACTGTTCTGCTGTCTCCCTGGTGAACGTCTGCTTGTTCTGCGCTCACTATATAGCAAATGCTTGGTGAACAAGAATAAAAAGAACGAGAACAAGAATAAGAAGAACAAGAATAAGAAGAACAAGAATAAGAAGAACAAGAATAAGAAGAACAAGAATAAGAAGAACAAGAATAAGAAGAACAAGAATAGGAAGAACAAGAATAAGAAGAACAAGAATAAAAAGAACAAGAATAAGAAGAACAAGAATAGGAAGAACAAGAAGAACAAGAATAAGAAGAACAAGAATAAGAAGAACAAGATAAAAAAAGAACAAGAATAAGAAGAACAAGAATAGGAAGAACAAGAATAAGAAGAACAAGAATAAGAAGAACAAGAAGAACAAGAATAAGAAGAACAAGATAAAAAAGAACAAGAATAAGAAGAACAAGAATAAGAAGAACAAGAATAAGAAGAACAAGAATAGGAAGAACAAGAATAAGAAGAACAAGAGTAAAAAGAACAAGAATAAGAAGAACAAGAATAAGAAGAACAAGAATAGGAAGAACAAGTATAGGAAGAACAAGAAGAACAAGAATAGGCAGAACAAGAATAGGAAGAACAAGAAGAACAAGAAGAACAAGAATAGGAAGAACAAGAATAACAAGAATAGGAAGAAAAAGAAGAACAAGAATAGAAAGAACAAGAATAGGAAGAACAAGAAGAACAAGAATAGGAAGAACAAGAAGAACAAGAATAGGAAGAACAAGAATAGAAAGAACAAGAAGAACAAGAAAAGAAAGAACAAGAATAGGAAGAACAAGAAGAACAAGAATAGGAAGAACAAGAAGAACAAGAATAGGAAGAACAAGAAGAACAAGAATAGGAAGAACAAGAAGAACAAGAATAGGAAGAACAAGAATAGGAAGAACAAGAAGAACAAGAATAGGAAGAACAAGAAGAACAAGAATAGGAAGAACAAGAAGAACAAGAATAGGAAGAACAAGAATAAGAAGAACAAGAAGAACAAGAATAGAAAGAACAAGAATAGGAAGAACAAGAAGAACAAGAATAGAAAGAACAAGAATAGGAAGAACAAGAAGAACAAGAATAGGAAGAACAAGAAGAACAAGAATAGGAAGAACAAGAATAAGAAGAACAAGAAGAACAAGAATAGGAAAAACAAGAATAGGAAGAACAAGAAGAACAAGAATAGGAAGAACAAGAAGAACAAGAATAGGAAGAACAAGAATAGGAAGAACAAGAAGAACAAGAATAGAAAGAACAAGAATAGGAAGAACAAGAAGAACAAGAATAGGAAGAACAAGAATAGGAAGAACAAGAAGAACAAGAATAGGAAGAACAAGAATAAGAAGAACAAGAAGAACAAGAATAGGAAGAACAAGAAGAACAAGAATAGGCAAACAAGAATAGAAAGAACAAGAAGAACAAGAACAAGAAGAACAAGAATAGGAAGAACAAGAATAGGAAGAACAAGAAGAACAAGAAGAACAAGAATAGGAAGAACAAGAATAGGAAGAACAAGAATAAGAAGAACAAGAAGAACAAGAATAGGAAGAACAAGAAGAACAAGAATAGGAAGAACAAGAATAGGAAGAACAAGAAGAACAAGAATAGGAAGAACAAGAAGAACAAGAATAGGAAGAACAAGAATAGGAAGAACAAGAAGAACAAGAATAGGAAGAACAAGAAGAACAAGAATAGGAAGAACAAGAAGAACAAGAATAGGAAGAACAAGAAGAACAAGAATAGGAAGAACAAGAATAACAAGAATAGGAAGAACAAGAATAGGAAGAACAAGAAGAACAAGAATAGGAAGAACAAGAAGAACAAGAAGAACAAGAAGAACAAGAATAGGAAGAACAAGAATAGGAAGAACAAGAATAGGAAGAACAAAAAGAACAAGAATAGGAAGAACAAGAAGAACAAGAATAGGAAGAACAAGAATAGGAAGAACAAGAAGAACAAGAATAGGAAGAACAAGAAGAACAAGAATAGAAAGAACAGGAATAGGAAGAACAAGAAGAACAAGAATAGGAAGAACAAGAAGAACAAGAATAGGAAGAAAAGAAGAACAAGAATAGGAAGAACAAGAAGAACAAGAATAGGAAGAACAAGAAGAACAAGAATAGGAAGAACAAGAATAAGAAGAACAAGAATAGGTAGAACAAGAAGAACTAGAATAGGAAAAACAAGAATAGGAAGAACAAGAATAGGAAGAACAAGAAGAACAAGAATAGGAAGAACAAGAATAGGAAGAACAAGAATAGGAAAAACAAGAATAGGAAGAACAAGAAGAACAAGAATAGGAATAACAAGAATAGGAAGAACAAGAATAGGAAGAACAAGAATGGAAAGAACAAGAATAGGAAGAACAAGAATGGGAAGAACAAGAATAGAAAGAACAAGAATAGGAAGAACACGAATAGGAAGAACAAGAATAGGAAGAACAAGAAGAACAAGAATAGGAAGAACAAGAATAGGAAGAACAAGAAGAACAAGAAAAGAAAGAATAGGAAGAACAAGAATAGGAAGAACAAGAAGAACAAGAATAGGAAGAACAAGAAGAACAAGAATAGGAAGAACAAGAAGAACAAGAATAGGAAGAACAAGAAGAACAAGAATAGGAAGAACAAGAATAGGAAGAATAGGAAGAACAAGAATAGAAAGAACAAGAATAGGAAGAACAAGAAGAACAAGAATAGGAAAAACAAGAATAGGAAGAACAAGAAGAAAAAGAATAGGAAGAACAAGAATAGGAAGAACAAGAATAGAAAGAACAAGAATAGGAAGAACAAGAAGAACAAGAATAGGAAAAACAAGAATAGGAAGAACAAGAATAGGAAGAACAAGAAGAACAAGAATAGGAAGAACAAGAATAGGAAGAACAAGAAGAACAAGAATAGAAAGAACAAGAATAGGAAGAACAAGAAGAACAAGAATAGGAAGAACAAGAATAGGAAGAACAAGAATAGGAAGAACAAGAATAGGAAGAACAAGAATAAGAAGAAGAATAAATAAGAGGAACACAAACAAGAGAACAGCAATGAAACAAACAAAAGCAATAAGAATTAGAGAACAAAAATAAGAGGAACAAAAATAAGACAACGAGAAAAAGAGGAACACGAGTAATAGGAACAGGAATAAGACATACAAGAATAAGAGGGCAGCAAATAAGAGGAACACAAATAAGTGGAACAAGAATAAGAGGAACTACAATGAGAGGATGACAATTAAGAGAAGAAGAACAAGAGTAGCAGAAATAAGAGTGGCAAAAATAAGAGGAAAAATAAGAGGAACAAAAAAAATAAAAAAATAAAAAGAACAAGAATAAGAAGAACAGAAATAAGAGAAATGAAAATAGGAAAGGAATAAGAATAAGATGAAAACCAACAGGAAACCAAACCAATATTGGAAGCACAAGAATGAGATTAAAAAGAACAAGAACAAGAGGGACACGAAGCAGAGCAAGAAGAAGAAGAAGAAGAAGAAGAAGAAGAAGAAGAAGAAGAAGAACAACAACAACAACAACAACATCAAAAACGAAAACAAAAATAACAAGAAGAAGATGAATAAGAACGTCTCATATACTAGGCAAATAAAAGTATAAAGAAAAGTCAAAACAGTTATTTTCAAGATGGACCTTTTGGCTTGCCCCTCTCAATCATTTCAGTGTGCAGTTCTTCGCGAAATGAATGAACTGCGTCCAACACTCGACAAGGGAGGGTAATACAACGTGTTTAGAAGAAGGGAAACGAGAATGAATGGTCGTAGTCTAGTGCTTGCCTTTCTAAGGGAACTTACTAATGATCAATTAGATGTCATCCCCGGGCGCTCAACCTTCTATTGGCCACGCCCCTGCAGCGATTTGTCCAGCTCTAGAAATCGGTACGGGTCAGCGGAAATTTGTGATGGATGAGGGTGGTTGAGGTTTAAGATTCCGATTCTGTCGTTAGGGGTGCGCTAATGGTGGTAACAATTCTCGGGGAACAAGCGGAAGTGGGCTTGGCGATACTCTGAAGCACTAAATTGTAAACTAGTCGATAAAAACATATATAAGTAATGACTCAGTGACAGCAGCACGACAAAAACAAACAAAAAACAACGATCCGACCCAACGCCTTTGTCATGAAAAACAACCGAGCAGAAACAATTAACAAATCACAACACAAACCATGTCATGCTATATTACGTACGATACAGTGAAGTTTGAGCTGGTAGCTATAACCAGGAAGTGATCAAGGATGTGTGAGTCTCAGCAAACAACTTGCATTGATGACCTATTTCAGTAATTGCGTGTTTGCAAAAGAAATGGAAAATATTGTTGCCGTGCGGCTCAATCGCTGATGATCGTCAGAGGAGCAAGAAACTATGGGTATGACAGTGATATTGACTTTGCTCCGAGACCCAGGCCATTGAAGTGGCTGGCCATAGGGGAACCGTTCTCTTTACAGGAGTCATGGATATATTTCTGGAAACGTGCACGCAGTTCTAGACTCGTCTCTCAGATGTTTGTCGTACCAGACTGGCAACGAATGATGGAACAAATGAGGTTGCATAACTTGTAGGGGAACCCTCTTTGATGACATAATCTGCTTTTCAAAAAGTAACCATTTGCGAGTTATGACGCCATGTTGGAAAGTAATACAGCGATGTACGTCGCTGCTCTGTATGGTGTCCAGATGGATGTGGGTGCTAGTGTCCATGCGACTGCTGACCAGCAAGTCCCTCAGATTCATGTCCCGTTTGTAGGCGACTACTGACCAGCAAGTCCCTCAGGTTCCTGTCCTGTTTTAGGCGATTACTGCCCAGCAAATCCCTCAGGTTCCTGTCATGTTTGTAGGCGACTACTGACCAGCAAGTTCCTCAGGTTCCTGTCATGTTTGTAGGCGACTACTGACCAGCAAGTACCTCAGGTTCCTGTCCCGTTGTAGGCGACTACTGACCAGCAAGTCCCTCAGGTTCCTGTCATGTTGTAGGCGACTACTGACCAGCAAGTCCCTCAGGTTCCTGTCCCGTTGTAGGCGACTACTGACCAGCAAGTCCCTCAGGTTCCTGTCCCGTTGTAGGCGTCTACTGACCATCAAATCCCTCAGGTTCCTGTCATGTTTGCAGGCGATTTCTGACCAGCAAGTCCCTCAGGTTCCTGTCCCGTTGTAGGCGACTACTGACCAGGAAGTCCCTCAGGTCCCTGTCCCGTTGTAGGCGACTACTGACCATCAAGTCCCTCAGGTTCCTGTCCCGTTGTAGGCGACTACTGACCAGCAAATCCCTCAGGTTCCTGTCATGTTTGTAGGCGATTACTGACCAGCAAGTCCCTCAGGTTCCTGTCCCGTTGTAGGCGACTACTGACCAGCAAGTACCTCAGGTTCCTGTCCCGTTGTAGGCGACTACTGACCAGCAAGTCCCTCAGGTTCCTGTCCCGTTGTAGGCGACTACTGACCAGCAAGTACCTCAGGTTCCTGTCCCGTTGTAGGCGACTACTGACCAGCAAGTCCCCCAGGTTCCTGTCCCGTTGTAGGCGACTACTGACCAGCAAGTCCCTCAGGTTTCTGTCCCGTTTGTAGGCAATGAGGATCGGGAAATACCTTTTTGAATGGAAAGATCTGAGTAAATGATAGGAAGATGATGGAATAAAATATCCTGGGCATAGACGTAGAAAGGGTGATACGTGAAACAAGTTTCCCACGGTCAGAGGGAGGGCGGTGAGTGAGAGTGAGAGAGTCATTGCGGGAGATTGGGAGAA
Source organism: Ariolimax columbianus (assembly GCA_036924085.1). Lineage (NCBI taxonomy): Eukaryota > Metazoa > Mollusca > Gastropoda > Stylommatophora > Arionidae > Ariolimax > Ariolimax columbianus. The sequence continues at coordinate 21,096,480 of JAVGWX010000010.1, read as the reverse complement.
CCTACTGGAGGTTGGAGGAGAGACTTGTCTCCGGGTAGAGTCGTTCACGGGAGACGTCAAGTATCTCGTGGGCACTGCGAAGACAGTCGTCGTCCTGACGGAGACATCGGAGGCGGAGAAGCTGGCAGAAAGGAGCGAGTCACGGCAGGATTGAGGATGAGAAAGAGAGTAGAGGAGGTAGGTGTGGACATTAGTAGTTTGTAGCAGACAGTGGTAGAGAGATCAGAAGGACAGGTGAAGACAGGGATTTCCATTCAGTTTAGAGAAGTGAGACAGATATCAGATGTGAAATAGAAATGATTAACGAAGTCAATGAAGCTATAGAGGTTCGTCTCAAGCATGTCATCAATACCATTGTCGATGTCTCGGTAGCACATCGGGGGAAAAGGCTCTGATACTGATACAAAATAAGGTATTTCAGGTGCCCCATGAAAACACAAGCGAAGCTGGGTCCCATTTACAGACATCTTCGGAAAAGACAGGTATTTCTGCACTCGGAAAACATACACAAAAATAATAAAATAGACAGGTATGACGCCAGAACAGAAAAATAAACGGAACCAGCGTTACAACCAAAATATCTTCATCAGGGACAAAGAACGACATTAATAAAAATGAATTATAATTCATTACAACATCGATAATCACAGCTCGGTACTTATTATAACTAAGGTTACAATTTGTTTATGCTCTTGTTGAAAACATAGACAGCAAGGGACAGAAAAGAAAGTTACGAAATGTGTACTACGGAATCAAACCCCAGACGTCCAATTTACACTAGAAATTTTTGAGTTTTCAGATGCCGAATTACTTAGCACATATTTTTCTTTTTTCGAGGCGCTATCGCCACCTTATGATCCGTGGTTCGAATCCACATGGCATTTTACTTTAGATGTGATGCAAGAGCTGATTAGCAGAGTGGTTTAGCTCTCACATCTCGTAGCAAAGATATCGGTTTGGTCCTCGTTATAAACACTAGCCAGTTGACCTAGCTCTAAATCGGTACCAAGCTTATTCACTCGAAAGAAAAGGTAAGGAGCCACAGCACATTATAAAACACTGAAGCCTAGTTTAACATTGTCTTCAACACTTCATCCCCAAAGAGAAAATGTCGTCTAAGGGGCTTTATTTACATTTACATTTAGCTCACAAAATCCATTAATTCATATCCGTTCTTGAACCGCAGATTTCAAATACCTGGTCATTGACAAACAAAAGCCCTCAATAAATTCGTCTGACCAAATAGTGAACGGGTGCTGGAAATAGACCATCTGAAGACAGGTCAATTTTACCCTACTAATGACAGGGCGTTGCTACGGAAAACCAGCTCATATCGAGAGGAGCCGCAGACACTTTGGTTCACGTACCAGGCTGATAAGCCAATGGCGCGAGGCTACCATGTGGGGGATTACGGCCGAACCCTTGTAAGCCGCAATCCCGCCCAAAATCTCAGCACCACTGCAATGGGAGGCTCCTACATGCTCCGGACCTGTGGCTTGCGCCCCAGCCATATCCGGTGGAGCCGCAGCAAGAGGTCCTTGCCGTCGGCCGATCAAAGCGGGCGGACAACTGCTTGATACTCACCTTATACGGCGATGGGGTGCGAAACCACCAACTAAAGACTTAGTACCTGGTCGGGGTGTCGAAAACAGTAGAGCAGCCACCTCACTGTGAACTGTCGAGACTCAACCAATGACCATGAGAGCTGTCCGCACACCAGGCGAACAACATCTCTGTGACATTACCAGGCTTGTCCTCCGGCTAAATGCACGTCGGCTACGATATCTACCTCTGTACGTTATCAGCTATATAACTATCATGCTGGACGCAGAAGAGATGCAGACCAGCGGACATTGCACACCTGCCCCACTGTGTCAACACCAGAGGTGGCGGGGAATGCTAGGCGTACCATCCCTGCATAGTAGCCAAGAAAATAAAGGGAAAAAGAGATACCCCACTCACATGCAAATGCTACGTTTCTGGCAGGACGTGACGATCCTGGGATACAGACACACTGGACTGCCTCTCTTCTGGGTAAACCAGTCCATCTCATATATCATCTCACATATCATCATTGCACCTTATAGACACGAGTAGTGAAGACTCGATAGTCTGGTAAGACAACTTCCATAAGAGAGACAACTCTGATCATAAACAACTGCTGCCTTGCAGATAGGCTGGGGACAGCCAAAGGCTAAGGAGGGCATCCCTACAGAAACGCCTGTTGAAATCGGATGCACGGGGCCGCAAGCCTAACAAAACAGTGCAACGTAAATCGCAGCATGATGGCAGTACAACCTATTAGAAAAACGCATGGCGCTCATCCTGCGGAGTCCCGCCAGGCAGCGATAGTGCCGGGCCTCACGCCTCGAAGGGGCCCACCCTTGACTACTGGTGGTCACCCACCCATGTGTCGTGGAGTCAAGGCACATGGCTATGGGGCAACTTCTATTGGCCAAAACCTCAAGACCCTCAAAATACTACAGTGGAATGCGGAGGGAGTCATTAACAAAAAACTTTCCCTAACACACCACCTGCATGAAGGTAAGATTGACGTGGCATGTATCCAGGAAGCGCACCTCAACAATAACCATAAATTCTCAATCAGAGGATACCAGATCTTCCGTCTAGATAGAGAAGGCCACAAAGGAGGGGTCCTGATACTGACCAGAAACTGCATACCGAGTACCGCGGTATCTGTCAATCACACCGGACAAGCAGAAATTGTAGGAGTTGACATAATGGCTCAAGAGACGAAGCTCCGCATTTTCAATCTGTACGGACCACCAAATAGAGACCTATCGCTCTCGAGTATGGAGGTCAGAGACTCCAACTGCATAGTAGTTGGAGATTTCAACAGCCACTCGGAGAGATGGGGATACTCTGACTCAGACAGCAGAGGTGACGAAGTGGAAGATTGGGAGATAGATGCAAATCTCTCCCTAATCAATAGGCCGGAGGATAGCCCTAGCTTCTATTCAAGAACATGGCATACCACCTCGACTCCAGATTTGGCCTTCTCCACACAGGACATATACCATAAAATAGACCGCCAGGTGCTAAACCAACTGGCAGGTAGCGACCACAGGCCGATCAGGCTAACCATTGACATGGAAGTAGGCCCACAGGAAACAAAACCGCTCCCACGTTGGAATTACAAACGAGCCGACTGGGACAGATTTGCAATCCTGACAGATGGGCTGTGTGAAACCATCAACACACGAAACACCAAAATGAAGCCCATGGTAGAGAGCCTAAGCAAGGAAATAATGCAAGCCGCCACTGAAACCATCCCAAGAGGAGCTAGGAAAAACTATAAGCCCTACTGGAATGATGAGTTGCAGAAAGTGGAAGATGCAGTAACAAATGCTAGGAACATGGCAGAGCGAGAAAAATCCATGGAGGCAAACATCGCCCTCAAAGCCGCCGCGGCGAAGTACAAACACACTCTCAAGCAAACAGCAAGAGAAAGCTGGAAAAATAAAACGGAAAGTCTAAACCTGGACAAAGACGGGAACAAGCTATGGAAGCTAGTCAGAGCCATGAACGACGAAACCCCGTCAAATAAACAAATTACTATCAAGCAGGGCGAGAACTTGATCACAGGTAAGAAAGCCGCAAACGCCTTTGTCGATCACTATGCCAGAGCAAACCACATCGAGGTCCCTGCAGATAAGCATACAGACATTAGCGAAGAGCTAAAGGGACACGAAAACATGAATACGGCTCCTGAAGAGCACATGATGGCCAAACTAACAATGCGCGAAATGGAAGAGGCTATGAGAACACTAAAGAAAAGGAAATCTCCCGGAAAAGACGGGATAACAAACGAAATGCTGATGGGGCTGGGCCAAACAGCGAAGAAGAAACTGCTATCGGTCCTGAACCAAAGCTGGAAAAGGGGAATTGTACCACAGGCATGGAAAGATGCAATACTGGTACCAGTACCAAAAACAGGAAAGGACAAAACAGATCCAAATGGATACAGGCCCATAAGCCTACTGAGCTGTGTCGGCAAGCTGATGGAACGGATGATAAACACCAGACTGATGTGGCATCTGGAAGAAAAACGAATACTAATTCCACAGAAAGCCGGCTTTAGACAGCACAGATCCACTGAGGACCAGGTCATCCTCATAGCCCAGGAGATAGAAGATGCCTACCAGGCACAGAAACACACAGTAGCTGTTTGGGTGGATCTGGAAAAGGCATTTGACAAAGTCTGGAAAGATGGACTTAGAGTCAAGCTAAGAAGAAGTGATGTCTGTGGGAAGATGTACAAGTGGATCAACCACTACCTCAAACAACGAACGGCCAGAGTCCAAGTACAAGGGCAGATGAGCAAAAAGGTGACACTCGAGCAGGGAGTACCCCAAGGGGGAGTATTGTCACCCACACTCTTCCTGGTATATATAAACGATATTACAGAGAATATACCAAGAAGAGTCCATAGCTCAATGTTTGCAGACGATCTGGCTATGTGGACCTCTGAAAAGAATCTCACCATAGCAAGAAATCGGATGCAGACGGCCCTAACATCGCTGGAAGAGTGGGCGAACTCATGGCTGGTCAAAATAAACGAGGAGAAAACCACATGCACAATGTTATCGCTTTCATTAAAACCCCAAAGTACCAAATTAAGTCTAAATGGCAAAATCCTGCAGCCAAACGACAACCCAACCTATCTGGGAGTCACATTTGATCGGCGCATGACATGGAAAAGTCAGATTGAGAGAAACCGAATGAAAGCCAGAGAAAGAATGGCAATCATGAGGAAACTTGCTGGCACATGCTGGGGAGCAGACGAAGGCATACTAAAGAAACTGTATACTGGAAGAGTGAGACCAGTTCTCGAGTATGGCATTGCGGCATGGACAACAGCAGCGAAGGCGAACTTCGATAAAGTTAACAAACTTCAAAACCAAGCCATGAGAATTATAACAGGTGGCATGAAGTCAACGCCAATTGTAGAACTTGAAAAGATTACAAAACTGCAATCCATGACCGATAGAAGAGACTGCAGAGCCCAGCTGCAGTCAGAGAAACTCCGATGACTGACCGACCATCCAATGCACCAGAGACTAAACAATTTGGGAAATGGGAAACTAAAGCGGAGAAACTTTGCAGAAATAGCCAAAGCAAAGATGCACGAAGATCCCATAAACGCACTAACAACACCAAAACCCATCACTACTGTACGAAAACCTACCTGGAGGCAGGATATATTTCCAGAGGTGGTAGAAAATATACCAGGTATTGCAAACAAAAACTGCCAGACTGAAAAAGAAAGGAGAGATACTACCCTAAGCTTGATAACGAAAAGCTACCCAAGCATGGACTGGACCCATGCATACACCGACGGTTCTGTAACAAACACTACACAGAACGGAGGGGCAGGAGCATTCCTGAACCTACCAAATGGCAGAAAAATAACACTGTCATTCGCTACTGGTAAGTACACAAGCAATTTCAGAGCGGAGGCAGAGGCACTGAGGGCGGCAGTGGAAGAAATTGTGACACACAGTGAAAATGAGAGCCAAATAGTCCTGCTGACAGATGCTCTCGCCGTAGTCACAGCGCTAAAAAGCCAGAAAAACACTGAGCTTAATGACTTAAGAGCAGCACTCTGCAAACTGTGCCAGCAGTCCGCACCAAAAAGGGTAGTGGTACAGTGGGTTCTGTCACACTGCAACATCCAAGGCAACGAGGAGGCAGACAGACTGGCAAAAGAAGGTGCAAGACTACCACAAACAGATACCAGTATGACGTACGAAGAGTCAAAACGGCTTATCAAAGCCAGATACATGACCAAATGGGAAACCGAACATACTGGTTACACCAAAAACGATGCCTATTACCAGTTGAACCGAAGAGAGCAGGTCGTTGTCTTCAGACTTCGCACTGGCCACAACAGACTGAGGTACCACCTATTCAACAAATTGAAGATAGGGTGTACCGACGAATGCCCGTGCGGTACTGGTAAAATGACCGCTGAACATCTGCTGCAGAACTGCCCGACATACGAGGATCAGAGAGAGCAGATGTGGCCATTACCAGTGGAACTGCAAGACAAGCTCTATGGCAGTGGCGAGAGCCTCAGGATGACCGCCGCTTTTTTCGAAAAAATAATGGTGACTGTCTGACTGCGTACGCAGAAGAAAAAAAAAGAATATCCGTTCTTGCAGCGCGGCGTTTACCATCGCCTGTAAGTCCCTCGTGTGATTCTTTACTTTCTATTACTATCTATGTCTGTTGTTGTGTCTGTTTACAGACTGAAAAGAAGCATTTATTTTGTGATTTTGTCGGTGCAAGAAGAAATGGGAAAATAGCAGGAGGGCAGTTTAGCAGTGTTATGTTATACACTTCTTAGTCGTCTTTGTTCGACATCAGACACCAACTTATGTGACTCTAACAAAGGTAGTAAGCAGCTCAAGGCTCCCAATATTGTCTTATATCCACTCACGCGCATTTTCAGGTTGTAGCTAGGTGGCTTTTTTTTCACCAGCGAATATTTGGCATTCTTCAACAGTTCCTTCAACAGTACAGCACATCACCACAATGTATCATGGCACTCTAGTTAGGTAGGTGGGGTTCGTCACTGTGATCCATATAGTTGCAAATTTACTGAGGAGACTCAAATTGCACAACAGCCAGAAGAACTGAAGTACACCCTTTCGAGTTCGCTTTAGGATGAAACCTGCCACCAGAGAAAGTCAAGAGTACCTAACTCAAGTACGATTGGCATTAGCAATAACAAGTACATGTAACATTGGAGACAAACATAGAAACAAGCACAGTAAATGCATTACTTGCTTGATGGTTATCAGAGTGTTATACATCCAGAAGAAGCCATCTCTCATAAACTTTTAAATGTCCTGTCTCAATGTTTTCCAAGCTTTTCACAACTATTGGCCGGTGAAAATTGAAACAATTATTCGCAGATCATTATTTTATATATTCTTCTTTTCTTTTTTTCTTAATTGGCTTATCCTATTTGCCTTTCAGCGTCAGGTTATGACATTCACTGCTTTATATATTTCCGTAAGCCACCTTTTTGTGTGGTCTGCCTTTGGCCTTGAATTCGTTGAATCTAAATATCATTGCTTGTTTGGGGTGATGTGTGGTCGTAGCCTTGTAAAGTGGCCGAACCATTTGAGTTGCTACCTTTTGATGTAGTCTGAAACTACTGTTGTACCCACCTGTATCTTTCCTGATGTCTTATTTTCTGATCATGTTTTTCCTTGTTGCACCCAATATTTTTCGCTGGAATTTTATTTCTGTTGTTACTATTTGTTGTTTTTCATTTGATGTTAGAGTCCAGGTTTGACATTGGCAGAATAATGTCGGGACGACAATCGTGTTGAATAAATCTCTTTTGGTAGTTATTGTCACGTGCTTGCAATTAAGTATTGGTTTTAATTGTCCAATGATCCGATTTGCCTTATTGTCCTTTATTAGTATTACACTGTGATTTTTCTATCTGTTGATAACTTAGCTTAACTTCATCATGCTGGCTTATAAGGCTCTATAGAGGCGGTATGCAACCAGTTTATTTCATTCCACAGATACTGAAAGTATCTATTTTTCAATGCATTAACTGACTTTGCTTCCACTACATCCTGTGGCAACGCATTCCAAGAATTCACCACTTTCTGACTAAAAAATATTTCCTAATATCTAATCTAGACCTGTCTTTAAACAATTTGTAGCTGTGCCCTCTTGTTCTTGTAGCTGGTAATAATTTGAAAAACGGTATAGTCTAATTTATCCTTTCTATTTATTAATTTATAAACGTGTATTAAGTCACATCGAATTCTTCTGTGTTCGAGACACTGAAAACCAGTTTTTTTAGTCTTTCTTCAAAACTATAACTCTGGAATCCCCCGATCATTTTTGTAGATTTTCTTTTGTGTCCTTCCCAGCATGTTTAAATCTACTCTACGATATGAACCTCACACCTGGACACAGTTCTCCGATTTAGGTCTCACCAATGATTTATACAGTTTGAATATCACTTCCTTGTTCTTTTGTGAAATGTTTCCTTTTATCATGTCCAACATGACATTAGCCTTTTCACTGCCAAAAGGACTTGCTCCCGTACCTTTCCTGTATGATCTATTATAACTCCCAGGTCTCTTTCCATATTTATTGTGCTAATATTGTTCTCTCCCATTATGTAATTATCTTCCTAATTTGATCTTCCCATGTAACGTGAACCCTAATTATTTGAAATCTTTCACCTGTTTGATTTGTTGCTTTGCAAGGAAGATATTGGTTTGAACTTTATTTATATTGTATTTTGTATATTAGTGGTAAAATCTAATATTTAAAATAGAAATGATATAGTTATTTAAAATAACTTGAAACCGAGCAGTAAATGAAAATGAAAATAATAGAACGCCTTGAAGTTTTGAGAAAGCAATATTGTTATTTAAAGTTAGTTCGAATTCTGTTCTAGAATATTTTATAACCGTTGCTACAGAGTTGTTTATGAGATGCATTCAATCGGTTTCTCTGGTTTTGATCACTGTCATGGCTGAAAAAGTCTTCTCGAACAAATAAGTAGTCGAAAATACGATAAACAATTCAATAGCTCTATAACTGAGAGATGGATGGATATTCGTTTCCCAGTGATATCCAAAAATGAGACAATGATTGCATTTTACGTTTGGATGCCAGAGTGACGTCAGAAAACAACTCGAGCAGGACTTCAGAGCAACTGGAAGATAAAGGAAGCGATTGATTGATGGTGTAAAAGAAACACTACAGAAGCGTGGATTCAAATATAAACAGCCACACAAATGGCACATGAAAGAAAAGGACGTTTCTCAACACTTCTTAACATGATCAGTTTAGCGATGAGAATAAATGTGTGTGAAATGTAGGGGAAATAGTCGTTATTGTTGATGTTGTTTATATCGTTATTGTTGATGTTGTTGTTTATGTCGTTATTGTTGTTATTGTTGGTGTTGTTGTTGTTTATGTCGTTATTGTTGTTATTGTTGGTGTTGTTGTTGTTTATGTCGTTATTGTTGGTGTTGTTGTTTATGTCGTTATTATTGGTGTTGTTGTTGTTTATGTCGTTATTGTTGATGTTGTTTATGTCGTTATTGTTGATGTTGTTGTTGTTTATGTCGTTATTGTTGTTATTGTTGGTGTTGTTGTTGTTTATGTCGTTATTGTTGTTATTGTTGGTGTTGTTGTTGTTTATGTCGTTATTATTGGTGTTGTTGTTGTTTATGTCGTTATTGTTGATGTTGTTGTTTATGTCGTTATTGTTGGTGTTGTTGTTGTTTATGTCGTTATTGATGTTATTGTTGGTGTTGTTGTTGTTTATGTCGTTATTGTTGTTATTGTTGGTGTTGTTGTTGTTTATGTCGTTATTGTTGATGTTGTTTATGTCGTTATTGTTGATGTTGTTGTTTATGTCGTTATTGTTGTTATTGTTGGTGTTGTTGTTTATGTCGTTATTATTGGTGTTGTTGTTGTTTATGTCGTTATTGTTGATGTTGTTGTTTATGTCGTTATTGTTGGTGTTGTTGTTGTTTATGTCGTTATTGATGTTATTGTTGGTGTTGTTGTTGTTTATGTCGTTATTGTTGTTATTGTTGGTGTTGTTGTTGTTTATGTCGTTATTGTTGTTATTGTTGGTGTTGTTGTTGTTTATGTCGTTATTGTTGTTATTGTTGGTGTTGTTGTTGTTTATGTCGTTATTGTTGTTATTGTTGGTGTTGTTGTTGTTTATGTTGTTATTGTTGGTGTTGTTGTTGTTGTCGTTATTGTTGGTGTTGGTGTTGTTGTCGTTATTGTTGGTGTTGTTGTTTATGTCGTTATTGTTGTTATTGTTGTTGTTTATGTCGTTATTGTTGTTATTGTTGGTGTTGTTGTTGTTTATGTCGTTATTGTTGGTGTTGTTGTTGTTTATGTCGTTATTGTTGGTGTTGTTGTTGTTTATGTCGTTATTGTTGTTATTGTTGGTGTTGTTGTTGTTTATGTTGTTATTGTTGTTATTGTTGGTGTTGTTGTTGTTTATGTTGTTATTGTTGTTATTGTTGGTGTTGTTGTTGTTTATGTTGTTATTGTTGGTGTTGTTGTTGTTGTCGTTATTGTTGGTGTTGTTGTTGTTTATGTCGTTATTGTTGGTGTTGTTGTTTATGTCGTTATTGTTGTTATTGTTGTTGTTTATGTCGTTATTGTTGTTATTGTTGTTGTTTATGTCGTTATTGTTGGTGTTGTTGTTGTTTATGTCGTTATTGTTGGTGTTGTTGTTGTTTATGTCGTTATTGTTGTTATTGTTGGTGTTGTTGTTGTTTATGTCGTTATTGTTGGTGTTGTTGTTGTTTATGTCGTTATTGTTGGTGTTGTTGTTGTTTATGTCGTTATTGTTGGTGTTGTTGTTGTTTATGTCGTTATTGTTGGTGTTGTTGTTGTTTATGTCGTTATTGTTGTTATTGTTGGTGTTGTTGTTGTTTATGTCGTTATTGTTGTTGTTGTCGTTATTGTTGTTGTTGTTGTTGTTGTCGTTATTGTTGTTGTTGTCGTTATTTTTGGTGTTGTTGTTGTTATTGTTGGTGTTGTTGTTGTTTATGTCGTTATTGTTGTTATTGTTGGTGTTGTTGTTGTTTATGTCGTTATTGTTGTTATTGTTGGTGTTGTTGTTGTTTATGTTGTTATTGTTGGTGTTGTTATTGTTGTCGTTATTGTTGGTGTTGTTGTTGTTGTCGTTATTGTTGGTGTTGTTGTTGTTTATGTCGTTATTGTTGGTGTTGTTGTTGTTTATGTCGTTATTGTTGTTATTGTTGGTGTTGTTGTTGTTTATGTCGTTATTGTTGGTGTTGTTGTTGTTTATGTCGTTATTGTTGGTGTTGTTGTTGTTTATGTTGGTGTTGTTGTTGTTTATGTCGTTATTGTTGGTGTTGTTGTTGTTTATGTCGTTATTGTTGGTGTTGTTGTTGTTTATGTCGTTATTGTTGTTATTGTTGGTGTTGTTGTTGTTTATGTCGTTATTGTTGGTGTTGTTGTTGTTTATGTCGTTATTGTTGGTGTTGTTGTTGTTTATGTCGTTATTGTTGTTATTGTTGGTGTTGTTGTTGTTTATGTCGTTATTGTTGGTGTTGTTGTTGTTTATGTCGTTATTGTTGGTGTTGTTGTTGTTTATGTCGTTATTGTTGGTGTTGTTGTTGTTTATGTCGTTATTGTTGGTGTTGTTGTTGTTTATGTCGTTATTGTTGTTATTGTTGGTGTTGTTGTTGTTTATGTCGTTATTGTTGGTGTTGTTGTTGTTTTGTTTATTGTTGGTGTTGTTGTTGTTGTCGTTATTGTTGTTGTTGTCGTTATTTTTGGTGTTGTTGTTGTTGTCGTTATTGTTGGTGTTGTTGTTGTTGTCGTTATTGTTGGTGTTGTTGTTGGTTATGTCGTTATTGTTGGTGTTGTTGTTGTTGTCGTTATTGTTGGTGTTGTTGTTGTTGTCGTTATTGTTGGTGTTGTTGTTGTTGTTGTCGTTATTGTTGTTGTTGTTGTCGTTATTGTTGGTGTTGTTGTTGTTGTCGTTATTGTTGGTGTTGTTGTTGTTGTCGTCATTGTTGGTGTTGTTGTTGTTGTCGTTATTGTTGGTGTTGTTGTTGTTGTCGTTATTGTTGGTGTTGTTGTTGTTGTTGTCGTTATTGTTGGCGTTGTTGTTGTTGTCGTTATTGTTGTTGATGTTGTTGTCGTTATTGGTGGTGTTGTTGTTGTTGTCGTTATTGTTGGTGTTGTTGTTGTTGTTGTCGTTATTGTTGGTGTTGTCGTTATTGTTGGTGTTGTTGTTGTTGTTGTCGTTATTGTTGGTGTTGTTGTTGTTGTCGTTATTGTTGGTGTTGTTGTTGTTATCGTTATTGTTGGTGTTGTTGTTGTTTATGTCGTTATTGTTGGTATTTTTGTTGTTTATGTCGTTATTGTTGGTATTTTTGTTGTTGTCGTTATTGTTGGTGTTGTTGTTTGTGTCGTTATTGTTGGTGTTGTTGTTTATTTCGTCATTGTTTGTGTTGTTGTTGTTTATGTCTTTATTGTTGGTGTTGTAGTTGTCGTTATTGTTTTGTCGATTTTGTTGTTCGCAGCCATTTATCCTGAATTGAGTTAACTCTTGACAACGCTTCTTTTAGTAGCGGGTTACAGTAGCTCTTCATTCATCCTTAGCCGTACTTGAGAAGGTAGACTGGTACCTTCTGACTGTAGTGCACTGCGAGGCTCAACAATAAGCTCACCTATATTAATTTTTGTTGCTCTCTCCGTGGTTTTTATTTTACGCCTGTCGACCCGACCCAGTGCATCCGACTTCAGCATGCATTTTATGTAAGGATCTGCTTCCTCTTGCATTTGTTAAGGATTTGCTTCCCCGGGGTAACGGTCGGTGCTGTTATGGGAATCGAACCCAGCGCCTTCGAGTTGTGAGCCGTGTCCCTTAACCACTAGCCCACGCCGTCCCCACTCTCCCCGGTATGAAGATTACAGTATCGATCCCCACCTAGCTGTTCAGACTGCTGTAAAACAACCTGTTTTCAGGAGCACGAACGGAGATGTGAGATGGCAGTCTTGATCAGTATGTTTCGCCTCACGCTGATTACTCTTTGCTCCAAAAACAACCACCCAAACAAATCTGCGAGCTGAACCCCCCAAAACACATTTTCTCAGCTCTCCGGAATGTCTATCGAATTTCTGCTTAATGCAAGCCATCTTTTAAAAACACGAGCGAGAATTTGGGGGACTGAGTACACATAAAGGGACCAGAAAAAGGGCCCAAATGAATTATGTTTTATAGGCCTTACGGGACTCTTTTATCTGGGTAGTAGATTAACCTCGTGACTGTCTGAATGATCTATCTGGTATTAGTTCGTGACTGGTCGTTTATTGGTCATAATGTGGTCAATAAATGGTGACGTTTGAAGGTGATATTTTGTGTGGGTCAGTTCTGTTTAATGATTGGGAGTTGAGAGGGAATAATGTTATGTTATGCAGCATTGATATCACTGCGCTGCGTGGTATATCTGTCAGTGCGCAGTATCCTTAATCTCCGTCATAGTTCTTGTGTGCCTTATAAACCGTCTCTATTTCGTCATGTTCAATTTAATTTGTCTTTGTTTCTTTCTTCATTATATTTCTCTTCATGTTCTCTCTGCCTCCTTTTTCTTTTCTTTCTTTTCCTCCGCCTTCTTTTTCTCCTATCTTTTAAACTTCTAAATGATTATCCTCTTCTTCTTCCTTTTCTTCATTTTCATCATTTTTATTCCTCTATTTCTACCTGTTCTTTCATCTGTGTAAGCCCAATATGTAAGTGAGATATTGTCTTGTTTTACATTTGTATGTATGTCTTAATGAGATATTTCTTCCATTTTTTACACAATTTACATAATTTTTGCAAACTTCACTTAAAATATAACTCTGTTGTTTTTTAAACCTATTTTGTCAAACCTTCAATTGTTTTCATTAGGTAATCTTGCCAGATCTTTGTAAGGAATTTTTTACAACAGTAGAACGAGTCATATATGGGTATATTAGTGCCGGTAGACAAACTCGATGGCGTGCTAGTCAGACTGGGGTTAACCTAGTTAAGTGTTCACCTGGGAGGTATTATAACGCACCTGTGACAACACTAGCTGTCTGATTGGCCTGACATTCAATGTTTTTCACCTGGGTTAATTGTTTCGAGGGACCCGGCACCTGAAATCCAAGCAAATGTTAGAGCTTTTAAACCTGTCAGTCATGTAGAAATATGTTACTAAGGAAGGTTTGTCACGGGGCTAGCTAGCCCATCCTGTAGAAAATGAATTTCTTGAAAAATATAGGGAGGCTAGTGGTTGACAGACTTGCAGTTATTTGTTGAAGTCCTGGGGGGTTGGTGACAGTCAGATGCCACCACGACCGGCTGCGAAATTTAGAGTTACAGAGATTCTGAGATAACCATCCAATAATAATTAGTTGGAGACAGTTCCAAATTAGAGTGATGGCTAAATCAAACAACTATCAGGAGACCATTGGACAGCCATGATGTTGCTTGAGACTATAAAAATAATCTGCAAAGGTGAACTCAGGGAGACTGGTTAGGAGAGAGACTAAGAGGCTGTCAGGATTCTGTGGATGTGTTAGTTTGCAGGGTGACTGGACCAGCATACACCTCGAACTTTGGCCAGTCGCTCCACAGGTGTTTATGTTGGACATTCTGTGAACAGTAAGAGATCTGAATGAGTGTTGTACGTGCAGGATACCTAGTGAACGATGCGTGATCTAATTACATATGAATGTACAGATTGATGTGAATTTGTGAAATTATGTAAGTAATTGTTAATGCACAGATCGTCTGGCTGTAAGTGATCTGATTGTATGTGAATGTAAAGGATGAGATATGAATGTGTGTGTTATGTGCACGATACTTTGAGAACGATGTGTATTCTGATTATATGCGTATGTACAGATTGACTGAGTATGTGACCACAAGTGCTTACGTGATCCGACTATAAGTGACGTGATCTAATTACATATGTATGCACAGATCGTCTGAGCATACGTTAACCGATTGTATGTGGATGATAATATATCAGCTGATTGAAGGTGATCTGATTATATGTGATTACACAGACCGACTGAGTACTTAATCCTATCATGATAACGAGTTTGTGATTGCGTGTTGAGTGTGTAGATAAGGGGAGTGCATAGACGAGAGTCTGGCTATCATGTCCTTGGAGAAATTATCAAAGCTAGTGCTTAAAACCTCCGATTGTAGTTCAATATATATATATATATATATATATATATATATATATATATATATATATATATATATATATATATATATATATATATATAATTATTTAGTTAGATATACTTTGTTTCTTTTTGTTGATGTACACATAAAACGATAGTGTTATGTTTCCATTCAGGATAGTGTTAACTGCGTTTTTCTGGGTTTAGTCGTGTTGTAGTGTGAATACATGTTGTAACTCTAAGTAAGCAAACTCCTCAGCTAAACCTAGACTCTGCCACATATACTATTTTTGTCCGAGTGACCAGGATTTCTTTGATAGGAAAAGTTATATGCAACTGCTTAAATGCCTTACACTGCCACAGATTTATTGGCTGGTTCATTGACTGATTGATTGATTCATCGACTGACTGATTGGTTGGTTGATTTATTAATTGGTTGGTTGATTTATTTATTTAGGCTTTGGCTGATTGATAAATCATTGATTGATTGGTTGATTGACTGATTCGTTGGTTGATTGGTTGGTTGGTTCATTGATTGATTGATTGATTAATGAGGGTTTATTGATAGATAGATTGATTAAATGGCTTATTGATTGATTGATTGGATGACTGATTTTCTTATAATTGATTGATTGATTGATTGATAGTGACAGTCAGAACGTTAGTATTTAGAACAACATAACATTATATTTATGTAAATTGAAAACAATAATTGAATTACAAGAAAAACATTTAAAGGTGAAAGGACACCTTTAACACTATAAGACAGTGTATAGCACATATGTATAGACATGCACACACATTCACATACACTCATCAACATGCACACACAAACATAACGCGTCCACATACACACACAAAGATGCGCATCAACAGACACACATAAACACACGGAGACACACACACATATAGACATACTCACACATCCACACACATACACACACGTCCACAGGCACATACACATGCATACACTTACTCATCGACACACACACATACGCATCCACATACGCAATTACACACACACATACATCCACACGAACACGCATAAACATGCACACACGCATCCTCACATGAGAAGTATCAACATGCACACGAATCCACACTCACACATCCTTACACACACATCCACACACGCATCCACACACGCATCCCCACACACGTGCCCACAGATGTACACATCCATACACAGACAATTACACGCAACGAGATACACACATCCAAGCATACGCAACGGTCATGAATCTACATACATACAAATTCACCATCCATACACATGCATCCACACACACAGACAATTAGGCGTTACCACATACACACACACATCCATACACAGGCATACGCATTTGCAACCACACACACACACACACATATGTACACACATACATATACACGCACGTATTTACACACATATCCACGTACACATCCACAGGCACACACACACATCCACACATACATCCACAAACGCACATCAACACACACGCATCTACGTTCACGTATCCGCACACACATCCACACATACACACATCCACACACACACACACACACACAGACAAACACATCCATACAAACACAGACACACAGACACATACATATAGACACACATTCACACAAATACAGACACACACATCCACATACACACAGACACACACAGACACACACATCCACACAAACACACTTCCAGACTCTGGTTAATGCGCCCTGATAACAATTAAACAGACTATGCGTGGCTGAAAGAGCAAACCGTCGTTATGAGTATGACAGACATACGAAACTAACAAGCAAAAACTGTCCGACCCATTTCTTGAGAAAGCAATTACAATCAATAGCTGGGGGCACAGCTGTTAGTACACTAGTCTCTTGACCGAAGGGACACTAGTTCAAAACCTTTGTAAGGATTGTGTGATTGTTTTCTGTCGGGGATTAAATAACATTACTCGCACACTTCGTTGTGATTGAGTAGACATGCATCTCTCTATCCCCAACCATAATAACGCCCCTGGTCACTCCAACAGTCACTTGAGTGGTACACAGGAAGGTAAGAACAGGATCAATGTTATCTTCAAAGCATGCCGTTACTGCAGAAGGTTGTGTATGGAGTGACCCCCATCATGTATACCATGTTGCAACAGAAAGTACTACTGGAAGAGAGAACAAAATGCATGCTACAGCTTTCTTGCATTGTGCCATTTATAGCGGTTACTGTAAGGTATACCGAGAAGCAGCAGCATCTAGAGCAGTGTTTCTCAAACTTTTTCCGACTGACAACCGTCCCCACCTCCCTCGCACACTGACCGTATTTCCTTCCTGTGCCCATCTTCTCTCATCCTATTAAATTCCCATTACCCACCCCACCCCCTTCCCCGTCCTGCAGGTAGAATGGTAGCTATTTAAATATTTTGTTTGTAAATAAAACTTTTAAAAATTTATAATTTGAATAATTCATACAAAATGCAGTTTCGTACAAATTGATGCTTGAAGTATTTATTGATTAATGTGACCCATTTACTTGATGATCAGAGTTCAGCTTCGTGATATCCAGTTGTATAGCTAAGAGCATAAACGCTGATCACTTCTGTCCAATTTGATGTTGGCATTCCGCTTTATGCTGAGTAAATAAATCAAACGACTAACACCTGATTCTACCAAATACGAAGTAGGAAATGCCATAACAAACATGTTTGATTGATCTCAAAGCTGTGGAAACGTTTTATATATTGTATTTGCTATCCAAAAAGGGCAATAGGTGGTGAGGAAATAGATCATGTTTTGAATATCTGTGCTCCAGAATTGACAAAAGTGACGATTTGTCGAAAGAAATCAGAAGAGGCTAGCCGTGACGACGCAAAAGCCAAACAGCCTGACGCAATTATTGGAAGAATACCAGCAAAAAGACGTTAAACATCGTTGTCCAGTTTTTCTCTGTTGTCTACGACAGACTGCCTGTGATAAATGATAAATGTCAACTGGTCGACATCCTTCATCTGTTAGAAACCGAATCACCGCTCGCTTGTCAGCTCTGGACGGATTCCGTATCACACCCGCCATGTTTTCAACGGTCTGCTGAGGAAACTATGAGCAGGAAAATAATGAAATTTTGCAAACTTGACGGTTGGTATGTGCTGTTTACACCAGAAGTGACGTTATCATGCGCATGGTACGTATATTCACTTCTTGCAGTTTATTCCGGTTTAGTTTGAAAACGATTAGTACATAGAAAGAATAAGAAGGAGATGAAGAAGAACAGATTCGGCACTGGAAAAAAACACCATATCAATAGTTAGATGATCAGTAATCATTTCCAGCCGAGTTGGTAAAGATATATCGAATTTCTTGGTTTTATTATTATTGCTGACCAAAGTCACTTCTACTGACTGCTTCGTTCTTGGCTAATTGTCGAACTCATTACTATCAGCTTCCTCAATAATATATATAACATAGCACTATCCAAATAGACTGTTCATTCTTTAATACGAAATATTTTGTCCAAAAATTCATTGCGAAATGGCCAGATAATGTCAGGGGCTCGGAAATCTTCTTGATTAGAAACTTGGGACTTGTTCGTGTCAAAACAACCTATCTGTTTTCTGGTCTTGGGGAATTATTGATATTGGCGTTAGTAGATATCTTCTTCTTCTTCTTCGTCTTCTTCTTCTTCTTCTTCTTCTTCTTCTTCCTCTTCTTCTTCGCTCGTTCGTTCGTTGTTAATCCTACGCTACCAAGCCATGAAAAGGGCTTTGCAAGTAGCAGAATGCTGACCAGAGAACGGAATACGTTGTGTCATAGTTTATAGTTTGACTGCGATATTTACACATTCGTCAGGTACCCTTTTACAGCTGGATCTTTTTGGAGAACCAGTCATACTATGAAAAAAGCTGCGACGTGCCGGGTCTGTCAAAACTATGTGATTTGAAATCGGTACGTTGGGTTTGCAAGACACGCTCTCCTTCCATTGGTCAAACTCACCTCCTCAAAGAAAAAGTACAACCAGACGTAGTAAGAAGGGAAAACATATAAATATAATATGTAGAAGAAGGCGATAACGAGGAAGAATTATGGGATCCAGGCGATGCACACGAAATACAAAGAACGACGAAGAAGAAATTGATGAAGAAGAAGAAGGTAAGGAAGACGAAAAT
Organism: Ariolimax columbianus; assembly: GCA_036924085.1. Taxonomy (NCBI): domain Eukaryota; kingdom Metazoa; phylum Mollusca; class Gastropoda; order Stylommatophora; family Arionidae; genus Ariolimax; species Ariolimax columbianus. Next base: position 21,077,608 of record JAVGWX010000010.1, on the reverse strand, counting down.
TTGAAGAGAATGAAGAATACAAGAAGAAAGAGAAGATGCAAAAGACGAAAAAAAGAAAGAAGACGAAGCAGACGAAGAAGAAGACGAATAAGAAGACGATGATGCAGATGGAGAAGAAGAAAGAATGTAGACAAAAGTAGAAAAACAATGAGAAGAACGGAAAGTAGAAGAACAATAAAAAATGTACTACTGACTCTGTTCTCGCCAAGTTCTCTCACTTCCAGGTTTCCTAAGTGAAGTCTGTTTCCCCCAGGCTTCTCAAAATTCTCGACTCTACCGTTTTACCAGTTGCGCGCGCCGCATAAGACTTAGCCAATCATAGCTAAGTTGGTGGTGTACTTGGAATATGGCCTATGTCGAGGAATAACACTTTCACAAATCGATGTTCTGGTTTCCTCAGCGTCTTCTTCTTCGTCATTCAATTTCAAATAACTACATCGTCTTTACCACACAAACTTAGAGATCTGCCTCAGGCGGACCTAATCACCATACAGTTTATCTAACAAATAACCTCTTTTATTTCTATCACACACTTCTGGTCTAGCTAAACCTTCACACACAGACTTACAGTTTGTCTAACAAATAACCTCTTCTATTTCTATCACACACTTATGGTCTAGCTAAACCTTCACACACAGACTTACAGTTTATCTAACAAAGAACCTCTTCTATTTCTCTCACACACTTATGGTGTAACTAAACCTTCACACACAGACTTACAGTTTATCTAACAAATAACCTCTTCTATTTCTCTCATATACTTGTCGGGTTAGCTAAACCATCACATACAGACTTACAGTTTATCTAACAAACAATCTCTTCTATTTCTCTCATTCATTTATGGTGTAGCTGAACCTCCACACACAGACTTACAGTGTATCTCTTAAATACCAAGGTAAATATTTCTCTCGTAATATTTTGTGATCATTGTTAGTTTTTTTGACATTTCCATTCAATTCAACCTCGAATGAGTCTAAAAGGGTTATGATTTCGCTCTATACTCCTCTCGTGGAACCGACACTGAACATTCATCCAGGTATGTTCGGAACCACTGCAGACCACTTTTTTTTTCTTTTTGCTTGTAGCCTGCTTGTGCCTTTCAGCGTCAGGTTATGAAGAGGTTTCTTGACCAGGCCCTAGTATGTTCTTTGTAAACGGGGAGCTTTACTGCTTCTGTTATTTCTGCTACCCATCTTTTGCGTTGTCGGCCCTTGGCTTTTGTATACATTGTATTTTAATAGCATTGCTTTCTGAGGAATAGTATCAGATGTTTAACCGGTCACGTGTCCGAACCATTTGGTTGTCTGTCTCATGATGAGGTCTAGCACTGGTGGTGTACCTACTTATTTCCTAATATCTTCGTTTCTGATTCAATCCATTATTGTGTCTCCAAGCATTCCTCGTAGGCCTTTCATCTCCGCGGTTACAATGTTTCTTTTGTCTGTGCTTGTTTGTTAATGTCCAATGTTGGCACCAATAGCACAATGTGGGTAGGACTATCGCGTTGAATAGCGTTCTTTTTGTATCCATTGTCACGTGTTTGCATTCTAATATCGGGGATATACTTTATATTCTAATATATATTCTAATAATTTGCCCAATTATTTGACTCGATTTATTACATATGTGTTGGATTTCAGTGTCTACTTTGCCATCTGCCGAGATTATGTTACCCAGGTATGTGAAATTGTTCACCTGTTTTACTTGTTGGTTTTGTAAAAATATATCTGTTTTTGTTTCTTTTCTTGCAATCATCATAACTTCGGTTTTCTATATGTTTATTTTTAAACTGTAATCCGTTCAGGCCTCATCGCGGTTGTCGATATGTTTCTGCAGTTATTTTTCCAATTCTGCGTTTATTGCTTGGACATCGTCAAAGAGAAGTCCATTTAAGTGGTCATTGAGGTTGTTACCCTTCTTAATGTTCGCTTTTTAACAAAAATTACATTTTGCGTCTATATATGTGATAAGCAGTAAAGACAATAGTACACAACCTTGCTGTATTTCGGTTTTAATATGACATTTCTCGAAATAGCCTGCGTTTGTTCTTACAATACATTGGATATTTACATTAATACATTTACATTGGTTGGTCGCATTTACTCCAGACCACGGCGTGCTGAAATGGCTGCTCTAGTTCTGAGACCGCAAATTCAAACGGTAGAGACAATAATAATTGTATACCGATTCTGCAGAGTCTTATAAACCAGTATAGAGACGTTAAGTTAAGTTAAGTTAATAATAATATTTGCCTTAGCATCTAGGGTCCTTTGCGTCGATCAACCAATGCTGAGACTTGTACCCAAACCTTGTCCAGTGCCCAAGGAGAGACTGCTATCTGCCGGAACCATGTAGAACGGGGATGGTACCTCCCACGCCTCCAGCTGACCGATGTGAGACTGTTGTTACACATAGCTGACTTGTTTCTGTTTCCTCTGTTTCTGGACATGATCTAGTGGTTCAGTCGAACCAGGTAACCAAACACAAACAGGCGGCGGCGGACCAGAGTGACCGAGATAGAAGGAAGACTCGTCTTTGCAGAGGCCTCGACATTACGGACGATATCGAACCACCAGACAACGAGGGTGCGTCGCTGATTACGCATGTGAAGGGCATCGAGTGTTTATATGTCCCGTTTAAGTAGGGTCTAAGTAGTCTGTGAAGGATAGGAATCACACACGTCTGATAAATGCATATTTTTGATCCAAGAGAGAGCCTGTCATTATTCTATATACGGCGAAGGTCGTTCATAGCGGAGGCAGCAAGGCCGATCCGCCTTAACATGTCAGGAGCACTGCGTCCACTGGATAAAACAAGAACCCCAAAGGTAGACAATATTTGGTTTGCTGACTCGTGCCGAACTGAGCTAAATCTGGTAGTGGGTTATAGTGGTTTTCTTACATCCTAAGTCGTACTTGACAACGTGGACATGAGTCTGCATGGTTGTAGTGCAATGCGAAGCTACTCGAGTAAGCTCACTACTACGATGACTACACTGTCGATCCCCACCTCATTAGTCAGACTGCTGTCAGTATGTTCTCCCTATCGATTATATAAAAAATGTAACGGCTCTAGCCTCCGGGATGTTATTGGTATGTATCTGGAGGCTCACAGGTTTTCGTCCTGGGACCGATGAGCTTGTTAGTTTTTTCATACAAATCGTTCCATTTATCTGACTTCGGAGAAAGAAACATTTTTCTACCATTGTTGAGCGCTAGACTCTCTAGAAGGCAGAGCTTAGCCGTTTCTTGTGGATGTCTACACAGTCGGGACTCTGGAGTGTAGTGGCCGCATTTTGATAAAGTATTTTTTAATCATGTAATCATCATTAATCAGTAATCTCTGTACTACTGGCAGTAAAGCGTAACCCCTCAATAAACACATGCCAAGCATTTCTATTTTCCGCCAATACGCCAGTTAGTTCCACATCTGACTAATTCCCGTAAACACGCCAGTTGATATCACGTCTGACTAGTTCCCGCCAATACACCAGTTCGTCCCACGTCTGACTAGTTCTCGCCAGCACACCAGTTCGCCCGACGTCTGACTATTTCCCGCTAACACGCAGGTTGGTCCCACGTCTGACCAGCTCCCCCCCCCCCCCCCCCCCAACAACTCTAGTTGGTCCCACGTCTAACCAGCTCCCCCCAACACATCTAGTTGGTCCCACGTCTAACCATCTCCCCCCCCCCCAACACATCAAGTTGGTCCCACGTCTGACCAGCTCCCCCCAACACCTCCAGTTGGTCTCACGTCTATCCAGTTCTAACCAACACATCAAGTTGGTCTCACGTTTGTCCAGCTCTCCACAAAACGTCCAGTTGATCTCACGTCTGTCCAGCTCCCCCCAAAACATCCAGTTGGTACCACGTCTTACCAGTTCCTCCCAACACCTCCAGTTGGTCCCACGTCTGACCAGCTCCCCCCCCCCCCCCCCACAACACCTCCAGTTGGTCTCACGTTTGTCCAGCTCCCCAACAAAACGTCTATTTGGTCTCACGTCTGTCCAGCTATCGTACCACGTCTGATCAGCTCCCCACAAAATGTCCAGTTGGTCTCACGTCTGTCCAGCTCGTCACAAAACGTCTAGTTGGTCTCACGTCTGTCAAGCTCCCCCCCCCCCCCCTCCAAACTTCCAGTTGGTCTCACGTCTGTCCAGCTCCTCATAAAACGTCTAATTGGTCTCACGTCTGTCCAGCTCCCCCCCCCCCTCCAAACTTCCAGTTGGTCTCACGTCTGTCCAGCTCCCCACAAAACGTCAGTTGGTACCACGTCTGATCAGCTCCCGCCATGTCTACGGCTATTTTCCTTCTCTTAGTGTTCCTGTATTGTGTTATTCTAAAGACACGTTCCAGTGATATCCACCTCATGTACATCATGTCTTATCACCATTGAGGAATGACCTGTTCCTTTCAGAAACTCCACTTCAGCAATTTCCACCTATCAATGCAGTCCGAGAATTCTGGGCAAACACTAATGAACGTAAGACTGCACTTTTCTTGAACCGGCCGTCGTCGTGCGCCACTCTTCGGTGCCATACAGTAACACAGAGCCCACATATGTTGAATATTTGAAGTTTAGTGGTGGAGTAAATATCATGTTGCAGTTTAAGGGAATGACAAAGCTGATGACAAACATATAGGCCTGAAACTTTCAGGAACTTGTGCGAATCAAATGTCCTGGTCGTATTCTAATATTAACCGCGCCGGAGCAGAGCGTATTCGGCATATAGAAACCGAAATATCTATTTCAGAAATATAGATGGTAAGAACAATCAGAATGGGTAGGTGTGGACATACTCAAATCAGTTTAGGACCACCTGCTAGATCTAATTGATGAATGAGACCTCCAGACGGCAAGAGTTTGAAATCAAATGTAGCTCGAACAAGACGACCATGTCTGAGAAGTAGAACACGAGTGTGCACAAACAGCGAACTACTGGAGATATCCATATCCTTCTACATTTACTCAAGAAGAATACGCATTATTGTATGGGTCTGGAGTGCAGAGGTAGAGACTCGAACTAACATAAACCACTTTTTTTTTCTTCATTATATTTGTTTTCACGTTAGATCTTGTATTTCTTTTTTAGATGAGCTTGGGGCCGACTGGCTTGAATATTAGCTTTCTAGTCAAGGGCACACGAGTTTCAAAATATCGATTAGGCAAACGGTGTTTTTTTCTGTTTTATAATATAGAAACCTAACTTGCGCACTGCATGGAGACTGCATAAGTACACCGCTTTTATTCCTCAGCCATATAAATCCTTCTGGCGTACCGATGACAGAAAATTAATATAGAAATTGGAGTTTACATTTTTTCTTAATTTAGTCCTCTAATCTGATGAGTCGGAGATCTATTTTTAGGCGTTTAAATACTTTTAAATACTTTGTTATCAACCTTGCATTATTTTCTCATTTCTTTGAGAGCTTAAGAAAGTAAAATAAATCTAGGGACATAGGTCTGGGATAGATTTGACTCTCGGAGTCTGGTTCGATTTTTAAACTTGATCAAAAGAGCTAAAATCAAAAATCAAATATTCTTATTTAATAGAATTACTTACCGATTTCCATCCGTCTGGGGGCAGGTCTCCTTTCTCTGTTGCTTCTCTTGTTGGAAGTCTGCATTTCCGAGATGTCTGTTAATTCATATATTTGTATGATCAAGTGTTCTTTTTCGTGCATTGTAACCAGATCATTCACGTTGTGTGCATGTCAGGTTGCATTCTCATGAGATGACCCAACATATTATTGTTTGATGATATTTATTCAGTCCTAGGAGTGGTTCTCATTATATTTATTATGTAATAAACTTCTTCTTTTTCCTTTTTTTTTCTTCTTTTCTTTCTTCTAAAACGGATGTTGTTATGCTCAGCACGACACATCTGCGACACCGGGTTTGTCTTCCCTCTTTTATCCCTATTCTCTCAGCCAAGCTGCCTGAACGCAGTCTGTTTCCAGGACCACCCGCTGGAGCCAGACTAGAGTCATGTACAGATCAAGCTTGCTGTCATCGACACGTGCAGCCATCTATGAGTCGTTGACTTCTGTCATCTCGTTCACTGTCTCTTTGGATCCTGCCATCAACTTTAGCTCTATCTCCTGGTGACTAATCGATTATCCCAGACACTCAATTCACACACCGTCATTTTCCTTCTCTGTGCTTTATTCAACAGGGAATATTAATATTCATATTATCAGTGATATTTCAGTGTGGAATATTGATAATGAAAGTTTTTCAAACAGAAGTATATTTGCTGAGGTAAGAGCGTGCCGCACACATTAGATTGGAGGGCCAACCCCGGCCCCATGAGATTAGATTGGAGGGCCAACCCCGGCCCATGAGATTAGATTGGAGGGCCAACCCCGGCCCCATGAGGCCGAGCCCTGCAGCAGGGCAAGTGACGTCCAGGATAAAGATACCGGAATGCATTTTTTTTGTCTTGATGCAGAACAGTCTACCCAGTTGGAAATGGGTACCTGACCTAAGCAGGCTAATGTGAGAACAAATGTCAAATGCTGGCGCTATCCTGGAGCAAGCTGAGAGTCAAGTCTCTAACAATGTGTGTTGTCGATAACAATACGCACAAAGGAATGGCACAGTGTCTGCACCAGGACGAAAACACTGACCACACAGACAAAAGGCACTGACCACACAGAAAAAAGACAATGACCACACAGAAAAAAGGCACTGACCACACAGAAAAAAGACAATGGCCACACATAAAAAAGGCAATGACCACACAGAAAACAGACAATGACCACACAGAAAACAGACAATGACCACACAGAAAACAGACAATGACCACACAGAAAAACGGCACTGACCACACAGAAAAAAGGCACTGACCACACAGAAAAAAGGCACTGACTAGCGTTTTGTATCCTGGACCGATTACTAAGTCAATAGTTACATTGTTCGTTGTAATAGTCTGATGTTCTGGTTTCTGCTAGAGTCCGAATAGTGTCGTCGTTAACTATTGCAAAATAAGACTGCCGTTACTGCTTTATTGCCATTGTTGAGGTACACCTGCAGGATTTTAAGTGTTGAGAAATAAAGGTCACTTACCCTTGCAGTTGCTAAGTGCTGTGCACACTAGATTTTTAGTTTATCTCCGATAGGAAAGATATTTTGCTTTGCCTGGTGGTTCAAAACCAGCATGCGAAACCGCTGGCCAGTCGCTGCTTTTACTAATGTAAAACTGATAAAAAATATATTCATTTATAATTTAGCATTGGACTTATTTATCTCTCACTTGACCATTTTCTCTATTTTACCATGGAGTGTGCAGACAATGGTGGTCTCTTGTCTACCATCAGGTTTACATGACTTAGTCGTCTCTAGTCTACCATGGGATGTAGAGGACTTGGACTTCTCTATTCTACCATGGGGTGGGGAATAGAGGACAGTCTTCTCTATTCTACCATGGGGTGTGGTGTAGAGGACAGACTTCTCTATTCTACCATGGGGTGTGGTGTAGAGGACAGACTTCTCTATTCTACCATGGGGTGTGGTATAGATGACTTAGTATTCTCTGTTCTTCTATGGGGTGTAGAGGATGTAGTTTTCTCTAGTCTACCATGGGGTGTAGAGAGACTTCTGTTCTACCATGGGGTGTAGAGGACGTAGTTTTCTCTAGTCTACTATGAGATGTAGAGGACGTAGTTTTCTCTAGTCTACTATGGGATGTAGAGGACTTAGTTTTCTCTAGTCTACCATGCGGTGTAGAGGACGTAGTTTTCTCTAGTCTACCATGGGGTGTGGATGACTTAGTCTTCTCTAGTCTACCATGGGGTGTAGAGGACCTAACTGTCTCTAATCTACCATGGGGTGTAGAGGACTTACCCGTCTCTAATCTACCATGGGGTGTAGAGGACTTAGTCTTCTCTAGTCTACCGGGGTGTGTAGAGGACTTAGTCTTCTCTAGTCTACCATGGGGTGTAGAGGACTTAGTCGTCTCTAGTCTACCATGGGGTGTAGAGGACTTAGTCTTCTCTAGTCTACTATTTATTTTTAAATTACGTCTACACGTGAAGTCCTTTTCTGGCAATAAAGGCTGCTGTAGTGGAGAGCTCTTCGAGATTTCCAAACAGATTTGTGTGGAGATTCATCTCCACGAGCCTATGCTCGGAATGCAATTGACAAAGCATATAACGGTCTTGCTGTATATGTCCATCTGTCTGTGAGCTCACCTCTAAATTCCCACACATAATGAAACGCGCAATTTTCACGTTTCCATAGCCCACGTTGGAGGGCTTTAATTGTTAAATAACTCGTCAAGGGAACAACACAGAGCTAAAAATAATAGCGTTGACCTGAGAATTCAAGACAAAATGATCTGTGCAAATTTCAAGTCGCTAGAACTAACAATTGCCTAGTTTGTGTCAAGACGGACACAACGACGCCCGTACTTTGCGTTTCGTGTATTAGACGGCACATGTTATTATCTGCTGAATACAGATTATGTCCGACCTCTGATAACAGCTGTTTCTCTTACATTCTTTGATTGAGATGGTAGGACATAATAGTCAACATAGATATTTGACAAAATTCACTACAGTAACATCTATCAACAGCTTATGGATGGGAATTAAAGATTGCTTAATACTCACCTTCAAAAATGAACCTGTCAATATAACATCTGTTGGATTGGAACCTACATGGGAAGCGAAGAGTTTGAGAGCCAAATAGTGCGTGGTGAATAATAGCGGAAGATCAGACCCAGAATAGAAACACGTGGACATAATTCATAACATCCTCACCTATATTCCAAAGAAAACCACATGGATTAAATCAATCAAGTAAATCACTAGGTCGGGTAAGTCGCTCAATTCCACTCCTACTTGAAGCAAAATAGATTACTAATTATCTGTATTTTAACAAGGTCTAAGTGAAGAACAACGAAATATTAGACTGTAACCTGCCAAACATGCAGATGACTAAGAAAGGCCTGGCAAAGAACTGGACACCAGATGTTGTTAAAAGTTATACACCCCAATAACAAAACGAAGCACTCTATATCTGATGGTAGAAGAGAAGCGACTAAGTCAAGAAAATAGCTTAGAAATAGTAGCTGGCCAACAATTTGTATAATTAAGTAAAGATCTCGTTAACAGGCTATGCGGGTTATTGGAATATGGTGTTGGGACCTTTCTTGACCAACGGTACACTAAGGAGGAGGGGAGGGGAGGGATGTGGTGTTGGGACCTTTCTTGACCAACGGTACACTAAGGAGGAGGGGAGGGGAGGGATGTGGTGTTGGGACCATATCTTTCTTGACCAACGGTACACTAAGGAGGAGGGGAGGGGAGGGATGTGGTGTTGGGACCATATCTTTCTTGACCAACGGTACACTAAGGAGGAGGGGAGGGGGGAGTGGGTGGGGGGATGGATGTGGTCAGCATCACGCCGGAAGCCTTTACTTTCCTAAATTATTCTGCTACCCAATTTTTGAGACTGAGTCGACCTCAGAATCCGTTTTGCAATAGGGAAAATCCTGATCGCTAGACTGTGAAGCCAGTACACTAGTTACTGAGCTACCTCGACTCCCATGATTTTATATTGTTTTTTGCAATTAAAGTGTGCATTTATATCTTTGTCTATTCTCCAGTTGGTACGACAAGCCAGCGTCACATCTATCGAAGAAGAAAGTCAAGGCACGATCCACATTAGCCTTGAGCACAACCCGGAGACAACCATCTTAACAGTCAATCTGATCCGTGCACATAACCTACTCCCACGTGACCTTGACGGAACAGCTAATCCTTACTGCCGGTTGACACTACTTCCAGATCAACGTATTTCCGCTCAATGCAGGATCCACCGGAAAACGCTAAACCCAGTTTTTGAAGAGGAGTTTATCTTTGAACTCAGCTGTGAAGAGCTTTCAATCTCGACATTGGAAGTGTCACTATATGAGTACGATCAGTTTTCCAAAGATGAATGCATTGGATATGTTAGAATACGATTGGACGAGTTTGATCTCAGCAAGCGGCTTGATTTGTGGAGGACTATTTCCCCGTACGAAAAACCCAAGGACGTGAGTAACTAATGTCTTACTTACATGAAATATCCATGTCTTGGTTCTATTGTGCTTCTTCTGGATATTATTGCATTTACTAGTGTGATTGCCTCTAAGACTGAAAGTGATGTGTGCGAATGTATGTTGAGAGGGACCTGTGTGTGTGAAATAGACGAGAAAGCTAACAATGCTACATCGAGAGCATGTCGTAAGATACGATTTAAAAGTCCTTTTAACTGAATCTATAACTGAACCTACCCAATTTTCACCCATCTTCCATTAAATATCCACCATTGACCAATCAAAGACCAAAACCGTTTCATAGTCCTGTTGAACAGATGTTTTCAACAAATACACGTCAAGTCCTCCTTCTTGAGTTGCTCGTCCAGTTCTGTCAATGTCTGTTCTGTTTCTTGTATGTTTATCTCAAACTCTCTTCTCGTGTGTGTTTTTATCTGCCTCTAACTCTCCTGGCCTGTGGATTACAGAAGAGAGCCTGTACTGTAATGATATTAGCTGTTTTCCTTAATGTGTTACCTATTCAACGCCAGCGTCTCCCTCTCGCGTGATGTTCCATTGATATATGTTTGGTTCTTGCAACATCTCCAGATTAATGACCTTATCTATCATACCATTTCAATCTCTCTATGCTACACCGGCACCCATTTATGAAAGTCTGTATCTTTTCGTTTTGTTTGCTCTTTTTGTTTTTCTCGGTGTTTCAGAGCACTTTCAAGTGGCAACTCGAGCATATCCAATACTGTCAAGCTTGGACTATATAATACTTCTTTTAGCCCGTTATCCAAATACTCATTTCTTTATGAAACAGAAAATGTTAATGTAAAAAAAAAGATTCCCCAGCTGCCTCATTCAATAAATACGATAAGTAAAAACGAATGCGTCTGAGTCGTAGATCGCCTTAAAAATACAAGAGTGTGAATAAACATCCAATGCAGAAAAGGTAAATGAATTAACAAAAAAACTGCATAAAAAGAACAACTTTCAATCATCTATCAAAAGCCCTTACAGCCAGGAACAGTAACATCATATCAAAATGTCCAACATGGGAAATGATACAAGTATATGAAAATACAAACCAGCAGTCCAAATTCACGGTGGAAGCGAAAATACATGGTATCAATAGAAAGGGGGAAGAGTCAGACCATGCATTGAAAGAAAAAAAAAACTAAAGCATATTGGAGATGCCTATCCTCAACCCATGTGGACGCACGTCTACACAGATGGATCATCAGAGGAAGCATTGAGGAAAGGAGGGGCGGGACTCGTCATATTTCTACAGGATGGGACCGTTATAGAAAAAGCAAGTGCTGCCATGGAGCACTCGACAAATCTAAGAACAGAGCAACAGGCAATAATTGAAGCAGTCAAACTATTGGGTGAAAATAGCGAGAATAGTGTTTTTGTGTGACTACATGGACATTTTGCAGGCCACACAAAGAGAACCACGAGATAGTATGGAAAGGGAACTGATTTGCCAGCTAAACAAAATCTCACACCACAATAAAATCACCCTCCAGTGGATTCCAGCTCACTGCGGCATACCTGGGAATGAATGGGCGGACAGACTGGCCATAATAGTTGTCCATCACAAGTGATGAAGACCACTCTCTTTGTTCAGCCGTGTGGACAGTCGTATCTCTTGCTGTGTCCGTTGAAATGGGTGACTTGCGCGGTGATTTGGATTAAAGTGAGGAAGAAATTGCGCCTTTTGTCAACCTCACTCACAAAACCTAAGCTACCTTTTGCCAGTGGCAAGACATTCATCGAGACGACTGGAGATAGCATAGGATGCAGATTTTGCCTCAGGGTTACCACCGAAGCCTTTTCGTAAACATGTAACCCGCAGGGTAGAAAGGTTGGAAGGCATCTAACGCAGTTTGTCGTGCCTTTTCGATAACCACAAGAGGTCGTATGGACAACACTCAGCGTCTGAGTGATTCTGGCATCTCTCCCCAGCTGTATTCAGCTCATCATAGTAGCATCTAAAATTCCCACAGGGAAGACAAAGAGAACAATTCACCAACCCAGTGTCACTGCCAGAAGTCAAGGCACACATCTCCATTCTCATACATTACAAAGAAAAACGGAACCAAGTTAAATGTATGCAATTATGAAATCTAGAGTACATCCAGAAAACAAAACACTTCAAATATTTCATGCCAGCACATATTTCGCGCTTAATCATAGATTGGTTGCTAAGGAATTACGTAGATAGTAAAAATATATGCAGAAAAACACTAAAATAAAAACACAGAAGCTGGAATTGCAAAATAAAGTCCTAAAAATGCAATTAA